>CM050448.1:435000-1635000 GCA_027563935.2 Costus lasius | reverse complement strand
TTAATGCGTGACTCACATTTTGTACTCATTTAATACATTTCTTTTTATCAAAACAGCTTACGTAACTAAAAAATATGCTAAATCATTAAAGCAATATTATTTTTAGTTTATGCCCACCCTTAAAAGTTAAATACGGGCAAGGAAGTTATAGCTCTCGAGTCGTCCCGCATACTTTCATATGTTATTTTTATTTTCGCCCATGCCCCATGCCCCATGCCCCATGCTTTCTGTTGTAACTTTGCCTAATTCGTTTATCTCATGTATCCTCGAACGTCCCCGTGGCCGTGAATTCGCAAGGGTAAGCCTCTAGTTTCTTTCTTTTCGTCTTTCCCATCAACCGATTTGCTTTTGTGTCTTTCCCCACGATCCACCGATCGAGCTACTGACCGATATTTCGCTGAAACGAGGATAGGGCTCGAGATCCGGCTAAAAGGGTTTACATAGGTTTGTTTCCTGTCGATTTGGTCTTTCGTCGCCGCCCCCAGTTCCTCGTTTAGGGTTTCCCCGCGGCATTCCTTTCTCCCCCAATTCACCGATCCAGCTTGTGTTCCATCTTTCCTTGAACCGAGGATATGGCTCGAGATCCAGCTAGAACGGTTTACATAGGTTTGTTCCCCGTCGATTCGTTCATTTTTACGGTCGATTCCTGCTTTGGGGCACGCTACAGTGTTGGCATATGCAATGTTATGCATAGATTCAATTAGTTTTATGTTCGGGGTTCGCCAGTTACTGGAGAGAACATGACGTTTGATCTTTCGGTTATTTTCCGTAAAACTTATGCTTAGTACGGAACTTTTTGGGGCCTTCTAGGTCGCTTCTATAAATATTTGCGAGTCCTGTTGTCATACACAAGATTTGGTTGTCTGTTGCTGTAGAGTGCGTTGCTTCATCCGATTGCTATGATTCTTTTAGTGCAGTTTTTTTTTGCCTGTTGCGAATCGCTACCTTGTCATTTGTAGTTTATTGCAGCCAGTGAGTAGGGTTAATATTCATCTCCTATGATATACACCAGTTGTTAGTGCGCTACTTTATATGGTGAGATCAGACCCCACTTCATCCTCTGCTAGTATGGATCTGACAGTTGTTAAAGCTCTTGTGTTATATTCGATGATTTTAGATATTAAAATAATCAATTGAGGGATGCACCGAGTAGATGTTTCCAGGTTTTCTTGTGTCAAGATTGCTCTAGGTATTCGTTGAGGGAACTTTTTTATTTTCTGATTGTGCAGTTCGTCGTTTTTTTCTGGAAATTTGTAGAATTGTTTTTTTCTTGAAACTGTAGATGAAACTCTCCGTTCATATGGAAATTATTGTTATGCTTGCAATTCAATTGTTTGACTGGAAATAAGTATCCTTTCATTTCGTTGCTTATATCCTACAGATCTCTACTACATTAGCCTCTCCATGCCATCTACTAACAATATATGCTATTATGAACATAACCCTTCGTCACAAGAAGAGCTTGATTTTTTTTATGAAAGTTATATGGTACTTGGTTTATTATGCGCCTGTTCATTTTGTATGTTACTGTTTTTCTTATTTTTTCTGTTTTATTTTCTTATTATAGTTTTTAATCTTTATCTTAAGCAAGTAGCTGGTGATGAATTGTATCTAACTATTACTGACCTATTGTTTTTTTTTTTTGTAACATTAATTTCATTTCTGATTTTTTTCAAGTGATTATTCTGTTCGTTCACATTTTCCTTTTCCTTTTTGAAGATCTATTATTATTTATTTTATTCTTCTAGTTCTTAAAACTTGTATCCTTCCACTTATGTTACTTTTCCAGGTAATTTGGATGAAAAAGTGAATGAACGTGTGTTGTATGAAATATTGGTTCAGGTAGGTTATATAGTGGACCTATATATACCTCGGGATAAGGAAACTAATCGCCAGAAGGGCTATGCATTTGTGGAATATGAATCTGAGGAGATTGCAGAGTATGCTGTTAGACTCTTTTCCGGACTTGTTTGCCTCCATAATAAACTTCTTAAATTTGCGGTGCGTTGTTTTTCTTGTTTGGATCTCATGATATTACATATCTGTGCAACTTAGGAATTATGTAAAGCATACAATTATGGCAAACTTGGTCATACAATGGAGTTCACCTTTGTGTGTATCCTGCTATTAATATTTATGCCTCTTTATAACATCACTCATGTTAATTAATCTTCAGTTGAAGATTCACTGAATACAAGACGATCTTGATAGTTCTGATTGCCTTCGCAGAATAGTTTTCAGAAATGCCCCTTCAGGTCATTGAAATTCTTTTATTGTTATTTAAATATATTCAAAATTTGAACAAACACTGTTTGTTATCCTATCTTTGATTTAGAATCTTGCTAAATATTTATTGGATAAGAAAACACAAAGATTTCCACAATGTTTTGATGGAAATGTGTAGGCTAACTGATTTTTTACCGCTTTACCATCAGTACTGTTTGTTCTTCAACTAAGGTTCACAGAATAAGAAGGCTATTTTACCATTTCTCTTCTCCATGCATCAAAGATTTGAGAAATGGCCATAGTGTGAAAACATAAACTGAAATTCGTTGGGTTATTCTGATCTAATCAATTACACTCAATCTGTTGTGCTAACATTTTTATCCACTGCCTCTAATGCTAATATTGACTATTTATTTTTTCTACATATGGAACAGATTTCCAGGCAAGATAGGTCATCTTCTGGTACACAACTGACAATGAAACAAAATTCTGCTCCTTACCTGAAGCTTGTTTCTGTTCGTGGGCAACAAATAGATGTATCTCAAAATCCTTCACAGTCAATGATTTATTACAGGGTTTCAAGCAGTACATATCCTAGTTTCCCCCGTTCACCTACAGTGTGAGTTGTAGTATAGACTTCCTTCCCTCTCACCTTATTGTGAATTGGATCAAATCAACGTTAGTTACATCACCTCCTAATGGCCTAGTAGCCATCGTATTGGCAGTAGCAACTTTTAATATGGTAGGCTTATATATGTTGCTATGTTGAACAATGTATACAGTTGGGATAGGGCGTTTCTAGTTGCACGTCCTTCCTATTAAACCATGATGCTTCCATTTGGTAGTATTATCGTCTCTTATCAAAAAATGATTCATATTAGGTGTTGGTTCTTAGTTATCCTCCATGCTTGCTTGTTTGTGGAGTTATATGGATATTATAGACCTTACTAGTTTGTAGTTCAAATATCACATTGATCATGTAAGATTAAATGGAACAAGTGTATAGAATCTTATTATATGTTTCTCATTATTTTGGATTCTTTTATATGGTGTAATTTATATTTATTTAATTATTTTGGTGTGTGTTGACGAGGCAGTTAATTAGGTTATGGGTTGTCTAGTAACATGGATTAAGGAACTGGCCGGTACCCTCCAATTTGTACTCAGACCAGCGAAAGACCAGCACCGAAGCACAAGGTGGAGTGGCGGAAGCAGCGGAAGCTTCGGACGAAGCTCCCCTTTGCCGGCGGAAGTGGCATCTAGTACAACCACCGGTACCGGCCGATCCAAACCGGTCCAGCAGCTCACCGGCTTGAGCCACCAGACTAAAACTTTAAACCCTGGTTAGTAATTGTTTAGAGTTGTGTCTAAGCTTAAATAAGGGGATGTAAGTGTTTCTGGGGCAATCCTTCAATTAATGAATGATTAATTATTTCTCATAGTATACTTCTATTAGGGCTGAGCATTCGGTAAAAACTGAAAAACCGAAAACCGATTTACCGAAAACCGATTTACCGAAACCGAAAAACCTATTACCGAACCGATACCGAATTTGGTATTTATCGATCGGTAAATTACCGAATTACCGATCGGTAAATCGGTAAATTACCGATTTTACCGATTTACCGATTAAAAAATATTAAAATATTATATAATTAATCTATTAAAAAAATTATTAAAATATTAAAATATTACCTAATTAAAATATTACCGATTGGTAAAAACCAATGGGTAAATCGGTAAATTACCGATAAAAAATTAAAGATTAATAAATAAAAATTTATTTTTTTATATATTAATATATATATCGGTAAATCGGTAAATTACCGAACCGAAATTTTATTTACCGAACCGAAAACCGAAACCGAAATTACCGAACCGATTTACCGATTTACCGATTTACCGATTTACCGATCGGTAAATTCGGTAAAAACCGAATTATGCTCACCCCTAACTTCTATCTATCATTCTCTGTTCTACTCGCTCTTCCCCCTCTTCCTATCTCCTCCTAGATCCCTTCTCTCTTCTACTTACGTATAATGTTCTCATCATTGGTATAAGATCCCCACCTCATCTCTTGCAAGCACTTTTCTGAGAGCCACAACTCCTTTAACTTATTGTTTGGTGACTAGAAAACCCTCAGCTATGCATGCTACCCTCCTTGAGCACAACACCTATTCACTATCATTGAGTTGTCTATTGCAAACGCTCATTGTCCTCAACAAATGATCTAACATCACATATATCACCTCACTGATTGCACTCTAGTTATTCTTCCCCTTCAACTGTTTCCTCAAACACCATCAGAACCAAAACTATCGGCAACATGTGAGATTGAGACAGGTGAGAGCATCTATTGTATCAAAACACAAAAGCAACAAGAGCAAGAAAGGATAGAAAATTGGAAAGATACTAAACCATTATTGATCACGTTAACCAGATGAATCATTGCTACTCATTTGCTCATTGTTAAGAGATAGATTATGAAACTTGTTATCAATGACTCCACTGCCATGCTCGACCAAATCCTATTGCCGTTATTGTTGCCTCTTATGCTCATTATAAGCTACCTCTTCTTCAATGCTTTAGTTTGCCATCGCCTTCAAGTAACTATTTCCACCCACAGCTTTTGAAGCTTTTGGTTACGAGCATCACTCATTAATGATAGCTGCACACCATGAATTGAGGGCCACGCGCTTCCATTAATACATGTGAAGTTGAGAGGAAAAGAAGGCAATGGACCGTGTAAGGACCTTGTGACATAAAAAAGATAAGGAAATGGTTTTTCTATCTCATGTGGCACACAACATAGGAAAGCAACCGAAAAAAGTGAAAAAAAAAACAAATTTTAGGGAAAAAGGAAAGTAAGAACAAAGTAGGACATAAAATTTTATTGTTGTGACGCTTCTTGCATTAAACATTGAATTTAATAGATTTGGATAAGCTTGCCGAAGTTTTTTTTTGTCAGAAAAAAATGAAATGTAAATTGTAGGTTATAACAAAAATGATTGATGTAGATTAGTATGGTCATTCCCAGATTAGCTTGCAAAGCCTCAAAAGGGTTCGGGATCATCGTCCAACTCTCAAGTTAGATTTTCTAGATGCATGAGAAGAGAATGTAGCAAAATATCAGGCTAATGAGTTATGTGCTTGACATTGTTGGAGTTTAGGGGTATCCACACCTGTGTATAGGAGAATCTTTTACTTTGAACGGTGCTTGTCTACATTGACCTAGATTGATTCACTCCTCTAGACACATTCTTTAAATGGGCTCATGAAGTAGTTGCTACAAAGACTTGACAATTTTGCTCGCTTATGGATTATCCTGTTTTATTTGACTTAGCTCTTTAGTCAGCAAGATCTTTGTGGTAGTTGCTTGTTTTGATGAATGAGCTACATGTTTAACTTTTTCTCCTCCAGCCTGAGTTAAGGGCTCTTGGCTTGAAGGTCTCTCTTTGTGAGCCTTTTTTCTGAGGGCTGCTTTCTTATGCTCATTTCTTGAGGTCTCTCTCCTCTGTCTCCCAAGCTTTTCCTCTTGAGGGCTCACTTATAGGCTATCTCTAGATTGCTCTCTATCTTGAGTTTTCTATTGAGAGTAATCTCCTAATAGATTATTCAATTTATGTTGATAGGAACTTTCTTGGGTGAATATTTTTGGTAACGTAGGTTTACTTGACTCAGATTTTTAGTCGTCATGATCTTTTTGGTAGTTGTTCTTTATCAATAAATGTTTGACTCTTTCTTCTATAGCCTCCGAACTAAGGATTCTTGGCATGAAGGCTTTCTTTCTAAGCCTTTTGTTTTCTGTCATTTCTTGATGATTCTCTTTGAGTTATTACCCAAGGGTTCATTACCGAGAGATTTCCCTTTGAGTGCTCTCTTTGGTGATCTATCTAGTGAGAGTTTTCGCCCAATCTATCACTAGCGAGAGCTATCTTGCTCACATGCTTTCCATGCGACAATCTATGAGGGACTTCCTGAAGAATTTTCCATCTAGCTAGTGCTCCCATTAGTCATAATCGAACCCTCGCATTCTGATATCATCAATTATTTACTTTATATTTGTTTAATCATATTTACTTCTATTAGTGCGGTTTACCCGAGTTAATTAGAGGTGTTGTTAGCTAGGTCATCAATTAGCTATAGGTTTTAAATGTTTATGGTTTTGTTTATAATTTTCTATTTAAAGAAATTTAAGTGTTTTTAGTTGCATTTTTCTTACGGCATCCTTCTGTCTCTCTTTTGGTGTTATACTCCTCTATTCTTCTGTTTCTTCTCTTCTCCGTTTTTCTGTTATATTCTCTCATGCATAAGCATATTAACCGATTTGGCGGGGGCAGCATAAATTGCACTGTGGTAAAGATATTTTTCTTAAGATGTCATTGAATTGGTGACCGGAACTCAACAGAAAATAACTAGAATGAAATTAGAAAATAAAGAAGCAAAAGTATCTGCAAAATTAAAGTTTGAGGACAATGAAAATATCTTTTGTTCTTCAATTTTTTTGATTTTGTCGTTATCTATCCAGTCGAATGCATAAAAATTAACCTTCCGTTTGTAAAAACATAGGCAAAAAAAGATGTTGTACATAATGATTACATCACTGTATATATATTCATGTAAAAGACTATGAACTTGGATTTATGCACTCTATTTAAGTTCTTTGCTTCATTAAATTGATATTATTCTTTTACTTCTGCATTTGAGTCTTGTACAAGTTCTTTTTTGGTTTGTGGCATTAAACTGACGGCATATGTTCATCACACTACGTAGTGTTGGCTAGCTGGTTTCAACACACGATTGAATGTTGTTTAATCCGAATCTCTGTATGGTGTTTGATAATTTGCTTATGCAAGTCTTAGTTGAACTGATGGTCCTCGAAAACATCTGATCCAATATTATAGAATTGTATTTGTGCCCATATGTGATACCTTATAGAATATTGTGCTATAGCTGTGTTAATTATGGATGACTATCACTGTGTCCACCTAGATGATTATATCTTGTGTCCATTTGGATGATGATACGCCTTGTTCAGATTTGAGGATATGATTTTGTTGGTTATCCTTAACCTTTATTTTTGCCTCATTGCCTTATGTTGATTAATACTTTATTCCTCACATAAGAGGGTTGGGGAAAGAAATTTTAGGTAAGGTGCTTCTGCTTAAGATTTCTGAGGATTTGAGTCACCGTTCTTTTGACTGCTGCAGCAATCATAATTGGTATGCAAAGCTATTAAAAATCTGTGGCAGTTGAGCCTTGTCGCAAACCTTATGCTATGTTATAAAAGTTAACAATGGTTTTTTATTATCGTTATTATCTGGTTCATCCAACACATTTGTCGCTGTTATTATCTGATACTGTTGCTAGTTGACATGGGAAAAACTATCCGATAAACTTAAAATTTTTGTTTTCAGTGTTTCCTATTGATAAGTAATATTTTTATTTTTGATTTAGGAAGCCCTTCCATGAATGACATTCTTGCGTCATAATTTTACTTTTACGAAATTTTGGCTTATGTATGAAATATGCCCGAGAAAGGGTAGAGTTCATAATGGTTTACACGGTGCAAAATTATGAACGCTCCATTCAGACTTTTTTTTTTCAAGCAAATTGCATGGGATTAATGAAGTAGTAATGAATTTTCAGTTTATGTATAATCAGACTTGCAATGTCAATGTCAGGGAGCTTGATCGTGTTTTTTGCAGTGATAATATGTATTAATAATATAGTTAATATTATTTTATACTATCAAATTATTTAATAATAAAATAAAATATTATTTTATTTTTAGAAATTTGGAAAACTTTTATGTCGTTATTCATCATTATTTTTGTTACTACTTGTTGAAGTATAAATAGAATGATGATAGTATAATAAATTTCTACACCTATACAACCCTTATGTATATATGCTTATTTAAATCATCCTCATTAAATTTTCTATTATATTATTATAATTTAAATGAATTTTTTATAGTTTATTTATAACGTTAAAACCAAACTATTGTTAATAGCAATGGTATAACAGTGACAATGCTAAATTTATATAGTAGTGTTAATAGCAATGGTGTTAAATAAAATGAGTACATTTAAAACGCAAGCAAACGCGTGGGGATGCGTTGTCTTCCTTTAGCTCTACGGGAGGCAGCCTCGACAAAAAGAAAGTTGGCTTGCTACTGATTGTGCGAGGCGTTTCTAAAAGGTGCCATTATTCAGTGTTTGTTGCGCGAAGTAGAGTGGTTATTTGCGAGCTACATCTGTGCTGCCTATGTTATTTACATTTTGTACGTTGCCACGTCAAATCTGCCATCAACATTGATGTACACGTTGACGCCGTCCACCCAATGTCCACATCACCCTGTTTCTTTATCAAGTGGATGCATGCTGGTTCTACCAAGGTTAATAGCTGTACGCAAAAGAAAACATTACCATGATTGGATGCAGCCGCAAAGTTAAAACTATTTGGTAGTACCATTCTCACACTGATGCTTAATCTTGTCCTTGCAACGTGGATCCTCCAGGACACGCAAGAGATCATTTTCGTCAACAGCGAGCCGTCTCAGAGCCTCGGACAGCATTGCATACTTGGCTACGACGTGCTTATATATGCCCAATAGCTTCTGCACATCCGCAAATCCGAGATGCCGCGCTTCTGCTTCCATGAAAGGATAGCTATTGCCTACAAAGCCTGACTAGCAAGATTTGTTCTTACCTGATCTATTAAACAACAAATGACTTGACGATATTTGCTTTGGAGTTTCCAAACAAATTTCATCATGAATTAATGGTGCTTGAACCAATTTATGATTAAATATTCAACAAGTTTTAGGTGTTACCATAAAGAAAGAAGAATTACCTTTGGCGTTAATGTCTTTGGCATGTTTTGTTACTGGCGGATTGCCTTCAGATTGTTCGATCGTAGCACCAGGCTTATTTGGCAGTGCCTCATTCATCAATCTTGCCAGTTGCATATTCTTGTGAAATTCACTTTCATCCATGGACAGTGAACTAGCATTGATACTTGTTATAAATGTTTTTGCTGAAATCAGATTGGTAAGGTAATACTCCACTTCAGAAACAAGTTTGGAGTGCTTCCTAAAGAGCTGAATAAATTTGAGGTTTGAATGCAACTGGTGAGGATTGGCCTATATGTGTGCGTGGAAAACTATCATCAGTCAGTAATCTTGTCTGATTAGAGAAAAAAGTATTTTAAGAAACAAAGCAAGCATAGCTGGAAAAACTATAGACTAAGACCTAGCCAGAGCTGTAAGGGCAGACACAAGGGGAGCACCAAGAACTAAAGCACTAAACTAAAGCAAACCAAAAATACTATTGAATACTTGAGATGATGAACCTTTCGCAGAGAGGAGATAACCCACCAGTCAATAATCATAAAGAAACATAGATAAAAAAAAATTAGCACAAAATTGTAATCAGAAAGGAGAAAAAGTCAGCACCGACGAGAACTTAAGAATTTAAGAAATTCATTGGTACGAGAGCTTGCCTTGATAGTAACATATATAAGAATCGGAAGAAAGTCATCAGCCCCACCTGGCCCGTGATTTGTTGTCATTGATACGTCCAGCAATAAATTGTTTATGATGCGGCAGCAATTCATAATGCAAAGCACCTTATCCCTGGGAGCTTTGAAAGCATTCATTTTCTGCAGCTCTTTCGCCGCAAACTGGTCCACAGCAGAAATTAGTCAGAGCAGTTACCTAAACTAAATAGGTTCCAATGTCTGAAACGTCGCCAACAATATCGCTACTCTTTTATAGTCACAAAAAGTAGATTAATTTGTAGGGATGCGATCAGCTAAGGTAAGCTCGATATTTACAGCTAGCACGTATTCAGAACAACAGGAAAACTATATCCATAATCCTGGGAAACTAACTAGAATGTATCTGATCCACCCTATAACAATCAAATTTCAGAAGCCCAGAGAAACAAGCTAGTCAGAATCCTCGGACAAGATTTCCCTATCTAACTGAAGAGAAAATACCTCTTAGTAGCGAGAAAGCATATGAACACTAGTTGGTAAATCTAATAAGACAAACACAGTCTAAGAAACGAAGGTCTTCATACCTTATGTAGTACACGTGCTGGGGCTACTGCTACCCCATCTGCCGTGCAGGCAAATTATGCAAATAAACATGCGGTATCTAATGGAAAAGAATTAAACTTTTGCGATAAATGTCTAAAAACATGTTATCAAATGCAATCAAGAGAGAGAATATCATCTGCTAGTTGAATGGCCGTTCATCATGATTTGATAGTTAATTGTACTAGCACAAACAAATAAAACAAATTAAAATACAGTATATATTCTTTTGCATCTTTGATAAATAATCATCAGACCGTTGGCACATCTCTATTTTGTTGGACGAACTATGTGCAGGCCTGAAGAGTAGAGCCAAATATTGCCAGTTCTCTGACTAGCCTGATGGATAGTGATCTAAGCAAGTATGGTATACATTATTTTGCATCTTCCGTTTGCTAGATATGATCAGATCATTGGCATATCTCTATTAATTGAAGCATTGTGCGTGGGCCTGAAAAGTAGAGCCAGATTTTGATAGCTCTCCACCAGCCTGATGGCTAGTCATCTATATAATAAGTGTTCCATACATTATTTTGCATCTTCTGCGTGATAAATAACATATGCTGACGGCACACTGCATACTTCAAATTTTCCCATTTGAGCCAAAGAATTATTTCATTAGATTAGCTCCATGAAACGTAGCATCCTTGAAGAGGAGAAACATACAAAACTATGCACATGCTAAGCACACAGTCAAGAGTTACAACATCATTACTCCGTCTCTAACAATAGGCCACAACTTGGTGTTTCAAGCTATACTGGAACTTGGAGATGGGCTTCTTAAATTACTAAGCTAGCCATCTAATGTTCTACAAGCATTACATTTCAACTGGATGCCAAATAATCAAAATGACAGGTTTGACTCCAAAATGGACATATTGTTAGGGAGGAAACTATCTCCGACAATTTCACAAGTATATATAATCATCTGACAAGTACAATAAACAGTTAAAACTAAGCTCATAGTATTATGATTTTATAATAGGAGGCCATGTATCTCTACAAGCGCTTGCCAAAAGAAAAAGATACGTACCAGTAGAATTAATATTTATAGCAGTCTTTCTAAACGTATTATAACTGGAGCTAGGAACTTTTTTGCTTAAAAAGAATTGCAGCTAATATAAATTTTTCACATAATGATTGTAGGATATATGGATTATACTTACTAAAACCTGTCATACATCTGAAGAAACTAACACAATAAAAGGTAAATGATATATATACCAGCCATGAAGCTTCATTCTGAAGCACTCTAGGCACATCCAAATGATCGGGTTTGATGAAATGCTGCAATAAGCAAATTTTCTCTGAAATCTCAAGGTCCAACTTTATATCTTCTGAGGATGAAGCAAATGTGTGCTCGAACAACTTTGTCATGATGTACTTTTCTAGACCCTACATAAAAAGTGTTGAATGTGATCAGTAAACTACTATCGGCAGAACAACACATGAATATGATATGGTGTGTAGCATAGATCCGATCCAGAATCAAGAATTAGAGTTCTTCCTTTTCAATTGATCAGACAACCAATACTTTATAACTTGATAAGTGAACAATTGAGTTGTCCGAATGGTCTGTTTTAGAACGAGTGATGCACTGTAAAATTAATGGAATTCTAATTTAGGTTGAGTAATTTGCATTTACTTAATTATAATAAGGTCTACTAGGTTAAGTATTTGTAAGCTAGTTAATTAGATTATGTTAGCTGTAGGTTCTTATTGTCTGGATAATATGTTCTGTAAGAGCTATTAGAGCCTAAATGCTTGTAATAGAATAGATTGCAATGAAATAATTGAATTTTTCGCCCTCCTCCCACCTCTCCTTTTCCTTTTAGCTTAAGGTCTCCTCTCTATTCATTTTCCATTTCTTCTGAGTTTATCCTCTCTTCTACTATTCTCTTTAAATATTGTTATGCGTTGATTTAGTATTATGGCCCAACCATGATTCCCTTGTTTATATTGATAGACCACCACGCTATTCACCATCATTTGCCCGTCAATCACTGCCACAACTCAAATGCTTGCAACAACCAACAACAGCCAGCATCGTATCAGATGAGAACGATACCAAGATTCTTAGGCGCGAACACCTCCAATGTCACAATAGACTTGCTCACCTACTGAAAACATGTTTCTCCAACGTTGTTGATACCATCTACATCGCCAACTTTCCCATTGTCACCCTTAATGTTGCTAGTTCATTCACGCCACCTCCAAATCCCTGAACCCTCTGCCTCGAATAGCCTCCTCACCATCTCAACCTTTTCGTCCTTATATACCATGCCCTACATACCTTGCTTCTTGTGCCCTCTCCAACTCAACATTAAGTTTAATGGGTTCAGCTATTTCTTTGGACCAAGAATTATGATCCTTCTTCATATTCATCGTCTCAACTCTCTCTCCCTGTGAGCAATAGTAAACTTCAGATTATGACATTCTTACTTGGCTCAACATGTATCCACATATACTATTACAATGTCCTGTTTCTTTTCATGGCAAAGGAGATCTAAGACGCCTTGTATAAGACATTAGACATATTCTTATAAATGGAATGTTGGGTCGTTCACTACAAGTGCAGGTTGCTCCCCCCTTAGCTATAGAGCTATCTGATGCATCTAGTATCAATATTTATACAATTGAGTATTAAAATCTCCATAGTTTTTTGGATTTTCATCTTTCTTAGGGCTTATCCTACATCTTCATTGTTAATCATTCTCAAATGTACAATAATTATGAATGGCAATGGGTCAAGGACCTAGTTTTTACCTGATACTCAAACCTAACCGTCAGTCAATATCAAATTCGCTTGCAGTTGGCTGCTCTGAGAATGGCTCCGAACCGTAATCGTCCTCCCCGCTCCCTTCAAGATTCACTCCCCATTTCCGCCAAACCTCCGCTTAAACCCAAACCACCTGACCCTCCACCGATGGCTGAGAAGATCTCTCCAACATAGGGAAAGCCTTTGGTAGATCACATGACCAGACAATCCGAAAAGAAAGCATGGAATTCCCTCTTCAGAAACAATTTGGGGGATCCTCGAAAAGCTTTCAAATGTTGGAGACTATTCTAAACTCAATAGCAGAAAAGTATCCAGACATAATAGTCTTTGGAGAAGATAAGCTAGAGAGATCGAGACAACAATGGAAGAGCTGTTTAATAGGAAAATTTCTTACAAAGGTGCCACCAATGCAAGTAGCGAAGGCTGCTGTTACAAGGATTTGGAGACCCAAAACACTGAATGGAGTTGGAAAATGGTTTTTACCTGTTCAGGTTCACTTCTTTGTAAGAGGCTACAGAGATCCTTACAGGAGGGCGATGGACCATTCTTGGAGAGGCTCTTCACCTGCAGCCATGGATGCCAGATTTTCAACCTCTTCTACACCTGCACCAATATATGGGTTAGATTCCCGGGACTACCTTTAGAGTACTACCTCTTCTACACCTGCACCAATATGGGTTAGATTCCCGAGACTACCTTTAGAGTACTACCTTTATAGCGTGTTTAGTAGGAAGGAAAGGAGGAGGGAAATGATGGAAAGTTGGAAGGAGAGCTATAAAATCGTGTTTAGTAGGACGGATGGAAATAAGGAAGGAAAAAATAGAAGAAAATAAGAGGAAAAAAAGCTCTATTTGCATTCCGCCCAAATTGGGCGAAAAAACGGACGGAACGTTGGATTTGTCATTTTCATACCTATTTTCACCCTTTTCTTTTTTATGTCTGCTCTCTCTCGTGCTTTTTTTGCAATCTTCTTCATCATCATTGTCATTGCCGTCGTCATTGCCATTGTCGTCATCATTGTCACTATCATCGCCTCTCATTTCTTGTCGCCGCCATTTCATCGTCGCCTCTCATCGTCATCATCGATATAAAAATAAAATAATAGAGTATGTTTATTACTCTTTCTAACTTTCTTTCCTTCTAAATAAACACAATAATAAAAAAATCTTATTATTTTCTTTCTTCTTAATGTTCCCTTCTTTCTTTCTTTCTCTTCCTTTTAACTTTCTTTCTTTCCTACTAAACACGGCATTAGAGTAATGGGATGAGGAATATGTTGAAGGGATAGTTGAAAAAATAGGAAAACTTCTGAGAATAGATGAAAGAATATTAATTTTTAACAGAGGAAAATTTCTGCGTGTATGCGTCGAGGTGGATATGTAGAAACCTCTACGTGAGGGAGTATGGATAGGCCCCAAAGGAAAAGGTTTTTTTTAAGTGTTTGCTTATGAAAATCTTCCAGCTTATTGTGATAATTGTGGCTGCATATGGCATAAACTACAGGATTGTTTGGAAAAGAAGCATGAGGAAACGAAACAAAAGAAAGAATCAACGACAACCACTTTATTAGATGGAGAGAGCAGCCAAGAGCAGGACACTAGAAAAGAGGTGATGAACCCTTGGATTCGAGTGGAGAGCAGGCCAAGAATGAAGGGAAAACAGAAACCCCCTAAGGCTGTATCAAAGCCGGATCACTTGCAGGAGGAATCCGCAAAAGAGGTTAGCCATGAGGAAGAAGACACAGAGGATGTGGTGATGGAGCTTCACCCGAGAACCCAAAGTAAGGATGGGGTAGGAAAGTTGGAGAAACAAATTATAACGGGAGGAAAATTGATGATGGGAAAGGAAAACCCTAGTAGAGAAAGGTCAGGTCCAATACAAGGAAAAAAGGATACATTGAACCCAAGCAAAATTCTTGACAGGATGTTGCCGGAATGATCTACATAAATTAAAGGCAAGGACGCCCACGTGGATGGACTGCAGGAAAGAGCCGGTGAAACTAAAGATACACAATGGGATGGGCTGCCTAACGTTAAAGTTGGATCGGTTCAAGAGTTGACCTTATCTGCATGGATTAAACAACAACAAGATCCACATCAAAGAACTCGCCCACCTGAATTAGATGAGCCTGGAGAGTCAAGTAATGCCATGGAGATCACAAGGACAAATTCATGCCAGCTGGCCCTGATACCTGTTGATAATGTTGATAATGCCACAGGGATGGAAATAATACAGCTCGACAGGAAGCAGCTTGTGGCGGAAACGGTCGTCAACTTCTGCAATATTTTCGGAGGGAGAAAAGAAGACTTAAAATCTCTCACATTACAGAGGATGGTCCTCGTGTTACGTAGAACAAACAAGCTAGGCCGAATAGCTCACACTAACCTTCTAACTCTTGTCCATTTTTCTTACTCTTAAAATTTAAGTTTTATAATGTTAGGAATCTCATGGAATTGCAGGGGAGCGGGAAGAAAACAAACTATAGACATGCTTGCCATGTGGAAAAGAAGACAAAACATGAGCTTTATAGCACTCCAAGAAACACATGTAGGAGAAGATACAGCAAAATATATAATAAGAAAACTAGGAAACCACTGGAAACATGCGTGTTCTCCAACGAAGCAAGCCTCAAGGGGGATATACATTGCCTGGAACAGCACAAATGTGGACATAGGAGGTAATTGTCACAACAGATCAATTCATTAGTCTCGTGGTTGACACAAAAAGGTATGACTCTTGGCTGCTTACAATTTTCAACACAAGTCATATCTACTATGTTAGAAACAAAACGTGGGAGGATTTATTAAATGTTTCATCCATGAATATTCCTTGGATGTTGTGTGGTGATTTTAACTGCGTTATTAACAGCAAAGAAAAGAAAGGGGGAACTCCGTTCACCCTCAACACTTCTATTATAAAATTCAACAATTTCATAAATACTAACGGGCTTGTGGACTTAGGGTATGATGGCAACCCTTATACCTAGACTAACAATAAAAAAGGCAGTAGGAAAATTCTCAGCAGATTGGACAGTGTCATGGCTAATAGCAAATGGCTTAAAAGTTTTAATAACACTACTATTAAACACCTTCCTAGAGGGCCTTCTGATCATTGCCCTATCCTTATACATATTCTTCTTACAGGCAAACAAAGACCTAGACCATTCAGATTTAGAGAAATATGGAACAACTATAATAACACTGTTAACATAATTCATACCGAATGGGAGAGATACAAAGATTATGCCCCCGCCTTTGAAATTCGTCTGAGAAGCATAAAATATAAACTCATTGACTGGAACAAAAATTACCTTAGTAAACCTGAGGCCACTTTAGAGGATACCCAACAGGAGCTCAAGAAATTTCAAGAAATTGAAGGTAGGAGAGACCTTACCAATGAGGAGGAGAATAAAATGCTTAGCCTTACTAATAAGATGAAAGCGTTAGTCAGACATATTAATATCAAATGGCACACCTTGGCTAAGTGTAACTGGATAAAACTTGGGGAGGCTAATAACAAATTCTACCATAACAGAGTTACCATAAGACAAAGGTTCAACCAAATTAGACAAATCAGGACCAAAGATGAAAATATCATCACTGATATTAGTCTCATTATAGAAGCTTTTAGAGAACATTACAAAGAGTTATGGGAGGACAATGACAAAGAACCCAAAATGAATGAAGCAACTAAAGCTATTCTTTTTAATTATAAAGGTAAGCTTAATGAAAAAAACTGGAATGACATGTGTACTCCTTTCTCTGAGCTTGAAATCAATGAGATAGTCAAAGATCTTAAAAGGGGGAAAAGTCATGGACCTGATGGGTACACTGCTGGATTTTATAAACACAACTGGGCTATTCTTAGACAGGACTTCATGAAAGCTATTCATAAGTTTCAAGAAACTCGTAATATTCCTAAAAATTGGACCTCAACTCAAATTATCTTTATTCCTAAACATGCTAACCCCCAAACCATTAATGAATATCGTCCCCTTGCGCTTTGCAATGTTAATTACAAAATCCTATCTAAGGCCCTAACTAATCGCTTGAAAAAATTTTTACCTAACATTGAACAATCTGCTTTTATAAAGGATAGAAATATTCATGAAAATATTAATATTGTCCAAGAGCTTGCTCATAGCATTTATTACTCCAAATCCAAATATCCTGTTCTTATTAAAATTGACTTGATGAAAGCATTCGACACTATAAAAAGATATCCTATTATTCTGGCCTTGAGGGTGCTCAATTTTTCTGAAACTTACATAAGCTGGGTTAATGCTTGTATCACCTCGCCCTCTTATACTTGCTTCATTAATGGGAACACTACTAAGACCTTTGCGGGAAGTAAGGGCATAAGGCAAGGTGACACTTTATCCCCATACCTTTATGTTATTATGGCTAACCTTCTAAGTATCCTCTTATACGATGCCATGAACGTAAGAGAATTACCCCTTATAACATAAAAGGTCAATGTAAGATCTCTCATTTAATGTATGCTGATGACATCATTTTTTGTATGAGGGCTAATAAGAAACTTGTAAGAACCTGAATTGTATTCTCAAAATTTATTCCGAGATCACTGGCCAAGTTGTGAGCACCAAAAGACTAGAATCTACTACCCTAAGCATTGTTCTAAGAATTTGAAAGACACTATTAGCAAAGCCCTGGGTTTTAAACAAAGTAACTTCACTTTCAAATATTTAGGATCCATCATAAGTCCTGGAGCCTCTTCAAAGCAAATTTACAATGAATGTATTGCAAAATTCCAAAATAAAATTCAGTCTTGGCAAGGTAAATTCCTTACTCAAGCTGGAAAGATCACTTTGGCTAAGAGCGTTCTTTCCTCCATTCCTATTCATAATATAATCACTAATGGTCTTACTAACTCTCACTTGGATAAGTTGAATGCACTAATTCAAATTTTCATTTGGACTAACAATAGCGATAAAAAATGCATTCATCTTATCAAATGGCAAACTCTCATAAAGCCAAGAAATCTAGGTGGCATCTACATCAAAGATTTTAGGGTGCTTAGGCAGGCTTTGAATGGTAAAAGAATTTTGGACCACCTAAACAACAAAGAGAAGCTTTGGGTTAAAGTTAGCATGGCTAAGTATGGAAAAATTAAGCTTGCAACCCCTAGAATTTTCAAAAGAACTAGCCCAGCTTGGAAAAGACTCATTCAAGATCTTGATACAATTAAGCCTTATATCACCAAAGATAGTGGAAGCAATCTTCATAATGAGGAAACTATGACGCGGGTGAGAGATGAGATATGGGTATGGGAAAAAGTACAAATGGCCTCTCTCTTACAAAATTCATATATAATACTCTTCTTTTGAAAGCTGATATACAGGTGGAGGAAGATAAAAACTGGAAGATGCTTTGGAATTTGCACACTACAACTAAAATTAAAACCTTTGGATGGAAGTTACTCCATAAGTGACTTCCGACCTTTGATAGGCTTCATAAATTTGGCTTGAAAGATGATGCTAAATGCATTCTTTGCAACATGGAGGAGGAAACTGTTGAGCATATCTTCCACAAATGTGATTACACTATATAAGTGTGGAGAAACCACGTTCTGAACCTGAAGAGCTGCAACCTAAACATGGGATTATGGAGAACAGAAGCTTGGATAAAGTCAGGTAAGGATGCTACATTGAAATCTCAAACACTAACATTGACAACTTTTTGGCATGTATGGAAGGCAAGGGATGCGAGAATCTTCACGGGAGAAAATAAGCCCGAGTTGGACAATTTCAGAATACATAGTAAACTATGAGACTCTAACAAAAGAAATGGAAAGCAAAGAAAGAAAGCTATTCAAGCTGCAAATCGGAAAAGCCAAAGATTAATCAAATTAAAGTTAACACTCATGGTGCTTGGGACTATAAGACTAAGAAGGCCGGAATTGGATATATAGCGAGAGATTGCAAGGGGCAGATCATTATTGCTGCTTCAGCATTTCACCAAAGCAACTCTGCACTCTCCTCTGAAATCTTGGCTATCATTCACCAAAGCAACTCTGCACTCTCCTCTGAAATCTTGGCTATCAGAAATGCTATGGCTTATTTTCACTCAAATCAAGGAAGGAACGAGGAAACAATTTTGGTAGAGTCTGACAGTATGGAAGCAATCAACTTTGTCAAAGGAAGCTACTCGTACCCACCATTGGAGATAACTGAAATGCTCAAAGAGATAGAGTTTATGGGGGCAACAAATAGATTTGACTTTAACTATGTCAGTAGACAATGTAATAGAGTAGCGAATTGGCTTGCTGTTAAAGCCAAAAATTCTATGCAATCTGATGTATGGTTTGAGAATTGGCCTTCGGTGTTAAGAAGGTTGATGCTTTTGGACTTGGTTACTTAAGTAGTAATAATATGCTTTGTTTGAAAAAAAAAACCGTCATTAAAACCCAAACTAAACCCGAGTTGGGTACTCTATTATATAATCCAAACACAAATCATGGGTATTTATATAGGTATCCATGAACCTGATTTTATTTCAAAGTATTATATAAATTATATTTTTATAATTAAAATAATAACAAATATATTAATATAATACTTATTTTACTATTAATTTATATTTTAGTAATAGAAATATATTTTTAAAATTAGGTATTGTGTACCCGATACTCGCACCTATAAACTCAACCCTTCAAACTCGAACCACTCTAATCAGGTGCTTGAACTCGCCATAAAAAGGTTAGGTTGGGTTGGGTAATTAACTATATTGGGTTAAATTGTTATCCCTACTAATCATGATATGTGAATATATCTTTATAATTCCATTACATTATGTACTTTATGTTAGACCTGGCAATTCGAGTCAGCGGGTCATGAACGGGTCGTGCCAGCTGTGACCCGTGACCCAATTAAGCCAACCCAACTACAACCCGTTTAATTAATTGGGTCAAACTATGGAACCTGAACACGACCCATATATAATCGGGTCAACCCAACACGACCCGAATAACCGGTTTATTATTCATATTTTAAATATAAATAATAAATTAATAAAAATTATATTAAAATTAATAAAAATTTAGGCTTATGAGTGGGCCAAAATCTAGGTTAAAAGATAGTTAAAAGATATTTGGGTTTATGGGCTAGCAATGAGAGTTAGATGAGCATATATTTAAATTATATATATATAAATATATATTGTAATCGGATTAAGCGGGTCAACCCGTTTACAACCCGACACGACCCGATTATTTTTGAGTCATAAATGGGTTGACCTGTTTATGACCCGAACACGATTATGGCTGGCCCGAACCCGCCTCATTTCGTGTCGAGTTGAATCGGGTCAGCGGGTCGTGTCAAATTTTGCCAGGTCTACTTTATGTTCCTAGGTTCCTTATGAATCACATGGCTATTAATGCTATTACTTAGTGACATTGTTCCTTCTCATTGCGCTTTATTAGATACACAAATGAAAGTAGCAATTGACAAGAGGTGCAGGTGCGAGCCAACTACCTTGCACAAGGAACCCTCTCTTTCTCTCCGTATCACCTCTTCCACCTCTGTCTCAATATTAATGACATTGTCATTGAAGTCATCCTTCACCTCTAAAAATAAACTTGTTATTGTCTTTCAAGTCTATTTGTCTTCATGTGAGGCTTACAAATTAATCTAGCATTTACCATGTATCATTTCCTTCTTATGCACCACTCCGTTTGAGCTAATACATTCTAATGTTTGGAGTTTAACCCATATGTCCTCCATTTTTGGCAATCTCAAATTTTCTATTGTGTTACTTTTTGAATTTTGCAATCACCATGGTGTACTTTTATGATGTTATCAATGAATTGTCTCATATGGTTACAATGTTTATTGAAGAGCTTATCAGAGGACCTGGATATAAAGTAAAACTCAGTTTTGACACATTTGTTAAAACTCTAAAGACTAATACTGCTCTTTGAGTCTATGTGATTTGGGCTTCCTACCTTTTGTCAGTATGAGAGTATTATTCATCATATTGTGTCCCTAGTTAGTAGAATGGTAACTGAGTATAACAATAGATACTTAGAAGTGGTTTATGTCATGATGTCTTATCTAATCTTTTCAGAATGTTATTCTTGTCTCTATCTTGTTTTATGCCTCTTTAGTCTACCATCAGTAGTGTTTGTCAGTGATTAGTAAATATTAGACAATGGACTGGTACATCTATACATACCGATATTTAAATCTTTAGGATAGACAATCATTGTTTTGTCTCAGTTAATTCTTTTCTTCTTTGAGTTGATCCCTTTTTATCCTACCTTATCCTAGTCAATATTAACAATAACATCCACTTTCACATACATTTCTTGTTCTAATGTCATTTTCTTCGCTATCTAACTTTCCTCTTACACCTCACCACTATTATCAATCCCTGGGGCCTCTCCTCTACAAGTTGCACATCTACAACAAACGTCCTTGATTGCTGCTAGCTCAGTCATAGCTTATGCCTCCATCAACCCTAGATCTTTATACTAATGTCATCTAATCTAGAACTTTCTATCGCTTTTATCCAAGGTAAAAGCTTTTCTAATGTTCATCACCTTTCTGTGATGGTATATCTACTTCTTTTCATTATTTTTCGTCATTCATGCTTATTATTTCCATTCATAAGAGCAGTGATTGAGGAACCGGTCTACTACTGGCCGGTTTCTCTGATTTGTACCGGGACCGGCAGCAGAGCACAGGCGGCACGGTGGAACCGGAGGAAGTTTCATTCGAAGCTTCTTCGTTCGAAGCTTTGAAGGTTCTGCCAAAGAGGCGAGAGAACACAGGCAGCGGACGCGGGGGGACACAGGCAGATGTAGGAGCTGCTCTGCTCAGTTTCACCGAGACGCCACTCAGTCCGACTGGTATAAACCGATCCAACCGCCAACCTGGCCGGCCAGTCAGACCGGTTCCTTAAACCATGCATAAGAGTCCTTATAAGGCTATGCTAAGTCTTCATAGAAAGTGAACAATGGACAATAAGATGGAGGCACTAATGTCTAACGGCATGTGGGATCTAGTTACTCCTAGTGACAAACTAGCTTTTTAGCTTCTTGTAGATGATTCGTCACAAATAAGTAGAATTATGATGATTCTTACATATCATTACAAAACCCAACTTGTTGCTAAGAGATTGTTACAACCCACTTAGTAAGCAAATTATTTATTAACTTGGTGAGCCAATTTGCAATATGACTCAATCTATTAAAATGCTTAAGCCCAAGTTAACAATAGCAAGCTCACTAAGCCTTATATACCATATAATTTTTTCTTCCACTTTCAATATGGGACTAAACTGGGGTATTACAGGGATCTATTCAGACATAATGGTGATTATTTTGAGATACTTTCTCTTATTGGAGCCAAATTGAATGTATGTCTTAATAGTATGAAGATCTTAGTAAAGGTATTTACACAAACAACCTCTAGGATATGTTGTTTTTTTTGTTAACCCTATAGTGCTATTTATTAACTAAAAGATAGCCCCATATACTGGTTTGATGAGTTCTCCCAAGTGACAATTAGTTTTAACCTTCAATGTAGCTTGAGTCTACAACTCTAACTTCATTTGATGATGCACTTATGACATTATTAGTTTGATTGTATATGTTGATGATATCTTTCTAACAGTAAGTGAAACAAAATCATTACTAATGTTAGAAGGTATCTATAGGAGAAGTTTGATATCAAAGATCTACAAAGCCACAATAATTTTATATATTTTAGATTATATACAACTTTAAAGATTTATTCTTTTTCAAAGTATAATTTAAGCTTAATACTCTTATTTTACATTGTCATAAATTATCTTGTCATTATGACTATCAAGGTATTGATCCTACTTAGTATCATCCAGCTTGTTGGCAAGTTGATTTATCTTACTATTATTAGTCCTAATCAATGTTATCAAAATCGCGAGTTGACTCGTCCGAGTCAACGAGTTTACGTGTTGGCAGCACAGTGACGAGTCAACTCGGTATTAAAAACGTTTTTAGAAGCAAACTCGGTCAAAATCGCGAGTGAAATCGGTGAACTCGGTTGAATCGGACGAGCGGAGGCGAGTTAACCGAGTCGAATACTGCGCTTCGTCTCCCGAAAATCGGTCGCTTCGTCTTCGGATTTGGTCGCTTCGTCTCCGGAATATCCGAAGGAAAGAGTAGGAAGCAGCAATCATTCCTTATTTGGTGCCCTTACAATCTTTTATTTGCGCTTTTCGCTCGCGATCAGCTCTCTCCTCGCCGCCACAAGTCGCTGGAGCCGCGCCACACTGAGACGCCTCCTGCCGGAAGGAATTTTTCTCAGGTATGATTTACAACCCCCCCCCCCCCCCCCCCCCCCCCCCCCCGCGGAGCCATCCTCCCCTGAGTTTCCCACTGGAGATGATTTCCACCCCCCCCCCCCGGGGCGCCTCCGCCGAAACCATCGTTTTGCTGTTTACTGTATCAATTGCTTTACTTGTTTCGTACGCATGCTTTGCGTCCTCCTTTGCTGTTTACTGTATCAATTGCTTTTCTTTACTGAGCATCTTTTTACCTGAGGATGATTTGCACCCCCCCCCCCCCACCATGTTGTTTTTCCCCTCGAAGATGATTTACTGAAAAAAGCACTGGGGATTTCCACCCCCTCCCCGGATGTTATTATTATTATTTGTGCATTTATTATTGTCTTTCATAGTATTTGAGCATATTATTTGCCTATTAATAATTATTAATTTATATTATTATTATTTTTTCATGATAGGTTAATAGAAAACATCAAATATGTCTAGCAACAAATTGAAAAGAAAAAATGCTGCTGGGAATCGATCTGATATTGGTTGGGAACATGGTATTGAAGTTGAAAATAATTCAAGAAAAATTAAGTGTAAATTTTGTGAAAAAATCATTACTGGAGGAATATATCGTTTTAAACATCATTTGGCTTGCACTAGAAAAGATGTTGAGGCATGTAGAAGTGTTCCAGATGAGGTGAAAAAACAAATGATGAATGTGGTTGGAAAACTTGCACTTGATGCAATTAATAAACATAGTAGTATTCATGACATTGGAGAAGATATTAGAGAAGAAAGCCAAGAAACTAATGTAAACAAAAAAGGAAAAAATATCTTAGAATCTTTTGTGAAAACAAGTGCAGCTCAACAGATTACAATAAACAACATGTTCAAAAGAGATTTAAGAGATGAAGCCTGTCAACAAATTGCAAGATTTTTTTACACAAGTGCCATTCCTTTCAATTGTGTTAAAAACCCAGAGTTTGTTAAGATGCTTGAACTAGTTGGTAAATATGGTTGTGGTTTTAAGCCACCATCTTATCATGAGATTAGAGAGACTTTTGAAAAAAGAGGTGAAGAAGACAACAGATATGCTTGAAGAGTATAAACTTGAATGGAAAAAAAATGGTTGTTCAATTATGTCAGATGGATGGACAGATAAAAAAAGAAGATCAATTTGTAACTTTTTGGTAAATAGTCCTAAAGGAACTATTTTTTTATCTTCAATTGATACATCTGACATTTCTAAAACAGCTGAAAAAGTTTTTGAAATGCTAGATGAGGTTGTTGAGAAGGTTGGAGAAGATAATGTTGTGCAAATCATTACTGATAATGCGGCAAATTATAAGGCTGCTGGAGAGATGTTGATGCAAAAAAGAAAAAGATTATTTTGGACACCATGTGCTGCACATTGTATAGATTTAATTCTTGAAGATTTGGAAAAGAAGATTAGCACTCACCGATTGACCATTTGTAAAGGAAGAAAGATTACTTCATTTATTTATTCAAGAACTTTGCTGATTTCAATGTTAAGACATTTTACAAAAGGGAGAGATCTAATTAGGCCAGCAAGAACTCGATTTGCCACATCATACTTAACTTTGGGATGCCTTAGTGACTTGAAAGGTTCTTTGATAAATATGTTCACTTCTACTCAATGGAAGGCATGCAAGTTTGCAACACTTGATGAAGGAAAAAAGATTCAGCAAGTTGTTTTGGATAGTAAATTTTGGAGGGACATTTTGACATGCCTTAAAGCAGCATTTCCACTTATTAAAGTGCTTCGATTAGTTGATTCAGATGAGAAACCAGCCATGGGCTTTATTTATGAGGAGATGGATCGAGCAAAAGAAAAAATTCAATCAAATTTTAACAATATCAAGAAGAGGTAACCTTAAATTCTAGTTATCTAAGTTTTAGTATTTATGCCTTTAACTTTTTTCAATTGTCTTTTTAACAGATATGAGCCTATTTGGGAAATTATTGATAATAGATGGGATGTACAATTGCATAGGCCCTTGCATGCAGCTGCATACTATTTAAATCCTCAATTTCATTATAGTTCAAACTTCAAACCAGATGCTGAAGTGAAAAGAGGACTGTATAATTGTTTAGCAAGAATGGTTCCTTCTCTTGATGAAAGAAGGAAGATTGATTTGCAGCTTGAAGATTTTAAGGAAGCAAAAGGATTATTTGGTATTGAAGCTGCAATCTTGGCCAGAGAGACTAAACTTCCTGCAAAATGGTGGGATTCTTATGGTGATGATTGTATAGAGCTACAAAGATTTGCAATTCGAATCTTAAGTTTAACATGCAGCTCTTCTGGATGTGAGCGAAATTGGAGCGTATTTGAAATGGTTAGTACTTAGTAACTCAAATTTATCTATTTAGCAATATATTAATTGGTGTTTTTATGCATAACTAATGTATAATTTTATATTTTATAGGTTCATACGAAAAAAAGAAATCGATTGCATCAAAGTAAGATGAATGATTTGGTTTTTGTGATGCATAACTTGAAGCTGAAAAATCAAAATAAGAAAAGGACATTTAGAGAAGCTACTTTTGATGAGCTCCCTTCTGATGATGAATGGATAATAGAGACAGAAGATGGACAACCAAGTTCAACAACAAATAATTGGCTTGATATTCTCACATCTGAAGATAATGAGTTGAGACTTGGAGATCAAGAGATGCAATTTAGTGATCAAGATATGGAAGGAAATACTATTTTTGAAGAAAATGAGCAAGTCAATCATTCAAAAGACTTAGAGTTGAATTTGGATGAAGGCCATGACCATGAGGATGAGATAAATGAAGAGGATGAAGAGAGTGATGAAGATTTGGAAATTCAAGCTTCGGAAAATTTATTTTAGTTTTTTTGTGATCAATGATGTTCTTTACTTTATTTTATATTTTGGAATTTGAATGTCATTTTGGCTTAGACTTCACTCTTTAGTCTTTATTGTTTACTATTTTACTTTTAAAAACATACACTGGGAGTCTGTGACACATTTCTTTTATAATCACTTGTTGATGTTATGGTTGTATTTAGAATTGGTATCTAGTACATCTTTATATTGTATACTTTAATATATGCACATAATTTATAAAATATTATTATTATATTATAATTATAGGATCTTACGATCCTACGATTCGATCTTACGATCCGATCCTATGGAGCCTCTACCGTTCCTAGGTAGGATCACGATCCTGATAACCTTGGTCCTAATATTTCCTTTGTATGAACAGTTGTTAGTCAAGAATGAAACATCATAAAGATCCATCAGGAAGTTATTTTAAGTACTGTATTATCTTAAAGGAGCACTTGACCAAGGACTATCTTATAGAAGACATAGGCACATTTAGATGAACATTACACTAACGTGAAGCATAAAAAAATTCAAATGATAGAAAAGCCACCTTTGACTACTGAACATATGTGGCAGGCAATTTTATTATATGAAAGGATGCAAATTAATGTTGCTAGATCAAGCATTAAAGTGACACGTAGAAAACTATGAAACAAACTATGTATGAGATGTGGTTGCAAAATTTTTAAGAAGACTCGGGTTTTTGCTATACTAAGCATATGACAAAGTACTATTATAATTTTGTTGTTGTCTACATTTCCAGCAATCCTATAAAGTTACACGTAGAAAACTATGGAACAAACTATGTATGAGATGTGGTTGCAAACTTTTTAAGAAGGCTTGGGTTTTTGCTATATTGAGCATATGACAAAGTAATATTATAATTTAGTTATTGTCTATATTTCCAGCAATCCTATATTCTATAAGAGGACTAAGTACTCAGAAGTTGATTGCCATTTTTTAGGAATATTGTGATGCTTAAAAAAATTTGCACATTCTTCCCCCTCTGAATATCAAGATGCTGCCAACATTTAACTAATCCATTTAAGTCATTTTCTTAATCCTTATACAAATAAGGTGGACAATCCTCATAACAAGTCAAAGTTATTATTCTTGTATTAGACTACTAGAGGTAGTTTAGTCCCACATGAATTAGTTTATTATATGTGGTGTGTAGTTAGTCTTAAAAGCTTAGCTTCATATTGTTCTTATTTTCATAATCAGTAACTTAAAGGTAGTTTAGTCACACATGATTTAGTTTATTATATGTGGTGTGTAGTTAGTCTTATAAGCTTCATATTGTTCTTATTTTCATAATCAGTAACTTATCATTCATCACAACTTATATAACATAAGAAGAAACGCAATGTCAAAGAGCAACGATCAAATAATTGTATAAGTACCAAAATAATCAAGTTAAGAAGTATAGAGTTTAGACTCGTAAAATAAATGGAACAGTAGAAGCTACTGAATAAGAATTGTAAAATAAATGGAATAACAGAAACTATTGAATAAGAACTTAATCATAAGAGCCAACATCAATAAAAGTACAGAATAGAGAAATCATCACAACTATGCAAGCAAAAATAACAAATAGAAAGTAAACTTGAAGGCTTCTGGCTATGCATGTCATCAAAGGAAAACTACCTCTATTGCACTATCTATTTCTTCGTATGCAGCATGCGCCCATAGAGGATGCTCCCTGATGGTAGTCTCCATGGTAGCAAGGAAATCTTGCACCCTTTTGCTATCATCATCAGGATCAGAGGTTTGGAATGAGAATGAAACGATGAAGCTGCAAATACACTATTAGAGTCATTTCCTTGCAAAAACTGACAAAATAAGTCATTTGAACATAATATAGGCAACGGCAAACTGTTGGATAACATTGTTTGAGTTAGTTATAGCTTTCAAATATTGTAACAAAAAAAGCACTAAGAGAAACACAATTTGCGAAAAGAAAGTGAGATAAACAGCATGTAAGTGATTACGCCAGAGCCTTCAATTCAAACAAACACATTCAGAGGTCGACTAATCCAAAGCATACAGAGATTCCCTTCCAAGAACCACAAGTGTAAACCATGAAGATCAATTTGGATGAACTGACTAGATGATAAAATAATTGGAGAGTAGAAAATTTGATTATCTGTTAGGATAATTTAGTAAGAGAAAATAACTGTGCTAGAAGAATAAAGAGGTTTTTTTTCTCCCTTCAAAACTGGAATATAGGAGATATGGAAGAATTTCCTGCACTGTTTTAAGGGATGTAGCTTTCTTCTCATTACTCCTGTTTGATGTGGTGGCTACTATGAGCATTAGATTTACTGTGGCTGGATCTTTTTGATTACCAAGGTTATTTTTATTGCATTTTTGCATACCAGGGGTATATATGTTATCTTAGAATAGAAATTTTTATAAGATGTAACCATCACAAATCTGGGATGGATACCAAATGGTACAATTGGAAGGCTCTTGAGGCCTACAAATAGGCCTTCTTGTAAACATTTGAAAAAACAAAGGAACTAAGAAAATGTGTGGCTTCTTTGTAACTTTGTTGTCTTCTTTCTGTATTTTGTGTCCGAGAGGCTAGAATACCTCTACCTCTCCTCATCGTTGCCCAATGTTCCTTTGTTGAGAAACCACAAACCAGCTCATTTGGGCATGCAAATAGATGTGTTGTGATTATACGCTACAAGTAATTATGCGTTATATATATCCTAAGAGATTCTTAGCCTACAATCATTTGGGCTCGTTCACAAAGAATATTGATTTTTTTTATTTGATAAAGTTAAGATCTCGCATATACTATATCATGAATCTATTTTATACTCATGGAGCTACATCTAATATCATTGTTATGATCAAATACAGAGTATGTTTCATTGGAGAGATGATATGTTGATTAACATATGCAGATTGTCAACCTTTCGGACCATGATGATGCAATCTAATCATCTAGAGGTGAACTTTCTACCACTTTTAGAAAATAATACGAGAGCAAATATGAGCACTAGCTCAACGTCAATTTGGCATGACCACAACTGTTTTACAATGGATAGCTATTGTACATAACATTTTTATGTTCTGAAGGTATATGCGTAAGTAGTTAAAGTTCAAAGTATTTTTATAATTCGAGGGATGTTAACCTCCTTATCTTCTATAACTGAAATTTTAACAACCTAACCACCTCAAGCCTTGGATAGCTACCATGTAGCATACATCCATAGGCTCTCAAGTATAGCCATGTTGTAACAATTTGAAAACATGATGTAGAATTTTGAGTTTATGGTTTCTTCCTCTATTCTGTGCATGAGAGACCATAACTTTTGCAACTCCCCATATATTGCTCCTGCAGAATTTGTCAGCTTGACCACTTTGATCCGCATAGAATTGGATAAGGATAAAAAGATATAATGCAATCTTGGCAAATCTCTTGGACAATTAACTAAATATTAGTAGATTTGGAGGGAAACCTTTTAGAGGCCTTAGCTGCAACCACTATCTCTAGGTCATTCCATGTGTCACTTGAGGTTGCCCCATTTTCCATAATTATCACTCGAGGTTGTTTAATTTATCCAATTGTTGCTCAAGGCCACTTTGCATAACACTAGAGCTCGAGATTGTTTGGCCATTGTGAGTCCTCAAGGACTCCATCCAATGAACCCATGAACTATTAAAAGAATTAAAGGCCCACTCTGCCATCACCAAAATTTTCTAACACCATAGCATTCTCCGTAGCAATCAATGCCATGTTATCTTTTCCCCTCTCCTAGCTCTAACACCAGCATCTCCCATCAAGAATTTCTCTCCTATGGGGCTTTTCTCCAATTGGTGCCATCTTCCACTAGAATTGCAAGATCCCCTATTAGTTTTGACATGGAGAAGATGAGGAAGAGTCAAGTTCATTTAATCCAATTAAAGTAACTCGATATAAGTTTAAGCAATAGCTCAACCTATATTTTTTTGGTTAGTCAAGTCCATTTTGATTTAACGAGGCTTATTACATAACTCGATAAATATTAGCTAGAACAAGCCAATTTGATTCAATCTTATCTACCCAGCTTGATACAAGTCAAACCAAAACATCTTGATTCTAGCTCAAGTTGACCGCGATGCAAGTTGAATACAAAATCAATAGCAGCCTTGATCTAAAATTGACCTAGAGTCAACCTAGACCCTTTTTTTTTTGCTTTATGAAGACTTCTAATACATTTTCAATGGACAAAAAACAATTGAAAGATCAATATGCATCCATAATCATATAAGTGTGTCCACTTATCAAATTGAGCTTGATCTTTTTAGATTATCACAAATCAGATACATCTAGCAATTCATAAAAAAATAAGTGATAGCTACTCTGATTTAACTTTATAAATTAATTTTTTAATTTTTATTTTATTATTGAATTACACAAGCATTTCAAAGAGTGTCTCCGCCAATGTGTGCACTTGCATATTTTTAGAGAACAAGAATATCCAGTCAGATAGTTACTTACCGACATGTTGAATGCGTGGGGATGCTTATGATTGATTCTTTCAGAGATATTTTTGTTCAAACATATTATCCATGTCTATATAGATTTCCGACCTAGACATGGTGCATACTAATCAATTCATTATTTCATTACTTTCTAGCATATAGCATCATTTTCTTTCCCACCAATAGCGCCCTCCGACACTCCCGTGCTACATTACTATCGCATCTCAAGCTATTGCTAACATACATAGAGTTCACTCAAAGAATCATATGAAGAAACAAATGAAAACCAGTGTAACTCAACTCGGTATTTTTTTAGGAAAATATCGAGTCAAAGTTGACCTGATATGTCCACAAATACATCTGGAATTGAATTCGTAGATCACGATCTGGACAAACCACCAAACATTCAAGCGCGCGGAATCATCCCAAACCCTAGAAAGCGAAACCGAAAACGAAAAAGAGGCAATATCAAGAAACCCACAATCGCACTCCTAAGAACCACATCCATCACGGTCGAACTCGAGGTTCACAAGCAAAAGACCAATGATCTGACCATATATTCAGGAAAAAAAAGCTCCAAAAGCATTATATTGATCGGAAAAATTCTCAGAGAAAAACTGAAAACGAACCTTTTGATGATGCGGACGAGATCCGAGGCAGCAGGATGGCGCATCCGATTGAGGAAATCGTAGAAATTCGGGTGAGCTGCAGGCGAGGGTTCCATCGGAATTCGAAACTACGATCGGCTGCGATCGTCATTTCTCCACCTGCTTCCGGCGGTTCATATATAATGTAATAGACCGAGCACGAATGTTAGGTGCGACTCACAAGCGCGCCTTTATAGTATGGTTAATGGGATTTCTTGCTGAAGAAATTTAGGCAGGGTTAAATTAAATCCTCCATCACAAAAAAAATACGATCTTAAAGTAATATCATATTTATATTATTTTAAAATTCACAAATATTAATTTTACCCTACTAAGATTCTTAAAGAAGTATCTAGAAAGTTTTCTTAAATAATTACAATCCAACCTTCATATTTCTAAAATTACAAAGGGACCTAACTCATTACTTATATTTTTTTTTATTTTGATCATTACCGTAAAAACTGAATTTATTTACTTTACATTTGGTTCATAATTTTGTTATTTAATTCTCAATAACAGTAACAATAATCTACAAAGATTACTAAAATTATTATTGTTATTATATATTAATGTAAGCTTAAACCTCTTAATTTAGATTGTAAAATATTTTTTAAAAATATCAATATGTCAAAGTTTAGAAACATTATATATACATATAATAATCTCTCACTTATTGCATGATGTATCCTTTACTTAGGGCCTATTTGCCCCACTGTTAATAGCTTTATAATTATGCTAAACTATGTTGTACTATACTCACTATTAAAATTTATAAGATATTTGATTAATAACTTTTTAACTAATATCAAATTTTAAAATAATAAATAAATATATTATTTTAAATTATTTAAAATAATAATACCTAAAATTTTAAACAAAATTATATAAATTACTTTTTTGAGAAGTAGAAGCTAAAAAAGTATCAAATTGTAGCTTTCCCAACTTTTACTTTTTTTTGCTTATGTTTTTTATTGTCAAACAGTTTTTCAACTACTTTCTGCTTAAAAGTTGCTTAAAATTAACTTTGAAGTGGGGCCAAATAGGTCCTTAGATGTTTGACTCATTATGGGTGCGTTTGGCGCAGCTTTTTAGCTGCTTCTGCTTGGTGCAAAAGTAATTTTTCAAAAGTTTTAGTGTTTGGCTATCAACTTCTGGATTATAAACTCAGAAGCAGCTGTTTCTTTATGAAACTGCCACCTCTTTGTCTTTGGCTAGTCAAAATTACTGATTAATTTAAAATTTTATTTTACCCAAATATCTTCAAATTTTTTAAGACAACTATTTTTGAACCCATACTTTTTTAACCAATAAAAGCTAAAATCTTCAGCTACTTTTCAACTAGTACTTGTATGTATAATGTGATAATTAGTTTTATTTTTTTTAAAAAAATATTTTAAATAAATAAACTATTGTGCACTCATTATTGGTGATGGGAACCAACAATTTATTCAGCTTTTATAGGTCAAAATTCTTGTTTCCTAGTGCTTTTGTTTTCAACAAAATTTGATTGCACAAGATCGAGTGGGCCCCTGCAATTGCCCTATGAAAAGTTTGGTAGATCGCACAAGACCCACTTGGCCATCTCCAAATTTCCTTTCCTTCCCCTCCCAATAATTAATTGGTTTCGCAAATAAAGCCTTCCCCATTTCCTACTCTTCGTTGTGTGTGGGCAGTACGCGTCATAAATGTGAATGTAATAATATTACGGCATTCTTTCATGCACACACAACTTTTTTATGTAGCTTTACAACAAACTTTTTTCCTTTATTTTTTTTTTCATTTTCCGTGCATTAGCTTAGGATTTATATTTAGGCTATAAATATAGATAAAAATTAAGATGAATTATATAGAGATGGAAGTTAGAATGTGATAAATATAGTTGGATTTGAATTCTATTTTATTCGGGGTACAAATTTTCACTAAATTTATGTTTTATACAATTTATAAATTTTACTTATATAATCAATCAAGATGAATCAATATTTGACGTGGAAAAATCTCTTAACTAAAGGATAAAAAAATTCACAAGAGCGAGCCATAGAAACTACCACAATTAAATAATAATACAATATATTTTCACAACTTAAATATTTCATCAATAAATAAAAATAATAATAATATCACAAGCTAAATTATATTAGAAAACAAAAAGAGGAAATCAAAATTTGATAACTAAATATATAAAACTATGCCCATGAGTTGCTTTATAAAAGTTCTGAAATCATAAATAGAAGATTTCATTTTTAAAAGAAAAAAAAAATTCTGCTGATGGTTGCTCCTCACGTCTGTGTTCATGTTATTACTAGTTATACAACAATGATGTGAACCAAATAAAACCAAAGTTATTTTTAAAAAAGTCCATAGCTTTTTTTTATTTACAAATGGGCCGCATGTCCCACACAATACAATATATCTAACGTCTGAAATGGTGTTAATAGCTTTTGTTGGAGGCTGTCTATTTTTGTCCTTCACATAGTCTATTTTCAAATTAGACTAGGACTTTAGGGCTTGAGGTGTGAATCCCTTGTTCCTTTCCCCCCCTAAAAATGTGGGGCACCCCCACGTAAACATGTCGGGGGGCAATTGCAACATTTAATGTTTATTTGATCAATGTTATTCCGATGGTATTCGGTGAGTGGGAAAGGGAATGCATATGGAAGACTAACGTATTTGAAGTTGACTATCCGCAAAAGGTTTGACAACTGCGGAAAGTCAAACTTCAAGGAAAAAAGTTATGGTGGTGGACTATTCCAAGGTTTATACTCTTGTTTTTCCACTGGAAAACGCCTTGACTTTTCACAAATGTCATATTTTTCTAAGGTGATTGAAATTAAATTAATAATATAGCGTTGTATTATAAGGGAATTAGCTAATCTTGTTTGCTTCTAGAGAGTGACTGATGGTATTAGCTTGAAATAACAAATTATCGAGGAGAAAAATATTTGAAGCCGCTAATTATTCCAACCAAGTGATATGAATGATTGAGACAATAATAAGATTAGTGCTGCATTCATTAATTACTTGCTAAATATATTAATATAATACATTGATTTAGTCCCATATTGAGAATAAAAGGAAAAAAATATAATATATAGGATTTAATAGATTTATTATTATTATTAAATTTAAGTATTTTAAATTGAGTCAAGAAAACACTTTTTAGGCATTTCAAAGGAATCAAGCCAGTGGTCATTGCAGTCACCGATGCCGCGTAGACCGCCCGCCATCCCAAATCAATCGGCTTCTTTCTCCAATTTATCTATCGCAGTTCAAAGGAAGCACACGCGCCTTCTTTCCCTCGCCCTTCCTTTTCTTCTCCCTCAACATTTCTGTTCTTGCCTACAATGAGATTCTCCATCCAGAGGACCAGTTTCTCTCCCTCATCTACATGTCTTCTCTGGCGCTCTCCATGCTTTTCCTCCGTTTCCTAGGGCTCCTTCTCCTTTCCGTCCTTCCGTTTTCCATCTCCTCCCCCTTCTCCACTGTCGCCTTCTTCCGTATCTCCAACGAAACCTTAGTCTGCGCCATCGTGCCGTCGGCCGCTGGCGACCGGCGGCACGACCTCAGCTGCACCAGCACGTCCAGCTGGCGCAGGCGCTTGTACCGCTCCTACGGCGCAGATTACGCGGCGGTCGTAGCCGGGGACGGGTTCCTCTGCGGGCTCGCCTCGGCCGCCGGTGAGTCCAACGCTACCATGCTGTGGTGGGACTTTCACGGGTCGGAGGTCTACGAGGAGACGGTCTACTCGGGGCCGGCGCTCACCGCGCTCGCCGGTGGGGATGCTCACGTCTGCGGCCTGATCGGCGGTGTCCAGCGGCTGAAGTGTTGGCAGTGGGAGGAGGTGGTCATCCCAGCCGGGGTTAATTTCTTGGAAATCACGGTGGGGCTGGACTTCGCCTGCGGTCGGCTCGACGGCGGCGAGATCAGATGCTTCGGGAAGGGTAAGGGGGTCGTTGGGAAAGAACCGATCGGGAATTTTAGCATAGTCGCCGCCGGGAGCACGCACGTCTGTGGAGTATACTTTAACGGCAGCTTGATCTGCTGGGGCGAGGGTGCGCCAGAAATAGATCACGTGTTGGTCGACGTTATATCTATGGCACTGGGAGAAAACAGGACCTGCGTGCTGAGGTCCGATGGGAGGGTGCTTTGCTGGGGGAAGGGCGCCCAGCCGCCGGACCACCTCGCCTTCGAGCATTTCATCGCGATCCAGGCGAGGGGCGACGCGATCTGCGGCATTCTATTGGTGAATTACTCATTGGTGTGCTGGGGAAACGAGCTGTTCCTGCGGAACCACACCGTGTACGGCCGTGTCCTGCCGGGGACTTGCTCGCTGATCGAGAGCTGCAGCTGCAGCGTGCTGCCGGGCTCCAGCACCATGTGCGCCTCTGAGGACGCAGGGATTTGCCGATCCTGCAATCTCAAGCTCAGACCCAATACATCCGATCATTCATCGCCATCGTCATCCCAGCCAGCAAATAGCAAGAGGGTATTGCTTTTGATTCTTGGGTCCGTGGGATTTGGCATGGGATTGATAGCCATATTGAGCTTTTTCCAAATTTCTGTTTGGTCTAAGAACCAGAGGACTGGCCGAATTCACGGCCCGGGGGCGACGGCGCCGGTACCGACAGCACAGGCGGAGCCAACTCCCGTTGCGCGGCGGATTGGCGGAACAATCGAAGAGTTCTCGATCGGATTCCTCCTCAACGTTACCGACAACTTCTCGGAGGTGCACAAGATTGGGTCTGGAAGCTTTGGTGCGGTCTATCGCGCGACGCTTCCCAACGGATACGAGGTGGCAATTAAGCGTGCGGATGTCCCGACGGCAGCCGCGCCATCCATGTCGCGGCACGAGCAGCTCCGGCTACGCGACAAGGAGCAGAGGGAGCGCGCCTTCTCCTCTGAATTGGACCTGCTATCGCGGATTAACCACCGGAACCTGGTCCGGCTGCTGGGCTTCTGCCAAGAGCGCGGGGAGCGAGTGCTGGTCTACGAGTACATGGCCAACGGTACTCTGCACGACCAACTCCACCGGCGCCTGATGGCGGAGTCCTCGCCGCTGAGCACGTGGCCTGCGAGGCTGCAGCTGGCGCTGCACGCTGCGAGGGGTATAGAGTACCTGCACGCCTACGCAGTGCCGGGCATCATCCACCGTGACATCAAGTCCACCAATATCCTGCTCGACGCGGATTGGACGGCGAAGGTGGCAGATTTTGGGCTCTCGCTGACTAGCCCGGATGAGGAGGGGAGCATTGCCGCAGGCACAGTGGGTTACATGGACCCAGAATACTACCGGCTTCGGCGCCTCACGGAGAAGAGCGACGTATATAGCTTCGGGGTGGTGCTCCTGGAATTGGTGACTGGATGCAAGGCTATACATCGGAGTCAGGGAGCGGAGGAGGGGGAGGGCAGCGCGACGCCTCGGAACGTGGTGGAGATGGCGGTGCCGTGGATCAAGGCGAACGACGTCGGGCGGGTGATGGATCGGAGGGTGGCCGCGGCGTCGGCAGATGAGGCAGCGGCGGTGGCTTACGTAGCGTACGTGGCGGCGGAGTGCGTGCGGACGGAAGGACGTAATCGGCCCACTATGGGGGAGGTAGTCGGGGCCTTGGAGCGCGCTGTTGCGGCCTGCAGAGGCGGCGCTGGTGGAGTACTTAGGATGTCACGTGCTTCGAGTTCTGTGACTTGATTTATTTTGGGACAATTGAAGACTTGAAGTGCATAGATAATAAATTTGAAATATTTAATCTCCTTTTTCCTTTACACTTTTCTCACTGGGATTATAGCACAGCATTAACCAGACAATTAATTTGAAATATTTTGTATTTTCTTCTTTTATTTTTACCCTTCAATCAAGTTCAATAAATGAATAAAAATAATAAATTTAAGCTGTAGTAATGTATGTAAATATTTAAATCTTCGTATTCAGTATATCATATTTATGTAAACAAGTAAATTTTCTTATCAAATCTATCAATTAAGAGTACTCAACAAAACAGTTAAGAATTATATAAATACATATCACATTCCGCCAATGCCATTCCTACTGTACAATAGTAGTTCATAAAATCTTAAATAATAAGCCATTTGATCTTTTGAGGATTACATTCGCCTGCATAGTTTTATTACATGAAATGAAGAAATTTGTAACTTTCTATATCAGATATTTGAACTCATTAAGACTTGTATAAAAAAAATTAAAAACATAATGACCAATGCACGAGTATAAAACTTTTAGTGATAAAACAAATTAAATTTCATATTTGTAACATTAACGATATTCTTTTTATAATGTCTGGAAAATACTATATCAAATGGATACTATAGTTACTTACATGATTTTTTTTATAATATCTAAAAGAAACAATTAAATCAAACACTATATATAGGAATCATAATTAACCATAAGATGGAATGTAATGTTCAATTTTTTTTGTCAAGGTAATAATATACGAAAAATCCATGCTAAAGTGCTAAACCCCACATCAGGTAATTAAATTATTTGTCATTACTTTATGTAATTCTCCCTTCAAGAAATCCTTTTAATTGTACATAAATAAACTACTACTACTAAGACAACCTGCCCTACAATACAAGATACCTTAAGTTCTGATGGCCAAAAGTAGAACAATCAGACGCATAATACTGAGAAATTATCCATCAACGCCACTGCATCATATCATCGTGCACCAAGGATCACAAATTAATCATTGAATGATGGATTATATGTAATGCCCACCTGAATCTGAATCCGATCTGCCTTGGTGTTGATCTACCAACAAAGTTTTCTAAAGAAACCTGAATATCACATACTATCGCACAAGTAACTAAATGGCTCCATCCCAAACAATTCAAATTTGTACGAGGTTATTGGCGCATGTATCTGAGATGAAAAGGAATGGCTGTAACATGGCTAACCTATCTGCTACATTATATACAAATATCAAACACTTTAATCAAATCTATACCTATGATATCCAAAGCATAGCCATGAGTACAACACTAGGTTTCCGCCTCTACTTGGGCAGACATCGTCTTGCAAGTCGAACAAAAGCAAGCAAAAAATTTACTTCATCAAAGCTTCAAACGCAGAGCCGATGGCACTACTTCGGGATGTAACATAGCGGCGACTCAAAGAATGAGGGCCATTCCAGACCGACCTAGGATTGCTTGGGAAAAGGCTCCTGCACAAATCCAAAACAAGGTGGTTTTCTTCTTGCACAGGACTTCCTTGCATATTTATCAGTTGATTCGTTTCACACGGTTCCTGCAATCATCAACATGGAAAATTTTCATCATCACCAAAGTGACATGAATTGCAGTTACTTGCTTGAGGACATGAATGCTAACTAGATAGTTGGAATCTCTGGAAGAGAAATTAAAACCTGAACTGATACATGAACAGATACCCAGCATGAGTGATCTTTTTATGACGGCTACTTTCAAACATAGGTAACTGAACTTACCTCTAGCTTTGCAGATATTTCTTTGTTCCAGAGAACTGTGGCATCTTGCTGGTCTCCAGGTTGTGTCGCTTCTATATACTGTCCTTGGGAGTGTGATTTAGAGTCCTCGGTTTCGTTCTCAACAGACTGCCGAGGAGATTGATTATTGCCATCATTCTCATTATGATCAAATTCCATTTCAGTGTCCATTTCATGCTTCTCCAGATGCATAGAGTCTACTTGGTCACGGGTGTCAATTTTTTCTTCATCATCAGCTTCTTCTCCATCTGCATTTACATGCGTCTCTGGAGAGTGGTCCAAGCTAGAGGTAGCATCCTCGCTGCAAGGGATATCCAAAGGAGAGCTTTCCTGCAACGAAAAAGCAAGACCAACAATTTCGTCGTTGGATTAAGGTGAAGAAGAAGAGAGAAAACACAAAAATAAATCTGGACTCATAAAGCGAGGGATAAAATCCAGTATCATGGATGATATTAGTAGAGGAACAGCATTTCGGTATGTTTCTCTTGACCAACCTTTCTGGTCAGCTAATAATAGTTTCAAAAGTTAACCAAGGGGCTTTAGATAAAGCCCAGTGCATATGCACAAATCTCATAGCTATCCTTTCAAAATCCTGGGGCATTTTCTAGAAACTAATTGATTCCATTGATCTGATATTCACCTCCCACTTGCCATAGATGAGAAAACGTAAACTGCCGCTACCAGTGGAGATTGAAAACAATAAGCTTATGCCTCTATCAGCATGCATAAGTGTCCTTCGAAATCCAGAAACCAAAGACAGACTTTCCAAGTAAACTTTAAATACGTTTCTAATGTAATCCATTGTATGTAGAAACGAAACCTATATAGACATTTAGGGAAAAAATGAATGAGTTATAGTAGTATGACTTTACGTACACGACTTTCCAAACTTCAGATATAATATCCACAAGACACCACACAGGTTAACAAAATGCTATTTATGTTATTAGGAAGGTAATAGCGTTGTTGATAATGGTGCTCACCTCCACCTTTAATTCTCGAGAAATATTACGATCGCTTGCATCTGCTTGACTCTCAGCAGCTGCTGAATTTTCTTCTCGTTCCTTCCTTCGACGCCTAACAACACAAACAGCGCAGAGACAATCACTTTTGTGCTGATCGATCCTGCAAGATAGTGAATTTAGTTTTAATGTGCTGACAAGATCAAAAAACGCATAAGTGAGCTTCAGAACTTGAATAATTTATGAAAACTACATATGATCACAATGAATTCTTCATTGATCCTCAAATTCAATTGAAAATCAAGAACCTAACTGTTTACAGCATCTGATGATTGTAGCTCTAGAAAAATATGCTGACAATCCAACAGATGAAAAGAGGGTAGTAGTTGCATAATGGATACAGATGAAACAGAAACTGCATGTAACGGGGAACAGAATCTGGCCAACATTTAAGCCCATCTCTTCCAGAGACGAAGCAATCCATATAGTTCCTGTTGCATGATATAAAATAATGGACTCATTGGCATTGATTACCACTTCATATAATTCTTCATAGGGACCAAATGAATTTCAAGTTATCAGATCTTACAAACGGTACTCGTTGCTCAAATAATAAACTGACATTTTAAATGACACTTCCCCCAAGTGAAATACAGACAATGATAATGAGTCTAAGTACCGGATTCAGATGGGAATTGTGAGCAAATCTACAATCTCAAGTGTGTAGATGGTCATAGCAAAGCGCCATATTTTCTATGATGCAGCATGTATAGAGAAGTCAGAAGTGTTAGTGGAAGGATTTATTTGGTTGATATTTATATTCAAAGCCTAAAGCATTATAATCAAGGGATATTGAATTGAATGAAATCCTAAATTCCTCTTTAAGTTTCTATGATCTTTTTCCATTCCTCTCTCTTGCCCTCTTTCGCTTGTCTCTCTACACCATATTGTCTAAGGTCTAGAGAATGTTCGGTATAGAAACTCATGTTATCCGCCCCTGACATCATTTGCATAGGTGTATCACCATGTAACTTGGGTGCATGTCAAGGCATCTTGTACATGTCTCAGTGGTGTATGCGGGAACTAGTGGTAATACAAAAATCTCTGGCACTATTTGTCATATCTGGTCAACTGCTTTTGCTAGTCAAAATAACTGATTTTGAAAAACTAGAGTGTTTGGTAAGCTACTAGTATGAGTTTGGAAAAACTGGGAGGGAGCTGCTTTTGGCTACATTCTAACTATTTTTCTTCTTATATCTCATGTCCGCACCTATATTCATGTCTCTTTACGATAACAAAATTATTATTTTAAAAAAAAAATATTAAATTTAAAATTATTTTTTAATATATATTTTTTTAAATTTGACCAACATAACAGTTTAGCTAAATACCTTTTAACTTTTCCAACCAGCATTTTTTCAACTAACAAAAGCTAAAAGTTTCAGCTACACCAAACGCAGCCTATGTCATAAGGAATTCCATGGCCCCCACAAGTCCTCCATAGGAGTTAGCATTTGGTTTGGTTTATTGGTTTTTACCGATTATCAAAAATTTTGGTTTATTTGGTTTTTACCGATTACCGAAAATTTCGGTAAATTTGGTTCAAGAAAAAAAAAATGGTTTCGGTTTCAGTAATAAGTTTTGTAAAATTCAGTTTTCAGTTGCGGTTTTTATTTTTTTCGATTTGGTAAAAAACCAAATTTACCAATATATATATTAAAATATATAATATATATTAAAAAATATAATATATTATATTATATCCTAATCTTATTATAGTATAACTAGTTACTAAAAGTCTAAAACCTATTACCCAATACTAGTGGTGGAGCCATGTAGATGCTAGTGTGGGCAGATGCCCCCACTGGCTAAATTCACAAACATTATATACACTGTACACTTTTGCCTATTTAGTAGTGTATTTTCATATATGCCCCCACTGAGAAAAAAAAATTAGATAGAATTCCCCCACCCCATTGCCGCATGCCCCCATTCGGCAGTACAGTAGTCAGTGGGCCATATTGATTACGTGCCCAGTTGAAATTAATTGAAGTGTTTAACTCTTTCATAGGAAATTTTTTTTTCCCTAGGAAATCTTGAAACCAACATTTTAGCATGATAGCGCGTAACACATTTAATGCTTAGCTGTTCGCATGTTGCTTACCTTCTCACGCAATGACGTAATCAAAAAATTTCTGGGTCTTTCGCCGCTTCACTCTTCAGCTCCATCAACTAGCCATTTCAGCTTCTTTCCCTAACAAATCTCATCTTTCGCAAGCTACTATAGCTTCTTCTATTTTTCCTCTCTCGCTTCCACTCGCCTCTCGCTTCCGCTCGCCTCTCGCTGCTTACTGTGTTTTTCACCTCTCGGCTCAAAGCTTTCCAAGACTCCCTATCATTTTTCACCTCTCGGCCCCCGGCTCTTCAAGACTCCCGTCATTTTTTTTTATTTAGTTATTCCAGGCTTCCAGCTAGTAAGTGACAATTTCATTTAAAAATTTTTGATATGCACCAACCAATATCGTTTAGCTCTTTGGATATTTATCTTTTATTATGATTTTTTTAGGTCCGTTAGGTGTGAAGAAAGAAAAGAAAAAGCTAAAGAACTCTTCAAAGTTGTAAAGAAAACTTCATTATCAGGTTTTTTTTCTAATCTTATAAAAATTTTGTTATTTAATTATATTTTTTCTTGGCTTTTAACTAATTAAGTTTATGCATTTTAGTATTTTTAAGAAATCGAATGGGAGATAATTGGATAAATGATTATTCGGTTACTTATATTGAGAAGGATATTTTCGACACTATTAACAACGAATTAATTATTCAAAGATTTCAGTCGAGGGCAATTGTAATGTTTATGTAAGTACGTTCAAACATATCAATGCAAATTTTTTTTATTTTAATTTATGTTTTTCTCTTAAATGTATATTAGTATCTTTATTTTTTTTTTACATTGCCCCCACATACCTTGGGTCCTGGATCCGCCACTGCCCAATACCTAATAACCCAATTACCCATCATATAATTAACTAAATTCTTAATAATTTAACTTTTTGATAATTTACCAATCGGTAAAATTTCAATATTTAGGAAATTTGGTTCGGTTTTAGTTTTTAAAATTTCAGCATAAAAAAATTCGGTAAATAATTTTCAAAAAATTTGATTTCCGTATTTACCGAATGCTCACCCCTAATCCTCCATATGTTTTGTAAAATGTTAGCTTAGTGAGACCTTGGGAAGCCTTTGGCACAAACCAAAGATTTCATGATGTTTGAATATTGTTTGAGGTTTTAGCTGGAACAACTCCTGAGTTGAAAACTAGAGATTCCACATTACCTCCCTTTCAAGCTATTGTCCCAAGTTACTATCCCTCTTGTAATTCATGCCCTTAAAATGAAATACATGTTGCTAAACATTTTATTTGCCTTCCTTACAAATCTGTTGTGTATCTTGTGTTGCTTCGTGAATTTGCTCAGAAACTCTTAGGAAGGATGAATCATCACTCAGCCTCAAGGGGTGGTGTACTGCATGAATTTTGCACACTATATGTTGTGTCCATGACAACAACGAGGCATCAAAACCTAACTTAGTTCTACATCTTATTCCCCCAATACTTTTGTCTAGATTCTCTTTGCACAACAAAGTCAAACTGCCTCATTACTTGCAAATGCCAGATCTACAAGATTCTCTTAGTTCTATCATCTTTACCACCTCTATCGGTCTTCAACCTATGTTACAACCCATGGGACTATAAAATTTTGTCACCGAAATCTCATCCTATCACACCCTATCACGTAAAATCTTATATTCTACATTTGTTGCAAGTACAATCAAGCACTATGCACAATCATCCCTACTAGCACTACAATAATACTCACTTATTACACCTATACACAAGGAACCTTAAGAGGCATATAACCAACAATAACATTGTCTAACACGAGCCAATTTAGAAGTGGATTAGAAGTCATCTCATGACTCAAGGTTTGTTGATTCATATCAATCAGTGCCAATTAAACCCTGCACCTACTTCCTATCAATGTCTCCATCATCATACCTAATCACATGCAAGCAACATTGTTGTTGGCATGCCATGAGCCTAGACTTGGTCCCTTGTGAAACCTATGCAGGCATAATCTAAAGTCACATAATTATAAAGTTGCGATTATGATAGAATTTATTCCGAAGCTTGACCTCAACCAAGGTAAAACATTCAATAAAAAACTCCTTTCCCCCAACCTTAACCGTAATATATCTTTCCCTCATTTCCCCTTTTCGAACCGATAGGGTTTTGGCTAGAAAAATTGCCCCTTCTTGAACTATAGCCAAATGACTCTTATATGATCGTCTTATGTGAACATGTCGTCCTTCCGTGTCTTCTTCATATCGGTGGTCCAACGGATTACCCCATTCAAAATATTATTGGATCCACTATTCAAAACCTAAGATTGATCCATCCTCAATTGTGTGCACCGCCTCATCTCTAGTTCTATTCATGTCATAATCCTCTACAAGCAAAACTAAATGAAGACTCTTATTCGCACACAGGTGCACCAAGTGATAGGGTTGATCGTAGTGAAAATACAATCCTTCATTCTCTTTTGTTAATATAATCCTAGTAGAATATAGTTTCCTAGTAGAATATAGTTTTGCCCCCTTCATATGATTGTCTGAGTTAGTTCACCAAAAAAAAAACTCGATAGTTTCCCCTTTCTCTACCTCCTATGTGAGGAGTGGCACCCCCCTTGCTACTCCCAATGTCATGGCATGGGTACTAACTCCTCGCCAAGAAAGCAAAAACCCTTGAAGATGTGTCAAATGCTACTGAGTGCGATGACAAGCCAATTCTAGAGATACTAGACATTCATATGCAGTATTGCAAGGGAATCATTGCTTCTCTTTATCATTTTCTCCTTCAACCCTTCCCAATTAAGGTTGGTATTCTCCTCATTAGCCATCTAAATCAGCGGTCCCCATGCTCACAAAAGTATTGTTCTACCCATGCTATCCACCATACTAGGTGAACTCAATCAAAGCTCAGTTCCACATGTATGTGAATCCAATCTCTATCCAGGGCCCTATTGTGATCCCAACCTTTCCAATCTTCCCCTTCCTCATGGTAAGCCCCTCGAACAATTCATTGGTAGTTCCCTTGGATCAATTCTTCTCTCCTTCGTCAACTATGTTAGTAAGGCTCCGAGGCGACAATCCATGTTTGCCTAGCATTAGAAGTTCCTTTGGACTGCAACTATTGAATTTTGCACTTCCCCTACTATCTTCTAGCGCTTCCAGCTGAGACTCTCCCCTCATCTTCACCATGCAAATTTGGACAAATTGCTTTGGCTCCTTTTTCCTCCTCATCAACACTTGTGCGAGAAGTTGTTGTTGCTCTCACATCACTGCATCACTTTTGCTTATTGCCTCATTCTAGTCTCGCCACTCCCTAGCCACTCCCTATCAATCAGGGATCCTAAGATCCTACTTCTAGAATCCTCGCCACTCCCCATTCTTGAGCGGCTCCTCCAATCACCCGCGACTCTTCCTTCTTCTCTAGGGATTGTCAAAATTGGGCCACACCTCTCCTCCTATTGAAAATGTAATCCCAAATATGATGATATTTCGCTAAATCGCGCTTAGTCAAAGCCAACTTTTCTTTTGAAACAAGTCACCCTTTGTTGACAACCATTGCTCTGCCAAAATGGATCTCTTATGTCCAATCGTGTCATGCTAAAGCCGACTTCTTTGTCGAAATAGATTGCTCTTCACCAACAATCCTACTCTCTGAAACAAATCTCTTTGTGATGCTTCCCTAATGGACAAAGATGCTCCATTGGAGCCGAATCTTCTCCCAAATCCTTTGAAAGGAAGTGCCTTGCTAGGCCTCTCGATTCTTCCCATTGCATCAATTCGTTCAAAACTTCACATATCAAATGCTTCTCTAAGGTGAATCTCCTCACTGCTTCAGCCTTCCTCCTTAGCCTGTTGCCATAGCATCGGTGCTCTAGTGATCAATCCGAGAGGTCAAACCAATTGATAGAAATTATTCTAAAGCTTTACCTCAACAGGACGCTCGGTGAGAAGCTCGGTCATGACACAATCAACCAAAGTAAAATATATGATAGAAAACCTCTTCCCTTAACCTTAACCCTAATACATCTTTCCCTCATTCACCCCTTTTGAACTGGTTGGGCAGGGTTTGTAACATATTGTGTTGTTTGTTGGAGCTAGCATGTACTCGGGGTGGCTAAAGAGTGAAGTATCTCGTAACCTCAACTAGCATGCTAGAGTTGAGTTAAACATGACTTGTTTACTAGTGGCACGGGCAAACCAAGGCCCATAAGTGAGAAGAGCTGGGTAATCTCCCAGGAACATGTGTGCTGGACAAGGCATGGTCCTCTGTTAGGCTACAACAATCCAATACAAGCCACACGTACTTTCTATTCTCTCCTCATTTGAATTTGAATTATGGCACACAATTCAAAATCAAATGAATTTTTTTACTCTTTTGCCCTCATAAAAAGTTCATAAAATTATTTTATTTTTCTAAATTTATTTTTATTTTGCAGTTCTATTGTTTATAAAGTTTTTCTTAATTGTTTTATCATTTTTTTAAAAAAAAAATTAGAGATAGCCTAGAGCCATGTTATGCCAAGCCAAAGGCTAGACCCCTCATGTGGCACAATCAAAATTGGTCGTGTGCTGTATTGTGTTGAGCATTACAAGTAGTGCCATGTCTCTCATTTAGCTAATTTATTCTCTAAGAAAAATTTAAGAAACAAATTTTTGTATGTACCAGTATTAATACAAAATGTACAAACCAATATTAGCTCAAACTGATACACTATGGACTAGTACTTAAAACCTTGCTATTATGTCAACAAAACATTAAAATTTAGAAGTTAATTGATTAATGGAAATTCATGATTAAGTGTGGTTATTAATAGTTGTTTACAACTTTACATTAGTTATGCTAATTTTGGTGGCTAATTTTATATTCAAAGCCTATTTATTACCATGGTATATTGCATTGACAAGCTGATGAATTATGAGCGGGATGAAATGAATTCTGGCTACATATTCAATTGGATCAACTTGCTTGAGAAGGATGTAATATATGATAAGTCATCATAATTAATAAGTTCCTTTAGTTTTCAAATCAGACTGTTAGTGAAAAGTTCTTTGAATTTGAGAGATGGTGCATCCAGAGTTATTGTTCAAAAAGCTAGTTGAAAGCCTGAAACATAAAGTTAGCACATTGCCAGTAATATCAGCCCTTTGAAGGCAGATAAAATTTTCTACATATCCCAAATACAAAGGTCATGACAATAATCATCAGTTAATAATTGCAGATTGGTAGGTTGGACTACCAACTAAAATGCAAGCATGCCATCAATCACTATCATTAATTAATGATACATGTTTACAAAATTATATCAAACAGAAATCCTAGACTGTTTAATGATCACTTTAGAATGACATCAAATTTCTCCACGAATTTCTGAAATTTCACAATCTGTATTATATATAAAATAGGCCAATTTTCCTGGTTCTTTCTTTCTCCAATTTACTAATATTTCATTTTCTTATACATTTTTTGTATTACTTGCAGTTAAAGAGAAACTAGATAGCCTCAGCCTTCAATATTACTCAAAATCAAGGTTCCAAAAACCGGTCCGGCGACTCAATCCAGTGGGCCGAACGGTAGCAAGTAGCAGTAGGCGAGTGCGGGCAACAGCGGTGGCACGAGCATGGGCAACAGCGGCTGCAGCAGGCGAGCTCTGGAAGTTTCCATTGAAGCTTCCAGTAGCTCCGAAAGCTCCAGCGGCATCGAAGCTTCCAGCCGCCGCCTAACCTCCCTCCGCCACTGCCGCCGGCTGCCATTCCGATGCCTATGCACCGGTTCCATACTGGACTTAGTACGGAATGGTTTTTAAAACATTGCTCAAAATCTGATGCCTAGTACAAAATAACATTATTTTCATTAGAACTCAATAAGGCATCCTGGATCTAATAATCATTTGAATCCTATTTTTCATTATCTTACATTTGGGTCATTTGAATCCTTTTTTTCATTAGAACTCAATAAGGCATCCTGGATCTAATAATCATTTGATTTCCTAGTACAAAATAACATTCTTTTTAATTTATGGTTAAGCCACATAATAGAAATTACAAGTACGTTACTGCAAAAAATATCTTTTCATATCCTCTCAAAATTTGGTGTTGCTGAATTCTGTGACCAGAGAAGCAGCAAATCACTGACATTTGATCAAAATATTGATATACAATATGCATACAAAATAAAAAACCATTATGAGCAAACATAAAATGAAAACCAGGTAAACTAAAAAATCATACTGATTGTAGAAAAAATGAGCAAACATACTGATTATTGAAAAAAGTTCAACAAGGAGACATGATGTTACTTGTTAGAACACTATGCATTCAATTCCCAAGCATCAACCTCACTAGAACTCCTTGCCTGTGATGCCAAAAATCATTTAGTGATAATAACATCACTGGCGGCAGATTTTACTAAGGTTCCATGTAAATTTATCACTTCACAAAAATTTGACGCCGCTTTACAATTCATTAGTCAATGTGCGTGCCAAATTTGAAAATTCTGGTACACGTCCACATAGAAATCAATTATTTTACTATGCAAGAGTCAGTTTTGAATGGCGCAGCAATTTCTTTTTATCCTTGCAAGTCGGAACAATTTTCTGTTTCTCTTTTCTCCTTTTTTCCATATGCATTTTTTTAGAGGTGTCTATTCAAAAACAATTCCTTTTTTCTGCACACTATATCCTTTTATCATTTCTACCTCACCTCATGCTCCAGTAAATACCCTCACTAACGTATTCATACTTTTTATATCATCTTCCAGTACATCTTTATCTTGCACAGAAAAGGCGCTCCAAAAGTACAGAGCTATATTAACAGCTGAATCACAAAATGCCAAACAAAAAAAAGATAAGAGCTAAATTTCTGTTACAGATGCTTCAGATACAACTTACCCATACCGTCGGCGCTTATGCTTTGACTTGCTTTTGGGGTACAGCTTCTCCTGACCTAACGGCACTGCATCCTCAGTTTGACTGCTGTCAGGGGCACCTACATTTTTCATATCTTTCAATTTCCAAAGAAAAGAAAGGCGCCAAAGAAGTTTATAGAAGATGCCATTAAATTATGACAATAGCATAAGAATTCTTGTTATCAATATATATGTTCCACTCTGAAAACAATCTTGAATCTTAAAAACAAAAAATTAGCATGCTATGATTTACAGATTTTATCAACACGTCATGAAACTCATGAGAACAAAACAAAAATCACCATAGCTATCCAACAAAAGTTGCATTTGTACAAAGTGTGACACCTGAATAATGTTATGGACCGGGCTCTATAGTAGGAGTAGAATAAAGTTTGGGCGTGCTTGAGGCGGAGTGTTTTAGTTATCTTCTTGTTTAGGGCGTGCTTGCATGATATCTCGCCGGTGACGGCTTGAGGGACGATCCTCAAATAAGCTATAGGAGGGGGAATTTTTGAAACCCAGAACCTAGCCCAACTTGAGCACCAACCTCTCTCGGTGTCATTACTATTCAGTTAACCACTAGTTCATACCAGTATTTTACTTATCCCCTAATCATTTATTATTTCATTTTGCAAATTTAATTCCAATTATTATTTATGATCATATATAATTGAACTTTTTTAAATTATGACATTGCAACATTTGCTACCACAAAAATCCTAAATAGGCATGTAACCCAAATGTAAAATAATGAAAAAAAAGGATTCAAATGATTATTTGTACTAGGTATCAGAATTTGAGAAATATTTAAGTTGTGACATGTAAATAGAATGAAAAGTATGTACTTGGAAATCAGAATATCCATTCTCTGGATGACTAAATAGTAGAGTGTATATGTATTAAGATGCAAACAAGCACTTCAACAAATTAATGCCTCTTCAAGTTTTGGATTTTCATGTTTACAACTTATATATTCTACTGAAGTTACCTGATTGTTTTACATGAACTACAACCAGATTTAACATGCATGTACGATATTTTAGAGTATTGTGTGGGCTTAAAACACCCAAGATTCACTGAAGCATAATTTTGCCACGTTCATTAAAATTAGTGCTTAACTCAAGCGCTAAAAAACAAGTCAACAAAGTGTATCTAGTTAGGTGTTAGTCAAAACAAATTTCTACTGATTCTGTATTTAAAGATGTATACATCTTGGGTGATTCTTTTAATGAAAATAGTTAGATAGAGTATGTATTAAAACGTTTTCCATGTAGCCCATCATTAGGATTAGTAGACTAATTCCTTTTTATATGAAAACCAGTTCAACCATCCCCTGAGATTTAGTAGAGTTTTTCTTTCTGATTTAGAGAAGTAAATCTCAATATAATTGGTACCAAACTAAATATGATCAGGCACATCATCAATGATATATTTACCCGCACATGCACACCAATAAAAATAAAGAACCAATCCTCTTTTTAAAGGGTTCAAACACTCTCCTCTTTTGTCACGTTAGAGACTTTCAGAAGATATGCCACAGAATTAAAGAAAGGCAAGCATGCTACTGTAGCCAAGAAAAAGAATGAAGAGTTGGTCTAAAAATTGTAAATACCTAACTTATAATCTAAAATTATTTTTCAACAAAGTACAGTATAGATAATAAGACACCATTACCTGCACTATTGGAATACAAACCAGCGGCCAGCCAATATTTCGTAAAATTTTTTTTCACCCGTTTCATAAGGTCAACAACATAGTCACCCTTGTTGTTGTACTTGTAGCAATTGTCCCAAATGTACTGTATATCCTTGGAAACGTCCTCCGAGTTCATGTACTTAAGATGATGTTCTAGGTTGTGAGATATTGTGCCAAAATCCATAGGATTGTCAATAATATCAAAATAATCCTGCAAGTTGAAGCAACATTTGTAAAATTTCAAACCATCTGATAAATACATAATAGTGTCTAGTAAATACATTCTACAAAATGATTGCAAGACCGACAGACTTGATATAAATGGCACACTAAGTTGTCTAGTTTGAAACAGAAATAGATCGATATAACTTCTCAAGTCTTGCCTACTGATTTCAATTGCACCCGATCGTGCAACATTAGATTTGAGGTCTATGTCCTACAAGAACACATTAAGCCAGATGAATTCATCTCATATAACTGGATGCCAACCTTACATGTGTCCATGGGCTAAGGGTAAAACAAACATCTAATTTTGAGTCATAAGAGATAATTTGCCTACAAAACTTAATAAACATTTAGAACGCAATTAATGGGTATCTGCTTTTTTAGTTTTCAGTAAGCTATATGTATTGAGTTCTTATTATGAGTTTGCATGCAATTTTCAGTTCTTGCCCAAAATTTGTTGTTGTTGTTAAGCTTTTGCAGGTTTCTATGCAAAAAAGAGTTTGCATATTTTCAGTTTTCAATTTTTTCTATTTTCATCTACCAAACAAGTTTCAACCCAAATTTCATATATACTCAAAACAAAAAATAAAAAATTGCCTACCAGACAGACCTTAATAGTCTGCATGGTATAATTTGATGTTAAAAGATCTGCAAATGAAATTCTAAGAAATTAAACTTATATCTGAGCATGTACTTGATAAACAGAATGAGGTCCCTCATTATAATACCAAAAGGAACATGAGGCATTTAACAATCATGAATGTAATTCACCTAATGGCACTTTGCCGATGTCAAGCAATGAACCTCGCGCAGGAAATTGTAAACATAAGAGCATAAATCTAGCAAACTCTACAAGCTAAAGGTAACAACAGTTGGGGAATAAGATGGAATAAGGCTTCAACTTGATCAAACTGTGCTAAATATTTGTGTATTGTTAGACTTACGACACACTCACAGGTATTCCCAAAGCAACAGGATCCACTGGCGTGTTGAAGGGACCAGCTGCATCCATTTTCATGATTTTCTTTATCACCTGAAACATAACAAGGTTATGGAAGGGATTTTTCTTCTCATGACATGGTAAGAAAGCAAAGAGATAGATCTGAATTGAATGGCATGCAAATCATTTAGACCAACAGTCCAACTTACCCCCAGGGCAGCACTCAGCTCTCTCTCATTATAACGAGGGTCATCACAGGGCTGTGTTCTTTCCCTTTGCCTCAAGTTCCTTGGCACTGTTGAATCCAATGTTTTTGCAGTATCTGCAACAGCTGAAGTTTTTTTACTCAGCATCTGTGAAGGAATGACAAGCTTACCCTGATGCTTGTCTTGCACAGTTTCCTTTGAAATACCCAAACCTCTTGAAGTTTTAATCTTAATGCTGCCAGTTTTTCTTTGTATTTTTTCCGAAACTACATGGTGCATTTCTGACGTCTGACCATCAGAATAAGCACTCCCTTCCTTTTCTGCAGCTGCTTCATTCATATTTGTCATATCTTGGGGGCTCAGCTTCTCTGCTTCACTTGGTGTTTGTACATCAGAACTACTTCTGTAAGGTTCAGATACCCTTAAAGACTTAAGTTTCACTTTAACACTACGTCCCACTTTTCCAGATGGCCTATCACTAACTTCCTCGATATCATTATTAGACATAATACTAGGTGTATTGGGCACATTTGGTGGTTCAGGGTCAATCTCAGAACCAAGTTGATCATCATCGGCTGGTTCCAAGTTAAAGTTATCTTCTGAATTTATAGAAGCTAATGGATCTTTCACTGACTTGACCTTCTTCCCTTTCTTATGATATACTTTATGGCCCCGCTTCCGTTTCATGTCTTTCCAGTAACTTTGAGGAATATATTCTTCAGAAGATGATGTGATGTCAGTTGCTGCAGTCTCCTCAATTAGTATAGCTGCATTGCTTCTGTCTGGAGTACTGGTAGATAATCGAGTTTCAGGAGTTTTTAGCTTTATTCTCAGAATACACTTCTCCATAACCCAACACCTATATATGATGGCCCCATGACAATCAAACCTTTTCAAACACCAAAAAGGGAAAAGAGTTATAAAGCAGCATCAATGAGTGAATGAGACAAAGTAACTCAAAATAGATTCTTATTCAGTAACAAACTATGAAGACACCTTCAAGCAAAGAGGTAATAAAAAAACATCCCAGGGACATCAAAACATCAAGCAAGGAAATAATCATTCAGTTTCCAATTTAATCAAAATAATGGAAAAACAGAGAAGCATACATCATCAGCTCAAAGCAAAAAAGTAAAAATGTCATCAACATACAATCTATGATAGTCATGATCATTGAACTAGCAAGAAATAGCCTGAAGTAATCATAGTATTAAAACTGGTCAAGTACAAGGTCAATACCATATATTGTTTTATAATATTTATTTATTTGTACCAACAGCTACCGTTAGTATATTGTACATTGGTTCAAACTGATCCCAACCAATAAGGACCGGTCCTACGGAGGACCGCTACTTAAAACCTTGATCATTTAAGCTAATTTGGGTAGTAACAAGGATTTTGGACCGTCACTCTTTACTCACGTAAATATTTGGAAACCAAGGGGAATTCTTTTTTTTCTTTTTTTGAAATTTCAGCACACACATCTAACAGAAATTTGAAATCATCCTGATATTAAACCAACTCAATATAGCAAATACAAATGCATACATTAAACTTCTCGAGTAGCGACGTTTATTCTGCTTGCCAAAGTTACTTACTTGTTAACAGGAAATGTATTTGGCCGGGAGAAGAAGGAAATGCGCATCTAGTTCGAATTGGCCATTCTATTGAGTTTTTTTTAGACCGAGGTACAATCAACAGCTGAGATGTTCTAATCTAAAATCTTAACCTAACTTTTTTCCTTGTTTCCAGAAAACAGACCTATGCTTAAACAGAGGGGCAGTAGATGGGGGAGATGAGCATCTAATAAATTCAGGCAATCACATCCACCGGTGGAAACTGCGCGACTTTCTCAGGCGGTAGCCGGAAGAGGAGACTTCAACCTCCTCTCTACCAGCCATCCTCAGGAAAGAGACGGGAGACAGAATTAGAGGAGGTGGCTTCACCTAATGTGACCGCGCTGTAGGTGGCGGCGGCGACGAGTTCCCGACGGCGACCACAAAGACACCACGCGGCGGCGTTAGGGCTTCGAATTGGACGGGGCTAAAACGACGAGCGAGCCAAGCGGTCGGTCTACCACTAATTATGCAGTTTTAATCAAACCGGTGACTATTTGATACAACGAAGAGCGGTTGAGGCCAGAGGCCACGGCTTAACGGTGGTCCATGACGCACCAAATCAAGCGTGAGACTCTAGAATTTTCAGGTAAAATCTCACTCAAATCAAAAATCTTAATTGTCCGATTATTTTTATTTTTAAATTACAGATCGCATGAAAAAATCGAAAAACCCTAATCCTTATTTAAGAAAATCAAAATTCTAAATTAAAATTTATACCTCTTGTCAAAATTGTTGACCGTCGTTCACCGAATCAAAATTACCCTTACTGACGTCAGCCAAATTCGAATTCGCCTTCGCCAGATTAGTTTGGGTTGCTGACATCAACGTGATGTCATAGTTGTTTGCTGCCTAAACTTCGCCGGGGTCGTCGCCGTCACAGAACTCAAGAGTAGGGGAGGGTGTAAAAGAGTAAAGCTTTATTGAAACTGGGAATTACAAAAAACTTATATCCTTTGTCGCTGGTAATCCCTCGAACCCTCCCTCGTCGTCGACCCCTGTCGACGACTACAAATCTCTCCAGGTACTCGAACACTCGCTTAGCTCTACCGTGGCTGGTGGCGGAAGATCGCTCCCCTTGAGCTTTCTCTATTTTCGCCGATCCCGATCTCTGCAAACGCTGATCATCAGTCCCCTTTTTAACATTGGAAGTCGCCGCCTCCAAGCTGCCCTTCGACTGTGTCCTTCATCCCAAATCGGGCGTCCATCACCCGCTTCTCGCGCACGCGTCAACCGTGTTGCCTGCGAGATCCTTGCGCCGTCCGTTCCTCTTGCTGCAGTCGAAGACAACGTCGCACGCATTCCTGCTTTTCTCGTCGTTGCCGACCTTTGCTGCGTCTTCGTCCAAAGCCACTAAAGACGGTGTCGTTGCTGCCGAAGCCGGGTCAATCTTTGATTTTGACCTAGCAAACTTCCTAAAATCGATCACCGTCTCTTTGTTCCCAGCTTGGGCTTGGGCCTTCTCTCGGCCCTGTGGGCTTTGGGTTAGATCTGGGCTGAACTAAGCCTGACAAACAGAGAGTGATTGATCGAACCAAGCCTAACCCGATTGTTGGATAAATTTGAACTGAACCGAAACTACGTTAGGCCGCCGTGAACCAAACAACTTGCATAAAATTTTAATAAGTAAAAAATCACAACTAAAAATACTTGCAATTTGAAGCCCTAAATTTGCTAAGTCCTTCATTTGCTTCGTAAAAAAAAATATTTTTTCATTTTCAAGTAATGTGGTGATATATAAAAATAATTAAAACTTTTCAACTCCGAAAATCTGTTTTTTTCTGTCATGAATTGACAATTTGACATTGTTGTCTCGCAGTTGAAATTCTAGTGTAAGCGTGAAACACAATGAACGAAGAAGAATAAAAAAAGAAACGATAACGGCTGATTAATTCCGGCATCCAATATGAAATCAAAATAGTACGTAAAATCTACTTGCACGAATCTCAATGCCAAATTGTACGGAAAAGATTTTGTTCGTACCTTGCTGAGCAAAGGGATCGACACAAGCTTCTCCGCTCCCAGCCATCCTCAGATTTCTCTCTCCGCTCGCCGGTGCCCGAAATAGTTGAAGCCTTGGAGGATAGGACGAGAGAGAGAGAGAGAGCGAGGGAAAGGGCGAGAGGCGATGGCTGCTCTACCGCTCTCCTCGGTGACGGCTACAAAAGCCAGAAAGCCCAGGCACCCACCTGTTCCCTCTCCTGTTAGGCCCAATCCGCGCAGAGCCGTAAGCTTCGCTCATTCCCTGGAGACTTCGAGAACCTCGCTTCATCAGCAAACCGACCGAGGCCACAGATTCTCCTCACAGGTTGCGCGGAAGCCATCTGCTATCGCTGGGCAATCGACCACGGTGCGCTCGAGATTTCAGTTTTGACGGTTCTCAGCACTTTGATTTGGTTATGAATTTAACATTGCGTTCCGTAGGGTTGGGTTTGGAAAATCTCTTTGGTTCTATTCCGTTGTGGTTGCGTGTGTTTAAGAGATGGTAACGTAAATTGACTTGCAACTTTATACGTGAATTTGGATGAGAAATCTCCCTTTTACTCTGTTGAATGCTCGTGAGTTATTTGAACTAAGCGATGGGATCTTTAAGAGAATGTTAGGGCTAATTATTTTCGATCGGTAGTAATTTGAATAGAAATAAACGAATCTTTTATTTTATGCTTGCTTGAGCATGTTCTTGGAAGACAAACCTGCAAAATTTTCGGATCCCCTTTATCTTAAGTTTGCGTGCATCAGGTTTTAGCCGAGATGAAACCTGCGGAGCCTTTGAAGGTTATGATAGCCGGAGCACCTGCATCCGGGAAAGGAACACAGTGCGAGCTCATCAAGAATAAAGTGGGTGCAGGAGGTTTTTGTTTTCAGTTTTTCTAGCTTGTCATTATGTTTGGCTTACTATTCATGATAAAGCACTATATATCTGCTTGCATACTCTTTTTTTTTTTTATCTGCTTGCATACTTAATAGTACAACTATGAACTAATATTGTGGAACGAGTATGATAAAGTACAGACTCGTAGTAGCCATCTATTATTTTGGTATTCTTGTGTCCAATTCTTATCATTGTATATTGAGTCACTTGCCTGCAAATTCATCTGCCTTGGTGCTGCTTGTTGAGAATTGATCAGTTCATGGAAGCTTAAATATTGACTCATATTTTCATGTTTTTTTTTCTTTGAGAGGGGAGATACGTGAATTAGTTTTTACAATGTAATGGTTCCTTTCTGATTTCATGAGGATCCGATGTTTTCAAATGGCATTTGAAGTGAAATTGTATGGTCATGTGGTGCTTTGATATGCAGTACGGATTGGTTCACATTGCTGCAGGAGATTTGCTCAGAGCAGAAATTGCAGCCGGGACAGAAAAGGGGAAACAAGCCAAAGAATATATGGAAAAGGGAATGCTAGTCCCTGATGAAATTGTTGTCATGGTAAGCAGCTGTTCATTTCATCCTTATGCCATTGTTTATAACTATCTGACTTCCAAGCTTCCTTCTGATTTACAATAACAGATGGTAAAAGACCGTCTTTTCCAACCAGATGCTCAAGAAAAGGGTTGGCTCTTGGATGGATATCCAAGAAGTTTATCACAAGCAAAAGCTTTGGAAGATCTTGGAATCCGGCCTGACATTTTTATTCTCCTAGATGTGAGGATTCATACATTTTCTTTTACTTTTGTACACTTAATTTCATTTAGACTCCTACCTCATGTCTCTTTTTGTCTTTGTCTAGTATTATCTACTGCAGAGTACCAGAAAACTAGAAAATGACCTTGTGTTTGTTTCTCCGATGAACTTTCCAGTACTTTATATCACTTATTTCTGACAGTGATCTATCCAGTGGCGGGTTTCTTGGCCCAGCCAACTATTTAGGATTAATCGTTGACATGACAATGGACTCCTGGTGATTAGTTGGTTCATACAAGAGAGGAAGAATATGTTAATTCAAGGATCTATAAAGAGCATCGAGCTGTGTGGTTAGGTCATTGCATAAAACATATGCTTATCTAGGCGAGTAAATGAATGCATATGCAGCTCTTATTAAAAAAATATATACACAAGTTATTATTCTTATTATAAATATTTCTAAAATAACGGGAGCTTAATCAATATACACATGAGGCAATGCAGAATTATTAATCTTATGGACAACCTGTTACTTATTCACATGATGAGTCGTGCATGTTCATTTGAGATGTAGGTCATTATTTTAAGAGTAGCTTATTGACTAATAATTTTTTTTTATTAAGATAGCAAAGTAATAGAAGAGTAATATACAGCAATTTTTCAGACAGCGTGAAGCTTACAGTTCACTTTGTCGAAACTCTTATTTTAAATGGTAAATTGACTTATGAAATCTTATCAACTGCCCACCAAGACAGTGCTCTACAAATATCTTCATGTTTCATATAACAATTAGATAAGATGTTGCACTTGTTTCTTCTTACAGGTTTCCGAAGAAAGCCTTGTGGATAGAGTGGTCGGCAGAAGACTCGATCCTGTTACTGGCAAAATATATCACCTAAAATACTCTCCTCCCGAGAACGAAGAAATTGCTGCAAGGCTTACGCAGCGTTTTGATGATACTGAAGAGAAGGTATTTTGCTTAACATTACTCAGGTTGAATTTTCTTTATATCAATTTTTTCATTTCTCATGAGCAGCTACATTTCTCATTATTGATTTGTTACAGAGTTTTTGGTAGTTCAATTCATTTTGGCGGCAGGCATCTAATGCATGAAGTGTCTTTTATCTGTGTTTGATATTTTAAGGTGAAGTTAAGATTGCAGACCCATCACCAGAATGTTGAGGCTGTACTTTCAATATACGAAGACATTGTGGTCAGGGTATGTCATTTTCCTCATTCATCCTCGCACTCCCAATGGAAAAGTTACATTAGAGCTATAAGTGATATATCCAACTTAGGTGGAGTTTGCAGCTATTTAGTTTTAATCTATATATATATAGAGAGAGAGAGAGAAGGAGAGAGAGGATAGATGGATAAAAGCTGCCAAAAACTTTTTCTAGTGTATCTTTTCCTTAATATGGTGCACTGATCTTTAAATTTTGCGTACCCAGGTTAATGGCGACAACTCGAAGGAAGAAGTGTTTGCTGAAATTGACAAGGCATTGTCTTCAGTAATTGAGAAGAAATTCGGAACAAATTCCATGGCTGCTGCATAGTGCATAGTACATGGCATCTGCAATAGGGATCAGAGTGTGACGGGAGAATTGGCATCGCCACTAGGGTTCCTATTGAAATTATTGTTTGTAATCCAAAAACCTGCAGTTCCGTATTATTTTGAAGTCGTGTATTCTTTCAAAAAGAAATTCCTTTTTGTCCTTGATAGTTTTTGAAATGCTTTCAGGTTAAAAAGCTCTCTTTTTGAACTGAACTAAACGTATCATCTTTGTGCATCTGCATCTTTCAAGCAGTTCATCACAAATCCTGTTGGTCCTAGGTGTTGATTCATTGAAGTAATTTTAGGTCTCTAATTACATAGTATTGTATGAGGTTATCGTGTAAGGTAACAAATAATTACATAGTATTGTATGAGGTTATTATTAGATCAACTCCTGAAGACTATCTTCTAAAATCAAATTTAAGATACACTTAAATTAACTGTCCATCAGATTAGTACGAAAAAAACAAAATTAGTCGGGTCCACCAGAATTCCTCGGACTATGCAACTATTTGATTTATGAAAATCCCACGTAACAATGAATCCAACTGGCTGAAAGGTCACTTGCAATAACATTGCTGGAGTCGATGAATCCAATATCACAGCAGAGAGATTAGCCTCAAACTAACCGTATAAAGGAACTTTTATTCACAAAGTATTGTGCTATAATGCTCAAATAGCACTCACAGTACAAACCAAATAGATAATTAGTGACCGATATTTAGTACAGATACTCATTACGACTAGTCATTAGAGGCCATTGCCCATCAATTTGTAGTAGTAAATCTATAGGAGGCATATGAAATAGTACTGTTAGTCCAGCTGTGGTGAATCAACTCTGCTTTGGCTTTGTCACCAGCAGCACCAAGTGCAACATGCAATGGGTAAAAGTGATCCGGCCATGGGTGAGCCATTCTTCCATTAGGTGCTTTCTCCTCGTATTTATTCACATCATCATATCTATCAAAGTAGAAGACAGGCAAAACATACATCAACTACAACATAACTAAAGTCAGAACATTGTGAATGGCAAACCAGCACCTACCTTCCATTCAATAGAGATTCTTTGAGCCATGTGTCAAAGTCAAGTGCCCATTTGGCAATGGGTTCACCATCCGGACCCATGGCTCTCAAATTGTGTGTGGCATTGCCGGAACCAACAATGAGGACACCTTCCTCCTTAAGAGGCGCAAGTGCCTTGCCCATGTTGTAGTGCCATGTTGCATCCTTTCTGCCCTGCACGGAGAGCTGGCAAACGGGAATGTTAGCATCTGGGTACATGAGCATGAGAGGAACCCACGCCCCATGGTCGAGACCCCGATTCTTGTCCTCTTTCACATGCCCAAAACCAGCTTGCTCAAGTAGAATTTTCACTCTCTTTGCCAACTCGGGTGCACCTGGTGCAGGGTATTTGAGCTGCAAATAACATAATTCTTAGCAATACATAACAGAGTTGAATCTCCAGGTTTGTTTTCACATGAGTTCATAAGATGTATATGCACACCGTAGGATCATAAAATGACGCCACAGGTATCTACTTTTAGACTATATTAACATTGTATACATGTAATAAAAGTGAGTACAAAAAGAATGGAGGTGAGTATTAGCTGAGGCAAACACAAGCAGATGTTTACTTCTAAAATTAGACGGAATCAAAACTGAAAAAAATACCTTATTTTCAACCAAAATTTCCTCATTTACTCCCTTCCCCATCGATCCACGAGAATGAAGGACAAAGTTTTAGTTTTTTTTCCCTCTAGGGAAAACACTATAATAGAAGAGATTAATTTTAGTAATCAGACAACAACTTTCTTCAACCCCGTGTTTTATTAAGTTGTCGTGACAAACATGCTGAACTAGTCAGCTTTTTCAGGCCCATTTTCACTCTTTGTTTGAGAAAAAATAAAAGAAGAAGAAGATAAAAGAACAAACAATCCCCATGACCAATTTGCCGGAAACTTGCATTTTCTGCATATTGTTTGGCGGCGGGTCTCATTCTCAATATAAATCAGCTTCCTTTAGTTGAATTATCCAACAAGTTATCATAATAATCAAATCTTAAATGTCAATTTCCGCTCATTCATCTCCATTTCCTCCAATATGTAGAACTAAATTACCAAAAAAATCAAACATTGAAACTGGAAGGGTAAGAACAATTTCACAATATTTCCAACTGAAATACGAAATCAAAAAGATAAACTCCCTCATCTAGGCACCTAAAAGTTAACTATGCCCAGGGTGAAGGAAAAACAAAACCCTACAAAGACATCGCAAAGCGAGCAGAGCAGGATGGTAAAAGAGGAAGCGGGATCGTCGCCTCACCTGGTACATAGGTTTCGGAAACCCATAGAAGTCATAGATGGTATCGTTGGGGCCGTTGACAACGTTGACGGAAGGGGACGAGGTGTCCCAGTGGCCGGAGACGAGGAGTATAGCTTTGGGAGCGGTCTGCAAAACCTCGGTCTGCCAGGACTGGAGGAACGGCCTCGCCGGCAAGCTGTCGTCGATCGAGAGCATCGGCGACCCATGCGAGACGAAGAAGGTGTCCATCGACTCCGCTGGCGTTCGATCGAACGGGTGAGGTGAAGGTGTAGATGGAGGCAAAACCCGACGAATTAGTCCATTCCCAACGCGTTCGCGTGTATTTAAGGAAGCAGAGCTCCACCAATCTACCAACCCCGCCGTCCAATACCAACAACCACCGACTAAACTGACGTGTATTTAGAAAAAACATTCCTATAAATGACATATCCTTTATACAGAAAATTTAAAGTTCAAGATCCGAACTATCCAGTATCCAATGTAAAAAAATTAACTCATATTTTGTTTTCTTATTTTTATATGAGAATCCAAATCTATTTCCATTACAATGCATAGCTCAAACTTGAGCGTAAAATAATTTTAAAATTTCAAAATTATATTATATATTAATCAAAATAAATAGGTAAGTTTATGTTTTTATAAGGCTTTTAATGGACCTTTATAGAATTTCTTTATATTTCTTATTTTTATTTTGGATGCACAAAATTATTTATGATAATTTTACCTTTAGTAAAAATACACTATTTGTATATAATTAATTAAATTTTTTAAAATAATAAGTCGATATATTTGAGTGGCTAAGGTAGACTCGAGATGTTTTGGACTCTTCCTAGCGGGTTCGCGCTTGCATTTGAAGAACTACGAATCCATATTTCGATATGTCATATTAGTCCGACCGGGTTAAATCGTCCCGAACCTTTCGGTCCGATTATAAAACCATTGGCACGGTCTTACTCCATCCTCCACAGATTTGGTTCGGACCACAAGATGTAGATCCGGCCCGATAAGGAAGCCCACCTGGTCTCTTTTACTCGATAATTTGTTTCAATCGGGATTCGCCAAACCCTTCCTCCTCGGCTTTACGTGTTGCTCTGGTCATAGTGATGGCGGAGGAGTCCACGGGCGGCGGCGAGACGAAGGCGGCAGCGACTTCGACTTCGCGCTACGTCTTGGATCCAAAGTTGGATGCCTGCCTCGACCTCTCCATCCGTCGTGTCCTTTACTCCACCCTTGCCGGTGCCTCCGCCGCTGTCCTCTTCTTTAGTGAGTCCTCTCGTCCCCTCTATCTCTCAAGTGTATGTTCGATCGCTTTTTTTCAAGTTATTATTGTTTAATTTGACTCAAGAGCACTGGTTTTGGCAAAGATTTTGTGTTTTATCTTTCATTTTCGCCAAACTAGATCCTCGGTCATTGGCTTATTCAGCATGCATTCGTTTGGTTAGGGATTTCGGAACTAAATTTCAGCTCCTTTTTTTCACGGGACAGTGGTAATCGTGACAGAAAAGTACGTCGAAGCTATTTCGAACTTTTTGTTAATTGTCTGCATCAATTGCTTCGATGTGCTGTGGATTACCTCTTTGTAGGGTCTGCAATTCATGGTCACTTGTTCTAGTGTTTTTATTGCTCGAAAACTCATAGATGCCGAGCGACAGATCAGGCTGTTGCCCATGAGATTTGATGAAGGCCATGCCGCATTCCAGTTTTGCCTCTCCTTTCCTCATACAAACTGACGCTTTACTATGTTTCAACAGGGAGTCGAAATACTCGATGGGCATCTGTAGCTTTTGGTGCTGGTAGTGGGATTGGTTCTGCATACTCTGAATGCTCTTACATTCTCGATGACTCTTTCCCGACGTGGCTGTCAAAGGTTTCAGCTATGTCTGCTTTCTCTGGATTAAATAGTTTTTTTTTGTCCTTTTTGAATTGTAAATAATGTTCAGTATTTCTGCCTGCATTTTGTCTTTAGATAAACAAAGAAACAAATTAATAAATATATGAATAGTACTAGTCATTGCCTATTAGGTGAATAAGAAACTTTTGCCTTCTGTACTGTATAGTCTTTCTTTCTCTTGCATACTTATGACGTGAGTTAATATTCGAGATTGCCAAGAGAAAATTCTGACAATGCATTATGAAGAAAAGAAACCTACAATCACTGTCAACAGTTTTAGTTTCTCTTAGTTGCTTATGTTATGCTTCAACGCAAGAGCTAATCTTATGAATCAAAATTCTTGCAACGTGGACAATGCACATGATGGATGGAAATGCGAGTTTCTGCCCTCTTGTATAGTATTGTTATCTTCATATCAGGAAACAGCGTGATTCAACTCATATGTAAAATTGATCGATCTGATAAATATGCTAATATTATCGAGTTTCTCCAATGCATTTTGTTACACAAATATACACAAACTAAAAGACTGATATAAATAAATATTTTCTGTTCTAGTTTTGATAATATACAATTGTTTGAATCTGCTCTGTGATTGACATGCATTTAGTTCTTCCCGTGTCAATTACTTCATTTTTTGCCAAAGTAAAATTTTATTAATGAAGATCAGAGTCCAAAGTGTGGGCATGGTCATTTGGCTAGTTGGTACACCAAAATTACATGTTTTGAAAATTCTACTAAAAGTAGTTATCCAGTCAGACGCCTCATTAAGATTTCTAGGGACATGAATAACTTTGAACTTCTTCAGTCTTGTTAGTAGGAAGCTGATGTCCCTTAAAATATTTACAACAATTAGGAGTACTCCTTTCTTAGAGTAACTGCTAATTTATTATCAGTCTCAATTACGAGCTGGGATGAATACTCTTCCCTCCTAAGATGCATTGCAGAACACTTTTGAGAGATTGAAGTTCACAAAAGAGAGCAGATAGTGCCTGAAAAACAGTCGCAACTGCAGAAACACAAAGACCCTGATTGTTGTGAAGCAGATAACTGATTCATCCTAAATGTCCTGCCGCCATGGCCGGCCAACGTTAATTTTGATCCTCTTTCCATGAGATCTTTGCCAATGTGATACTTTCTGTGACAGCTTGTTAGCATCATATCCCTCAGGTTTAAACCAAGACCATTGTTAAAATTAACCAAAGCCAACTTTATAACCTTTTCAGAAGAATTAATTTCCTTCCTAAAAAAGTTGCCATTCCTTGCTTTTCAGGTGAACAAGAAAATACACAGATTTAAGATAGCAGTATGTTTTTCATCCAGAAGGTTTTCATAAAGCCAAAAGCCACAAGCCCACGTGGTTTATAGTAAAATTACAGCCAAAACATTCTGATTAGATTGGACGAAATACTTTTGATGAATCATATCAATTACTCGATATATTAGTTACAACCATGATTTATGTTCCAATGACACAGCTGACTTTTTTTTTTCTTTTTTATCAGTTATATTTTCGTTTAGATCCCTTCAGTGGTAATGAAGTGGCTTTGATAGAACTTCAAAGTGAAAGTTATGAAATTTCATGGGCTCGGCTTAAAAATATGACTTCTTTGTGGATGAACCACCATCTTCATTCATCACAACTCAGTTTATGATAAATAAGCTTTGTTTTGACAAGAAACATGGTTTGTCAAGTGCATTCTATCTTTTTTTATAAAAAAAAGTACATTCTATTTCCTTTGTTGAGGACCTACATTGTATCCAAAGACGAAACTAGATTTTTTGATCTTGAAACAAATTCAGGAGCGGTGATTTTCTTTGTGAAGAAGGATTGGGATGGTAACTACTGCCAGATAGAATATTCTGCGTTGACAAACAGGGAATTGTAGGTGAAATTAATATCTTTTGGGTGTTGAGTTATTAAGGATACTTTTTGGCCTTGCACACTATCTTCTCTTGTGAAGAGAAGCAAGGACATCAAAACGATTTCATGGTTTTGGACATTGATTGTTATTATCAATTTACATACTTTTCCTGCAGTGTGCTAGTAATTTGTTCATTTATTTTGCTCTGCGACCGATCTTGTCGGAAACATCTAACTGAATTTCCCGCATTTTTCTGGGCAGGAAGCCAAGTGAAGAAGCAAAGTATATTTGGAGTGCATTTTATCTCTAGTTTCGTCTTCTCCGTTGGCATTCTGCTTGACAGATAGCAAGCAATTACTTTCCTTCTGGCCCATGCTACTGCATATTGCAGATGTTCGATTTTCTCTTAGTATCATACTTGCTTTTATTTATCTTTGAGAGCAAATAAATTATACCTCTATTAAACTACCTGTAACGAGAGTTTCATATTCAAAAGTTCCCTACTTGTAATCCTCAACTAGTACAGTGAACTCAGCAGGATATATTTTCATCTTAAGTGTCACGCCTCGGTCGGATCGGTCTAAAAACAACGCTTAACCGCTGTCTCAGGACTATCCGGCGGAACACCGGAACGCAACGCTCTCTAGGGTTTCCGACCTAAAATTTGAAACCCTAACTCCCCGAACAATATTTATCCCCAAATTATAAGGTCGCTCAGAAAATTCTAACCCTAATTTGGAAAATCCAAAATTAAACTGTAATTGAAAATACCTCACTGGTCAACTATTTTGACCAGTTAACCCAATAGTCGTCAACGCTGCTCGGTTGATTTAATCGCCCTTGCTAACGTCAGCCGCCGACTGCTGACGTCACCCTTTGATTTCGTTCGCCGCTCGCGAATTTGAAATCACGCCCCAATTTTGACTTCCGCCCGCTGACGTCTGCTTGCGTCAGCCGAAATTGATTTCGTTGACCGCCTTATGTGTTGACTTTTAACTCGTTTCGAAAGCCACTCGTTCGAACGTTCGCTCCGTCGTCTTCCTCCGCGCGGACGCACACCTGCGTTCGCTCGCCGCTCACCGGAGGGAAAAGACGCCGCCTGCGTCTCAGACTCGTCTCCAATCGGAAGCCGTCGTCCGGAGGTTGCCCCCCGCCGGGAACCCTCAAGGACGTCGCCTCCGAGTACGTTGCTGGAGACGCCGCCGATATCGCACAAATCAGGGAACGAGGGAAGGGAGGAAGAATCCTTTATTCACCTAGAAAGAAATTACAAGCCTTCCCCTTTATTCCGGCAACCTCCGTCGCCAGTACCCTCGATCCCACCCTCGCCGGTCGTCCCACTGGATGCCGGTTACAATCGCTCACATGAGCTCTCTCTCTCTCTCTCTCTCTCGTCGGCACCTCCGCGCCGGAACCCTCGCCCTCTGGCGGCATCAGAGCCGCTGCTCTGGAAGGGGCGACGGCGCCCTCGCCGTCGCCGGTGGTGGCGCTCCCCCGCGCTCTCCCCTTGTCGTTCTCTTCTCGTAGCTTTATAGGAGAAGGGAGACGCTCGTACGCCGCTCCTTATCTCCGCTAGACCCGCTCGTCGCCGATAATCACACTCCGCCACTCGCCTTCGGCTGCTTCGTCCGCTCCGAGAAACCCACCGAAGACCCGCTCTGCCTCTCTTCTTTCGCGCACGTCCGCGTGTAGCTCGCGAAGACGAGCTATTGCAGCCGCCTTCCGATTTTGGGGTCAACGTCGCCTATTGACCACTGAAATCAGGCTCCAATTTGATCCTCACAATCGGCCATGGGCCACCTCTTTGCCTTGTGGGCTTTGGGCTCAACCGGCCCGAACCAAGCCTAACATTAAGAGTGCTGCATTCTGCAAAATTTTGATCGACCCGCACCACGAAGAAAACAAGTGCATTTCAATTGTTGACCGGGCTTGACGTTCGAAATCAACTTTCGCAATTGACTTTGCATTTCCAACTGTCTTATATACATGGTTTGACATTTAAGTTATCCGAAGAGATTTGGCTAGTTTTGCATAGATTCAACTTTCACACTGAGCACACATTGGAATTGCCTACATAACTGCATTGAAGGACGTCTTAGCCTGGTCCGGGAAATAACCAATAAATGTGATGGGATATCCCGCGTCCTCACTGCTAGGTTCAAATTAAATCAGACAATTCGTCTTAAATATTATTAGAGTAAGACAATCTACTGCAGCAGTGATGTTTCTTTACAACCGATTCTGCCTTGAATCAGGATATTGAATTTGTTGTCGTTCGACCGGTGATATTGTCCTAGTTAAAAGAGTTACTAAAAGTTAGCAATTAATTCTATACTATAATCGGTTTGAACTAGAAGTCCTGAAGTAGGCAAGTGTGAGATGACTTGAATATGTTAGCATTACGCCATTACATACATAGCTCTTATATCTCGGTATGGAACAAAAAATTGCCTGTTGCAACAAGAAATTTGCTGAAATCGTGAGGTTTAAAAGTATTGACTATGATGCATTAGATCAATGTTATCTAATTAGTATTTTACTTTATCAATGTGAGACACTAATTTTAATTTTATAATAATTAATACATGTATATGTATATGTATATGCTATATATATACATATGTATATATATTATATTATATTACTGGCAGTTTTTACTGAACTAGTATGGCTTCGGATCGATCTGTTGAACTTTATCCTTTTCAATTCTGGTCTGACGACTGACCAGGTTTTAAAAATATTGGTAATAACATAAACTCTATTTACTTATAATTTTTTTAAAAAAAGCAAAGTAAATTTTTTTTTAAAAAAAATCACTTCAGAGCTTTCTAAGAACCGAGAAAAAAAAGCACGATATACACGACTAAAATTTTTGAGGAGATCTTCTCTTTAAAAATTTTAAGAAAATAATTTGTATCATTAGTCTCCATATTTTTTTTCCTGATGCAAACTAATAGTCTCATCTTTTTCGATCATATCATGTTCGGAAATACTCCATCGCTTAAATTCCCATGACTCCATGAGTCCCAAAAAAAAAAAAAAAAAAAAAAAAAAAAACTAGTGATGCACGCGGAACCTACTGGCCGGAGGCGCTGGCGAATTTGATTCGCCAGTATGCCGAATTTGATTCAAATTCGCCAGTATGCCGAATTTGATTCGCCAGTATGCTATTTGTCTACCACGTCGCCGAAGTAACCGCTGCACCGACAGTTGGTCCTCCTCTTCCCCCTCCCACCTGCACCAATCCAATAATTCTTATTGCTTTTCCCAACCTCTCTTTCCCCCTCTTGGCTGACCAGCTCTGGTGTTGAATCTTGAGGTATTCTTTCCCGTTACCATGCTAATCCAATGCCAACTAGTATTCATGGGGCAGGTTATTGTTTCGAATTTCTCAGATTCCTAGTGTTGTACAGTGTGTTTCCTCTCAAATTTGCAATTTGTAAATGTTTTATTGCCATGGTCCATTGTATTGCGCAACCCCTCCCTCCCTCTCTGGGGTTCAGAAGACACCATCTTTACATACATAATATATTGACTCGTATCCTTTTGTTCACGTTTGTGAATTGTTTAGCTGCAGGCACTGCCATTGCTGGTCATGCATGATGGGAATCCGCCTCCTTAGATTGCTTAGCCCTCACTAGAAGAAGGAAAAACTTGCCAGGCTTAAGCATAATCCTCTCACTCTTGTGTTCGCGGATGCTTGATTGATTTAATAATGAGAAGGGATCCTGCGCGCAAGCATCGATTGGTTAGCTAGTAACAAACCTCGGTTCCCACCCTGGGATCAGCCAGGAGGAAGATGGAGCAACATCATGTGACATTTTGGTTTCGATATTGCAAAATGACGGGCTCGAACTTGACAGAGGTGCGGTGGTGACAGAAGTCGCATTGGTAGTGCAGATCGAGTTGGCAGAATGGGCAAGCGCTCCTCGGACTGGGGTAGCTTCAAGTTCCTGCACGGCGACCTGGACATCTGGATCTTGGAGGCCAGGTCGCTTCCCAACATGGATTTGATTGCGGAGAGGATGAGGAAGTGCTTCACCATGTACGGTGCCTGCACCGTGCCCTGCGGCCATAGTAGGAAAGGCATGAGCAAAATCATAACCAGCGACCCCTACGTCTCCGTGTGCGTCTCCGGGGCCACGATAGCTCAGACTCGGGTGATTTCCAACAGCGAGGACCCCAAATGGGAGGAGCACTTCTGGGTGCCGGTGGCTCACCCCGCGAGCAAGATCGAGTTCCAGGTCAAAGACAACGACGTCTTCGGGGCGCAGCTGATCGGCGTCGCTTCCGTCCCCGTCGAGCGCATCCTCTCCGGCGAGATCGTCACCGGCTGGTTTCCGGTGATCGACCCCAGCGGGGCCGCGTCGAAGCCCTACCCGGATCTGCACCTGTCCCTGCAGTTCAGGAGCATTTACGACAATCCGCTGTACATCAACGGCGTCGGGGCCGGGCCGGACTACGTCGGCGTGCCGAACGCCTACTTCTCCCTGCACAAGCAGGGAAGCGTCACGCTCTACCAGGACGCTCACGTCCCCGACGGCATGCTGCCCAAGATTCAGCTGGGCAACGGCAAGTACTTTGAGCAGAGCAAGTGCTGGGAGGACATCTGCCACGCCATACTGGAAGCTCATCACCTGGTCTACATAATTGGGTGGTCGATCTACCACAGGGTGAAGCTGGTGAGGGAGCCGACAAGGCCGGTGCCCAACGGCGGGGATCTGTCGCTCGGGGAGCTCTTGAAGTACAAGACGGAGGAGGGAGTCCGCGTCGTCGTGCTGATTTGGGACGACAAGACATCACACGACAAGTTTCTTTTGAAAACGGTGAGTGCAATCCCCTGTGCTCCTTGTAGCCTCACAACACAAATGGAATGTACTGAAGCGATTCAAAGTCGAGTGCAGGATGGCGTCATGAACACACACGACGAGAAAACTAGGAAGTTCTTCAAACACTCGGGCGTGCGATGCGTCCTGGCTCCTCGTTACGCCAGCACCAAGCTGAGCATTTTCAAGCAGCAGGTGAGAGGCACTCCGCTGACCTTGAGCAGCACGAATGACCTGGTTGGCAACTTCTGCATTACTATAAATCTTCTGTCAGGTTGTAGGAACCCTGTTCACGCACCACCAAAAGTGTGTTATTGCTGACACCCTAGCTTGCGGGAACTATCGCAAAATAACAGCCTTCATTGGCGGCCTTGATCTCTGTGACGGAAGATATGACACACCGGAGCACAGGCTCTTCCGTGATCTTGGTACTGTCTTCGACAAAGACTTCCACAACCCTACATTTCCAGTAAGTTTTTTTAGTTATAATTCGCACGTATTCTTGCTACAGTCATAGGATCCATGATCCGTATGCAAAATTAGCTGCATGTATATAGTCAAGTCTCTGATTTATTAAAAAAAATGATGAAATTTGAATAAACAGCCTTTTTTTTTTTCCATTTGATGAATATGAATAAGTAGGGAAGCAACCAAGCCCCAAGGCAACCGTGGCATGATTTGCACTGCAAGATTGAAGGCCCTGCGGCCTATGACATACTGACTAATTTCGAGCAGCGATGGAGAAAAGCTACTAAATGGAGAGATTTCAAGCTGAGGAAGGTCACGCATTGGCATGTCGAAGCCTTGCTTAATGTGGATCGCCTCTCGTGGATTATTTCTCCTGCTACTTATTTGTCTCATCCTCAACTTTCCACCGAAAATGATCCAGAAAATTGGCATGTGCAGGTAAGCTTGCAATTTTATACGGATTTCTTTTGCCCTTGCAGTTCTAACTGTAAACTGATGCTACTGAAATATGCTCCAAGATTTTTCGATCTATCGATTCAGGATCAGTGAAAGGGTTCCCAAAAGTTGTCCAGGAAGCAGAGGCAAAGGTCCGGATGCAGAATTCTATACTCCTCCAGGCTTGAATTACTAAAAAAAACTTGGTCCTGCGTTCAATGCTTTCGCCTTTTCTAAGCTAATATTTTTCCTTCTGCAGAATCTTGTCTGTGCAAAGAACTTGAAGATCGATAAGAGCATACATAACGCATATGTTAAAGCAATAAGATCAGCACAACACTTCATCTACATTGAGAACCAGTACTTCATTGGGTCTTCTTACTGTTGGCCATCATACAAAAATGCAGGTACATGCCTTTTCCTGAGGAAAAAAGTGGTCGCTGCTGTGTAATATTGTTGGACGAAATTCCATGTCGACTAGAAAGTTTGGTGGTCGATTTCCTTTTTGAAAATCAGTGCTAGAATGTCAAGCATTTGATTGAAAAAGGGATGAGCATAGCCTCCTTGAAAGCTAAAATCGAAACTCAATTCTGCTTAGATTTCTTTAATTGACAATTTTTAGGCTGTGATTTCTCAGAGACTTGCTCTTCTGAATCTTAGCCAAAATGTTCTTGCATATTCAATTGATGCAGTGGTTATGCTAGGCTACTAAACATGATGATAACGACAAACACAACTAGCGCTCCAGAAAAAAGAGCAAAAAAAAAAAGAGGTTCCAGTGCAACATCATCTCATATATCTGGTTTGATATTTAAATCAGGCGCTGATAATTTGATACCGATGGAGTTGGCACTGAAAATAGTGAGCAAAATCAAGGCAAAAGAAAGATTTGCGGTATATGTTGTGGTGCCATTGTGGCCTGAAGGAATTCCTACTGCTGCTGCTGTGCAAGAAATCCTATTCTGGCAGGTTTGTTTTCATAGCTTCTATCATGTGTCATTTATCTCTTTTTGTTTTCTCTATGGACTATTACTGAAATAGATATCATATTAAGTGTGAAATTTGAATCATACCTAGTCAGTTAGATGTGTCTTAGTTGCTTTCTTCCTTCCTTGCAGGGGCAAACAATCTCTATGATGTACAAGGTTATCGGAGATGCTCTCAATGAAGCAAATCTTTCTGACATTTATCATCCACAAGACTTCTTGAATTTTTACTGCCTTGGGAAGTGCGAACCTAGTGCAAAAGGGAAATCACGACATACTAGTTCTCAAGATAATCATGCCCAGGTATGTTTGTCTCCTATAATCTAGTGTTTCCTCAGCGCATCTATGCGCTGACCACTGCATGCATCTACTGCGAAATCTTGTGTGGTTTTTGAGCGTAGAATATTGTGTAGGTTTTCTTTGCAGCAGCAGCAGCCGTATCAATCTTCTTAAACAGTGAAATTGTAGTTTAATTGTCTTCCTTATTTAAAGTTTAATTTTCTACCTCGATCAATTCAATTTTAGAAATAGTTGTTATTTGTGAGACAATATTAAAACAAGATGCAAAAGACTGGAGAGAAATGATATCGTATTTGGAAAACCCTTCTCCCCACCATATGAAAGATTGGATTCGGCGAACAAAGAACAACCAGGATTTACAAGCAAGACGAATCAGCCAAAGTTCTAATTCTCTTATTTTATGTTAAATGTTCTTTTCTGAAAAGAAGTTGGTACATATTGAGTAAACAACTGATTGAGGCACTATCTATGACAGCGTTTATCTCAAAAGTTCCGCAGATTCATGATCTACGTGCACTCAAAGGGTATGATCATCGATGACGAATACGTAGTGATTGGTTCAGCAAATATTAATCAAAGATCCATGGAGGGTTCAAGGGACACAGAGATCGCAATGGGAGCATACCAGCCTCAATACAGATGGGCTCACAAGCACACCCATCCTCACGGCCAGGTCCGTAAGACTTATGGTTAAGGATAATGATTTAAAAGGTCAATAGTCGCAGCTCTAAACTATGGAAATTAACTAACTCCGACAATGTATATTAGGTTTATGGGTACAGGATGTCTCTTTGGGCGGAACACATGGGCATGCTCGATGAATTATTTCAGGAACCACAAACAATTGAATGTGTCAGATACGTGAATAAACTAGCAGGGGAGAACTGGCTATCATATGTTGCACCTGATATTAAGGAAATGAAAGGTCACCTGATGCGGTACCCACTTAAGGTGGAGAGAGATGGGCGCGTGGGTGCCTTGCCGGGGTATGAGAGCTTTCCCGATGTGGGCGGTAAGGTTCTGGGCGCACATTCCACAATTCCTGATGTCCTAACAACGTAGCTGTACTGGGGAAATTTTTTTTTACAAAAAAGTAAGTTGTATCGCAGAGGCTTACATTTTGTTTGGAGTTTAGAACATATGAAGTAACTTCATGTGAATACTCTTTTGACAAATAGAACCATGCCTTCTAACAAAAGTAATTTGCATACTCTATTAGAAAAGAAGCGTGCAATGGAGGAGCGAGGTTCCTAATTAGTGTCCACTGGCATGAGCACCGTTATTGACGCTTACATTGAATTGAAGATATGGTTTCCTCTGCCCAGTGAGAGGATGCTGTCATATGCTTGGGTGAATGCCCTTTCAGAAGAACATTATCTATTAAAAATTAGAAAGATCATAATGAGCATATGACAAAAGCAAATAAAATTCACACTCTAAATTAAATAGTTGAAGCAAAACCATCCGAGAAACACATGCAAGATGAAAGAAATTGAGATTACCTTCTTTGAGAAGTGATCGCGAACTGAACATTTGAAAAGTTTTGCTCATTTGAGTCCCTCGACTCTTCCCAGTTGTAGTTGTAGCATCAATGTGTTCTTGCAGGATAATGATCACAGCAGTGGACATAAAAGGGCACTCACTTCTGTGAAGGATAACAAATAAAAATATGTAGTTTACTCCATCTCTATTCCCTTTGCATCAGCAATAAAACTTTTAACTAAATGTTATTGTCCATTAACAGCAAAAGCTTTTACTAGCCCAGCTACAAAGTGGAAGTTATGGCACAGCTTGTTTTTTTGTATCAACTTTTAACAAGCAACACTTCAGGATATATGTACATTCTGGAAGCATTATCATCATCAAATTACAGTAAGATAAAAAGAGGTATCATCAATCTGTCTTCAAAGATCAGATTCATCTTATATAATGTAACATACATTTCTAGTATCCTTTTTTCATCATGAAGGTCTGACCTTGATATACACAGCATAAAGACAAAATTTGTAACTCTCTAAAATGCACAAAATTTCATCATGTTTTCTTAACCCTTATATACACGAATCATTTGCTCAAATGGAGGGCTCAGATGGGCTGCAATAAAATGGTCAGCATGGATAAAAAAGAACATATGCAAACCTGACCTAAAATTTGATACAAAGCCTAGTCTCTAATGTCATCAATCACGAAAACCATACACTTCCCTTTCACTACAATCAGTGCTGCAACTCCCGGAGCTACTACCATCATGGCTGTGCAGCGATAGACCTCTAACATGACAAGCCAGAACAGAACCATTCACAGATCTATTTGTAGAAACTTTGTCCCTCTCTATTTGTTGGCTCAGTGAAGATGGTAAATACGGTGATGTGTGCTGCTTAACCCCTTGATCTAGTGACTGTCTGCATGAGCCATATGGTTCACTATCTAGATCAGATGACTGTATGCGTAGTGCTCTACTCATCTTTTCCTTAGGAATAGATCTGAAGGTAGGAACTGAACCATTTGGATAATCTTCAGCACAAGCTTTGCCTTTCCGTATTCTGAAAATTAACCAATAAGAAGAGTTAGTACACTTCAAAAATAGATATTTGCATGGGTTGCACATTCTCATGAGTCTTGCAGCCAAGTAATATAATGACATTGAATCGATCTCAACAAATACAAAGCATGATATTAACATAGAACTAATTATAAACAAGAGAACTTCCCTTCAGAGTGATTTTATCATCCGCAACAAAAAAAAAAATGAAGCCAAGCATTACCTACGATAGAGACTTTCTGCATCCTCTTCTTCCTCTCCTTTCTCATTGACATGGGAAGTAAGAGTATCTTTAGCACAAACCGAGAGGAGCCTATCATGGTGACTGAGTACATGGTGTAACTGCTCGTTCAACTCAATTGCTTGAGTCACCAATCTCTCATCCCTGAAGGTATTAAGAACACCAAGCTTAGGCCAAGGCGCAACAAATTACTTCTCATGCAAAACAAACTCAAAAGCAAGTTGAAGGCTGCTGCCCACTATATTAAAGGTCCTAATGATGACAACGGATCCTGATCCACTAATTGGGATTCATAGGTTAGTTGTGTCGGTACCGATTATATATATATATATAGTCGTTTGGATTAGTTTTTTAAACCTAGATCATACCAAACAAGCATTTATCATCAATAATTTGTTATTACTAGGTGATAACATCCAATTAGTTCTTGAATCAATCATTGTATTTGATAAAATCTTGGTTGTTGAAGGAAATGCAAACAGGCAAGAGATCAGAGCATCTCACTGTGAGGTCATCACCAGGTGCATGATTCGCTGCTTTTGAAATGAACATTGTTCTACTAGATCTAATATAAACTCATCGGTTACACCCTGCAAAAAATAAGCATAGATGTAAGCAATATGTCGAAGATGGGACATCAAGACTTGCCATCACCTTTCAAAGAGCAAATACTAGTTCATTTCATAAATTCGAGTACAATGGTTTAAGGCTTTCAGCATGATTGAAATTTGAACTTCTTGTGTAAGTTCGGTTAAAGTAACTTAAACATGACAATTCAAATTTAACTATCATTTGTTATCTAAGAAAAAAAAAAATCTAATGGAAGTATACAGGTAATGTTAAAGCAATCTAATAATCTAATAGACACCTGTGGAAACTTAGGATCCAGAGCATTTAGCACATCCTGTAGAACTTCCAATACGCTGGAGGCTTTGTGTATTGTGCTGAGGAAAGCATGGCAAGCAAGAGATAATAAACAAACTGAGAAGATGTTTATGCAATTTTGTTGAAAGAATATAATTGAATAGAACAAGGATTATCCATATACACAAAAAACTTTCCACGCTTGTTTTCCATATACATTGAAAACCCATGGCTAACTAAAATTGAAAGAGAAGCAATTATTCATGTACTGACATTAGCGTCAATCAAATATTTGTAAATTGTAATCCACATTACACATTTTGATTACACTTTGCAGTATCCAATGCTCAGGGATGTCAGGTCACACACAATCAACCTGTTTCATTAGCCATAATCACGAATAGGTAAATAGTGATTTTAGGGCTAAATCCTTAAAAAAAAAAAGGAAGGCTTCATTTAATTCAGATATTCTGGCTGACCCAATAAAGTCAAGTGCATGACTATGTCAAAAAAAGGCGTAGTACCGTTGACATTTGGTCTTATAGTTTGAAATTTCTAATAAACTAATGATTACATATGTAGTCAGATATCCTGAACATTTTAAACTCCCCAAGTGTTGGCATTATAAGCGACATTTTTGTTGCTACTGTAGCCTGTAGGTGTAAGTAGTTTCTAAGTTCAACAACTTGTTCTGATATACGCTTCCAAGAAGATTGCATTGGACCAGTAATTACAAAGTAAGAATGTTAGGAAGCTCATTTGCTTTTACGAGTGCAATGATAAATCAGTCCAGTAATATCTCCCATAGATTAATAAGGTCAACTGCCACAGTGTTAATACAAAAAGGTATGGTCCAAAAATAGACTTACAAACGCCATATGTTAGGTGTGACGAATTTGAGATTTACGTGCTAGATAACAAGGTTGTCATCAAGATCATACCTAAGAACAATGAAGACTTTATAGGATTGAAACATAAGATCAGATAGTAGGATTGGAACATAAGACCCGAATTAGTGTTCCTACAAACCCTACCACATTCTAGATCCTGTGTTCTCAAAAGATTCTAACACCAAGAACACATTTTTGACAACCTAAAAACTTGACAAGTTAAGTTCTCTATCAAGTTGTGCACCATGAAATAGAGAGCTATAACTATTATTGCATATATGTGAAAAAATTTAGGTCGCTACAAGCATAAAACCCAATTATTATAAAGTGTATGCCACGTGTTATTAGATCTGAAACATTTAAATAACTATTATTAACAGCATGTAAACAAGTAGTGATTAATAATCATCTATAATCTTGGAGCATTCCATCATAAAGCAAAATGCCAATTGGTTCAGCTTGATCGTGTAGGGTGGAATTGAGGCAGGCAGGAGTGGGTTTGTTAACGTGAGGCGGGTTGAAGACCTCTTCTTCGCCATCCCATGCACCACACGTGTAGGCCCTTGCCAGGTGGGGCAAGCCAAAATTTCAATTCCACATAAGTATGCCATAAGTTGCCTATCTCCACCCCACAATGTGAATGGGTGGAGCAAAGCTGAGCACATCAAAAATGGGGCAAAGTGTAACCCTTGCGACCAAAAGAAGAGTATTTAGATAACAAAACAGGTGTAGTGAGTGTCTTTCTTGATTCTCAATGCACCCCATGTATTACTATCATGATTATTTTTCACATAAGTAATGAAAGCGGCAGTTAATCTTAAGACCTTGTTATCTACAACTAAGGTTCTTGCCAACTGACCAACACCTTCAATATTTACAAGGTAAGATATAAAAGAAACAATATTTAAACCCTTCCATATCTCTAAACTATACTGAGGTATATAAATATTTCTGACATTCGAGTAAGATAACTTATAGTACACTAAAGACAACCTGATTCAACCATGCAGGCATCCAATCATTTTATTCTCTCCCTATCATAAAGCAATAACCAAAATGATAAAAGAAAGGGAAAATCACAATCTCATTGTACCTAGAATCGGGCATGAACTGAGTGGGTACTTGTTTCTCAACATTTTCAAATTTCTGAAGACAAGGTTCTTGAGTAGGAAAGTCTTTTGCTTGTTTATCTGAAGAAGGTTCTCCAGGTAGACCAACCTGAGGGTGTTGAGAAAATTGTACTCCAGAAACCTAGTGAAGAAAGAAAACACAATTCGTTAAACTATCAGAAAAATAAACACATGAAAACAAAAAATGTTTCATATAAATTAATAAGATGACTAAACCTGAAAATGGTTGGGTCAGCAGTTTTCTCCTATTCATAGAAAAAAAAAGAAATTTGAACTTTTAAACCTTGAAAAGTTGATCTTTTGGTAAACCCAAAAGGTTGTATTCCCATTGCTCAATAATTATTTGAAGTTATTTGTTCCAAGGTAAAATGAGAACTTAGTTCAGATTAATCATAACTCATATCAAACTCAAACAGTTTTTCATGAAATGCAGGACTAAATGACTGGAAGACAAGATAAAAAGGATCAGAACAACATGCGTTCAGTTCCCACAAGCCTAAATATCTTGTTGACTTGCATCCTAATATACAAATCCCCAGCCACAATTAAAATGAATCTCTTGATTTTGGCGTCTTTCCAAAATATGGATCAGTGAAGGATTTCTACATGCATCAATCTGACATCTGCTATTTAGAAGTCCAAAATTATCTAGGTAGGATGTGCTAGTTAGTCATTTTTTTCAGGACTTGTCATTTGTTTGGCAACTAATAAACTGTTATAGTATTTTTAATCTTCTAATAGTCTTTTGTTAGACAAATATGCAGTTGGAAAAGTTCACAAGTTGGGATGTGGAAGCATTAAGCCAATACCTACCACCAGGTCGTAGTATGCGGCATAGTACTGTGGGAATCTTCCAGAGGTGGCCCCACCAAGTGCTGTTTGTGCAGCATCAAGAAGAAGAAATATTCTTTCTCGAACAGGCAAGTCTGTCTGTGTTTAATTAAGTTAAATCAGTTAATAAAAAAAAATGTAGATTTATACATAGAAAGTGTCATCTGCCCTGATAGAAAATATGTACATTTCTGAAAAATTAGGAAACAACCTTTTTCTTCACTATCTTCACTAGAATTGGTAGAAGTCCATTATCCACCACTTGTTTGTGAATGTGCTCTCCGCAGTTATTTATTAGCATTTCTAGTAACTGCGAAGGAAAATGATCATAATTCAACCTCTTCATAAACTAAAGAAATGTTTAGTGGGAAATTACATAACAATGAAACAGTTGGGGACTTACCATAACAGAGAACAACTGAGCATTAATATTCTTATTCTTGAGTCTCTTTTTTATGGATTTGATTACACATTTAGCTTGCCTGGTAATCAGAAAGCAACAAATTTTGGTCACTATATGAGACTGTAAGGAGGGTGTTCACGTAAGATCGTTCAGAGAAGACAAGTAAATAGTAGAAATTTTAAATGTAAATATAAACTACTGACTTCTCATGTAAATATAAACTTTAAATAGCTAATGTGTTAAGAAATTATAAAGGATAAATTCAGAGTATTCTATACGGATAAACGCACAAATAATGATGTGAGCAACAACAACATGAGTTGATATACCCTTCATCATGTGTAACAAGTTCACAGATCTCAATATTTTTCGTCCAGTCCATCTCCTTTAACTTCTCATTTGTGGCCAAATTTACCATCTCCGCAGCTATTCTTGTCCTGCAGCAAACAAAAGAAAACCGAGTGTCAGGTAGAGACCAAATGATCTTAAGGAAAGATACGCAGCTTCCTGCATGTGTTCACAATCAGCAGAGAGGCAAGTTGCAGTTAAGAATCAAATGTGAGACAATGATAACACAATTTATTAGAAAAGTCACGGAAAAACCATTCAATTAGAAATTTAGGATAGAAATGGATACTCTCCTGTCAAACAATTTGACGAAAAAACCCTACTTTTCTTAAAGAATCGATGAATCAACAAAAGAAAGAAATTTCATTTTGCCACAATTACAATAATAACGATAATGAAGCCCTGAACGATAGAAACTAGTAGATGGTCATATCTTACAGCAGACGGAGCCAGCCCTAGTGGCAACACTTCAGGGCGTAACCACCGAATAAATAAGTGAAGAAAAGATCGGAAGTTTGAGGAGTGTGGCAAGGAGGCAAATCTAGACACATACAGTGACATACGGGTCCTCCAAAGACCACGCTTCTCCTACGTTTCTAAACAAAACAAAAACAGATCGAACTCGAGAAGGAAAACCCATCCGGGGAAGATTTCTCAGAAGGAACAAGAAACACTCGTAGATGAAACCAATCTAGGCAATTATTAGGCCGAGTGGTGGAAGAAAACCGCAAGAATCCCCGCATTCTGACACCGGTGCTGCCGGATCTCACTCACTCCACGTCTCCTTCTCGTATCCAATCGATTGCCGGAAAAATCCACCACCTCCAAGAGCGCGCAACAGCTCAGTGTGAAAAAGAGAGCTGAGAGAGAAGGCGACGACAGCTATAAGACGGCGTAGCCGGAGACGCCGAGGGCCCGGCCTAAGCGTCTTTGCCTGCTCTCCGGGCCGTCCGATCACCGGGAGCAGAGATCCATCGGACCGTCTGATGGAGTGGTGGCACTGGGACCGAGACGGGGCCCGCGTCTTGCCGTCTCCTGTTGTGGTATCTCTGGGGAAAGAGACACGGGGCGCTGAGCAGTTCGGTCGGGCGCGACAACGGTGGTGGAGCGCACATGGATTGGCGGCCGCCGTGGGGCCGACAACAGTTGGATGGCGCCGACTTGCGGACCCCGGGAACCGCCTCAAGATGCGTGAGGCAGTTGATGGATGTCTGGGCGACGGTCCTTTTTTTTCCTTACATAATTAAATATTAAAATAATGAGATAAATTTTGGAGGCACCCCTAACTTTATGGTATAGAAAGATATGTCCTTGCCATTACTCTTCTTCAATAAAGGCTCTTATTAAAACTCAATTTGGGCTCTAGTGTTCGAGTTATTATATATTTAAGGTGTATAATTGAAATTGAGCACCTAATTTGATGTCTTGAGTTTGGACTATGAACTTTTATGGAAGGAGTAGGTGTGCTCTTTGTCACTCATGATATATATATATATATATATATATATATATATATATATGTAAAATTATTAATAGATGTTGTTAGGAGAACATTATAGTGTGTCTTTTGTGTGCCTTACGTGCTCAAGTTGGACTTTGACATTGTTATTGAAACTTCGGATGTAGTGGAGCGGATTTTTGCTTTATTTTGTGAGCTTTTGATTATCCCTTTCTTTTGACTAAAAAAGGTGGCGTAGTTGTTGGTTAAAAATTATATAAATAGAGTTATTATAGGACTTAAATGAAATTTCTAATTACATATTTTACTGTGCAATATAATGCGAATTGTTAATTAAATCTATTTTAATATGCCAATTTAGATCTTTGTATTTATTTAAGATTTTAATTGGGGTATGATGGACTAGCATGTTATGATAAAGAAGACAGTGAACTAAGAATGACTTGTGTCCGCACCTAGATGCTAACACAAAGTGATACAATGGCTATTATAGTAGCTCAACACAAATGAATATAATGCAACTATTAAATATTTTTTACTTCATAGGATCATTAACAGTTCAGACAACCCACATTAGAGATGATGGCTCTTTCTCCCTCCGTATCACTCAGAGCTGCAGCACTGGTATAGGTGCAGGTAAAAAGCAGTGCCTACCGTATGCATCTTTTCGGAGAAACCGACAAAGCGATTGTGAAAGATGATCTGACGAGCCCTCGAGGGTCACTAACTTGTGTAAGTCCAACGACAGCTTACATCCACCTTCACTATGAAGCAGACCAGCGAGGAAATGGCACCATCAAGACACCGATTATTCCCTGCATCAGAAGCATCCACAGAGTAGAGGACAATTTCTGAGCTTCCAGTTCATCCTCCTCCATTGAAGGCGTTGAAGTTCCCAAGTACTGATAGTTCAAAGACTATAAAATAACAACACGGAGCGCCAATTGGTATATAATCAAGAACGAAGTCAACACGTTGAGATAGTTCTTTTAAAGAACTATACTGATAGACACATCTCAAGGCTATGAAGAAGCTGGATATAGAACAGCTTCAAAAGGCACTCTTTCCAGGTGAGGAATCTTCTATCGGGTGCGGGATCAACATAATTAGATTTCTATATTGCTGATTGAACAGAAAGAGACTCGTACAGTCATCTGAATCTCAGATAACATCAGCAGTGAAGTTTAGGTAGCATGCTTTCTGTTTCTGGTATACGCTGCTGAATCAGTATCTTGCATATAAGAACAAAAATGAACAACAAAACGGTGAACCGGACCATAGTTTTCGTGGGTAAGTGCGGCCATTAGTCATCACAATAACAAGTTTATAATCTGGAGGTGCCTAGGAGAAAGCAAGGCAGGTCGCAGTGCTGAATGCATTATCACAATTGTTATTGCACGTGTCGTTTGGCTTCTTTCTGATAAACTCTCCGCAGCATGATAGTAACCTATTGCGCCAATACATGTTATTATCCGGAATGGCACGACAGAACATCAATGGTACTTTGCTCATTAAATTCTGGTTTGCTATGGAAAGTGTACAAGGACACTTTCCACTCCACAATGCCCCAATATGCAAAGATCGGCATCAGTCTACGCGGAGTCCATGTGGCTTCATGTGCAATGTCCAATTCGTTGATAAGTCACCTTGTCTGCGGTCCAGTACAGCAGCATCCGCAGCCTTTACAGTAAGCCAACCAGAGCATGAGCGCTTGGGTGCCACCTTATCAAATCAAAGCACATAAACTGATTGAGCAGTGTGTGCCCCTTGACATTTCTATGATCACATGATCATATGGGGAGCTGCCTCAGAAGGCCCTCCGAGGACAGCATTTGAGATGATTGAATGCTGCACAATGAATCGTATCACAGAGTTGGGCACAATAAATTTTCATGTGATTTATGCATGGATAGCAATCATGCCTCACCACCATAAAGGCTTACGCATAATTTAGGCAGACAGTCTCAGCAACAGCTCAATAAAAGTTAGGTGCACCAGCATGCCACCTTGCACAGCCTCGTAATTAAGTTGGATTGATATCAGGTTGCTGAGTTGCTTCCATGGTGGTCCTTCATAATCTCCATTTCAGTCCTTCAGTAGCTTCACTGTCTGAGACCCACTTGGAGGACTTTAGAGAGAGTAGACAAATGCACAGAAAACAATGTTAATTGTAGGAATTTCTTGTGATTTCAAGGCATATAAAATAAGAACAATGTAGTCCTGTTGATTATAAAAGTCTTCCCCAGAGAGCGAACTGAAAAAAGAAATTTCACCCGTCATTGCCGCCAGCACCACCAGCCAACTTTCACCTTTCAAAGCTCTTTTTTACCTAAACCCTAGCCACCGCCTTTCACGAACCTTAGCCCACTGACCACCCCTTTCTTCCTATCCTTCCACCACCTCTGTTTACCTTCTCAAGTTGTCAAACTACCCTATATCATAGGGTTTTTGCCTCCCCCTTCGTTTATCTTCTTTCCTCTGACAATCACTCTGTCCTCTCTTTTTCTTTTGCAAAAGCAACACCCTATAATAGGCTTCTGCAACAACTAATCTATCATGCTACCTGTTTTTCTCTATGCAAACAACGACATGCATGTTGTCGAGGTTGTCATCTCCTTTAGTCATGTTTTAAGATTGCAAGCTCAATAAAGCAATATAAAAACCACGTGCTAACTTTGGTCATTATCGCTTTGAAGGTTGATCTTTGTGGCAGAAAGTCTAATCATTAATTTTTTTTTTGTCAAACACTACTAAGTCTAGAATTGTGCTTCTGCAGTTTACTATAATGATATTCCCCCAATCAATACTGATAGTGAAGAAGTTTTGATCGTCATGGAACACTTGGAGAAGACTGAACTAACGTCTAAATATTTTCTTAGAATTGAATGACAGTGTGGAGTGGAGAGTACTTTCCTTCCTCAAAAGGAGTTATGGTAGAAAGGTCTTAAGCCTATCAACTCTCTTATGAACATTTCAGATTCCCATCAAAATGTAAATGATTGGTTAGCTATTGTAGGTTGGTGGAAAACTATAATTTGCTTTACTGGTACTGACAGGATGCATATTTTTTAGTTGCAGCAATCAGTCAATTTATAATGAATCTTAAAAGGTGCTATTAGAATGTTGCCTTAAGGATACTTCAGTTTATTAGAAGGTCTCCTGAAAAGAAGTCTTTCTACGAACATGCTAGTAATCTTCAACTGAAGGGGTTTATGTCACTGCAGATTATGCGTACTCTAATAGGAGGTCAACTAATGATTGTTAGGAGATATAGTAACAAGACAAATAGAGTTATAACTCATTATGCATGACAAATGATGTTGCTTGACTCTTTTTCAAAAAATTCAGCACTAATATTTTAGAGACAATAGTTGTGCATTATGATCAATAAGGCATTTCTATACTGCTAAAAGTTTAGTGTTATGTAAACGTACAAAGCATACATTTATCCGTCGTGGTGTTCTTTCAAAGAGAATTGTGACTTGTTTCAAATGAAGATGAATTTTATGTACTTTTTTCAATATCATTGACTACCTCTCAATTTGTCAACTTTAGTAAGGCTTTATTGATGTATATGCTCTAGTTTTTTGAGGAATGATTGAAATGTATTTGTTTTTATATTTAGTTTTCTCTTAGTGTCACATCAGTATATATATGTTATGTGCACTTCCTTTGGAAGGCTAACGAAGATTATACAATTTCCATCTAAATTTACTCACACAAGCCTCTTCTTTTACTAAAATTGGGTTGCTTATTGGCCCACATTTTTTTTCTTTTTCATTTTTTTCAGTCTTGTCGTTGGTGCTCTCCGTTTCCCCCTTTCAAAAATGAAAATTGTATGACATATTTGCAATTGCATCCATCAAAGAAGTTCGCAATTGCAAAAAAATAACTGGGCGTGCAGATTTCCGATGCTGAATCTGCTAAATTTGCATTCGCATTTTAACCTCCGATCATTTCTAATTATGGTAAGCACACGACCCAGCCCAAAGTGAATTTCCGTGACCAAAAAATGTTTGTCCTCCATTAAAGATGGGAAAATAACTAAAGGTCTGAACAAAATGATGGGCATATGGAGATACATTTAATTCGTTTTAATTCGTTTTACTTGTCAAATTAGACCATAATTCATCACTTTTATATTCTATTTTGCTTATTTTTTGTTATTTATTTGGAATCTATAGTTTTTTTTTAAAAAAATGTAATGTGAAAGTTCAGGTAAAACTCATGGATCTTGAAGGATTTAAAACTATGAGATGTCTGCACTCAAAAAGATAAGTTTACCTCTAATTTTGGTGCAAAACAGAGTTCTCAAGAAGAATCATGGTCAACTCATGAAGTTAGAGCAAGAAAACATGGCTGACTCGTGAAGGTAATCACAACGGCAACACAACAATGCTACCAACTTGAGAATTATTAGTATCGACGGAAGACATCACAACTAGAGTGTGATTCCCATTGCCAGTCGCAACCATGTCACGACAGAAACAACACATTTACAGAAAATTTCACAGCATACCCATGATAGTGACTGTGGCCATGACTCTTTCTATCTCCCGACTAAAGCTGCACACATAATGGTTCATGCCCATGCCGTGACTCTCATCATGGCCGTGGTTCTTCTTGCTAACTGCAATCTAAGTAGGTAGACTCAGTTTTGATTTCCTTGCCAAAGATAGCACCCTCAATATATAAAAGAAATCTTCCTAACACTAAGAGAGGGTCTCAAAATTGCACAGTGACTGAAGGTGGAAGATGCGGCTTTGCACAGTGACAAAAAAGAATCAGCTAGTGGTGATCCTTAGCAGGAAGTTATTGAATTTGTTCTGTCATTGTCCCACTATATTCTGTTGTGTTTTGAGAGTTTTTGTATTGTTCATGATGTAATCAATAAGGTAGGAGTAGGACAAGGGCATAGTCATTGTGATTTCTTATGACTCAAATATTTTGATACTCTTTTTGTAATCTAAATTCAATTGAAGTCCATTTAATTATAGTTGTGTTTCAATTACTAGTAATATTTTGGTCATCTACTTACATGTTTAGATGTTTGAGAAGAACTGAGAGCTGAATCAGAATATTGGAAAGCCTATAGTTAAACTTGTGAGATCACGAGAGTAGTTCTACCTACTTGAGGGATTACATAATTTATCATAGTACATCGTGGGTCTACTTGGTATTGTAAGCCAGCATAGGAGATTAATCTAGCAGATATTGGATTAGGCTGCCAAGAGGGAACAATATGTATTTTAAGATAAATTCCCTTCTAACTTAACTAAACTTCACAAGAGCATGGTGAAACTTGAAGTTTTGAATTTCATAATGTTATTTATGTTTTGATTCCTAATTTTGCCTTAAAAAATCTCTTTTGTATGATCTCTGAGTTTTCTAACCCAAAATACTAAATTTGGTTATTCTAGATTATGAAATCACGATTAGTCAGTACTTGACAATTCGGTTTATAATGGATTGATGTTTTTTATTAACTTGACAAAGTTATGCACTTGCGGCTCAAACCACTTCAAACCAAGTTACCAAAGGAAGCTTGACCAAACAAAGCAAGAAAGGTTACCTTCCATAAAGATCTTGGCAAATAAAATCAAAGATTCCCAAATTCAAGGAATCAAGGATCCCTTAAAATCAAGAAGTCATGAATCCCTCTCAACATGGAAGTCACAAGCTCTCAAACTCTCCCCAACCAGCAAGGAAAGAATTTGAATTCAAAAGGAGGCACCAACCATAGAAGACTAACCTCTCACGAATCAAGTATGGAAGCTTGGATCACTCCCCTATAAGTCACGTTTGAATTGGTTTTCTACCTATATTATCGTTACATTTATTTTTAAGACTACCTTCATTGACCTACTATGCCACCCTGCATCACAAAATCATCACATTGCTTGGTAAACAAATTAGAAAAAAATAAATAAATGCAGGCAAAATACTAGAATGAATCAATATGGTGACTAAAATATCATAGCCGTCCAAGCTTGAGAAATCATGAAGATTGCATGTTATATCAACAACTATTAATAGAATTCTACTACTTATTCCCCTCAAATTTACAGTAACATAATTCAGAAAAGTAAGAAGACCAATGCAAACCTTAAGGAATTCATTCAAGATAGAAACTTAATCATTACGAACTTAAGAAATAGAAATGAGAACAAAAATTCCCCCAATTAACAGTTCAGTGGTAGATGCATAACTAGATGGGAAAATTGATAGCAGCAATTTGCAATTCCGAAATCCAAACAGCTTACAGCAAATTAAGAACTCTGTCAGATATTTTATATAAAATACAAAGCTGGCCACTGAAAACAAGATCTAATGCATCATTCTAGTTGCTATTAATATTTTATCATATATCAATCAAAGGAAAACTGAAGAAAGAATATTCGATTTAGAATCACCCTTCTTCTACAGGCATGTTTGTTGTTACTAATAAAGCATGAGACGTCACATTACAATCAGAGAATAGCTGATATGTCTTATCTCCATCGGTGGCAAGATAAGAGCTTCTATAAAGGTAACGCACTTCTGATTTACATTATATACTAATTTTACCTTGAACCACTTACCAAGAGTGAAGGGAAATGCAGAGTCTTTTCTTGAAGTTAAACCAAGCAAAAGAATCAATGAACAAAATAACCAATCATGAACAATTCAGCTCAACTCCTTCAATCAAGTATTCTATGTCAAAGTAATAGAGAAATATATTACTCCTTTAATCAAGTGATGCTATGCTCGCTCCAGGTTGAATAGTAGCCTTATGGAAGAGGACAATTTGGTGATTGGTCTCTACAAGCCCATGCAATATATTGTGACTGATAAGAAAACCTTCTACCAAAATTATTTTTTAAAGGAAAAATAGTATAAGAAATAGATAATACGGATTAAATAAGTGGGAACAAATTTGTTGTTTTCACAAGCGAAAGTTTTTTTTCTCAACTGATTACATGAACTCTTTTTCTTTGCTGATGAATAATTTTAGGAACTTCTAGGTCAAATCACCATGAACTTACTATCCCTTGATGCAACCGTCACACATGAAAGTAAGAGTCCATTTGTGAGAGATATACAACATTGTGAGAATGCAAATTGATGTAATATAGAGCCACACTACTCACCGAGTAAAGCAGAATTAGAGATAGCCCAAATGTTAGGGTCCCTCCATAAATAATTTTATGTATCAAAATCATACATCATATAAAGTAGAATTTGCATAGCTTAATGCGTGTATGGTATAGAGAAATAAGACCATGCATTATAACATGAATAAGTGAGAAAAAAAAATACTCATGCATCATATAGGATAGAAAAGTATTTGACACATCAGCATAGAAGCCAAATCACCAGCTGGTCACTACTAGGTGGTTGGCCATATCACATCTCCTAGGTGGCGCCAAAAGATATCTCAAGCAAATTCAAAGTGTGGAAGCTCTGAAACAATAAACGCATAGTAGCTATCTCCTCCATTTGCCCATATGGCAAACAACAACAACCTTTGTCGATAGTTCAAATGGCCACAAATGAAGCAAACCGACTACAAAAAAACCTTCCATGTTCAATCCGTGCAAGCAATGAAGGAACCATCCACACATCAACCTCGTTTCCCTTCCCATCAAGATTGATAATTCAATAGGGTGACACTCGATTTCCAAGAAGGAAAAGTCATATCTCCACCTAGTAAGCACCAACACATAAGGAATTTGATATCCCACCATTCATGAAGATGCCAACTAAGCCTCCCCAAATCAAGGAGGCACCTACAATTAAACCCTAGCTGCCCACGAGCAAACCCTAGGTACCCCACCCTATTACTTGGCTTATAAATACCTGTAATTGCATTTTAATTTTCATGCATCATGATGAATGAATTTGAATTCTTTTGAACTTGATGGCAATCTCTCTTTCCCCCTACTTCGTCCAAAGCCAAGAGTACCCTTTCTTTCTCCCATCTCCTTCAAAAAGGCATGGAATGCTTACAATCTCTCCCACCTTAGTACTTGAAGCGGTGCATCTACAAGGAATTCTTCTCCTACTTCAAGTTTCTTATAGTTGTTTAATTTTGAGATTCATAATTAATTGACTTACACATTGTAATGATCATAGTTCAAGCCATCTTCTGCTCCTGCACTTTCGAATCATATCAATAATGGAAAGTAGGCTCTTTAATCTCAAAAGCCCCTAGTAAGTCTCCTTTAAGTTATTGTCATTTAGTTTCTTCTTCTCACTCTTATTTGAAATTTATTAGTTGTTTAGATCGATTTTTCATATCACACAATTTCAGTTGCACCTTATTTCAAAATTGGTTTTCATAACTTAGTTTACATGCTGTCGTACCATGTGCCCTTCTAAGACTGCCAAAACTTGCCACGCGACAAGAGGGGAGGAAAGGAGGGAAGAAAGTGGAACATGACTACATGAGGGGTAAAAAGTATAAAGGAAACGGACAGTAGATGGGGGATTTTTTTTTTCTAAAATAAGTATACCTAGCAATCCTTACGGCAGCTAGATAAAAGCATCAATTGGCCACATCATATGTTGGTCAGAAATATTAATAGAGACACTTAATTGAAACATCTGTGACGGGGTAATACACTAAAACTGTGGGCATATATTATATATCGTTCATGTCATTTGTAAGAAAACAAGAGAATAAGATAACAGATAAGAAAACATATACTATCTTAATTTTCAATATGATGATAAACTAAACAGTGTACATAGTAAATAGGCATAGTAAGTAATGCAAATGAAGTATGCAGCTTTAATACTGTGCATGGTGTAGCTCTTGAAATCATTGGTGGAAAGGGGATTTTAGAGCTGGCCGGAGTAGATCAATCAGAGTCGCCGTTGACCAGCAGCAGAAGCTCAGAGTTCGCTAGGAAGAGCTCAATAGGATCAAGGTTCTAATACAAATAAGATTAGATGTGAAGAAAAAGATGAGGAAATATGGGCTGTCTTCTTGCTTTCTTGCTTGAGGTTGAATTCACCACATAATGCATAGTTTTATAGGCATAACAAATAATAGGAATGCAGCTGCCATTGTGTTCTTGGAAATGCACTTCATGTACTCCAAGGTGTGCTCTACATCATTTTGCATGTGTAATTGTCAGCTTAAATAGTATCTCAACTGCACTTTAATACTCTAGCTAACATATTAACATAAAACAAATATATCCTCCAGCCGTTCAGAATCCATTTCCCTTGTGATTCCCCAGCAAGGTGAAAATTTAGAGACAATAGAAGCTCTAATATAGTAGCATAGTGGTTTAACGGAAGATTATAGCATTTAAAATTGTAGAGGAAATTAGACAGCAGAGATCGATGCCAAATTTAGACCAAATAGAGTCAGAAGAAATTTAGTAATCAAAATTACCAATCATCTGCTCATGTCAACCGCAACTACCAAGCGGAAGTGAAGGACTCCAAATCATCCAATGCCACCAACTTCAAGTCAAATGCTACAGTTGCTGCCGATAAACAATGCAACGTTAATCTCCTCACACCAATCGACCGTAAGGAATTCAAAGAAGAAGAAATCGATAGACATTTGCGACTCAACATGAGATTGCGCGGGATTCGGGTCTCGCGACAGAGGGGATTTGACATAGGGGCGGGGAGGGTGCCGAGAGAAAGGACGAGGGAATCGCCATGGCGAGGAGCAGCGATCTAGCGCGGCAACGGAGATCCGGGACAGATGAGACGGCGAAGGCAGGGGCAGGGCGGCATGGCGGAGGATTTGTAGCTCCATCGGATCGGGTGCCGCAGCGGAGCAAGCGCGGGGCGCTGTCCAGTCGGATTCGGGTGGGGGTGCGTAGTTATTAGTTATTACGGTTTGCAGTTTGCACTCCCAGTCGGATTCGGGCGGTATGGCCGAGGATTTTGTAGCTCCATCGGATGAGTGCCGCAAGGAGCAAATAGGGATGGCAATTAGGTACCAATTTAATGGATATTCGCTCTACCTAAACCCGTTTAAAGGTAAACAGGTAGTTATTATTCGGGTTTGGGGAGGGTATGAGTAGTGCATATGCTATCCGAGTCGGGTTTGGGTAGCATATGATGGATACCCACTACCCGAACCCGATTATATATATGTATATAAATATATATTTTTTATTTACTTACTATACTTTTTTTTAATATATTATTCGGGTTTGCAGGTACCCGTTTTATCTTATCCGAAATTTTATCATTACTAGGGTATTATAGGGTCGGGTACCCGAATATTAATCGGGTAACAATATATATATAGGTTGAAATTTAATATGATAGATATTTAAGTTGGGTATTTATAGGGTTCGGGTATTAAACGGATAGTTAAATTTTTAATAGGGTAAGGTATGAGTAGAGGTTCTAAAAAATAAACGGGTAATTATTCAGATACGGATAGTAGAATAGTTATTCGGGTTAGGGTACGGGTAGCACAAAAAATACGGGTACCCTACCCGTTGCCATCCCTAGGAGCAAGCGCGGGCCACTATCCAGTCGGATTCGAGTGGGTGCTTAGTTATGATCCTCATGGACTCACGGTTTGCAGTTTACACGCCCAGTCGGATTCGGGTGGCATAGCCGAGGATTTGTATCTCCCTCGGATTGTGTGCCGCAGCGGGGCAACAGTAGGGTAGGTTCGCAAAAATTTCTTAAGCAACGGGGGTTGTACAAGAATTATAAGCATATTCTCTTAAAAAAAAATTCATGATCCTAAAAATCGTAGAAAGATATCCACGATAATCTACACGACAAGAGCTTTACAACAATACCAAGATCCATGAAATTGGATATCCACGATGAGAGATATCGTGGATCAAAACACTGTTACTGTATTAGTTTTGATCTATAATATTTGATTCATCTCATCGTGGATATCCAATTTCGTGGATCTTGGTACCGTTGGAAAGCTCTCGTCGTATAGATTATCGTGAATATTTTTTCACGATTTTTAGGATCATGAATTTTTTTTAAAGAACTGTGCTTAGATTTCTTGTGCAATCTCTTTGCCTTAAAAATTTTTTCGACATGTCACATCGGATTCGTCTTAAAATGTATCCAATTTTCGTAACAATAATGTTTAATTATAATTTATTTTTATCACGAGTAATTTTTTAGTTTTTTTCCTTTCAAGTTTCATCCACTTGGTTAGTCAAAGGCACCAGAAAAGCTGACCCAAAAAGGTACTCGTTCACCACCTTAAATTCTTCCGACTTCCTAAAGCAAAGGAGAGGACAAGATAAAGAGAGCTAAGGGTAAATGTTTGGTTTCCTTTTGCAGTGAAGCTCAACATGTACTTGACCTGGTACGTTGCAGTTGAATTATTTCCCTAAAAATATTTTTATAAAAAAAAATAAAAATTAATTATTTGATATTTCATAAATTTTGTTTTCTCCAGTGCTACATTAGCCTGCAGTAAAGGGCATATACACTATATTTAAACAGCTAAAATACAGTAAAAAAAATGATCCCTACAAAAGAAAATATTAAATATTAAAACATTACTAGGCAAATCCCTTTATAGCTGCTCCTTCTTCCTTTAATACAGACTGTTTTGCAGCAAAGTCTGTACAGGAAAACTGAGTTGGTTTCCTATTTCGTCCCTCCATCTACAATTTTAACTGCCTTACATAAAACCTGCAAGCCCCCTGACTCCTCGTTCGTTCTCCCTGCTTCCCGGAGACCTCCCACTTCATCGGAATCACTCCTGTAGTCTCCCTTGAGGTATTTGTCTCCTCTATAGTTTCTCCTTCAATTTCAGTTATTTGTTGGCGTGTTTGATTCTGCTAAAGTTCTTATATATTGATAATGAAATTGTAGCTGCTCGTGCATTGTCTTCTGAATCGGTATGAGAGGGCTTTTTGCTCCTGGTTCCGCGGCCACCGACACCCGTCTGCGGCCTGCTGTGGCAGAGTAAGCTCTCTGTGTTGAAAAAGAAACGTATACGTTGAGTTTTGGGGTTCTTGATCTGGATCGTTACTGGTTTAGGGACGACACAGGTAAAAGTAAGTCTCAGAGGGGCAAGACAGACAAACACAAGGTGCCTCCTTTATCAGAGAGGAGTTCGAGTTGCAGGGCTGAGTTCTTAAAGCTTGCATTGTTGATCGCCGCGTGCTGTGCAGTGTTAACGTTGACTTTCTCACCGAGCATCCACTTAGAGCAGCCGTTGCTTTCGGGTCATAGGTATGCTCTTAGATCCTCTTCGATGAATGCTTATTTATAATTTTTCTAGAAAATCATATTTGAGGTATGATTTATTAGTAAGATCTGTTAACTATTTTTTAATGAATTCAATCATTTTCGTTCTGCAGATCTCGGTTTGCGGATGTGGCGAGGATTTGGCAAAAAGCATCCTCGGATCCTCGATACACGTCCAACTTGGACGTTGACTGGGTTAAAATTTCACACGTCCTCAGAGATATAATCGCCAGAGGAGAAGAAGGAAAGCTCAAAATTGGCTTGCTAAATTTCAACGCCTCCGAAGCTAGACTCTGGAAGCAGAGGCTTCCGCATGCGACGATTTCTTCGGTGCATCTGTGTTACGCCAATCCAAGCCTGACCTGGAAGGCTCTGTATCCGGAGTGGATCGATGAGGAAGAAAAGAGCGGCGCCCCAGCATGCCCGTCGCTGCCCCAGCCCAAAGTCCATCGAGGGTCAAGATTCGATCTCGTGGCCACCAAGTTGCCCTGCGATAAGTCAACGAGCTGGGGCAGGAGCGTCGCGAGGCTGCACTTGCAGCTTGCGGCGGCGCAAGTGGCCATTGCTTCCGGCGGAGGCGGAGCGCGGGTTCATGTTCTTTTTGTTACGGATTGCTTCCCTGCCCCAAACCTCTTTACTTGCAAGGATCTTGTCGGGGGCGAAGGGAACTTGTGGCTGTACAAGGCTGAGTTGGCGGCGCTGAGGGAGAAGCTTCGGCTTCCGATTGGGTCCTGTGAGCTTGCAATTCCTTCGGAGGCAAAAGGTTGAGTAACTTCAGAACTTTTTTTTATTGAATCTAGTTTAGATTCTATATTTAAACGTTTGAAGATTATTTAAGATGAAATTCCTAATAAGCTGCTTAATGATCATCTACAGCCTCTTAAGATTTTTTGCATCGCCATTAATTCTTGTATTACTTTACTTCTTGCTGCCAAGGATTCACAAGATGTTCTTCTCTGCTGACAGTGAGGATGTACACCGAGGTCGGCCGCCGCAGAGAAGCCTACGCCACCGTTCTGCACTCCTCGGAGCAATACGTCTGCGGCGCCATCGCCTTGGCCCAAAGCATCCGATCGTCCGGATCCATCAGGGAGCTCGTGCTTCTCGCCGACGAGAGCGTTACCGACGACGACCGGGCCGGCCTCGAGGCCGCCGGGTGGCAGGTCCGCACCATCCAGCGGATTCGCAACCCAAAAGCGAAGCGTGACGCCTACAACGAGTGGAACTACAGCAAATTCCGTCTCTGGCAGCTCACCGACTACGATACGGTCGTCTTCCTCGACGCCGACCTTATCGTGCTCCGGAACATCGACTTCCTCTTCTCTTTGCCGGAGATCAGCACGGCGGGGAACAACGCCACCCTGTTCAACTCTGGCGTGATGGTGATCGAGCCGTCGAACTGCACGTTCCAGCTGCTGATGGACCGCATCGAGGAGGTGACGTCCTACAACGGCGGGGACCAGGGGTACCTGAACGAGGTGTTCACGTGGTGGCACCGCGTGCCGAGGAGAATGAATTTTCTGAAGTTCTCGTCGGCCGGGGCCGGCGCGGAGGCGAAGGAGGCAGCGAGCAGCCGGCGGTTCGGGGCTGCACCGCCAGAGATTTACGCCGTGCACTACCTGGGGGTGAAACCGTGGCTCTGCTACCGGGACTACGACTGCAACTGGAACGTGCGCGCGTACCGAGGGTTCGCCAGCGACGCGGCGCACGCGTTGTGGTGGCGGGTGCACGACTTGTTGCCGGAGGAGCTGCAGAGGTACTGCCTTCTGCGGACGAAGGTTAAGGCACAATTGGAATACAACAGGAAGAGGGCGGAGAGGGAGAAGTATGCGGACGGACATTGGAAGAGGAACGTCACTGATCCAAGGCTGGGCATTTGCGCGGAGGAGTCGTGCTCTTGGGAGAGCATGTTGGCGCACTGGGGGGAGCACAATGCATGATGATACATCTTGTCGCATGGAATCATTTATGCGGGAGGTTAATTTCGAAAATGTCTTGTTTGGATGTGAATGATCTGATCTGAACTGTCTGATGGAAAATATATAGTTGAGTTGGAGGATTAGGCTGCATATTAATTAATTTGGGTCCGTTTAAGAATAAAGTTAGTGGGAGTAAGAACTGATGGACTTATATACTATTAAATTAGACTTTTTTTACTCAAAATTATTAATGAAATTAAAAATTTACTTAAATGTTACCCAGCCTAAAATTTTTAGGGAAATATTTGCTTAAAATTTTTTCTTTGAGACATACTCTACACATTATCTTGACTAAAACCTACTTTTAAAAACTTTAAAACGTTAGGTTTTTCTATAAAATGGTTATTACAAGGTACTATACAACATGAACCCTAAAAATTTACCCGACCCCACCCTCTTCGCTCGCTCTTTTATTTTATGCGCATATCTGTAGTCGTTCCGTTCTCATGTTATTACAAGAAATTTACTGTACAAGTACCATATTGTAAATAGTTAAATGAGAAGGGTTTTTCGGAAAAAATACCAACACAACACAACATCAGCAAAACTACAAAACCCTTATTCCCCTGAACAGTCCGGCCGCTTTGGTTTTTTTTTCCTCTCTCCCTCGTACGCTGTCGCGGCTCTGCCCATCGCTCTCGCGTCTCCAACAAGTCCGGCGACGACGGAAAGGAACTCCGTTGAAGTTTCCTGTCGGTGATACCGTTACAGCGTTGTGCCGTTGTCCTCTCGGTTCGGCCGGTTCGGCGCGTCCCCTGTTCACGCGGCGGCTGCAGCGTTAGGCGAAGCGACGTTCCGCGGCGAAGGGCGTCCTGGAGGGGCCATCTTCCCTCTGGTGACGTCCCTCCCTTCTCTTCCTTCCGTATAGAGTCGGTTTGGAGGCCACCAAAGCGTGTGCTGCAGTAGCCTCCGGCTTCCGTTTGGGCGGTGTTCCAGCGGGTCCGGCGACGTACACAACGCGCCGGCAATAAGTTTTCTCCATCCTGTTCGTGCGAACGCCGGTAGTCCAGTTTGGTATGTTGCCAAACCCTAGTTTATGTATTACACATATATACGTGTTGAATATATGTATGTATTTACTTTTATACGTATATACGTGTGCATATTAATATTTCTGCTTCTCTGTTCTTAAGTTCACTGTATGCACGCGCAATAAACATATCTTGTTCGTTTGGTTGATGAATGAATGAGTCCCCATATGTTAATTTTTTTGTAAACATGTACCTTATTGTAAATAACGGAAACACATGTATATGGTAAAATTGTAGGTAGTCATATTGGCTAAGATGGAAATTTAATTAGTTTTAGATTGAATTATATTTAAGCATGTGTAAGATACGTATATCTATATATCGATGGGAATATAGCTGTGTCATATATAGGTATATATATGTATACGTACCCATATATTGGTATGTGTAGGTATATATATATATATATATATATATATCGAGTTGAAATTAGAAATTATAGGTGATACTTAAAATGTCATCATGACATAATGCTACGTATATTTGAAAGTAAGGATTAAAATGTCATAATATTTTGTTATTCATTTTGTTGATCTTGCTTCTATATCATTATGCTATTGTATAATCATTCATTAATGCATATATGTGATTGTGATTGATTATTTCATAAGTTATGTGATAGTACAGTATACAAATTAACTGCATGGTCATAGTTGAGTTTAATATAAATTATCAATTTATGTATTGTTATAGTTATAATAAACTATTCATTTGTTATGTGATTATATGGTAAATATCGTGACATACTATGATTTGTGGACTCCTCCGTTGTAGCTAGGGTTGGGCTGTAGGAGCATGTGTTTGTACCTAAAGTCATGTAGTGACTAGATAGTCGATTGTTTTGGTTACCAAATTTGGATCCATTAGGACTATTTTGAGCTTACCTAAGCGTTGGATATAATATAATACCTTCTAGTGTATACTTGTTTCATCACGTGAGCAACGGTGAAAACACTTTTAATAATAGTGTTAAGTTTTAGATATTGCTTTTGCATTTATGACATTGTGTTAATTTTATGTTATGTATAGTAAATTATTATAGTTTAGCGTCCTTTAATACATATGCATATTTTATCATTCCTACTCAACCATTTAGGCTTATGTTGATGATAGCAATATTTGTAGAGGCAACCTAGACCAAATGATGATATTGACATTTGATTGGATAGATAGTTGGACTTATTGTAATATAAACGATCACCTAGATTATTGTTCTCATTTACTATAATTTTGATATTACTATATTATGATTTGGATTTGATTTTTTGACTAATTGAGTTGTTTTCATACTTGTGTTAGTATTCGGATTGTTCGAAATTGTTTTTAATTTCGTATCTTGAGTAATTGTTTTTTGGACCACAGTTTACATTATGCACCCCACACTTTACATTTTGACACAAGTGGACCGGGTCGATTACAATTTTAATCATAGATAATCACAATTTTGGTTATCGTCAAGACGTCAAAGCATAAAATGTACGAGAGCACACAAAATGGAAGTTGATGATAAATATAATAAATACTACCACGGTTGGAATCAATCACTCTTAATTTCTTGAATTGCTTGTCAAGGTAATTGATCGTTAACATAGTACTTGATGCCACATTCTTGCTATTGGAAAATTAATTTCCAAATATTCTGCTTGTACTTTAATTTCCTTATGCAGTAAAAATTAATTAAACCTCATTGAATGTTGATTAAATAAGCAATTTCTTTTTTCACTTCACAACTGCTTTCAATGATATCATCGGTACTTTTTGATACATCACAACACTCTTAATTTCTCCGTGGACACTGACCAACTAAAAATTATTAAATGTTAATGAATGAGTAAGCTGGATGTCATTTTTGTCTTAATTTCTTTTTTTTTTTTCAAAAAAAACTTAATTATAAATATAATGGTATAATTGCAATTAGATCAATTACTAAGGCTCTATTTCCTTAGACAAAAAATTTTAAAAAATAAATAAAAAACATATATAATCTCAATAAAAAATGCTATTAAATTCAATATATTTCTCATATTTTTTGTCTGAAAAAATAGACTATATGCATATCACCGTGCATAAAGAGAGCGAGGATATATTGCATGCTTGTGCGGCTTGTTAGATATGAGGGGAGATCTCTAGGGATGTGGAAAAAGGCTGCAATGTTTCACGAGGAGCGCAGCTGTACCATTGATCAATATCTCATCTTCTTCCCCACTACAAAAATCTGTCTGTGTTTTTCTCGCATTCATTTCAGCAAACAAAATATTAAGACGTTAAGCAAATTGATCAGACGAAGGTATCATCAGAACATATCAATCCATGTACCCAATCAAATCACCACAAGTAACTCCGGTCGGCTTATTTAAAGTCTCTCCTCCTTTAATTCCATCCCCCCACACTGTCCTCTCTTCTGCTTCGCCATACCCCTAACACCCTCTCTCTCTCTAGTTTTTTCTCTCTCATCGACAAGGGAGCGTCGCCCATACTAGCAACTTTTTTTTTTCTGCGCTAGCTTTATGAATAACAGCAGCAGCAACTCCTGTAGCAGCCCTTGGGATCTTGAGATCATGAGCATGGGTGGGAATCCGTTCCATTTAGATCCTCGCCACTCCCCCTTAGATTTCATCCAGCAGCAGGCGCCAACCGCTCTTCACCAGCCGTCATCATTGCACCCTGCACCGGCTGCGGCCCGCGTGGAATTGGGAGGAGAAGGAGAAGAGAAAGGGGAGGAGGAGGGGGAAGAAGAGGAGGAGGAGGAGGAGGAGGAGGAGGAAGAGGCGCTGGGGGCAATGAAGGAGATGATGTACCGGATCGCGGCGATGCAGCCGGTGGACATCGACCCTGCCAGCATCAAGAAGCCGCGGCGGCGGAACGTGCGCATCAGCGAGGAGCCGCAGAGCGTGGCGGCGCGCCTCCGGCGCGAGCGGATCAGCGAGCGTATGCGCATCCTGCAGCGCCTCGTGCCCGGCGGCACCAAGATGGACACCGCTTCCATGCTCGACGAAGCCATCCGCTACGTGAAGTTCCTCAAGCGCCAAGTCCTCCAGCTGCAGGCCGCCGGCGCCGCTCCCCTCCCGCTCTCCCTCCCCCCACCGCCGCCGCAGCCGCTGCCCCCGCCCCTCCTCCACGCTCGCGCCTCCTCCTCCTCCTCCTCCTCCTCCCTCTCCCGCTTCGGCGCCTTCCACGACCACGACGACCACCACCACCCAATGCTCTGATGCAAGTAATTCGTCTACACACGTATCATATCACATAAATCAACGTAAAACAAACCGAATATTCACGATGCATGCTGCACATAGCTTCTCAACAATCGACGAGGCAGTTCTTGTTCTTGTTCTTATTTTTTTTCTTTCCTTTTTCTCGATTCGAGTTAGTTTCTTGTTCTTGACGCTCTCATGGGGTTGACTTGGGGGGAGCGAAGTTAATCATGCATGATCGCCCTTGCTCTTGCCTCACGTAAGGATAAATGTCTGCATGATTGCTTCGGCCTGCATGCTGTGCCTGTGATAATATTTAATATGTTTTGTTCATATACAGACGAGCATATGAATTTGTTTAATGCTCCAACATATGATTGCTAGATTGGCATTTTCTTGGCCAGAGCAGAGGAAAAGAACAGAGAATTGAATGTAGTGAGTAATTAAACAATATTTAGCATAAAGATACATCTAGACGATCAGCTTCTTTTTTTCTCTCTTTTACAAAAAAAGGATCTATAATTAATAGTACATAATTAGTAAAATGATGAGAATACAAGGAGTTTTTTGCATTTTTCTGAGAAGCCACACTACATTGGAACTTGAAGCAGTATACTACAATATCATGCATGATCTTTTGTTATTATCGATCTCATTACAATTCACGTTCACATGCATGAATATTTTCATTACGAGTATAAAATTATTATTCTGTGACTGCAGCAACTGAAGAACGATTTCAGCTGCATTTATTAGGGATTTTGGCTTCTTGCAGTCATTTCTTTTGGCATGCATGTGAGCGTTCACGTTATTTTCTTTTGTTCTAAATGCATATAAGACCTAATAAATTTATTATTATAAATTTGAGCACACTTTTCTTTAATTTTTCTCACAAGAATCAAAAAAGAAAAAGGCTCCATTGAGTTAATCTTACAAAGACACAAAGTAGTGAGTGGTAAAAAGATGGTGCACTGAGTTCTTAGGGCAGTACTGAAGAGGGCCACATTAGGATGTCCTAGTGAGATCTTAAGGCAGTAGTTGAGGAAAAAGGGGAGGGCTTGCTGGTTGCACACAATTGGAAACTCATCATTTGTCAGCAGATGAGAGGAGCTCATCAATGCAAGTTCATTCCTAGCATTTGGAACTCCTGCAGGAAACTAAGAAACCTATGGCTGCAATCAAGCATGGTGGAAGGGTGGCTCCAAGTTTCAAGGTGGCACCGTTCCTAAATGCACCAATTCATCAATGCATTGCTTTGACAGCAGCAACAAGACCTGTCAGGTTTGTAAAATACCTAAGCTATCATATCATAAAACACACACACAATCACACTCTCTTATGGTATTTTTATTTTCATTTATTATGTAAATCTATCAATTCCTGATTCAAGTTCTTTTGCAATCCACAAGACAACTAAAATGGTCTATTAAAAACTTTTCTAGTACTGCATTGAAATGGATAAATGATTTGATTAAGTAATATACTATGCCTGATTTGCAGAGGCCCTAATCCTAAAATGGTTTCAGCCTAACAAAAGTTAATGAGAAAGGGACAAAACTAATGAGAGGAGGAATCATTTGCCAAAAGACCCATTCTAGTGGTATTTCAAATCATCAATAAGAGAAAGCAAGTAACTGAGTAACGAAGCATAGATGCGCAAGGTGAAATATCATATCCAGAAAAAAAATATTTAGATTAAAAAGTAGACCCGGTTCCTCTAAGCCCATCTATTTCCAATAAAAGCAAATGTAAGATCAAATAAGATCAACAGTGATCGATATGGTTATATATTGATCACAGAGAGCACAAATTATAGTTTTTGCTAAATTATGAACTATCAAGCTTTGTTCTTGAGAGAATGCCAAACTGAACCTGTCATTTTTGTTTTTATAAGCGAAATTTGATTCGATGATCTTCTTGAACAATTCATTTTAGAGGAAAAAAATGATGTTGAAAGATGAATTCTAAGCTACATAATAGCAACCTTCTATTGAGAGCAAGAACAAAGTTCAATGTTGCAACAATTATATCAGCATTGCTTATTTGTAGATGAACAATGAAAAAGAAAACTGAAGTAATAAAAGATTTTATCATGTTATCTCAGATACTACTACCACTAGTAGACCATGTTGTGCCTTTGGAATTAAAATGTACATGCAGTGATGGCTAACTTTCCTCCAGTTTAGCCCAGCATCTATGGGAATGTTAACTTAAGAAGAATTCATGAGAAGTTAACTATGGAATCATCTCATTTTTTACCTCATAATGACACTAGTATACCAAGTTAACTATGGAATTACCAAGATTTGGTAATGTTTACTTTCCTCCAGTTAACTTTCCTCATAATGTTAACTTGGTATACTAGTGAGAAGTTTTGGTAATGTTAACTTTCCTCCAGTTTACGAGTCTCACGAATTACCAAAACTTGGTATACTAGTGTCATTACATCGATATCACCAAGATTGATAAACGAGATCTACTAGTCCAAGCTTAGACCAAAGTCGAACCTCAATCCCTTAATCATTGAAAACCTTAGTGCTTGGTGTAGTTTTTAACTTAAGATTTTCCAGCATCACTTATAGCATAAGAGAGATGATAAAGGACTAGAAAACAATAGGGCCTGCGTAAGGTAAACAACCGCTTGAATTTTGGCAGATGCTACACGGGGAATTTTAGATGAATTTGAAGCTTGTTACAACTAATAACATTTAGGCTATGTTTTGTGGAATAGAATTCATAGGGAAAGAATGGAAAATATAATGAATCTAGAAGAAAGGATGAAAAGTTATTTAGTTTCATTGTATTTTTTATTCTTTTCGCTATAAATTTCATTCAAACGTTGCCTAAGCATCACGAGTAGAGAAAGACACAGCAGTTTGCTATTACTTATGCAAAGAGTACAACGTACAAGTTCCAAACAGTAGTACGTAAATCATGAACCGGGAAGCTGTATTAGCACTCAGAGGATTGATTGAAGTGACAAAATAGAAGCATCTCAATGTGACTTTTGTCAGTTGGCACTGGGGACAAGCAAGCCATATTGATCCAAGCTTGAGCCTGGTAGTACTAATCCAGTTTGCCTAAAATCTTTAGGTTTTTTTTACTCTTACACCTTGGTAAGATCATTCTTTAGTGTTAGTTCATGTTCCTTCCTCGTTAATTTGCGGCATCAAAAGGCTACAGTTCTATCTACGCTTAAAACAAGAAGAAAATGAATTCTTGAAATGTTAAAATAAAATAAAATCCTAATGTGAGCAAAAACTGTAAGCTAACTCAAACTAGACAAAGCATCCTGCGGGTGGTGGGATTTAAAATCGCGTCAGATTACAACGATTTATTCCGAGAAAAAACAAGAAGAAGAAGAAGAAGATTACTGCAAGATTGTGGGAGTTCGATCGTAGCGCCGCCTTCGCTGTCGGGGAATCGTCTTCAGCTGCTTCGTCGGCGTGAAGGCGGCAGCGCGCGAATACTTAAGCGGCCGGAAAGTAAACAATTGAAAATACCCACCGCTTTTAGGTGCCTTGTGGCAGTTTGATTATGAAGAATTGGGAAAAAAAAACAATTGAAAATTTTAATAAAAAGAAAATATTAATAACTGATCAAAGTAAGCGTGAGTTTTGTAAATTGAAGGTTTGTAGTTTGATTATTATTTATTGAATCCAATTTTAGAATTTTAATAAATAAGATTTGAATTCAATTCTATTATCGTATATTATCTTAAGCCTGTTAGATTTGTAATGTGTTCAAATTCCTTGAAATGTTTTTAGGAATTACTGAGGAAGAAATGAAGAACAACATAAATGATATTTTAAATTTAGTTATAAACCGGATTTCCTAAACTCACAATCACTAAGTATTGAATGAAATGCTAGAATACTTTACTATCTCATTTTTATTTATTTTTTATATTTTAAGAGGAAAGAGGTATAAAAAAGAAATTTATCTTTAAAATAAAAAATAATATAATAAAAATACAGCTATATTTTTCTTTATAAAAAAAATAAACTCTTAATTTTGAAGAAATATTTAACTACCTATAAACAACAATAGATTCAAAAAGAAATCAAATGACATTTTAATTTTATCATGTATTTTTATACTAATTTTTTTTCAATTAGGATGAAATATGAACTAAGAAAATAGTACAAGTTGATGGCTCCTATAGCTCAACGGTAGACAATTGTAAGTTGAAGGTCTATAATTTGATACAATATGAGGGCAATTTTATCAAATTTTTATTGTTCAAATACTCCCAATTTTAGAATTCAGATGCTGTGGAAAAGAAAATAATATGATAAAAGAATAGAAATTTTGTTGGCTATAGTTTCTTTAAAAATATATACTCTTAATTTTGAGAAAATTATTAACTACCAATAAACAACAAATTATACATAAAGAAATCAAATGATTTTTTTTCTTATAATATATTTTTTATATTAGTTTCTATTTAAATAGGAGGAAATATGAATTAAGAGAAAATTATAATTAGATAGCCTTTGTAGCTTAATCTGGGGGAGGGGGATAATTTTATTTATTTTATTGTCTTATTTATTTAATCCAATTTTATAATTTTGATTAATAATCAATTATATTAGTATATATTATCTTGATCACTTAATTAGATTTCATGAATTACTCGGGAAGAATAGTGGAATATAAATCATTAAGAAATACGGAGTTTAGGAAATCCAATTTCCCATCATAAAGAAATACTGAATGAAATTCTAGAATCCTTTATCGTCTCATTTACTTTTATTTTATATTTAGTTTATATTTTAAGAGGAAATAGTTATAAAAAAAGAAATTTAGCATAGAATAAAAAAATAATATGAAAAAAAATAGAAATTTTGTTAGCTATATGATAAAAAATCAACTCTTAATTTTCATAAAATACTTAACTACATCTAAAAAGAAATCAAAATTAAGAAAATACTATAATTTGTCGGCCCCTATAGCTAAGTGGTAGATCGTTAGTCTTATAAAGTGAAGGTTTGTAGTTTGATCCTGCATTAGAGCAATTATATATTTATTTTTTTTATTGTTCAAATATTTCTATTTATTGAATCCAATTTTAGAATTTTAATGAATAGGGTTTGAATTTAATTCTGTTATTGTATATTATCTTGATCACTTAATTAGATTTCATGAATTATTAAGAAAGAATGGTAGAACATTGTAAATTATAAATTTAAAAGTAGTGATTTATATTATCACTTATTCTCTGTTTCTTTGGAGAGAAGAAAAACTGTAAAGAATGAAAAACTGCAAGGAAAAAAAACTCTGGGGAAAGAATTTTATATCTTATTTTCTTGAAAAGAAAGAAAAAGAAGAAAGAAAATTAATTTCGAAGATCGGGCGAAGTGGCGTTGTGTTTTCTTCAACTTTTCCATCTAATTCGGGCAGAAAAGTTTATGGGGAAAAGTTATAAAATTTTTCATTCACTTTTTTCACTCAAATTTTTTCTTCTGCCCAAAAAAATAGCAGAAAATTTATTTTTCTTTCCTTTCCCTCTAATTTTCCTCCCAAGAAAATAAACCATTAGTGATTTGTAGAGTTTCATAAATCTGATTTCCCATCATAAAAAGGTATTGAATGAAATTTCCTTTATCATCTCATTTACTTTTATTTTGTAGTTATTATTTTATATTTTAAGATGAATGAGATAAAAAAAGAAACATGAAATTTAATTGTAAAATAGAAAACTATAGGACAAGAATAGAAATTCTATTAGCTATATTTTCTTTATGAACAAAACTCTTAATTTAAAGAAAAAAAAAATACTTAACCTCTCGAATGGCAATAAGTCGGATACCTGCATTTTCTCACTACCTAAACTCGACGTGACTAACATTACCCACACCTGAACAGTGTTCGTGTCACGCCCCGGTCGGAACGGTCTAAAAACAACGCTTATCCGTTGTCTCAGGGCCGTCCGGCGGAACACCAGAACGTGATCGCGCTAGGGTTTCCGGACCGAATCTCGTCCCCAAATTCGAAACCCTAGTTCCCGCTCAATTTTTCTTCCCAAATTACAAGTCTCTCAAAAGAAACCCTAACCCTAATTTGAGAAATCCGAAAAAGAATTGAAAACCCCAAATTATACCTCAATCTGGATTTTGACCGAAGTCAAAATCAAATACCAAATTAAATCGAATTCACTGTTGAAAATCGCCGCCGAATCGCCCTTGCTGACGTCACGCTGACGTCAGCCACCGATTAATTCCGTCGCCGCGAACTCGTTCTCCAGATGACGTCACGCTGACGTCGGCACGCGAAATCGATTTCGATTTCGAATTCGCGCCGCCAATTTTGACTTCTTCCTGCTGACGTCCGCTTGCGTCAGCCTCCAAATCGATTCCGCCGAATCGATTTCTCGTCCGAAATCTCCGTTGACCGTTGACTCCTCGTTTCGAACGCCGAAACTTGCGTCGTCTTCAACCTCTCGTCTTCGCTGCGAACGGACACACGCCGCCTGCGTTCGTCCGTCCGTCGCCGGAGATAACAAAGCACCGGAACCACAAACAGGGAAAGAGGATATCGGAGTGGAGGAAGCTTCGTTTATTCCTTGAAGAATACTTACAAGCCTTCTCTCTCTCAACGCCGACGACCACCGTCGCCGGTGCCCCTCTCCCTCCCTCGCCGGCACTGCCGGTTACAATCTCTCGTTCACCTTTCTCTCGCCTCGACACTCGTCGTCGCCGGCTCACTCAAGCTCACACTGGTAAAGGGGCTCTCGCCCTGGAGGGGCGTCCTCCCCGACTCGCCGGGAGGAGCCGCTTTCCGTCGCGTGCTCCTCCTTCTTTGTGGTGTCGCCTCCGCGCACACACTCTCAGCCTTCGTTTCCTCCTTTTAACGAGAGTTGCCGCCTCTCTTCTCACGCGTCGAGAAGCCCGCTCCATTGCGTCCGCGTCCGCCGCATCTCCGAGTCTCGCGCTCCATCGTTGCCGCTTGCGTCCGTCTCCAAGCCAGCAGCCGCGTCCTCTGCACCCGCGTCTTCCGCCTGAAGACTCGAAGCCATTCGCTTCTCATGCCTCGAGGCGTCCGCGTCTCTCGCGACCGTCGCCGAGACCTCCGAAAACCTCGCCGTCCGAAGTTTCCGCCAAGGTCGAAACCATCGCTCGCCTTGCTTCGTCCGACGCCGTCTCCGTGCCCGCTGAAGACGAAGCTCGCCGCTCGTCCGAGTCTCCAGCTGACGAAGCCGCATCCCGGTTCGTTCGTGCACGCCTGCGCGCAGCTCGCGACGATGCATCCGATTTGGGCATTGACCGCGTGTTGACCCAAATCGGCTCCGTTTGCTGGTTGATGCGTGGATGTGGGCCTCTGCCCAATCCACTTCCTCCTCTTGGTTTAGGTTTGGGCCTGTGTTCGGGCCTGAGCCGAACCGGAAATTTCGGGCCTGACAGTTCGGGTGTTCTATTATACAACTTAACCCCTGAGTTAGGTACTTAAACAGGTACTCATGGGTCCCCGAGCCCACGACTAGCTGACCATGCTCAGAAGATCTCCGACAAGTTCCGCATCCTTGGTGTTGCTTGCTGGAGGCAGTGATGGTCTTTGGGATGGGACTTTGTCTAGAACTATGCCTAGCCGGCTGAAGGGATCTCGATGATTAATATATCCTATACCACTACTCGTCTGCCAAATGTGCTCCCTGAGGTGAGAGGAATTAATTCATCCGCCAATAGGGCTAAGTGGGTGCTTCACAACTACACTAATTGAAGTCCTGGATAAGCGGCTGGAGACCTGGAGTGGCTCGCGAGGCTAGAGCGGCTAGCGAGTGGCGAGACGGCGACTTTGGATAGAGTTTGTAAAGTTGGGACTCAGGAGTCGCTACATCCGCCGTATACTTACTTAGTGTCACGCCCCGATCGAAACGGTCTAAAAATAACACTTATTCGCTTTCTAGAGCCGTCCGGCGGAACACCGGAACGTAATCGCGCTAGGGTTTCCGGGCAAATCTCACCCCCAATTCGAAACCCTAGTTCCCCGCTCACTTTTTACCCCCAAATTACAAGTCTCAAAGAAAACCCTAACCCTAGTCGTCCAAAATCGATCCCCAAATCAAAACACCTCAAATCAGATTTTGACCGAAGTCAAAATCAACCCACTGATTTAATTATATCGCTGACGTCACGCCTGACGTCAGCCCTTGAAGGATTTCGCCGCGCGCCGAATTTTCGCTATGCCGGCGTCGTCTTGCGTTGGCGTTCCGATTTCGTCCGAAATCGTGAAATCGAATTTACGTTTCAATTTCGTTGACTACGTTGACGCTCCTCGTTTCGAACGCTCAACGCGTTCGAAGCCGTCGTCTTCGCAGCGCGAGCGCACGCCTGCGTTCGCTCGCGGCTCGCCGGAGGAAGGAGCCGGCAAGGGAGGAGATTCCGCCTGCGTCTTCGCCTTACCGCGGACCGGAGTCGCCCCTGCCCTCGTCGCCGGCCAAGAATGCCTCTACACTCGTCGTCGACGCGTTGATGAACACCGAAGCAGAGGAACGTCGCCGCTGTGAAGGAGAACAGGGGATGCTCGCCGAATTTCAGAGAAGGAAAAGCTTTTATTCACTCGTCCAAAGCTACAAAAATCTCCTCTCATCGGCACTCCTCTCGTCGCCGTTACACGCTCTCGGGTATGCTACGGTCGTCGTCGCCCGATGATTCTTCGCCCCGATCTCCCTGCTTCTCGCCTCCTCGCTCGTCCTTTTAACGGAAAGAGGCGCCGCTTTTGCTATTTCTGGCGTCGACCGAGTCTTCCGCTCCACGCGGCCTTCACACGCGTCCGCCTCCGATCCCGACAGAATCGGTCGCCGCCGCCTCTGTTCCAACGCTCGTCGTTGTCTGCGTCCACCGCACGCGGAGCAAACGAGCTCGTGTTCACGCCCGAGCTTCGCGCCGCGGCTTTGTCGTGCGAAGAGGACGCCGTTGCATCGCCTCTGCGTCCGAGTCTCGTCCGCGCCCGTTTCGTCTGCTGAGACTCCGCCGCCGCCTTCTAAGCCTCTGCTGAAGACGTCTCTCGTCTTGAAGTCGTCCACAGCTCTGTCCGCTTCGGCCATTGCCCGCGTCCAAGCCAGCAGCCGCGTCAGCTTCCGTAGCTGATGGAGACGAAGTCCTCGACGCGGATGAAAATCATGTTCCGCCTTTTGCCAACTCGAGGGTTGAGTTCGATTTTGGGTCAACATCACCTTTTGACCAAGCTTCTCTTTTGTTTGGGCTGAAATTTGGGATTGGGCCGAACCGGATTGAACCGGGCCTGAAACTTAGGGCAACAAGTCATAACTTATAAGTGAATAATAGAAATAGAATAAGTGATTATTGAAAACCAAGTTCAGGTTTCAGGTACCTGAGACCTTAATCCTTGACACAGTTTATATATATTAAATCAATACTTATCCCGTTTAGGTAAACGTGTATCCAAACCTAGTGTAAATAAGTTGGGTCGAGTACCCAAACTTGATGGGTCAAATTATCATCCTTAACCACCTGTAAACAACAATAGATGCATAAAGAAATCAAATGATAGTTTTATCCTGTCATCTATTTTTATCCTAATATTTGTTCAAATAGGAGGAATCTAAATTATCAACATACTACAATTTTTTATTCACCTTCTATATTTTTCTTTTATTTTTCAAGGAAAAAAATACATAATTTCCTTTTTTGGAAAATAGAGTGCCGGTGAATGAATTCTAATCTTTTAGTATCAAGGAAACACGGTTTCCATCAAAATGAAATTGTGGATGTTTCGAATTGTCAACATCACTTCGAATCTTCGATTGCAATTCTATCTCGATTATGCCACATTACTTTATACTCGATTCAGTGTACATTGCAGCATGGCAATCTAGTGGCACTGGAGTAGATTTTACAAAACGTTATACGATCATGTTACTCTTGAACTATCCCCAATCTTGAACAATTTAAAAAATCATCCCTTATACCCCGACTCTCCGAGGCGTACTCTATCACTCTTAAACTCATCTCAACCCTAACCCTTGACACAACGCCGACCCCATCAAGAGTCAAATCTCCGTGGGCAAACCAACTCGGACAAAAACTAACTAAAGAAAAATAATTCTCTTCTAGTACTAATATATATAACACAAATTAATTATAAAGAAGCGAGTGAAAGGAAATGCATAGTTTTTAATTTTAAATTATCTTATATATGTAGGGATAATTTAATAAAATTATACGTTATATCAGGTTAAAATTCGAGTTTAGGATGAGTTCCAGAATATTTAGACCTAACCTCGTACCACTTAATAATAAGGACACGGGTTTTACCCAAACCAAACTTGAATTTTTCTAATTTTCTTGCAAGCCCTATGATAACCTCTTTTAAAACAGAAAATTGGTCACATATATAGTCATAAAAATGTTGCTACAGTTTTAAAAGAGGCATAGATATCGAGCCTGAAACCTGGCAGAGTTGATAAATAATAATTACAGCATGACAGTGTTATCAAAATAGAAAACGATAGTTTCTTGGATCGGGCCACTTCTATTTGCAGAGAAGAACTATTATGCCGAAGAGAAGCTTAAAGATCCAATGTCCATGTGCGAGAAAAAGAGTACACGTGCACGTGCGACACCCAGCTTTTCTTTGTGAATAAATGTAGATGAAGAAGAATGAACCTTGTAAACCGGTTCCGATTTTAGTGTACATTAACAGAGCAAATGCCTATACACATTTGAACATAAATGTTATAAACAAAACAAAAAAAAGAAAGAAATGAAGCGACTTCTGATGCCTATCAAAATCTCTTTGCCGTATGACAATATCAAGGCAAGGGAACGGGAGTTGTCCAGTGATGGAATTCTACCAGGTCTCTGTTCACGACTGAGCCATTGTGAAGCCAAAATGTTTCCGCAGATTGGTGGAAAAGCCTGACTTTTCTCTGAAGCTCCCACATGATACCAACCATTGCAGAGCATGGTTCAGCTTCTGAGGCATAAACCCACAAGCATCTCACCTGTCTGCCACGAGCTATCATCGCTTCGATCACCTCATCTGACAATGTAAAAGTCGGTATTAAAACTGGAGTTTTATATGAATCAAGATTGAGAAATTTGAAAGAACCAAAAAAAAATAACCGGGAATAGTTTCTAGGTATTCCAAAAGTTCATCACTTATCCGAGTAGATGGATATTTGATGGATATCTGAGTATAATCAATCACATTTTGGAATGGGAGTTCGACTTGATCTGATAAGATGACTGGCACACATTCCTGTTTGCAACTCACTGAATTAAACACAGTAGAAAGTATGTAACCACACATAATACTACATATGCAAAATTCAGAACTGCATTCATGCTTTGAAGAAAATATATTATTAGTCAATGATGGTAATGATACATGTGAGAATAATCTGTTGTCATTCGTCTATTAGTGTCTAAAATAAAACGTGCTAATATGGACCAAAAATGCAAATTTTTGGGGACACTTAATGGAAGCAAGTAGAAAAGGTAAAGGATGGAAGTTTCGTAAGCATGTTGCTATCATTTTCAGCTTCAACACTCATGCAATTGAACATTCTTAGGAAATGTTTCTGACTCCTAGTCTGATGTCCCAGATTGATCGGCCGCATGACTATGTATTGAATTTATTGAATGCTTGTAGGCATGGATCTGAGTATTTCTTTGTACACATGTGCAAGAATTGTGTGTGAGAGAAAGAGAGAGACCACAAAGAATGATTCATAAAATCGAAGTGTCCATGATGATTCGCCACGTGGAGCTAGGCAAAACTTGGCATTCTTCAAGTGAGTGAAGTATTCTGTCCTTCCCAATTTGTTAGGCCCTGTGAGTTGCAACTCTGGAGATTCCAACTGCGCATAAAATTCATATGCATGAGGCCTAAGAAATAATATAAGCATGAGAAACGGAAAAAGAACAAACTACAATATCAAATGACACATACAATCTCTTACTTTTAGTGACTCAAGGTAATGCATTGATATTACTTCCCCTTATCTACACTCTTTGACTTAGCAGATTAAAGCGGAAAAAAAGTACCCCCTCCTAAAATTTCAATACTACAGGCCTGATTGCATCATAAGAACTTAAATATCATCATCCAAGTTTTGAAGACGGTTTTCTAGTATTATGTACAGAAGCTTCACAAGAATTAAATGTATCCCAACCTAACCATCACCAGACCACACAACAAATAACATTACACTTAAGTATTCACATGCTTTTTCTTCACCATGGAAATCTCCTTGGATGGAAATAGGTAAATATCCCAAAGAAGCAGTTTGATGTGTTATTCATGCTTTTAGAGAACTTGTAACATGTTATTCACACAAGCTTACATGCTACAAAGCTTGGAGACAAGAGGTCGACACATGTATATAATTTTTGTTTTGCTTCTTTGTGGTTGTGTTAGTTTTAAGTCAAGAAGACAATGATTTACCTCAAGAGAGAAAATGAAAGTATTTTTTTTAAGTCAATACAAGTAAAGAACATATACAGAACCAACACAAACATAATATTTCTTATTTAGAGCTTTAACATACATGTAACAACAACTTGTGCATAAACAGAAAAAAAAAACGTCTACCTTTGAAACTGGGAGATAAATACTAATTATGGTGAGATCAGAGAGCAAATTATATATTCATCACATAAAAGGAAACTTTAGAATCTAAGATCCAAGATACTTTGAAGGAAACCAAAGTTATAGTAAAACTCAACGTGTATGAGGCAATAAAAGAAGAAATAGTAATAGGTGCAACAATAATTAACTAAAAGATCTTTCATACGGAACAACATAAATGGTGATAGGAGATGACGGAGGCACAAGAGTACCTTACACACTATCAATCAAGGTAGCTGATGTAGGTGTTTTAGTATAAGAGGCAACCAAAATTTATACCAGCAATTCTCACCTACAATAAATGCAAAGAGCAAAGGAGCCACAATCCCACCTACGACAATACAGCTACCACCAACGTGCCTCCATGCCCGCTATGTGTAGCCACTTGGATACAAGAGTCAATGTCAAATAAAAGCTTAGCAATAAAAAAGGCTTTCATATTGCTTTAGAAGATTGGTGATATTGTCAATGGAAGGATAATACAAAGTCATCTCATCTCAATCGTCTTAGAGGATGACATAATGTTCTAGGACAACCATCTGGAATGGGATTGAAGAACTATTCATAAATGTTATCCACATGGAAAACATGCTAGCCAGAAGAACAAGTTTCCATTAAAGTTTCTGAAATCTCTTAATTTTGAGAAATATCAAATTAGAGATAACGTTATGGTCATGCTACCAAGAAGAAAAGGAAATGCCTTGTAAAGAATTCATACGTTTAAGTTTCCCATGTGAATCAAAAAAGCATCAAAGTGCTCATGCCAGAAAGAGGTAACTAACACTATTGAGTTCAGTAATGGTGCCAAGGAGAGAAGAATACTTAATTATTGGAGAGAACTAGAGATCTGTATTGCTCATTGGAAAAAAGAAAGACCTAGATTAAGGTAAAGAGAGTTTGGAGATCCATAAACCAATGTGAAAAAGAGAGAAAAAGAAAACAATGGAGAAGGATGTAAAGAGAGAAGAGGGAAGTAGGTGAGTTGGTAGAGAAATGGAAAGGGGAGCTTGAGGGTGTGCATGGAAAGAGAAAGAAGCAGTCCTATAGGGGCAGTGAGAAAAAGGATGTGGAAGAAGGGACGAGGTGTGGCGAAAGAAAGGAAGACAAGGTTTGGGGAAGAGGCATTACACAATGATGCCAAGTCAAGAGACAAAATGATGGCAATTCATTAAGGCCATACAATATAAAATATACAGTGAGCTAATATAAGCAACAGAGACCTTAATATGGGACTAAATTTACAACTAATTACTTCTAGAAAGGTATATAGATAGGGACTTCGAAAATACTGAGTGGGCAAATCTGATGCATATGGAATTCTTATTACATCAATCTTGTTTACTAAAACTTATTCCTTGCCTTTGTTGCAAAAGCCCAAGCCAAATATACTATACTACCATCACTTTTGATTTGAATATCTTTCTCAAATGTTGATCATTCACTTCATATAAATGAGCACATGTGCAACAAAGAATATGCAATAGACAAACCTTATCTGGATGTTTCTTAGCCAGATCCACCAATTGAAGACGACCAACCTTGCCCTGTGCTCGCCCTAGAAAGTTTGCCAAGTACTTTCTCTTTGATAATGGAATAGGTTGGACAACATTGGAACCATGAAAATTGGTGATTCCATCATCAACATTTCCAGGTATGATTATATCTTTCCAAGTATTAAAGGCACTAGTGTCACGTTTATCGGTGCGGTCACCCTATATAAAGAAGCATTTCCAAAAATTACTAATGCAGAAACTTTAAACCAATAGATGTTGAATGCTGTACTAGGGAGATGAAAAAACTTAAGACACCAAATATAGGTAACCAATTTTTGGTTATGCTCAACCAATCAATCAAACAATACTAACAACACAGGAAGCAGAAAAGCTTTAAGTTAAACAATTTAGGTTTGGATACTCAAGATTTTCTATCTCATTGCTCGGTTTTTTTATTACCCATGCATTTAGAAGTCCAAGGTTAAAAACTTACTACTTAATGATGTGAAGAATTTGTATTAATTAACCATTGTATCAGAATAATGATCTGCTCCAACATTCACAACAATTTACCTTTGTCTCATCCTATGTTTAATCACAACATACTATTAACAAATGAAATTTTAGGATGCATCTCCTATTTTCTTAGTTGTTGCCTTAATTCCTATTAAATCGAATTGAACAGTAATCTTGTTTCTCTACTCAATTTGATCCTTATTAGGATCCCTTACCAATTATGTCACCACCTTCTCTATTTTTGATCTACATCCTCTCTTCCATCTACCTTGCTTTTGGAAGAGAGATAAGAAGTGGATGAGGTTGAAGCTTGCTTCTTCTAAATGATTGCATGTATATCTTTACAAACATGATTTCCTTCTACATTCAAGTTATAATTTATTGCTCACGTTTCAATGAATCCATTTGACCAAATTATACTAATATCCATATTTCTTTAAGTTAGTTATTTTAACATGCTAATATTTAATTATTATTTTCACTAATGATATAGTCTAAAGATTAAGCATACTGATTACCAGCATTACTTATTTTTCTCATACTCGATTCATGATTAACTTTGTTTCTAATTGCATGTACTCAATACCTACATGTGTTTTCCATATTATTTGTTATACATTTATATGTCAATTTAAGCTAATTCTTCTACCGAGGGTGCATACAAGAGACTCAAAGGTTGACCTTTGAGTCTATCATACACCCATGCCCTCAACTGCACCTAGGTAGCCTTTTCCTCCTCATCTACACCCTTGACCGCCTTTCTAGTGGCCTCCCCTGCCCCTCCTTCGATCAACCAGTATCCTCCTTGTCTTCATGCCAATTAAGAGTGAGAAAAGTGTTGTGACGAGTGGAATACATGGGGGCCTTCTTTCAGTGCCCATCTGATTGGGAACAAATATATAGTCATCTAGGTGGGTTTTGAGCAATCAACTTGTGGGCCTTATTGGATCTACCTCGTTGGAGAAGGGTGATGTGTTATAGCACAAAAAGAGGAAGTTCTGCGGTTATTGAAGGTGTCCTCCCTCTAATGCTCAAGTGAGGTCGAGGCTTTCCAAAGAGTGATTAGAAATAGGTATAATATCCAAAGAAGAACAAGAAAAGAATGGTGTGTGAGTTAGGATTTTCTAGGCTGTGAAGCAGACCTTGGTTACCGCAAAGAAGGCTTTTTATTACCATACCTACAGGGAAACACCATCAAATGTGTAGCCTAATACACCCTTTAATTGAGTACTAACAAGACATCTATATTCTGTCCACGACTAAAGTAGCAGGCTTCAAAAATACAACCCATATGGGGAACAAGTAATGTCGTCTTGCTTCACATGGGTAATAAATCGAACTTGTAACTTCTCAGAACCAGGCGGTCTTCACCTCTGGAACTATGGCCACATGCCTTTGACTCAGGGCTTCAGGGTGCTAGGCTCTAGCTTATCTTAGGCGTCTTAGCCTTGGAATATCTCATACTTGGGAGGCCTCAAGGTACCTCCTGTGATCTTAGTCTTGGAAAATTACAGACATTTTGGCCTCAAGCATCTTGAGGTGACTCGATTTTAGGTGGGCTAGAGTGACCTTGACCTCATGACACTCAGACGAGAGCATTCAAAGCTTTTATTCTGGTAGATCATGCTAGTTCCAAGTTGATCTAGTTTTATCCATGTCAATGTTGAATGTGTATTGATCATAGTGAAATTATGAAACTAGATATACTATATTATTCAATGTCTTTTTGAAATAGATCAATTTATGTGTAATTTATTGTATGAGAATTATTTATGTAATGAGTTGTGGATAAATTAGTAAGCTAAAATACTAGGACCCTGATATATGATTTAAATAATTCTCTTTTGCTTACAAATTTATGTAGAATGTCTACCATGCTTTCATTTGATATCCTTATGTACCACAATACTGTTTTCTATATATTTATCCTTTTGCATGTCTATACATATATATAGAAAACAGTATTGTGGTACATAAGGATATCAAAGGAAAACATGGTAGACATTCCACCTAAATTTTGAAGCAAACAAATTATATATATATAAGGGTATCAAATGAAAACATGCTAGACATTCCACATAAATTTGTAAGCAAAGGAGAATTATTTAAATAATATATTAGGGTCTTAGCATTTTAGCTTACCAATTATATTGTTTTTTAACGATATAATTGATGCAATGAATCACTTGATGTGCTCGCTTATTTGGTATATAAGCATATAGATACTATGATATGTGATCACGATATAATATAGTTTAAATGCATGCTTATTCATTTGGCATTACCACACTGAACTCATATTGTCTTTCTTTTAATAATTATACTATTTGCCTCTAAAGAATCTGACTCTCTCTCTCTCTCTCTCGCTCGCTCTCTCTCTCTCTCTCTCTCTCTCTCTATATATATATATATATATATATATATATATATTACTTTGATGAGTTTTGTTTGTTGTGTTGACCTTTTTGATGAGTCTATAAGAATATCAAATCACATGGGAAGAAAGAAATTTGGGTAATCTGTAAATATGTAAAAAATAATGGATAGCTACTGAGTTTTCTTCGTAATACATGTGTTTGGAAGTTTAGCTTATGTATGGTTCATATTGTGTGGAACTGAGGCATGATACTACTAATCAAAGCCTCAATTAACTAAACTCAAACATTTCAGAGCTGCCTAATCAGGTATTCTAGATAAGACCAAATGGACTAAGATTAGACAATCAAACCATCTCTGAAAGGACCAGAACGTGTGCGTTGCCAAGATTGTATAAGATGATTGGCATATATAGTTATGTATATTCGTGTATATAATAAGATTGCAAGAAAAAAAGATGAATCTAAATGAGTAGAAAGACTTATTGAATAAGTTAGGGCACTCATTGAAAACCACATGACTAATAGATAGCACTCTATTTTAAGAATAGAATAGATAGAATAAATTACTGAAAATGCTTAACACCCCCGTTTCCCTCTTTTAAATATGCATATGAAATCTGGAATTCGAAGAAATAGTACCTCTGGAGTCAGAATAATTGATCTATTCAAAAATGTTGCCCAAGAGCGAAACAAGTGAGCACCAGCCCCACTGCACTTCTTACGAAATGATTATCATTAAGTACAATACGTAATGCGCCATGATACATAAACCAAAAGGAAGCAAAATATGCCGTAATACGAAAGCAGAAAATGGGATACCTAGGGAAGACAAAGATGTGATCTCGACCACCTGAATATCGAAAGTGTGGCATTTGACTGAGAACCTTAAATATCAAATACAAACCATAAGCTTGAACAAGGAATATTAGGAGAAAGAACAAGTTCTTAGACACTCCAATTGAGGTATCCTAAATAAACAGCTAGGATGAAGCATCATGACTCGTGACCTAAAGTAAAGAGAGACTGCAGTATGCATTTGCCACAGTACTGCTTGATTACGTTGAAAACTTTTTGAAATGATATAAATTTTATCTACCTTTACATATGTATTGTTGATTTCTTTATCACTCAAACCACCCATCATCCTCACACATTTGACATACGACGGAACAAAGAAGAAATCTGCTTCATCCTTGTTCAGTGTCCGGAATCTCGACTTCAGAAGCAACTGATGGATTTTGACCTACAAATGAATCAAATTACATATCAAAATCCGCTTCAGAATTGAAGACAAGGAGTGCGAAACGGAGGGTTAAATGGCATACTTGTGTTCCCCACTGACCCTTGACGCAGGCATGGGGGGAGATCCGGCCGTCCCTTCCGCGCATCAGCTCGCGGAGACCATCGATCTCTTGCTCTTCGTAGACGTAGATCTTGAGGTCGAGACGAGAACCATATCCCCGTTGGGGCCAGGACAGGCGGCCATCGCGGTCGAAGAGGCGAGAAGACGTGAAGGATACCGGATGCGGGTAGGAGGGGGAGGGAAGGCCGCTAGAAAGGCGGTCGAGGGCGCGGGTGAGGAGGAAGGTGGAGACAATTAGGGCCAGGGCGCCGATCTGGTGGATCCGTCCGCATGGGACCGGCAATGCTCCGCCGGCAGAGGCGCCGCCTGGGCCGAGGTTGCGGCCGCGGCTCAAGCTTCCCATGAGTGAGAGAGCGAGAGCGAGATGGGGAATACAGGCGGAATGAACGATCTGAGTGCACGATTATCGTTTATTCCACAGAGGAAAAAAAAAGGGCAAAAATAATATATTTAAATGTCGAATATATCGAAAACCATTTCTTTTGAAATAAAAAATGTACTTAATTGCAAATGGCATCCAAAAGCACCTTGATTTATATCTTAATTGGGATGAAATAACTAGGGGCTGTTTAGCAGAAGGTGGCAGAAGCTGGAAAATATTATTTTTTAATTTTTAAAATTTTTATTTCTAAGTTATTTTTTTTCTTATTTTGATTACTAAATAGTTTATTTTTAAAAATGGCTTAAAAATTACGGTGGGGGCCAAACGGGCCTTAAGTAAAAGAGTTTCAAAGTACATGGGCTAATTTGTAATACTGCATTTAGTGGAGCTGTGTTGTTGCAGTAGAGACAGACAGAAAGTTGTGAAAAAAAAAGGTCTCGCAAGTTATCTTGTACATTTTGAGTTCCAAAGCTTATAATTAAGTTTTTTTAAAAAATTTCTCTTAAATATAAAAGTTATATATCAATATAATACAAAAATAATAATAATATATATAATTTACATATAAGTTAATTAATTTTTATAATATTATTATACAATAGCAATTTAATTATAAAATCTATTTGTTTTGTGGAATTTATCGTATCTTCAATGATTAATTTATTTCAATCTAAATGCATATTTTTAAGAGCAATAGTGAAAATAATTATATTAACAATAGAGTTTGTCACACATAGATTACTATTTAAATGGACATAATCAAATGCTTAACACTGACATCCGCCTTCATTTCTTAACTTAACTAATTAAAAATAATAATGATGATAAAAGATTCTAAAATTGTCTTTTAAGTCATCATACCAACAATCAAGGAAAGTCAAAGCTGACTCCAGGCTCACCAAATTCTTGCCAGGCATTTCATCGAACATCCTCCGTGCATCGTCGGATTGACAGCATTGGCAGTAGATGAGGGCGAAGGAAGTACCGAACGCCTGCTACTGTTCGACTCCAGTCTTAACAGAGTCTTTAGGAAACAGCTAGAAGTCATCGGAAAGCCATGGGAAAGGTAGTCTTTAGACAGCCGTGTCCAATGCAGAGGATCCTGCATCATTCCTTTGGATTGAGGCGAGGCATGAGTCCCCATCAGCTGGAGGACGGCCTGGCGGCATTACAACAAACACTTTCAAGGCTATGCCCAAACTCCAACGCTTTTTATAGCGCGGAAGTTGAATTTTTCAAAAAATTGCAAGGAACCTTTTATAGGTTCTTTTGACTTTTTAAAGATCTTCTTTATTCGAGTAATGCAATAAAAAATTGAGCAAAATAGAGAAGATAAAAAAGCTCAAGTCTTTTCCCCTGATTTCTATCGTAATGTTACGGTCTGTTGCTGCAACTTGAACGGATTAGGTTTCCTACCCTTTTTTGTATGCAAATTGCTAGTGGTTGACTATGTTTGAAGTCAGCCACCCAACAGAGCGGTCAAATTTAAGGAGCGCCTATGGTCAACGCCATTCTTTTTGCCAGCGGAACAAATCAATGTCCAGTAGGTCTCTGCTTGAAATAGTAAAGAAACACTTTCCGATCGCCCTGCCCTCTTCCTGCGGCCCTTCGTCCCTCCATTTGTACGCGTACCGCGTCTCTCCGACGGCCATAGCCCTCGTGCAAATCCCTCCGGAAACGCTGCCATCATCTCCCGCGTTTGCACGGGGCAGCAGGTAATGGTCAGCTCACGACCTCATTCATCAAGATCTATGCATTTGTTTGAAAATTAATAGTAAAATATAAACTAGGATCGACAATGGCGCCGAGCAAGTTTCGAAAGGCGATCGGGGCTGTGAAGGACCGGACGAGCATCAGCCTCGCCAAGGTGGGCAACAGCGCGACGCTGTCGGACCTCGAGGTTGCCATCGTGAAGGCTACGCGCCACGACGAACTCCCCGCCGACGAGAAGTACATCCGCGAGATCCTGAGCCTCACGTGCTACTCCCGCGCCTACGTCGGTGCCTGCGTCTCCTTGCTTTCGCGGAGGCTCGGGAAGACACGGAGCTGGACGGTGGCGCTCAAGACGCTCATCCTCGTCCACCGCCTGCTCACCGAGGGTGACCCCGCCTACGAGCAGGAGATCTTCTTCGCCACGCGCCGAGGCACGCGCGTGCTCAACATGTCCGACTTCAGGGATACGTCTGGGCTCGACGGGTGGGACTTCTCCGCCTTCGTGCGCACCTACGCGCTGTACCTGGACGAGCGGCTCGACTTCCGGATGCACGGCCGGCGGAAGCGCCGCGGCAGCAGGTGCAATATCTATGACCACGAGGAGGAGGAGGAGGAGGAGACGGCGGCGGCTGCCGTGGCGTCGTCCTCCAAGGCTCCCACGCCGGTGAGGGAGATGAAGACCGACCGGTTGTTCCCCCGAATGCAGCGCCTTCAGCAACTCTTGGAGCGGGTCCTTGCATGCAAGCCGACAGGTAGAGAATATGATCTTGAGTGGGAACCAATCAATTGGGATGCATGAATCAATGTGTTTGCAGGTGCAGCGAAGCAGAACCGCATCGTGGGGGTCGCGCTGTACCCGCTAGTGAAGGAAAGCTTCCAAATCTACTACGACCTGGCCGAAATGATCGTCATCTTCGTCGACCGCTTCATGAACCTGCAAGTCTCAGAGTGCATCCGCGTCTACGACATCTTCTCCCGTCTCTCCAAGCAGTTCGACGAGCTCCACGCCTTCCACGGCTGGTCCAAGACCGTCGGCGTCTGCCGCTCCTCCGAGTACCCCAACATCGACCACATCACCCCTGAGAAGCTCCAAGTCATGGACGAATTCATCCGAGACAAGTCCAATTCATTCCGCCACAGCTGCACCGAGCCAGAGCCGGAGCCCAACCCCGAAAACGACATGAACCATATCAAAGCTCTGCCCGCGCCGGAGAACTCCGCCTCGGATGCCGCAGAATCCATAGAACACGATCTCGCCGTCGTCGAGCCTAACAACAATGACCTCGAATCAGACAAGAAGACTAAAAAAGAGACGGGGGAGGAAGAAGAAGTGGATTTCTTGAATTTGAAGGAGACTGCCATGACCGGCGAGGAACAGGGGAACATGCTGGCCTTGGCGCTGTTCGACGGGCCCGTGGAGGACGCCGCGTCGCTGCCTAGGTGGGAGGCGTTCGGGAGCGGCAGCTCGGTGGACTGGGAGACGGCGCTGGTCCAGACGGCTAGCAGCCTCTCGGTGCAGAAGGCGTCGCTCGGCGGCGGCCTCGACATGATGCTGCTCGATGGGATGTACTCGCAGGCGCAGGCCGCCGCGGTGGCACAGGCGGCGTCGTACGGAGGTAGTTACGGGAGCACGAGCAGCGTGGTGGTCCGCGCGCCGTTGCAACAACCGATGCTGGCATTACCGGCACCGCCGGTGGCCGTTGGTGCGAGAGGAGGAGGGGGATTGGTGGATCCGTTTGCGGCGTCGTTGATGGTGCCACCGCCGGCGTACGTGCAGATGTCGGAGATGGAGAGGAAGCAACAGCTGCTGACGGAGGAGCAGCGGCTGTGGCAGCAGTATTCCAAGGATGGAATGCAGGGGCAAGTTGCGTTGACTAAATTGCAGCAGCAATACGCTCCGAACGGTGGATTTGCTCCTATGTACTGAAGCTGCATAATTTCTCTACTTAATTAAAGCTTGCACGAGGATAAATATTCAGTCAATGTTATATATGTATCTATATATATACGTAAGGTATTTAGCTTGAGAACAATTAATGGTTTACTAAATTTACAAGAAATTTACCAATAATCCTTTTGTATATACATATTTAATGCACTTTATAGTGTGTTTAGTAGGAAGAAAAAGAGGAGAGAATGGATGAAAAGTTGAAAAGAGAGCTATAAAATCATGTTTAGTAGGACGGATAAAAATAAAGAAGGAAAAATAAAAGGAAAGTAAGAGGGGAAATAACTTCATTTTTTTTTCGCTCAAATTGGGTAAAAAATTAGACGGAAAGTTAGATTTGTTCTTCTCATAGTTATTTTCACTCATTTCTTTTTTATGTCTGCTCTCCCTCTCGTGCTTTTCTTGCAAACTTCTACATCATTGTTGTCATCATCATCGTCATTGTTATCGTTGTCATCACCATCGCCATTGTCGTTGTCGTCATCATCGTCACCGTTGTCGCCTCTTCACCGTCCCTTCTCATCTTTTGTCGTCGTCATTTCATCATTGTTTCTCATCGTCGTCATCGACATAAATATAAAAAAATAGAGTATATTTATTAATCTTTCTAACTTTTTTTCTTTTAAATAAGCACAATAATAAAAAATTTATTATTTTCTTTTTTCTTTATTGTTCCTTCTTTTTTATTTTATTTTCCTTTTAATTTTCTTTCTTTCCTACTAAACACAACACAACATTAAAATAACTTCTCTTATTTAAGTCATAAAAATTAAGAAAAATATTTTTAGAGAGAAGTTTTTCTCAAGCCATTGAAAGAATTTATAGGCAGACCCTCTCCAGAACCCATTTTGAATAATTGGATCATCTCCACAACAAAAGAGAATCCCTTGGATTAAAGCTAGTATTTTGATTAAATTTAAAGTGCTCGAATTGTTAGACGACTAAATTTAATAAAATTTAAATTAAATTAAAATACATCTATATATATATATATAAAAGAAATTAAATCAAATTAAATATTACAAACCATTTGAAAACTTTTTATCTTATTTTTTCTTATATTTTATCCTGCTGTTGGCTACTTATTTTGAAATGATTTTTCTTCAGGAACTTTCTCCTTTCATCAGAAAAAGGAATGTGAAAGAATAAGCATACGAAAATAGAACCCTTGATGGCTGCAGGTGTGATGGAGAATTCAAGATCGCTTTGCTCTTTAAGTCGAAGAAGAATGTCACGTAGATCTTCCACCATAGCCTCAGTTTTTGTTGGCCCTGTCCGCTTGATGCTGCGCAATAATATCATCAAATATCTTATCGACTTGTCGATGAATCCGCTCCAGCTTTAACCTAACATTGGTGAGCGCATCCACAAACCTTATGCTGTGTTCTCCTAGATAAAAACTGAAAGAAAAAAATAAAAAATATATTAAATTTAGATAAAAAAATATATTAAAAATTAAAGAAAAAAATAAAAAATATATTAAATATTATTAGATTTAATGTATTTTTCATTCTTTTCTTCTAATTTTTCTTTTAAAAAATATAAGTTTAAAGAAGAAAAAATATCTTCAATCGCGAAACCATTGATGAACTGTAGCACTTCACCAGGAATATGAATTTGCTCTGTAGGTGCACGGCTCTCTCGCCGAATGCCGATCGGATAACAATGAAGTTGATAGTCATTTCGGAGAGCACGACAGGTGCTCGACTATTCGCTGCATCGAGAATTTGCTCCACCATTCTGAGAATGGCAGTCTCCCTGGTCGGGAACAAGGAATTTGCTCCACCATTACCAAAGGTGTGTACTAAGCCATCATCATCAAAATAATAATTGAGAGAATTATCTTCTGCCTAGGAGTAATCTTAATAATAATATTTCTGTTTCCTCTTATAACTACAGTACCCTTAGTCACAATGTTGTAGTAATAAAAAATAATTATATGAAGAACAACATGAAAGGAAACACTTATGTCAACGATCTAACCCTTTTTTTTTCATAAACCGCTAATATATTAAATGTCTCTTGTTATTAAAACCCCATTATGTAGTACTCATTTTATCCTTTTCTTTGTATGCACTATTTTTTCTTTTTGAGTTTTCTTAAATCACCAGTAAAACTTTTTAATATGCTCTTTCTTATAACAGTAATAATACCTTATATTTCTTTTAAAGATAATCTGCTTTTAGATTTTTCTTACTTATAAAGGGGTATACTTCTATTTCTGCCATAATTTGCAGTGACTAATATTTAGAGCTATTTTTTTTTTCATATATTCTTCTAATTTATTTATTAAATAGACTTTAAGTGACTAAGACCATAGATAGCCTAATATCTTATGTTGCATTAATGAGGCTCTCAGAAAGTATCTAAATATAGATACTAAGTTTACAGAACGCGTTTCATGTGTACAATGTCGACAATTTACTCCTTGAGACAGCAGATCGATCAGCGTCGATATCTCAACCCACAGGGCGAAATAGTTGAATGGTGACAGCTGAAAGAGCCATCTATTAATCAAAGACCAATGGTAAAAGGGCTGAAAATGGACGACGGATGAAGCTTTTTTTTCTTCTTCATGTCAATTATTCTTGCCTTATCTGCATGGGAAACGCGCATGCAGAATGGGAAACGCGCATGCAGAAGGTGTTTTGGTTTTGTTTATGTTTTTTGAGATTTCTTTGATAAAGTTTATGTAGTACGTCAAAATTAGACCTGATACGACCTGCTAATTCGACTTGACTCGATACGAAGTTAAACGGGTTTGAATCAGTCATAATTTTATTTGGGTCATAAATATATTAATCCGTTTATAATTCGAAAATAATCGGATCGTGTCGGGTTATAAATGGATTGACCTGTTTAACTCAATTACAATATATATATATATATAATTTAAATATAGGATCATCTAACTCTCGTGGCTAGCCCATAACCTTAAATATCTTTTAATTATTTTTTAACTTAGATTTTGGCCCACTCATAAGTCTAAATTTTTTATTAATTTTAATATAATTTTTATCAATTTATTATTTATATTTAAAATATGAATGATAAATGGATTATTCGAATCATGTCAGGTTGACCTGATTATATTCGGGTCGTGTTTAGGTTACACAATTTGACATAATTAATTAAACAGATCGTATTCTGATTGACTTAATTGGGTCACAAGTCACAGATTATATTACCTATTTATAATCCGGTAACCCGAATTGACGGGTTTAGTCAAAATATAACACATATACATCCACTTGATATTTTTTAGAAAAAAGGAAAGTGGCAAATGATTTTATTTATTAAGGGATGATAACACACGTACATTTTTTCTTCTTTTTTAATGGAACAAGCACCCTTCACTCCATATATGGAATGCTAAACTGGAACAGTACTAGGAAATATAGCAGGTTATGTAATACATGGCATGAGAAGAGTTATGCCTCAATCTCCTTGGTCGGGAGAGGAATTCGAGGAGTGGCGAGCAAGAAGAGAGGCGATTTTCTAGAACCAGTCACCCCTGAGTTCTCATCCATGTTCAGCTCTTCTGGCTTCATTCCATTGGGAAGTTGCCAATCGAAGTAGAGGAGGAGATTAGCAAGCACAGTTTCCACGGATGTCAACCCAAATGTCATTCCGGGACACACCCGCCGACCCGACCCAAATGGCAAATACTCATAGTTGAATCCTTTATAGTCTACGGAATTATTGGCAAACCTCTCGGGATTGAAGATCTCAACGTCGGAGCCCCAATATCGTTTGTCCCGTGCCAGAGCCCATGCGTTGATCAGCACTCGAGTTCCTGCTGGTACTCTGTAGCCGAGAACTTGGCAGGTCTCCTTGCATACTCTCGGCATCAACAGGGGTCCAGGTATGTGCAACCTTAGAGACTCCTTCATCACTAGCTTCAGGTAATGGAACTCCTCCATGTCGCTCTCCTCGATCTTAGTCCTTCCTGCGAGAACTCGCCTCACCTCCTGTTGGGCTTTCTCCATCACCTTTGGGTTCGTCATCATCTCTGCCATGGCCCATTCGACGACGGAGGATGAGCTCTCTGATCCGGCGATAAATACCTCCTATCGATCAGAAAAATATGTAAGACCATGGCTAGAGAGAAAAAAACGATGCTGATTACTAATAAATATACGCTATGTTAGTGGTTTCGAAAGGATGAAGAACATACGAAGATAACACTCTTGATCACATCACTTGTGAGGGGGAATTCAAGGTCGCCTTCCTCTTTCAGTCGCAGAAGAACATCAAGTAGATTTTCCACCGTGATTTCGCTCTGGTTGGCCCTGTCCGCTTGATGCTGCTCAATCATCTCATCGAACAACGTATCGAGCTGCCGATGAAGTCGCTCTAGCTTGAATCTAACGCCGGTGAGGGTATCCATGAACTTTAAGGATGGGAACATGTCTTCGATCGCTAAACTATTGACGGAACTCACGATTTGCTTCACCAGGTGCAGAACCCTGCGCTGCAAGTGCGCAGCTTTGACGCCGAATGCCGACTGTATGGCAATGAAGTTGACCGTCGACAGGAGAATTTCGGAGAGGGCGACAGGTGTTTCATTTTTTCCCTCAGTGCGAATTTTGTCCAACATATTGAAGACTCCAGCCTGTCTGACCGAGAAGAAGGACCTCACTCGCTTGGTGCTCATCAACTCCATGGCATAGATCTTCCTCATCTGCTTCCAGAAGCCGCCGTATGGCGCGAAGGCGACATCGGCGTTGCCCCCATAAACCATGATCTTCGCGAAGACCATCTCTGGCCGGAAGGCGAAGTTAAGATCCTGATGCTTCACAATCTCCTCTGCCGCTTCGCGAGACGATGCGACGACGAAATCCACCTTGTCGGAGCAAATCCAATCAAAAATTAAGTAAACCCTAATTCAACGAATTGAAAAAAAAAAAAAAAAGAGAATAGAATTCAAATTTCCACATAGCTCTGGCGCACCTGTCCCAATCGAATACGAATGAGCGGGCCGTAGATGCCCGCTAGGTCGCGGAGAGTCCGCTGGGCATATCCGCGGACGAAAAGGTGAATGTTTCCGATGATGGGCCACTGTCGCGGCCCCGGTGGAAGAGGCATTACTGCATCCGACTTCCCATGCCAACTGGATCTTCTCCTGAGAATAAACCCTAACAAGCCGAGGAAGAGGGTGGCCAAGAAGGTGAAGGAAGATAAATCTAGCTCCATGGAGAAGCTAAGAGTGTTTGGGATATCCGAACTGGGAAATGTTGCGCTTTCCATGGCTGATCCACCTCTTCTTTTATAGTCTATAGATTGAACGTTGATCAAACTAATTTCAGATAAAAAATGCAAGCAGCGGGAGCGACCAGTTGTTTCGAGAAGACCAGGACATCTTTTTTATATAATTTAACGCTCCATATCAAATTATGAATAAAAATTATAGTGCTCCTACGTTATGTTATTCATTACTGTACAGCTATATATATATATAATTTAACACTACATCGAATCTTATTGCATTGTTGATATACCGTATTGAATATCTAATAGTATTCAATAGAAGCCACTCTCAATGTCCGAATGCAGCTGAGAGCCGAAAGACACATTTAAGCATGCACATTGCACAAGATAAAGTTAAAGAACTCCAAATAATGTGTCGTATGAACATTAGGCACTAGGAAGATGCGTCTATGATAACTAGCAATGTTGCTCATCGCTCGCCATGCTAGACCCGATTCTGCTCGCCATACTAACTATAAATTTGAAAATATAACAAAAGCTTTTATCAATTAAACAAAAGATAATAAACAAATTATACATAATAAAAATATCTTATCATTATTAAAAAATAGAGATAAAAAAAATTCTAATACTTAATTATAAATTCTAAAACTCAAAACAACGCAGAAATAATATAATCTCAGTACCTCTTTGCAACAAGATAAAATATAAATTTTAAAATCAATACGAAAGAGAAGTCAAATATGTCATTAATATAAAAACCATTAGTAGCACAACATTAGACTACAAATTTGAACTTACTAGAACTTGACTCCAGACAGATGCAATATTTTATATTAATTGCTGGTTCAATTTCTAGGGTTTCTGCAGTGATTCTTTACTCCACGATTTTCGTCTCGGCAAGACGGAATTGGAGGAATACTGGGACTTTAGGGGCTTTGTTTTTTTTTAAAAAAAAAGGGATTGACTTTTTTGCCTTATATTTTGGGTAGGCGGAATTGAAGGAAAATAAAATTGAGTGAAAAGAATAAATTTATTTATTTTTTCCACCATAATACGCTAGAAGCTTCTACTCCCCATTAAATAAAATTGAGTGCAAAGTTCACCGCTGCCACTTGTCACCACTGTCGCTGTATATTGATGTGGTAAAAATATTAAATAAAAATTATCTTTTACTTTTTATAAAAAAAAAGAAAATTTTGATACATTTCTATCGCTCTTATTTTATATGTCTCGTAATTTTTTTTTATTTCGCATAAATCGCCGCCCATGTTCTCTTCTCCTGCTAAAAGTCTTGGTAATAGCAGAGCACTTTTTTTTTTCCGTCTCACCTTTTGTCAACGCCTTTGCGAATCCGCCGTCTCCGCTGCCCACTTTGATAGAAATTTACTTTTTTCCAGCATGTGGTCAACGGGAAGGCAGTCAACCTTGTTTGCACATGCCGTGTGTCAGGCCCGGGTTCGGCCGGTTCAGTCCGGAGCCCATTGGGCCAGGCCCAAGCCCAAATTCCACCCAAACTTGGCGAAAGGCAGAACCCGTTCGAAACGAGATGAAGCGGTCAACGCCCCGCGTTGACCCATTCTCGGCGGCATGCATCTTGGCGTATGGAAGCCGCGGCTTCCCCTTTAAGCGATGCACGTGGGGTCGCCTTCTTCGGGCGACGACCTCGTCCTGGTGGACGAGAATGCCGCAAGACACACGGACGCGGACGAAGCTTCATCGGAAGACACGGGCGGGCAGCGCGGCGACTACGTCTCGGCGAGACAAACCAGAGGACGTCGTCCTCGGCTGGCAGACGCGGCAGCGTCCGGATCCGGCGGAGCTCGAGCGGCGTCTTCGCGCAGCGAAGCGGATGGGCGCGAGATAGGCGAAGCGAAGATCGCAGAGCTCGGACGCGATCGGAGCGGAAGACCCGGTCGGCGTGAGGCGGCAACAAAGCTCTATAAAGCAGAGCTTCATCGGCTCGGCGTCGAGATATCGAGCGACGGACGACACCAGGAGAGAATGAGGAACGAGAACTGTGAACGGCGACGAGAGTGAGATCGTCGCCGGCGTGAGGAAGCGACGTGAGGGAGTGTTAGGGTTTTTGTACGCTTTTGGGTGATAAATAAGAAGCATTTTCCCTAGTTTCCAGCGTCTCCTTCGTTCTTTGTTCCGGCGCCTACTCCTCTGGCCTCTGCATCGCGGTCGCAGGAGGCGACGTTGATTTCCGGTGTCGGCAACGGTTTCTGGTGTGGCAGCGAAGAACAAGGGGTGAGGCACAGGCGGTGTCCTCCACCTGCCTTCGCGTCCTTCTTCCCGGCGGCAGACGACGCGAGCAGCGTCGGGACGAAGGCGAAAGCGGAGGTTGAAGACGACGACGCGAACGTTCGAACGCGTCGGGCGTTCGAAACGAGGCAAGTCAACGGTGGGAGCGGTCAACGAACGAAATCGAATTCGTTCGATTTGGAGAGTGACGTCAGCGAGGCGACGCTGACGCAGGCGAAATCGAAACGCGGCGGCGATTTCAAATTGGGTTGCTGACGTCGGCGTTGAGATTAAATCCGGCGTTCGATTTTGACTTCGGTCAAAATCTGATTCGAGGTATTTTGATTTGGGATTTTTCGATTCCTTTCAGTTTTCTCGAATTAGGGTTAGGGTTTTCCAATCCTTTCCGTGCGAATTATAATTTGGGGATTAAAGTTGAGAGGGGAACTAGGGTTTTGAATTTGGGGACGAAATTCGGTCCGGAAACCCTAGCGCTATCACGTTCTGGTGTTCCGCCGGACGGCTCTAGGAAGCAGATAAGCACTGTGTTTAGACCGTTCCGACTGGGGCGTGACAACAGGTATCAGAGTTTAAAGTGATCCAACAGCATGGTGAATCAAGGAGATCGTATTGCCCGGATCGAGCAGGTGCTCGGTTTAACGGGGAACAGCAGAGATGCGGTGGTTCCTCATGTGGAGGACCTCCATTGCACGAGTGAAGAGCAAAGGCTGCAGATTCAGGCCCTTCAACAAACTTTGGCTGGGATGGCTGAAGCCCAGCAAAACTTTGAAGGGATGGCGGCGCTACAACAGCAGGTGGTGACCTTGCAAGGACAGGTAGCGACTTTGACGACACAGCTAGCCAACTCCACGGCGGCACAGCAGCAGATATTGGCAGATCTTGCTGTGACGCACATGGCACTGGCGCAGGCACAAGGGGGTGCCCCTACAGCAGCCAGGGCAGAGTATGGGGCTCCCAATGGCAACGGGAAGATTCTCACCCCAGAACCTGCAATGTTCAAAGGGGCCAGATCAGCAAAAGTGTTGGGTAACTTCCTTTGGGACATGCAACAATATTTTGAGGCTAACCATGTCACAGATCAGGAGAAGGTGAGAGTGTGCACGGCATATCTCTTAGATGATGCAAAACTCTGGTGGAGAACCAAAGTTGATTCTACATCAGAGGCGGCTAGTTGGACTTGGGAGGTGTTCCGAGAAGAGCTGCGACAGCAGTTCCTTCCCGGAAACTCGGTGGACCAAGCGCGAGAGGCGGTGGATCGGCTAAAGCATACAGGGACGATCCAGGAGTATGTCTGGGCGTTCTCCGCGCTAATGTTGGAGCTACCTGAGATGGCGGAGGGAGATAGGAGGTACTTCTTCCTCCGGAATCTCCAACCCTGGGCGGCAACGAAGGTCCGAAGACATGCGCCGCAGGACGGGAGGACGGCTGCTGCTATAGCCGAGTCTCTGGTGGACCAGAGGATTTCAGGGACGACTTTTCAGAGAGCACAGAGGTCGCCTCCGAAGCGACCATCTCCACCGAGACCTAGAGCGCCAGAGAGAGAGAGGCTCTCTCCCCGACGAAACGGAGGACAACCAGCGTGGCAGGAGCATGCTCGACCTGCAGAGCGAGGGCAAGGTCAACTGAGACCGATTGCCTGCTTTTTGTGCAAGGGACCGCACTGGATACGCGACTGTCCGGATCGACAGCGGGTGAACGCAATAGTAGCGATTGTGCATCGGGAGCTAGCGGAGAAACCGGCGGTGGTGCATGACGAGGAACCAGTAGATGCTCACATAGGAGTTGTGCGCATTGCCTCAGTAGTCGCAGGAGGATCATCACCGACCCCCGCAGAAGTAGAGCCGATAGACGCAGTCGGCAAGAGCAACGTCGAGTAGAAGACGAGCTCCGGAGATGCGAACCCTCCATAGGAGAAGAAGACGTATAAGCAGGCAGCGGAGGAAAAGACTTTACTAAAGTCTTGGGAGGAGATAGAAGCAGAAGACAACGCAAGACAACGTGCAAACTATGAGAAGCTCCAACGCAAGAGGGAACACACCTGGAAAGAATGCTACGAGGCTAACTGCGCCGAGCAAGAGAGATGGCTCGCCAGCCGGCGTTGAGCGGGACGCTCGCGCCGGACATCGAGGGCGATGTCCAAATTGGGCCGGGGAGAATTGTCAGGCCCGGGTTCGGCCGGTTCAGTCCGGAGCCCATTGGGATAGGCCCAAGCCCAAATTCCACCCAAACTTGGTGAAAGGCGGAACCCGTTCGAAACGAGATGAAGCGGTCAACGCCCCGCGTTGACCCGTTCTTGGCGGCATGCATCTTGGCGTATGGAAGCCGCGGCTTCCCCTTTAAGCGATGCACACGAGGTCGCCTTCTTCGGGCGACGACCTCGTCCTGGTGGACGAGAATGCCGCAAGACACATGGACGCGGACGAAGCTTCATCGGAAGACACGGGCGGGCAGCGCGGCGACTACGTCTCGGCGAGACTAACTAGAGGACGTCGTCCTCGGCTGGCAGACGCGGCAGCGTCCGGATCCGGCGGAGCTCGAGCGGCGTCTTCGCGCAGCGAAGCGGATGGGCGCGAGATAGGCGGAGCGAAGATCGCGGAGCTCGGACGCGATCAGAGCGGAAGACCCGGTCGGCGTGAGGCGGCAACAAAGCTCTATAAAGCAGAGCTTCATCGGCTCGGCGTCGAGATATCGAGTGACGGACGACACCAGGAGAGAACGAGGAACGAGAACTGTGAACGGCGACGAGAGTGAGATCGTCGCCGGCGTGAGGAAGCGACGTGAGGGAGTGTTAGGGTTTTTGTACGCTTTTGGGTGATAAATAAGAAGCGTTTTCCCTAGTTTCCGGCGTCTCCTTCGTTCTCTGTTCCAGCGCCTACTCCTCTGCCCTCTGCATCGCGGTCGCAAGAGGCGACGTTGATTTCCGGCGTCGGCAACGGTTTCTGGTGTGGCAGCGAAGAACAAGGGGTGAGGCACAGGCGGTGTCCTCCACCCGCCTTCGCGTCCTTCTTCCCGGCGGCAGACGACGCGAGCAGCGTCGGGACGAAGGCGAAAGCGGAGGTTGAAGACGACGACGCGAACGTTCGAACGCGTCGGGCGTTCGAAACGAGGCAAGTCAACGGTGGGAGCGGTCAACGAATGAAATCGAATTCGTTCGATTTGGAGAGTGACGTCAGCGAGGCGACGCTGACGCAATCGAAATCAAAACGCGGCGGCGATTTCAAATTGGGTTGCTGACGTCAGCGTTGAGATTAAATCCGGCGTTCGATTTTGACTTCGGTCAAAATCTGATTCGAGGTATTTTGATTTGGGATTTTTCGATTCCTTTCGGTTTTCTCGAATTAGGGTTAGGGTTTTCCAATCCTTTCCGTGCGAATTGTAATTTGGGGATTAAAGTTGAGCGGAGAACTAGGGTTTTGAATTTGGGGACGAAATTCGGTCCGGAAACCCTAGCGCGATCACGTTCTGGTGTTCCGCCGGACGGCTCTAGGAAGCAGATAAGCACTGTTTTTATACCGTTCCGACCGGGGCGTGACACCGTAGAACGCAAACCAGCGAATAAGCAGTCCCTCTGCATACTCGACTAGTTTACGACATATTAGGGTATCTAATTAGTTAATTAGCACAAATTTTAATTTGGCGGATAGGGTTTTCATTAAATTTAGATTAAGTTCGAGTTTAGAAGTATAAATTCTCTGTACACTATACCTAATTTTAAAATAAATTTAAAATATACTTTTATTGTAAAATTATAATAAAAAATTAATTTTTTTATTTAATAAAATATATATATGTATCTATTTAAATAGTCATGTCAAGTTGTGAAATAGAGTACTCATTTTTGGGTGTAAGCTGAGTTTGAGCTTGGTTTAGATATGGGCTGACTCTAAAATGGTTTGTGGACTAGTGAAGAAGTCATGGGTAACATTGAGCCCACGTGTGATTTTGGGTTACTTTGGGCATATGCATTAGCCTTATAACACGGTGTAACTCAATTGAGCTCAATATGGCGCACGGGCTTGGCTCATTGCGGCCCGACTAACTGGACACCCATATCCATGTCCACCATCCAGATCCAGATTTCCAGTGCCGCCATTTGTAAATCCGGCTTTCATCTTCCTCCGATTGCACGGCGACATGTTCATCAGAGGTAACTTCGTATTATTTGAGCAGTAGATCTTGGAGCTTTTCTTTTGTTAGATTCGGCCATATCATCGAATCGATACGCCTGAAGGTTTTTTTTTCTTCTTTTATTGCATATCACTTCGATCCAGTTGGATGAACATGATTTCTTGCCCCAAGTTCTGTAATGTTTGCGGAACAGATTTTTCACCCCTCTTCTCATCTTGTAAACAAAGATTTTATGTATTATTTTGTTAGAGTCGGCCATATCATTCAAGCGATGCCACCTGAAGTTTTTTTCTTCTTTTGTTGCATATCATTTCGATCCAGCAGGATGAACATGATTTCTTTGCCCTAAGAAGTTCTATAATGTATTAATGTTTGCCGAGTTGGTTTTCAGCCTTTTATTATCTTACTGTTTATATTGATGTAGGGTGGAAATATGGGAGTGGAAATATGGGAGGTGATGTAACTTCCTACTCTAGGGTATATAGTTGAACTTGGATACTGATTTTAAGTAATGACAAAATCTTATGAGGCAATAACAGTAAAATCATAATGTAACAACTAACTAAATATGCACTCAATCAAGTAAATATGCGCTCAATTTTATGTGGAATATTCTATCAAGCATGCGAACAGAAATATAGAGTAGATACGATGGATAATAAGGTAAGTAAAATACCAGTTGTAAAGTATGCTAAGAATCTAAAGAATTAATACCGACCAATGAATTTGATGCCCACTGTTGGTTCGTCCAAGCTAAAATCCTGTTGTTTCGAATTGGATCCGGAGAAGGCAGGGAACCAGCAAATAGACTCACAGTCCACCTTCCACACGTGCGCAAGCGGAGAGACATGTGTCAGACTGAAGAAATCAGCGGCGGAAGGCTCGATCGTGACGTCTTGATGCACCAGGGCGATCGTTTTTGATGGCGGTGCTCAGACAACGTGGATTGATGGCAGAGGCGATCGTCGAATGAAGGATGTCTGGTGAGGGGAAAAGTGACGCTGGATCTGAGAGGTGGCGAGATCACGATGATGAAGATGATTGGGTGAAGCGGCAACAGTTGTCTGGATGGAGTTGAAGAGACTAGCGATTGATCTCTGCGGATGAAATCGACCGAAGAGGGAAAGGCAGTGCTCGACTTCTCAAAGGCGGGCCGCTGGCAGAGTGATCTGTCGATTGGGGTTTGGATGGTGATGAAATAGGCGGTGGCGGGCTTCGTTGACGGTGAAGGGGGGCAGCGACGGAGCGCCGTGATGCTAGGCGGGATGACCGTGGAGATTGACGAGTCACGATCGTGTGCAGAGATGGAAGAGTAAAGGAAGAATATTTTAAATTAAATAATGTGATTTGATGAGACGGTGCTGTCTCATCCAGTTTCCTTTCCATCCCCGTCACTGTACACCCGTGACGAGCCCATTCTTCCTTGCCATGACCCGTTGCTGCTGCCTTATTTCTTCTCTTCGCCTTCACTCGCCTCCATCACGAAAGAACGAACGCTGCTTCGTCCTTCAACCGACGGTCGCCCCTTTTTCCTCGCACGCGTCTGCTTGTGTCCGGCGATTGCTCCGACGAACTCCTTCGCCGGCGGCGAGCTTCCTTTCTCTTTCGGCTCAGATCTGCTGACAGACCTTGCGACTCGGTTCTGGTGGATTGTCTAGACGGGAACCTCACCGGAAGCGTGATTCGGGAGGTGCTGCACCTATGGCGAGCCATCCTTATCACCGACGGACGTTTCCGCCACCTTCCAGTGGATTTCCGCGCGTCGTCTTCCCCGTCTCCGGCAAGATCTGTGAGCGGCGCCTCCAACGCCTTTCTGAAGATCCCCGGCGATTCAGGCAGTTTTTCGTGAAACGAACCGTACGGCCGAGTTCCTCTCGGCGTCGGCTTTCTTTCCCCTCTGTTTTCGGCGAGATTCGTGTTCCGGCGGTGAACAGTAACTCTGGCGAACTTTCCGGTGAACTCAGAAAGCTTTGCCGACGGTTCGTGTTACGCGTTCTGGTTGGTTCTAACGTATTCTCGACGACTCGGTGGTATTTGAGTTCGCACAAGGCTGCGAACTAGGTTAGTACCCGAACCCCCTTCGTATACGAGTAAACGAATGCATGCGTAAACCGAACCTGGATCTGGACATAAATACCTGACGAACTTGGATTAACATGTTAACTAGTAATTACGATTAAAATGGATTAAATGGAATATTATGGGCTTATACCTTGATTAACCTGCTAAGAACTGTTGATTGACTACGTACGTCTGGTTGGATCTATATTTTTCAGTACGTCTGCATCTGAGGTAGGGATTTTACCTCCTTCCGTTGTTACGGTGCCAACCGCATGTTAGTTAGCGGCACCTTCTTCTTGTTGATTAATCCTGTTGATTACTATTCTGATTCATGTTCTACTCTAGTCTTTATCCGTTGACATAAACTGCCTGTATGACACATGATATGAGTATCGGTATTGCATGCTAGTCTGTAAAGATAGCTGGTATGAGTTATGTTATACGTATGTATGAGGGCTGAATGTCTATCGATAGATAATTCAGCATACCTCGATGTACTGCCTGTGAGATTTCTGTTGAGACGCTGTGTGATCGTCTCTTACCGAGAGAGTCCGATGTTATGGGCTTGAGGTCTGTTATCAGCCCAATGAGGGGTTGTACTGAGTGTAGGACGCTACACTAGCGGGCTGTCAACGGATAGTCGTCTCTATTGTTCGGGGAGCCATCAGTAGGGACCACTCTATTTTATAGAGTTGCGGGTAGTGTACCACTGCTGTACCAGCTCCCAGTTTTATCTGTCTAAGGACACGTATATTGATACTTATTTGAGTTTGACTATACGATATACGGGACATGTAGAGTTACTGTGGCAATCTGGTAAACCCTTACACTCTGATCATGCACCATGTGATTTGTTGTATCCCTACTTAGCCTCCGGCTAACCCCCCTTTGTTTGCCTCCCGGTTCAGGCGCGGCTCCTTCGGGGGCAGATTAGATAGATAGCTTGGTGACCACCAGTCCGGTTTAGTTTTGCATCTGTCGGTCTGTTGTTTATTATATTTTTGTTATGTTGGACTCTGTTGACCGCTGCGCCGGTCGTGCATCTGTTAGTTCTGTTGACCGCTGCGCCGGTCATGTTATCTGTTAGTTTGTCGACTGCTGCGCCGGTCCTGTTGTTGTTATTTTTGTTGACCGCTGCGCCGGTCTTGTGTCAGTATTATTGCTTTTGGATATTTAAGGCCGGGCTGGCCTCTAGTTATGTTATTTTATTCAGTCTGTACCTTTCAGTTGTCAGGATTAATTTGACAGGTACAATGTTGTGCGTCCTGAGGTCCGGGATTCCCGGCGCGGGTTCCGGGTGGATTTTGGGGCGTAACAATTATGGTATCAGAGGTTAAGTTCAGGATCTTACATGGGACATAAGGACTTAGGATCAAACCTTAGGATTTAAGATCCGCGTTAGTGTTAATCGTATTTGATCATACTAATCTGTGATTTTAATTAACGTGACCCTTGCCGTTGTTGGTGCGTTACAGGAAATGACACCCAAGAAAAGCTCTCGTTTCGGTTGGATGGCTGGATTAGACTGTGGGGCATTGAGTGCACCACTCAGTTTGATGCGGAGGGATTCTAGTTCTGGAAATGAACGAAGGGAAGAACCATCGGTAGCCGCTCCGCGTGTTCCTTATGATGACAATGTTAACGAAGTGGGAAGTAGACACCATGCACCAGAACCTCCGGTCCAAGAACCTCCACGGCGTAGAGCGCGTGAAACTCCCTCGATTGCAGCGTTGGAGTTAGCATCCTACTTTACTGTCATGTGGTTTTAAGGCTGGCGTGTCCAGTAAGTTTGATTTGTCGCATCTCGAGGGTGAATTCTCTAGGCCTGGCCCGCCTAGGTGTCCTCTCTGGGTCGTGACGATCTACGTGTTGGACGTGCGAACGTATAAATTCCTATCGAATGAAAGTTCCTATAAGAACAATGATATAATTAAGGAAAGATGTAATCGGTTGAACCCCCTTAGATGAGAAACAATCTCATTAGATATCATATTAATGGGTCTCCTTAGAGCTTGTAGTTTTCGCAAGAGAAAACACTACTATTTTCTTATGATTCACATAATTTTAGCATCAATATTTTGGACATTAAGTTATAAACAAATTTGGGAAGCAAACAGTTACTTGAAAAAGTTAAGTAAGATTTCATAAGGGGAATTCGTTATAGAATGTTGGATTTGATACCTTGCAATTAATTTGTGGACAAACTAGGGCACAATAAACCAATTGTCACTGTTGGCTTTGGTGGGGCCCATAACTCATAGGCTAACAAGACTAGGCGAGTTAGTACAACTAAACTATGTTGACAAGTGCGTATTTCCGAGTAATGGATCTGCAAAGCATAGTGTTTGGAAGTGATGAATAAACTTTATTGACTTCATTATAAGGACGGGCATTCACATCAACTTTGAGCACATCACCGGAAGGGAAAATACTGTGGCTGACGCCCTGTCAAGATTGGCATCCTATGTGATTTGTTTGCCATAAAATGAATACCTTGTTGAGACACAACTCATTTATGAGGCTATAAAAGAGACCAGATAGCCAACCCTTTCCATAACTTGCAGCAAATTGGTGAAATCATCCTTGGGATGATGACTCCACCAATCAGGGCCATGTCTACCTTACTTCAGGGAGAATGCTCAAGGGCTGAGGAACAAAGACAGGAGGAAGAGCATGAAAAGTTCAAAGCAAAGATCATACTCTCCCCGACGTTCAGAGAGAAATTCCTCAAATCACTACCAGAAGTGATTAGTATAGATATTAGGTTCTTCGCACATCAAAGGACTTTTCAAAAGATGGTCTCCCTCAAAGAGCAAATGATGGCGTTCACTCCAAAACGGGGAATACACATATTCCAGGAAAAGGGTAAAAGCCTTTTAATCCCTTGGATTTTATATTATAAACTTAATCCTCGGTACTATCATTTTGTTCGAGAATTATGGAACTATGGTATGATTCGAGAATGGTCTTTGCTAAGAAACCGCCCAGCCTTTATCCTAGACTTCTTCCCGAAGAAGTTGAAAGAAGCTTGCAGAACTCACCCTGAGATAGAAATGGTAGTACACAACCAGATGCCACGTGTTAGTAAATGGACGACCCGATTTGAACCAAGAAAACAGGTCTGCATTATCTACACTGAGACGATCGTCGTGCATGATTTGGTAGAGCCAAACCGGCACTCCCTTGATATATACAACGAAACACACTACCTGGAACATATATCTTTAAGGCTGGAATACTACAATATAGATCCTAACGAGAACTATTACTGCAAATTTAATGAAACACCAAACATGGTTATATGAAAACAAGCCATCAACTTGTCCTCATCTGATGAGGAGATTAATGATTTTTCCATATTACCCGAAACAGAAGGCTTCAGTGACGAAGAAAATCTGGGAGAGTAGGGTTACAAAACCTAGGGTGAGCCCCAGTTGTGCCATGATAAGGGAATCAATTACTTTGTGTATTAGTCAGTTTTACTGCATGTCATGTATCTTACCTATTAAAGATGTTTCTACTATACATCCAGCGGTGGGGATGTCTTTTCTTGCATCTATGTAAACGCCATAGTGTGAGGCTACGAGACAAGTCGAGTGCCAACTAGTCTTATTCTCATAAGGGTGGTAAAATGTAACTCTCTTAGCGACGTTATTGGATAGATACGTGTAGTAGTTAAAGACCAGCGTGATGCTAATTTTTGTAGAACATGCTTGACAAAGAAGATCAATAAGGCTCTTTTAAGATAATTCTTGCGAAGCATTAAATTAATTACTATAGCAATAGTAGAAAGTTAGCAATGAATGTCATTAAACGAGAAGTGTTTACCCAAGATGAAGAATGTGTGACATTCGAAATCTTCGCGGATCACCAAAGCCTGAAGTACTTGTTTTCTCAGAAGGAATTAAATATAAGGCAGCGAAGATGGGTGAAATTTCACAAAGATTATGACTGTATGCTTAATTACCACCCGGGTAAGGCCAATGTTATCGCAGACGCCCTAAGTAGGAAGACTACAGGGGTGTTAGCCACTTGCGAGTAACACCGACTGAATTAGCACAACAGATGACAGATCTATTTGTTGAGATTGTGTGCCCCACTGAGCATGGTTGTTTGGCCGTGATGATGACACAGTCCCCTATGGTGCAGAAGATTATTAAGGCACAACCAAATGATTGGTACCTGCAGTCTATCATTATGAAGGGTAAGAGAGCGGAATGTACCCAGGATGATCAGGGTGTGATCAGATGTCAGGACCGCCTATGTGTGCCCGAGATAGTTAAAGATGAATTAATGGAAGAAGCACATAAGTCCAGATTTGTAGTACACCCTGGTGCTACTAAGATGTACAGAGACCTTCGAAAATCCTATTGGTGGGAAGACATGAAAAGAGATGTGGCAAAGTATGTCGGGCGATGTCTTGTATGCCAACAAGTGAAAATTGAACATAAGAAACCTTCTGGGCTCTTACAGAGTATTCCTATTCCGGAATGGAAGTGGAAACACATTACCATGGACTTCGTGACGGATCTTCCTAGGTCGCGCACCAGCCACGACTCGATCTGGGTGATTGTAGACCGGTTGACCTAGTCTGCCCATTTACTCCCTATCAGAAAGAATTACTCCATGGACAAGCTGACAAGGCTGTATTGTCAGGAGATTGTACGGCTACATGGGGTTCCTGCAAGTATTATTTCTGACAGAGACCCACGGTTCACGTCTAGGTTTTGGGGCAGTTTGCAGAAGGCTTTGGGAACTGAACTGCGGTTCAGTACGGCTTATCACCCGCAGACTGATGGACAATCTGAGAGGACCATTCAGACCTTAGAGGACATGCTTCGAGCCATCACTTTGGACTTCACGGATGGTTGGGAGTGCCATCTTCACTTAGTGGAATTTGCGTACAATAATAGTTATCATTCGGCGATCCAGATGGCACCTTTCGAGGCTTTGTACGGTAGGAAGTGTAGATCTCCGGTGCTATGGGACGAAGCAGGTGAAAGCCGTGTGTTGGGACCGGCTATGTTAGCACTTGATGCCGAGAGAGTTCAGATTATTAGACGGAGATTATTAGCTGCCCAAAGTCGACAAAAGAGATACGCAGACAAGAGACGGCGGCCACTTGAATTTGATGTCGATGACCACGTGTTCCTTCGGATTTCTCCGAAGAAGGGTACGACTAGATTCGGGTATGCTGGTAAGTTAGCCCCGAGGTATATGGGTCCTTTCGAGATACTGGAGAGAGTTGTACCCGTCGCATACCGCTTAGCACTTCCACTGATGTATTCTTATATCTATCCGGTGTTCCACGTATCCATGTTGCGTAAGTACATCGCAGATCCATCTCATGTGTTGAGCCATGGTACGGTTCATATCCAAGAAGATGCTACGTATGCCGAGATGCCTGTAGAGATCTTAGAGCGCAAAGAACACAAGCTGAGATATAAGGTAATCAGCCTGATTAAAGTCAAATGGAAACATCACCCTGAGAGTGAGGCTACTTGGGAGCGCGAGGACGAGTTCATGAGGAACCATCCGGATCTATTTCCGGAGATGCAGGAGTAGACGAGTGACTTCTGTCGAGTGACCGTTGTATTATCGCTTTTGTAATCCGGTTGTTACCATTAATAAATATTATTTGTTTACCGCTAATGAGTGTGTTTGGAATTTGGGGACCAAATTCTTTGAAGGTGGGAATAATGTTACATCTGTGATATAAAAAGACAAAGAGAAACAGTAAAGGAAGAATATTTTAAATTAAATAATGTGATTTGATGAGACGGTGCTGTCTCATCCGGTTCCCTTCCCATCCCCGTCACTGTACACCCGTGATGAGCCCATTCTTCCTTGCCGTGACCCGTTGCTGCTGCCTTATTTCTTCTCTTCGCCTTCACTCGCCTCCATCACGAAAGAATGAACGCTGCTTCGTCCTTCAACCGACGCTCGCCCCTTTTTCCTCGCACGCGTCTGCTTGTGTCCGGCGATTGCTTCGACGAACTCCTTCGTCGGCGGCGAGCTTCCTTTCTCTTTCGGCTCAGATCTGCTGACATACCTTGTGACTCGGTTCTGGTGGATTGTCTGGACGGGAACCTCACCGGAAGTGTGATTCGGGAGGTGCTGCACCTCTGGCGAGCCATCCTTATCACCGGCGGACGTTTCCGCCACCTTCCAGTGGATTTCCGTGCGTCGTCTTTCCCATTTCCGGCAAGATCTGTGAGCGCCGCCGCCAACGCCTTTCTGAAGATCCCCGGCGATTCAGGCAGTTTTTCATGAAACGAACCGTACGGCCGAGTTCCTCTCGGTGTCAACTTTCTTTCCCCTCTGTTTTCGGCGAGATTCGTGTTCCGGCGACACTGTTCCGGCGGTGAACAGTAACTCTGGTGAACTTTTCGGTGAACTCCGAAAGCTTTGCCGACGGCTCGTGTTACACGTTCTGGTTGGTTCTGACGTATTCTCGACGACTCGGTGGTATGTGAGTTCGCACAAGGCTGCGAACTAGGTTAGTACCCGAACCCCCTTCGTATACGAGTAAACGAATGCATGCGTAAACCGAACCTGGATCTGGACATAAATACCTGAAAAACTTGGATTAACATGTTAACTAGTAATTACGATTAAAATGGATTAAATGGAATATTATGGGCTTATACCTTGATTAACCTGCTAGGAACTGTTGATTGACTACGTACGTCTGGTTGGATTTATATTTTTCTATACGTCTGCATCTGAGGTAGGGATTCTACCTCCTTCCGTTGTTACGGTGCCAACCGCATGTTAGTTAGCGGCACCTTCTTCTTGCTGATTAATCCTATTGATTACTATTCTGATTCATGTTCTACTCTAGTCTTTATCCGTTAACATAAATTGCCTGTATGACACATGGTATGAGTATCGGTATTGCATGCTAGTCTGTAGAGATAGCTGATATGAGTTATGTTATACGTATGTATGAGGGCTGAATGTCTAGCGATAGATACTTCAGTGTACCTCGATATACTGCCTGTGAGATTTCTGTTGAGACGTTGTGTGATCGTCTTTGACCGAGAGAGTCCGATGTTATGGGCTTGAGGTCTGTTATCAGCCCAATGAAGGGTTGTACTGAGTGTAAAACGCTACACTAGCGGGCTGTCGAAGGACAGTCGTCTCTACTGTTCGGGGAGCCATCAGTAGGGACCACTCTATTTTATAGAGTTGCGGCTGGATTTCTGGACGGGAAGAAAGAAGGTGATGGAGAACAGTAGATGCGGCTAGGGTGGAAAGTTGCACGGATGATGGGAACGTCAGGGAAGAAGAAGGTTTAGCTCTCACGGCCAGCACCAAAGGTGCGAAAATAAGCCCTCACCGCCAACACTAAAGGTGCGATAAGAAGCAAAAAAAATTTTATTAAGCCAAGATTGATTGTTCCCTAGGGATTACAATGCTTAAATAGAAATTACACATGCTAAATTTAGAAAACTGAATCCTACTAAAAATTCAAAATAAAAATAATGTCCTAATACAAATATCTAAAGAAAAATAATAATAAATTCAAATATCCAAGTGGTAGCAGGCCGGCTTTCGTTGGGCCCTTGTAGATCTTCTGGGTCTATCTTTTATGTCCCCATCATTTGCATTGCTAAAAGTTTTTCTGTTTATAGCAACAGTAGCCCTAAAAAAGCCCGATTTTTTTTTAAAAAAAAGAATTTTAAGCTACTTTTTATCAGACGAATCTTTGCATGATGCACATCATTGTCAAACTAGACCTATGAATATTTTTTTATGATTCACGTTTTTTTTTTCCGCAAAGGCAAGAAAGTAATTTTAATAAGGTATAAAAAGATAGTTATAATTTATATACAATCGCCCCTAGACCCTTAGGATTCTAGAAAATTTTGATAAGATTTTCCCTGTAAGCATGAATCCTGCATACAAGGTGTCAGGCCCTTGCTTAATTTAAGCATGCTTAATCAATCCACGTTAGCTTCTACATGCGTGTTCTTTCTCTCTCACGCTTCGTCCGCTCAAAGCCAGTAGCACGATGCATGACGCACGACGCAAACCACGCTTGCTCGCCGCCACATGCGTCGAGAGAGAAGTGGAGGGGCATGCGGCAAGGGAGAGGCCACTCGCGCCTCTCGCCTTCAGCCTCATCGGCGCCCTTTTGGTGCCGGAAGACATCATCGTGTCCACGTCCATTGTTCGTGTTTCTCATCGAAGCGCGGCTGAGTTCGCGTCGGAGCGAACGAGAGCCGTCGAGTCCTCTTACGGCGAGTGCACTGCCGCCGTAGCCGGGGCTCGTAAGGATGAAGAAGCCTCTGCCGCCGGAGCTACTCGTCCCGTCGAGGCCGCCTCCTCACATACCCCGAGTTCAAGTGAGGGGAAGACGGGACAGGGGAGGGGAGCGGGTACGGAAGGAGGCGGGGAAGATCAGGGAAGGGAAACCCGGTGTCATCGGCGCTTTGAACCACCCACCCACACCACCGAAGTTGCCGAGATGCCGCCAAATGGAGGAGTGGATGGGAGGGTGAGTCCAGGTTCGTTCTCAACCTGGACGATCCGGTTTCGTCCTCGTCGCCGGTCCCTCAACCGCTCATAGACCTCAGCTCAGCCTCCCTTACCAGACGTAGATTTCCCTCAGCCGTTTGACCTCTCAACCCAGCCTTCCTATTCATTTCCCGAGCTTGCCGGCCTGGCTTTTATAGAAGCTCGGCCTCGGATCCCCATTGCTTCATCCAGACGCACGTGGAGGAAGACTTCGCACGAGGTCTGTGCGGTGGCAGGCGGTGCCCATATCGCGCCGGACGTCCCGCCCATGCCTTCCCACGTCGCCTGCGACCTGACATCGGTGCTCTCTTCAGCCTGCTAGACCGAGCGTCGCCTGCTCCTTGATCAGCTGGATCGAGAGCTGCCGCCCGATGTGACCACTCATTTCGCCGAGGTCTGCCTCTTCGCTGACTAAGCTCACGCCGTTGCCTCATCTGCTGCGGATCGGTGCCGGACAGCGCATCACCGGCCGGCGTTGCTTTCGGTGGGGTCACCTTAGACCCTCGGCCGCCGGCGACATTGCGGACGTCAGCTGCAATCGACGAGTGAAGCGTCGATTTTGCCCATGGAGATCCTAAATTGGATCTCAATTTAGCCGTGGGCTTGAGCTGATTTTGACCCTAGTCTCCAGCTTAATTGGGCTGAGCCCTAGGCACTAAATTTAGGGCTGGGCCTAACACATGGTGCAGAGCACCTTAAAAAAAAAAAAATATCAAGACAGGAATAACTCATTCAAAATATGACCAACCAAATCATAGAACAGCCACGGCCAATGAAAACCGATCCAGCAAGATCCACATAATTGATGAACCGAACACATTGAATAATATTAGCCGGCATCAATCAATTGCAAGAGTCTTTCATGTGCAGTTCCGAAGAGAAAATTAGTGCAGGAGGTCGCCCGGATGTACATCTATCCTTCCCAGAAATAAAGCGACTGTCACTGTCAGCTTCATTAGTGTCATTGGAGGGGCAGAACGTGTATATGCAAGTAGCCTGCATGCAAACAGTATTCACGAGACGATATGAGGTCCACAATGATTGTAAGAAATAGTAAGAAGTAGCCAAAAAAAAAAAAAAAGCAGACAGATGCCATCAACAACAGCCAAAAAAATCAGAAAAGGGGTGTCCGGTAGGAAACGCTGCCACGTTCCTTTTTCTCTTCTCTTTAGAGATGTTTTTAACTTTTTTTTTTCTTTCATTGTCAAATCGAATTTGTATAGTAATTGTCCTTTTGCTCTTCCAGCTCTTAGACTTGGACACAACCTCCATCATGTTATCAGATCCAGACTTATTGATATGACGTTAGTGTGCTCATACCTAAGATTCATCAATAGTGTCAATCTCAAAGCCATGTTGATATGACGTTAGTGTGGTCCTACCTAAGATTCATGAATAGTGTCAATCTCAAAGCCATGTTCATATGACGTTAGTGTCGTCCTACTGTCACGCCTGTATTATACAAATACAATAAATTAATTTTAATTAAATTTTTACCAGATTCGAATTACCATGTAGGACTTAAGTTCATGTTTTGTCCAAATTTAACGCAACCGATGGGGGTGCATCTGTCCGCACCCCTCAGCCTTCATAAGGAGTTTCGACCCTCGTCCAGTGCAAAAAGGAGAGAGAAGAGAGAAAATGTCACGTCAGCTTCTAAACGTTAAATGAAATAGAAGAGAGTCATACCTTAAGCGGGTCGGATCCAATCCTCGGACCCAAGATTCAACCACGTCTGAAACCCAATTCGGAACCGAACTCGCCCATGGACCTCGGGACGACTCGTCCACGCTCACGTCAACACCTTCGTCCGAACGGCTGTGGGCGTCCCTCAGTTCGCGTTGGAGCCGGTGTCAAGGTTCCGGCGAGCTCGTCGCCGCCGGGTTCTGAGTTTGTGTTCGCTGCGGAGTGTTCAAGTTCTCCGTTGTCCGCCCGAGTTTGCAGTCCAACTGAGGTTACCGCCTCGAGTTCGTCCGATTTAAACAGACGAGAGGCGGAGGCGGAAGAGGTGTATCGGTGTCGATGGAGCTCCGTTCAGGGGGGGTGGGAGGAAGACCTCGTCTGTCGTCCGTCCAACACCAACCGACTAGCCCGAGCTCGCAGGGCAGCCGAAACTGCCGCCTCGTGTTCGCCGGAAGGGAGTGGGTGCAGAAGAAAGGGGCAGGGGAAACTCGGCGTCATCGTTGCTTCGAACCTCCCACTCACACCACCGAAGCTGCGTGACGAGGGCCGTCGTTCGTTTCCGTCGGAGTCACCGACTCGTTGGAAGGGCGAACGGGAAAAAGGGGTGGACGAGCTTCGTTCTCAACCTCGCCGCCCGTTCTTACCGCGTTCCTGTCGCCGCTCCAAGGTCCGGCCGTCCACCTTCCTCACTGTCAGTCGAACCTTACTTTTGGTGGATTCTTACCAGACGTTCCTCTCCCGTCGTTCCTCTCTCTTCCAAGCTTGATTTCTCGCCGATTTATAGGCGAGCGTCTGTCGCCTTCCTCTACTCAGCAGTGCGAGCAAGATCCTCTCACGTCGGCTGGATCTGGGTGCCCATGCCGTAGCGGAAGCCTCGCCCCATGCTGCTTGTAAGCCTCCGTGCGGCAGCACCCTCCGGCCCACTGGGTTAAGTCGCGAACTCTCGTCGATCCGCTGGATCGAACGCCGTCGCCGCCTCTTGGTCAAGCCTCTGACGCCTGTCGCCTGTTGCTTGACGAACCCATGCCTCCCTCGTCGTCCTTCCGGCCGCTCGCCATCGTCACCATTTGACGCCGGACGCGGACGAGACGACTTTGCGTCGTCTTTTCCCATCAATCCGCCAGCGCCTAGCCATGTTCGCCTCGTCGATTGCACGTGCTGTCGCTGCCTCACCGGCCGGAAGACAACCACCCGGCGGTGCGACTTCGTCCAGCGATCCTTCCAGTTGGGGCGGCCGGAGAAGTGGCCGGCGTTGCCGTTGTCGACATTGGTCGAAGCGACGAACGATTTCACCGTTCGAATTTTCTCAAGTCAGAGTCCACTTTCCCCTTTCGCATATTTGGGTTCGGGCCCGATTTTGACCTCGATCAACGGCCTGGTTGATTGGGTCATTGGGTTGGTTCCCAAATCAGAGTCCACTTTCCCATTATTCATGTATCACATGATTAAGATTAGATGAATCTGGTGGTGATTTTAATGAATCTAATTTTCGTTTTCCGTGCAGAATTTGATGAGTATTCTGTAGATCCCGGTGCCACTCTTAGTCAAATTAAATAAATAAACCTCCACCCGCACCCCTGGCCTGACCCAGATCGGCACGGCGTGGCACGCGTGTGTAACCAAATCTAGGCAAGAGAAAATAAGGTAATATAAATTCAAGTTTCATCTCATATTCCCTGTGTGTGGAATTATATCTTTATACGGGATGAATTTTTTAGAGGATAGAAAACTTAATAGGAAAAAAAATTTAAATAAAAAGAAAAATATTTAGTAAAATTCTTCTTTGTGTTTACTTGTGAAGAAAATAAGAAGGATTAAAATCCTTTCTTGTGTCCGTGCTGCTTATTCTGCTCGACTTGGGCAGATTGAAAATGAAAGATTTTTCTCATTTTTATCTTTCTTATCTTTTTATTTTTTTATTTTTTTTAAAATAAACGAAGGATTTTATTAGAATTCATTTCTTTTTCCTAAAATCCCTTCGAGTAAACAAGTTTTAAGGAACTAAATGTCTTATTCGGCGTTTGGTTTTTTTTTGGATTTTCTCCCAAAAACTCCAACAAGTGTGGTCCTACCTATCATTTTTCTCCTCAAACTCTTTAGTCTTTAGTGTGCTTCTTTATATCATTTTTCCAATCTATCTGGTAACACAACACTTGGAGCAGCTTCCTACCTTTTTAAGAAGCGGATGGAAATTTTAAGTAGACCGATTGAATATAGAGCAACATATAGGTGTTTGTCATTATTGTGCACCCTCCAATTTTAAAGAAATTGATAGTGCAACATAAAACGCTGACACAAACAGATCCTTGCAGGCTTTCCATAAGAATGAGAAATGGAATCGCCTGTCTCAACTGCCCCGAGTGAAATTTTGGGATTATACTTATTAATATAAGAGCTGGTAACATATCTAGTTATCTACTGTAAAAATTTAGATAGAAAATATTTTATTATCCATGCTAATTTAAGAAGTGACTTTCCTATTAAAAAAAATTGCATGCATGACTTGCATGCATAGATATAAAGTAATGTGTAATCGTCATATGAATATTTTATGTTAGATGATGTCATCTAATGCAACAAGATGCTCACCAAACCTTGTCTTGTTATTAGACCGCTTTTAATAGAGAAGAAGTGCACAGAAATCAGAAGTGTGCTAGAGTTGACTATCTACAGAAGCACATTTATTATAAAGGGGCTTGCAATATGTACGTATGTGTGGCGTGTACGTTGGCAATTGGCATCTAAGAGTGAAGCGAATCCTCAAACGAATGGATTTGCAGGCTCTCACCGCGCTGCTTTTGCTCTCCTTCTCCTTCTTCCTGCTTCTTGCCAAAGCACTCAAGAGCAGATCGAGTAGACTCTCCAAATCCCAATCCCAACAAGAGCTTCCTCTCCCACCCGGCCCATGGCGGCTCCCTGTCATCGGCCACATCCATCACCTCGCCGGCAAAATCACGCACCGGGTGCTGCGCGACCTCGCGCTGGCCCACGGCCCCGTCATGCTCCTCAACATCGGCCATGTCGACGTCGTCGTCGTCTCCTCCCGCGAGGCCGCCGAGGAGGTCATGCGCACGCATGATATCAACTGCGCCAACCGCCCGGAGGTCGCCGTCGCCAAGATCGTGGGCTACGACTGCTCCGACGTGGCCTTCGCCTCCTACGGCGCGTACTGGCGCCAGATGAAGAAGATCTGCACCGTCGAAATGTTCAGCGCGAGGCGGGTCAAGTCCTTCGCCTCGGTGCGAGAGGAGGAGACCGCCCAACTGATGAGGGGAATCTCGGCGGCGCCTCGCGCGGCGCCCGTGAACCTAAGCGAGCGGCTCATGGAGACGGTCAGCCACATCATCTGCAGGGCCTCTGTCGGCAAAAAGTACGAGAACCCGGAGGAGGGGTTCGTGCCGGTGGTGAAGGACGCTATGGAGGCGCTCTCCGGGTTTAGCATCGCCGATTCTTACCCTTCGTTGAAGTTCGTGGACGCGCTCACCGGAACGAACCTCCGGTTTATGAGGATCCGGCGAAGGCTTGACAAGTTGATGGATGAACTCATTAACCAGCACCAGGCGAAGAAGGAGGAGGATTTGATGGGGGTGCTTCTCGGCGTTAAGGACGAGCACGAGAACCTTGAAATTCCTCTAACATTCGACAGCGTCAAGGCTGTTATTGCGGTGAAGAACTGTTTCCTCGTTAATTCTCCACTAGATTCTTGGAAAGAATATTGATTAATGTTTATCTGATTATCTCAGGATATGTTCGTGGGAGGGACGGATACGACGGCGACGGCGCTGGAGTGGGCGATGTCGGAGTTGATGAGGAACCCCGAAACGATGAAGAAAGCGAAGGCGGAGGTGAGGGAGGCGATGAGCGGGAAAACAGAACTAGAGGATGCGGACGCGGGGGAGCTGAGCTACCTGAAGCTGGTGGTGAAGGAGACGCTGCGGCTCCACCCGCCGCTGCCGCTGCTGCTGCCGAGAGCGGCGAAGGAGAGCTGCGATGTTGCCGGGTTCAGGGTTCCCGGGGGGAGCAGAGTGATCGTCAACGCATGGGCGCTGGGAAGGGACCCTGCGTACTGGGGCGATGACGCCGAGCGATTCCGGCCGGAGAGGTTCGAGGAGAGCGCGGTGGACCTGAAGGGGGCCAACTTCGAATTCGTGCCGTTCGGAGCGGGGAGGAGGATGTGCCCGGGGGTGCAGTTCGCAATGGCTAACGTGGAGCTTGTCCTGGCGCGGCTCCTCTTCTATTTCGACTGGGAGCTCCCTGCCGGCGTGACGCCGGAGGAGCTGGACATGGAAGAGCAGCCCGGCGCAACCGCATCGAGGAAAACAGGTCTCTCCTTGCTGGCAACTCCCTGGATTCCGCTGCCCGGAGGGGCCACCATCTGAAGAAGGCTGTAGCAGATCTAATATTGCTATTGTGTGTGATTGTTTTTCCAATCACTTACCCCTGTTTCGTTTTTTTTTTCCACAGCCATTAATTTCCACTGTATTTATTTCAACTTATGCTATGTTAGGCTGGGTGGCTATGTTAGGTTGGGTGATTTCAGGATAGAAAATATAATGAATCTGAATGGTATCCTTTCGGGTGAATTTTATCCAATCGAATATAATCTAAATACAACAATAATTTGAATGCTGCATTTTCGTCCTCGATGATCTAGTGTCAATGTCATTGTCAATTTACTTGTCATTCTAGGGTGAGCATGGGTTGGTAAGAAATTATTTTTTTTTTTATAATTCCATAGTAAAAAAAAAATTAATCGATTTAGCAATTTTTTTAAGTAAAATCTATTTCAATTTTTTTAAAAGATTATTTTTTTTTAAAGTCGGCTCGCCCAGCACACATCCCGGCTCCACTGCAGGCTGTGCCCCTGATCCGCTGGCTACCTACCGTGTCACGCCCCGGTCGGATCGGCCTAAAAACAGCGCTTAACCGTTGTCTTAGGGTCGTCCGGCGGAACACCGAATGCGTGAACTCCCTAGGGTTTTCGGCCAATCTCTTTTCAAAATCAGGAAAGTCCGGAAAACCCTAAATTGAGAATACGTTGAATCGAATTCAAAATTCACCGCGCCCAATTTCGCCGCTCACCGATTAATTTGATCTGCTGACGTCCGCTTGACGTCAGCGCCCGAAATCTCAAATCGCCGCATGAAATCTTCTCCTTGCTGACGTCCGCTGACATCAGCCCCGATTTCGAATCGCCGTCGAAATCGAAATTCGATTTCGCGTCTTCGATTTTAACTATAGTCAAAATCGCCGCCTGACGCCTTCGTCTTCCTCAGCTGAGCGCCGCCGTGCTCGCGTGTGCGGCCGATACCGGGGAAGGGTATGTGAGGACGCCGCCTGCATCTCACCCCCCTCGACGTCGTCCGGCAGCCGCCCGCCGCCGGAACCCTGGCAGCCGCCTGCTGCGGTAACCTGCTGGAAGTGCCGTCGCAAACCGGAAGAAACAGGGGAAGCTGGAAAACTCGTTTATTCCTCTCTGAATCGGGTTACAAGCTTTCTTGGCGATGGTCCTCCGACCGTCGCCCCCGTCCCTCCCTCGCCGGTCGTCCTCCGACGCCGGTTACATGCTCTCACTTACTCACGCTCGTCGACGCCCTCTGGCGCCGGCATCGCCCTCCGGCGGCATCAGAGCCGCTGCTCTGGAAGGGGCGACGACGCTCTTCGCCGGTGGAGTCGCGCTCCCCAGCGCTTGCTCTCCTCTGTGGTGTCGCCTCTGCGCCCCTTTTCCAGTCCGCTCCTGTTGGTTTTATAAGAGAAGACTGCCGCTGCCTTCCTCCTCTCCGGAACGCGTCTTCCGCTGATGAAGCCGCCCGCTTCTCACGCCTCGAGTCGTCCGCGTCTCTCGCGACCTTTGCCGCCGTCTGCGACTCCGCCCGATCCGCTCGAGCTCCGATTCCTCCGCCTTGGACGAGATCGTCGTCCGCGTCCGTGTTTGCCGCCGAGGGAGCGAAGCTCGAATCTCTCGGCCGCTCGCGCTCGTGAATCCGCCGAAGCCACTCGTCCACGTCTCCGAGCTCCTCGCTGCGGCCGCATCTGAAGATTTCTCCACTTGCCAGCGTCCGCCAGTGTCCGCGTCCCTCGCTCGTGTCCGATGGAAGCGGTCGTCTCCGCCGCACATCCGAGTTGCTGCGGGATTAAAGGCGTAGCTGCATTTGATTGTTGGTCAACGTCCTCAGTTGACCGGGCTTTGGTGGCTTGGGTTCCGATTTTGGCCAGGCTTGCTTCATTTACTAGGCCCACTGGGCCTTGGGCTGAACCGACCTAACATATCGTGTGCCTCGAAAAATTGCCGCTGCCAAAGAATGCTCATGCGATGGTGTTGAAATTTATGCTGTTGTGCATAAATCTCAAAAATAATTATTTGCACAACTCTAAACACTACTGGGAGCTGCACAAGATTTTTTTCAGCAGCGGGCCTACAAAGAAATTTTTTCTTTTTATTTATCTGATGAAGACAGCATTAGAATCAGAAAGAAGAGGAAGCAAGAAAACTACGTAAAACTGCAAGTAACTCTGCCGCCGACTCTGAGTAAATATAAAACAAAGAGTTAACAACAATGTTTGCAGATAAAAAAATTACATTTACCAGTGAAAACGCACAAAAGTAACAAGCAGAAGATGTGGCAACTATACACAGACTCAAATGGAGCGGTTTGAGGTGCGAGAAGAAAAACCCAAGGCCAAGCTTAAGTTTCTTTGAACATTACATTATTTCATGCTCTTGCTGTCTTGCGGTAAGATAATGCAAGCTACCATTCATTAAGACTTCAGAGTTCTGCTCATGTTGTTCCTGAAGAACATCAAAATTGGTTCCTATACTTGCATTCTCACAAGAAAGGATATCGACAATGCTAAACACCACTGGCTGTGTGTTCTTCCCACGAGCAACTCTACGTGCATAAATGTGGAATCTTACTTAATTACATCACGCATTTAGAACGAATATTCCTTGAGATCTGCTCTGGAATCACCCACTTCCATGTCAGCTAAACATTCCTCTGCAGTTAAGGGAGGAAGTTTCCTGGTCTTCCGCTTCAGGTTATGCTTGTGCCAGTCAGATTTGAAGTGATCCCTATATTGTGCAGAATCTCCTACTACAGCATTACAGGTGCTACATCTGTTCTGCTTAGCCTGCTGCTCTTCACCACTTCCATTCTCAGTTGAAATGTTCTGATTGTGCAATCTCTCACTAAGATGGGCAACTGAATCAGGCTCCGCCGACCTTGGGACAAGTTCGTCAGTATCATACTGGTCAACATGAGCATCCCCCTCTGCGTGCCCTGAAACGTTAAGTATTTCCAATCTCCCTTGCAAGGTTCTCATGAGAGCGTCACAATCACGAAAAAGACCAGGTTCCAATTCGCAAACCTTTAATACAAGCAATTCAAAGTTAGAACTGAAGAGTATCAGATCAAAGGATCTCTCCGTATTTGCAAAATACAACTATGACATAAATAAATCGTGAGCTTTTCAATATTATTCCTATTGAACCAAAAAATATATATAATCTTCTTAGATCCCATTCTGAGAAGTGATAAACTTCATGAAGGTGATGAATCTTGCAGCATGGCTCTCGGGAAACACCATAAAGTGAAACAAAAAGGACAATATGATCAAGGCAAAAGAGACCAAGGTTTAAAACAATGGAAGCAAGGCCCAATCAAAGTGCTGAAGTAGAGAGAAAAAGGAATTGAGAAAATAGGTTAATGTTATTAATTAAAAGTAGGATTTAAGATACCAATCCGGCCACATCTTACACACGGTACAGGCCAACAGGACCATTTTCGGATCGGCCACTACTGACGCATGATACAGGTCAGTACAGACCGGGTTTTGTTTCTATTTATTATCTTTTGTTAGGATTAAACCATATATACAGGTATTAGGAATAACCCAAACTAAATGCAGAATATAATACTAACCCATATTCTTTTCATTAATCCATGATTAAGAATAACTATAATAATTAACAAATCTACAATATAATGATTAATTAAAAAAAACACATAATCTAATGATACACTAATATCCTAATTAATTAACTCCATCACAAGGCTTAGGTTCACTCTCATTTCCTGGCATTTGTGGCAAGAGAGGCAAAAACCTAGCATCTGAATAACTAGTCTTCTCCTTATCAATAACTACTTACAACCACTCAGCCAACAGAATTAAGAAAATCTTTCTGTATCACATTATGCATTGTGCATCTTGTTCTTTTATATTTTTAAATTAATACGTAGGCTACAAAAATGAAACACTTTCGCTGGCATCCCTAAAACATGACGTTCCACTTGTTTTCATCGAGCATCCTTGCTTGCAGTCTTTTCCTTCACATTTACATTCTTCATTTATCATGCATCATTATACTCAGGTGATTAAACACGATATTGTTTGAACAAAAACTGGAAAGTGATTCATGTTATTGCCACATAGCCCGTTGTGGACACTCATTAAAGAGTGCTAAGCCCAGGCCCTTGGACAATAATCCGTTGTCCGTGTTGCTTGTGTGGCCATAATCTATTTAAATCCTCATGCAAATTTATTCTTTACACCTCCAAGCCTTTTTTGCTCAGCATGTATACAACATATCCAAGTAAATGATGTTCATTGTCAATTATGAATTGTTTCCTTTTCACTTGGAAACTTCAAGAAACAATTGAGGAAAAAGATGGCGAAATTTGCATTTTGTGCACTTGATATACAAGAAAGAGAAAAGAAGATTATGTTATCTTCCTTCGCTTATAATTTTAAGAAACAGCTACCATGGAACAGAACCAAACAACCACATGTATATTCAATATATGTCACTCAAAATTTACCATATTCAATCTTTCTGTTGTCCTCAATGCCGCAACAGTTTTTTATTATTTATATTCTATAGTTCAAGAAGCACAAAGAAAATTCAACGTAGAAGTAAAAATTCTCAATTAAAATTTCACATAAAAAAGAAGTTTAGTCATTTTCATGGAAGGGACTGCAAAGATCATATTTTCACAGAATATCTATAACACTATCTTTGTATCCTGGTATCCTAATGTTTATTATAGCACTAGCCGCACAACAATGTTCAATACATGATAATCAAAGGGATAGTAACCCTAACCATAGATAAGCAGTTTTGAGGGCTTACAATGGATGGTTGATTTCCAGATTCATCCCTAGAAGTAACATTAGCGTTCCAATCATTGAGCTTCTCCTTTAGAGTAGGATAGCCTTTCTCTGGTACAATAAGACGCAATCTCAAAGGAGATCTCTTTATAGGGAAATGCTTCTGAAGCTCCCGAATAAGTTCCAATGCCTTCAAAGAGAAAGAATAAAAAAAATTAAACTATCTAATATCTTTTAAGACTACAAGTGAATAATTTTGTATATGTCTATCATAGGTCCCTAAGATTATAGAGACAGAAAAAGGCTTCAGAAAGGCTATGGAATAGCCTAATTCTATGACTAATAAATTATGTCCGCTCTTGTCATGGGGCTTGTAGGAGCACCTTTACTAATTGTTTTAAACATTAAATGTCAAATATTAACTACAACAGCCACATCTTACATAAGTATGAATTGAGAACAGAACATCAAGGTAAAAAAATGCTTCAGCCAGCTGAAAGTGGCATCATGATTGTAGAAAAGATTTAAGCAGTGGGGTGAACTAGAAAATAATGATTATAGTGTCTACGTTCATAATGGTAAGCAAAATACCTGTTTTTTTGAGTTTTGATTAGGTTCCACAGCAAAATGTATCTCATGCATAAGCCGTTCAATCATGCTGATTGTATAAGGACGATTAGTTTCTGGATTGATGGTCTTCTGCATTACAATAGTAGCAATGTCCCGGAATTGACTTGATAGTTGAGATTCTCTCTCCTTCCCAGCAACTTGAAGCTCTCCTTTCTCCAAAATCTATTAGCACTCACATTGTTACAGAAGAACTTTCTCTATCAAAAACAGCGAACCTTACAGTAATATGAAAACAAAGTTTAAAATCAATTGATCTAAGGCTTAAGTTAGTGATCTTGCAGCCATTATATTTCGTATTAAAATAGTTTAGTCCATATCTCATGTGGCATTTTCCCTCAATTGAGATTTTTGGGTACTCATCTACTCATACTTCCGACAAAAGAAGTGATCATCTGTCACTTGCAAAGTTGAGTTACCCACAAGACATACAGGGAGCATTGAGCTCAAAAGATTAGTCTAAACACGGCAATATGTAATGCCATCTAGAGATAGAAAAGAACCAACAAGCATACCTCCAAGCATATTTTAGATTGATCGTCGGTACCAAAAGCTGCAATGAGTTCCTTTGATTTCGCAAGAATTCCTTTAGAGACATTCGAGTAGACTGTCTGTGACTGCAACACCTCATCCAAATCTTTCTCACTGCATCAAAAATCAAAGATGGAATATAGTCCATAAGACATAGACAAAGACACGATAGATTGGCAAAACCCATAAGACATAAAGGCAACAAAAGTTCTGCGGAAAGATTGCGACTATGTGACCAAGTCTGTAGCGAATATCTCACAAACAGAAATCCAGCTCGGCCACTAGATGTCACCTCCCTCTAGGTCTAAACATTCAATTAATCTAAGTCCCGTACCACCACAAGAAGACTCGGTGCACCGCTAACAAACAAGTTCCCTACCAAGTACCAACAGCAGAAGAACCAAACAAGAGATGCTTACACTCCGGATCGCCAGGAGAGGACCTTGTTCTTGTAACAGGCGATCTCGAACCGCACGCCGTGCTTCTTGAGGCGAACAATTGCCACGTTCGTCAATCGTTTCTGCCCGACGGGCTGCACCAAGGTCTTAGACATCGTTCCGCCGATCCCGACGCCAAAGACGGCCGCAACTCTTATTGCCCTAATCGTCTAATTATATTGTCAACCCTTTCCGCAATGCTCTCGTGCTAAGAAGATTGTTTTATTGACTGTTTATCCACATGTGATATTACATTTGGATAAAATTGTGTCATCTTATATGACTTTAAATTAATATTATATGAATAAAAAAAATTCATTTTACTGAATTTATTAAGTAAAAACACAATAATAATAATAAAGCCTCTATATCCCAGAGCGTGTAAAACTTTCAAGAATGCTTTGCTTTTAATCAATTTTTAAGTAAAAAAGTCTAAAAAAAATACTTAATAATAAAATTATAAATAAAAAAAAGTAAAAATTGAGAAAACTATAAATTAATATTTTGTTACTTCTATTTATCCAGTACATTCGATTCTCATTGGCTTATTTGCTTACTACTATAGTACTAGTTTTATTTTAAAGATATTCTTTTAAGTATTACTACTAGTTTTATTTTACATAATTTAAACTTTTAACACAAATTAATTAATATATTATTTAACATATTAAAAGTATATATGTGTATGTACAATGCCACACAATTATAACAATAATTATAACAATAAGAAAAATGAAGCCGAAATGATCCTAAATTTAGTAAAAGGAAAAAAAAAAAATCTAAAGTAAGCTACTTAAGCTTTTTGTAAAGGTCAACTCGATAAAATCAAATTCCGAGGGCTATCTAAAATTTGATTCATCCCAATCGACTAAACTAAAATTTTCAGTTTAACTCAACAAACTGAAGTAGATTATGTCAAAAATTTTAATTTAGTTTAATTTTTGTTCAAACCAAAGCGGTTTAGTTTAGTTTGAAAAAATCTAATTAGTTTAGTATTCAACCATAAAATTTTAAATTGAATTGAGTAAACCAAAATTTTAATAACTGAAATAATTTAAAAATAAATAAAAATAAATTTGGTTCAATCTAAATAGAACTAAACCAAACAGAAACTTTCTGTTTAGTAAGATTTAATTTTTGGTTTTTTTTAAAGTGTTTAATTTTTTGTTCGAATTAAATCAATTCAATTTGATTTTGGTTTTTTTTAAGTGTTTAATTTTTAGTTTGAATTGAATCAATCAAGTCAATGTTCTTCATACCGGATCTAAATGTCTCTAAGACTAAATATATTCTCACAGGATTACAATTATAATTTTGTATACCACTAAGGCAAACTGGAATACATTTCCAAAAATTTTAGTTTTCCGAGTAACGATCTAAATTTCGTGTTAAGGTGAACTGGAATGCATTTCAAAACTTTTTAATTACGAGGAAACTTTCTAATCGATGTTAGAAGCTAGCATAACTGCGGCAGGGCTGATCTGGGACTGATAATGATAATAAGCAATAATTAAAAAGTTATTTAATAAATAATTTAAATTTTTTAATAAATTATAACACAAGTAACTGCTAAGTCAAATATGCTCTAAATCTAATATATATATAAAAAATGCTACACAGGGATCCCTATAAATCAATTCTCACATTATTAGTGAATGCTGCACAAAATTTTCTAAACTAGTGATAAGGAAAACTGAAAAAAAAGTGATAAGGAAAACTGAAATGCATTTCCAAAAATTTTTGTTTTTTAGAAACGATCTAACTTTAGTGTTAAAGGAAAACATTTCAAAACTTTTTAATTCTGAAAAACGATCTGATCGCTGTCGAAAGGCGGCGGAACTGCAGAAGGGTCGATCCGGAAGGTCATAATTCCCGGGGATTAAACTGAATATCACACAAAAGCTGCTAAAGCTGCTTTAGGCACAATACATGACAGCATGTTATATACATCCAAGAGCAAGATCAACAAACTCACCACTTTTGTAGTCAAAAGGAATATTGTATCAAACGTAACAGCTCATAGAACTCCTTGGTCTTTAGCCCACATGGCCCTGAGAAGCTTGAGCAGGGCCCTGGCCTTGGCCTTCGCCTGAGGGCTGCTCTGGCTCTGCAGCAGCAGCAGCAACTGCGTCAAAACCCCCGCATTAATGGCTTCCGTCCTCGCCCTCCCCGAGTCGTAGCAGACGAGCAGCAGTGCCCCCACGGCGTGCTCGCTTCCTTCTTGATCTGAGCCAACCCTGAATGCCATCTTCACCAGGATCCCGATTGCATTCGGCGACTTTGTCACCTTCCTTCTGCCAACATCCAGCTCCAAGAGTGCCTCCACTGCAGACAACGCTCGGCCGGCATTTCGACCTGCCCTTGAAATGTAAGAAATGAGGCCATCGACGACACCTTCTCTGATTGCGTTGCTTCGATTGGCCTGTAGCGAGCACAGGCTGCACACTGCTCTCATGGCAGCTTCGGACGCCCGCGGATCGGATTTGTTAACCAGAAGAGAAACCAAAACTTGCATGACTCTTTGCTTGCGTCCCAGTTTGAGGCACAGCTCCTCTGTTGCCAAATTCGCCGCAGCCGCCTCCACCAAGTGGCATAAGCTGGTCCTGGTGCTGGAACTACCTCGCTCTAGGAGAAATACTAGTTGAACCAAATTGGGATCGTTTCCAATCATATTTAAGGAGTCCATTTCTTTCCAAGGCAATAGGTTCAAAACTACGTCGAGTGCTAGCTCCGTGATCTCCGCATTGTCAGGAACAGGTGATTGAAACAGCAGCCACAGCAGTAGATCGAAGAAGCCTGCTTGAACTAGATTTGCCTGCCTCGCGCACGACTCCGACGACAGTGCCTTGATTAATCGAAGTGTTTCGAGCTTTGTAACAGGGACGGAGCCGGGGAGTTGTAGGTTGTGTTTCAGGGTGGACAACATAACTTCCATGCTTGCGAAGACTGGGGCAGTGCATAGCCACTGTTCGATCAAATGCCTGAGGGTGTGATTGGGTACTAGCGATGTGTTGTGCAGCTTAAGCATTGTGACCGGGCAGGTCGAATTGCCATCGGCTAGCCATTTCTCGATGTTAGATCGGTCGTAAGTCTGACCTGTGCTGAGCGTGACGGGATCACTGAACAAATCAAGGCTAATTGGGCATGTGAACAGTTCAGGAACGTCCATCATCTCGCACTTCCCCTAGAGCATTCAGACGTATAGAACAATAGTTAGATTAATGGAAGTTTCCTCGAATGGAGATGGCGATGCTTCGGTTTAATCAGTAGGATTCTGCAACAATCTACATAAACAAGTTATTTGGAGTGATTATTAATGAAAGAGTCGGAAGAGCATAGAAGAAGCACCTTTGATTGCGCGTCAAATTTTTTTCTGATTCAGAAGGAACTCGAGCAGGCTTTGGATGAGGTACGCAGAGAAAGAAGCCAGCCACAAGTAGAACGAAGAGGAGGCATCGACCGAGGGGTATTTGTTTTTTTTCTCTTGGTTGGGAGCAATAAGATAACAGCACAGAAAAAACAAAGCTGGAGATGTCAATTGCTTGTCCCTGCCCTGGACAATGGACATGGACTCATCATCAAGTGTAATTAAATGAGAAGTTTGAACAAAATCGGACAACTAATAATCTGAATTTGCTAGTCAAAGTAAGACTGATTCATTTGAAGCTTGGGATGTACCTGCTCCTAAGAAGAGTCATAGGTACAGCATGGACGATGGATCACCATACTCTGACAGAGCTACTATAGCTTGACATAAACAAATCCATCTGCACTAAGCATGACTCTTGAGCATTAAATAAGTGGATACTACTAATAAATTGTAGTGACTACTCTGATGGCACACCAGTCAACAAGCTTTTGTGTTGAATGCCAAGAGTTACAGCCAGGAAAACCATCAACTACTGAGTTCAATCGGTTGACCAGCTCTGCAATTAACAAGTTTGCCTTACAGAAAAGGGATTAGATGGACAAGCTTCATAGATTCCACATCGTTTGAAGATATGCAAAAACGAAAATAGGTACTGATGCGTTGCAAGTGACAAGTTCTCCAAAGCTAAGCTGTTGGTGGGATGATTATTATGTGATGTAGTGATTATCCTTAATTATTACATTCCTATGGCAGACAAGATAGCGTTCAAAAGATGTATGGTGATCATGTCTCCCTCTGGCCACCAATCATGCAGCTTATTATTGGAATTCCCAACCTTGTGTTGACAAGGATATAAATCTTGTGGGCTAAAACTGTAGAAAATAGGCCATCCATCTAGAAAGGAAGAAGAAAGAGCAGAGCATGCTGATCAAACACCAAGAAGATGACAACAGGTAACTCCTACTCAAGGTCACCGCACATGAACCAACCATGGTGGCTCAGCTCAGAAATTAGTATCTACAGAGAGTTTCTTTTCCTTTATCTTTTTTCACGATACAAAGCTTTATTTGATGATTTTTTGTCCAATCGCATTCACTGAAAATGGAATATGGTCGCAGGATTTGACAAGAAAAAAAAGCTAGCAGACAAGCATTACCGATAAAAAAAATTGTAACTGTCAGAGATGTCTGCGAGTGGAGCCGCCATTGATGGACATCATGATCTACATCAAAAAGAAGACACAGTAAGCGTGGGGTCATATCGTCATAACTCATTAGATTTTGACCAAATTGAAAGGGAAAGGAAAATTTAGTACAACATACATTGTGGCTTATTTTGGATTAGAACATCCATGGACGATCGTATCGCCGTCGGATCATCCATATCCTTTCTGGGAATTCGGATGGACAGAAGACTCCCAAGTCTCCCACGCCAATCTCTTCAACCCCATTTTTCTTTTTTTTTTCTCCAAAATTTAATTTACGTCCTAAGCTGTGATTCGCATAAAAAAAATATAAAAGTTATCATAATATATAAAATATAATAAGCTTATTTAACTTTAAATAATTTTTAATTAAGTAATATTATTATAAGCTCATTAGTTTAATGGGTTATTTTTATTAGACTAACAAAATAATTATTTTTTTATTAACATGAAACAATGTGAAAATTTAATAATAATAAATTAATTATAATTATAATTCTACTTTTATTTTTCACATGAGAACCAATTGAATGGTAGTAATCCAATTGGATAGTAGTAATATGTGATATAATTATTAGCATTCGCCGCTATATAATCTCCTAAGTGAATCCACACCATATATGTCAAGGCTAGAGAGGGCAATGGATTAGGGCAGAGCTGATAGTGCTAATCTCCTAAGTGAATCCACACCAAATTATGCTCTACACCTGACATCGAGAATTGGGTCCCCACAAGGAAACCCGACCTCGCAACGCCAATGAGTGACACAAGGTTGAGTGGCACAATAAGAGGGAGAGGAGAGAAAGAGTGGAGGGATTAAAAATTTTTAAATAAATAAAAATAAGTTAGTAATTATGTACAGGAGGGAGGGTCGGTTTAGTTTTGGTATCTAAGATCCCACCCCTAATCTTAACTTTGATTTATAATAGTTAAGTTTTATTAAACCCGACCCAAGACGGATTAATTCAAATTTTCCCAGTGATAATCGGAGAGGATTAGGTCTGGTATAAATTTTTCTTCCATCCCTCATCAAAATTCTAGGGGGAGAAGCATATATATGACAAAAATTTCTTGCTCTAGGAGACCTAATAAACTCAGTATACTCCTGGGCAATCTCCTTGTGAAAGTAGCCAAATAACAAATTTTTGACAAGAAAAAAGAGATTGAACCTCACAAGTTTCTATATTTTGTTGAAGAAAGAACTAAAACATTCTCATGTCATCGTTTAATAAAGAGGATAAATTTTGAAGATGCTGGCCTAAAAGAATTTACCTGAGTAAATGGAAGATAACCACTTGATTCTCAAGATAGAAGGATGATGATTTGCAAATGGCAGAAGATTGATTTGATTTTTTTTCGGGTGCATCAACATGATAGTGTACAGTTATGTCTTCTTTATACATTGGATATATATTGTAGGCCCTATGGCATAAAAAAGATGCACCTAAACCTGTGGTTTCCACTATTGTATTTGCAAATATGCAGATTGAAGTGTGGAAGATGCAAATTGGGTAGGATTTCTTATTGACAGAATGCACTTTTGTTAGTGAAAATTTAGGCAGCAAAAAGTGTTAGCTAGATATAATGTAGAGGTTGCTATTGGCGCAGAATGCAAGGTGATTTGGTTGATAAAGTTGTCGATAAAATTAATTTGATGCATAGATATCCTATTAAACATAATTGAAGTGCATAGGCACCTCGTAAAGAAAAATTATCACCATAATTTTTTTTTTTTTAAACATTTAGGGTGGCAAAATTGCCACCCTTCTCAACGCTTTCGGGAAGGGTACCCTTCCCGAAAAATCTGTCCTTATTTGCATGCCATACGCCATGAGATATATATATATATATATATATATATATATATATATATATATATATATATATATGAGAAATGTTATAGTGTTAAATTGAGTCGAAATGTTACCTCCATGAGGGTCTTTTTCTTTTGCAAAAGCTCCCTATTCAAGTTCTATTGAAAATATGGCAAGGGGAAAAACAGTTAGAGTGTCCTGAGCATCCAAACCAACCTGGTCAACAAGGATTCTGCAATGGTCTAAAGATCCCTTAGCAAGAAGGAAACGAACACCCTGTGAGAGGCGTCAGCGGGGCCATAAGGATTCACTGCACTCAAGAAGAGGTGTACTTGGTCAATATGACTAAATAGCTGGCAACATTTTCAGACTAGGAACTCAAGTTTTTATCCCTTGATCGCACATGGAGAAGTAGCATTTCAGATAACAGATGAGATAATGTCATTCAAACACTAGTATATTTGATCAGTGAAGTTGAAATATATGAAAAAGATGCTCATCGGAGCTAGTAATCAGACAAATATACGCTTACTCTGTTAAGCTAACCAATAAGAAAAAAAAATATAGTGCGCTTTACTCTGTCCAGAATCTCGTAAAAATGACAGTCCTCTGCGTAACTGTCTAAATCCGGGAATGGTGCATTGGCTTCTTGCCCATCTGCCACTATAAAGAATTAACGAGCACGTAGTCTGATATGAAACAGTAAGGAGGCAGAAGAGTTGACCTGCGAGCCTAAAAGTTTTACTATTGCAGTGCGGCATTCAATAAAGATAAATAGTTAACATAGGATTCGCTGGTACTGCATGATGAAAACTGTCCTAGAGAGAAAACTGAGAATCACAACATATTAATTACTCCACATGTAGAGATCTCCAGCGATTTGAAGAAAGGAAAGAGCAAACATAAACATGAATAATATGTACAAAGACTACCACTAACTTCTTCCAGTTGGACTCCATCGTGTACGTACATAGACTCATTTGATGAAGCTTTCAGCTGCTTAGCCCATCCAGGTTACACATTGTAGTGCTAGTAAGCATGATCCATTAAAGTTGTTTGACCGGGACGATAAGCTTGAAAGACACAAGCACAGTGAACGGAAGTGAGGCTGAGGCAGCCGCTGATGATAAGTGAATGCCTCCCCGGGCAGGTATGAAGCCCCGGGAATGAATCACAAACAGCCTGAACGGCTGGAGCCGTTAAGGAGGTGCACTGGCTGATGTTGAGGTTCACCAGCCCTTCTCTGTCGCGACTGCTGTTTTGCCACAATCCACACTTGCTCTTCGCGCGGCTGTTTGCAAGCGAGTACATTGCCCTGTCAGTGATGTTTTTGCAGTAATACAAACCCAAAGATCTCACATGAGGGCAACCATTTGCTAATGCAATAACACTCTCATCTGTAGCAAAAGAGAAAAATGGGTGCATCTCAAGACCTCGACAGATTATAGACGGTGAAAGGATGGCATATATGACTAATTATATGACAGAAATGATCGTCAAGGCAACAGATGAATTTTCAATGACTTAATGATCTCTTGATTTTTGGCAGCTAATATAGTTACCATAAATTGCTGACTTATTTTACAAAATCACCTACATTCAGCACTCAATTAAGGAAATTTCTTGAACTGCTGGACAGAAGTTATCATCTATATCGAGCTCATTATTCAGATATGAAATATGACTAACCCATCAAAAGCATACTGTGTAGATATAAAGAACAGAACAGATTAATTAAATGTTATTTTGTCTTCATAAGTTTATTAAGATATCAATATTATTGAAATAACTAAAAGCCACTAGTATAAACTTGACAAAATCAGCAAGAATTCATTTCTGGCTGACATCATGGGAAATGATCTCATAATTTCAAGAAAAAATTCCATTCATTACAAAGGAATTCAGAGCCCATTTATGTTCCCTATCATCTAAATTCTACTAAAATCTTGCACAGTGTTCTTCAAGAAGAATACCTGTTATAAGGACGCAGCCACACAAATCCAAAGCCCTAAGATCAGGACAACCAGCTGCCAAACTGGTCACTCCTTTATCACCAACATCCTCACACCAGCCCAAGTTTAAATACTGTAACTTACTGCAATTATATGAAATAGCCTAAAACATAATTCTATCAGATTCTAGGAGCAAGCTATGAAGGATAGCAACGTGGAACCAAAAATTACTAAAAGTAGCAAACCTGTAAAGCTCTGTCAGATGCAGCACTCACACATCCACAGAGGTTCAAGTTTTTCAGGTTTTTGCAACAAGTAACCAAGTATGCGAGGGCAGAATCACTGAAAGCTTCGCACCCACTGATATTGAGTTTCGTTAGAATGGGACATCCATGAGCCAAAGCAAATAAAGATCGGTCACTCAGCTTGAGGCTTTTGCTAAGATCTAAATCCCTCAAGTCACGGCAGTAACTAGTGACAATGTCCACAGCACTATCCTCAAGTTGGGCTATGTAATTTTGTCGTAGATTCAAAGCCTGTAGCTTGACAAACTTGGGGGCAATTGATTGCATAAGACTGTTCATATTCTGTTTGCACCTGGAACCAGGACCAATAACTTTTCTAATTAATTGATGAAAATCCACCATACACAATGATCACATGAAGTGAACTAAATGAAAAACCTACAAGATCGAGTTTTTCACAATATACAGCTAATTTGAGAAAACTCTAATTTTATATTGTTTATCCATTGGGCTCTCTTGCTAGAAGTTATCCTCATTCACAGAGCAGTCTTGACCTTTTCATTTTTGAAGGTTTGAAATGTGAGTCTGCCAGGTCAACCAAAGATTAAAACATCCTTCAAAGAATGCTTATTTAGAATATCAAAGAAAAAAAGCGATCATCATTATCCTATCATACCAAAGATATCACATCAGGTTTTAAGAAACCGAAAAGCCAATACGAGAATAGTAAGTAATATCTTATACTCTAATTATATCCTTTATATCTACAGTTTGTCCTTGCAGAAGAAGATTCTGAGCTAGATGAATATTATATTTGAAACATGAAAAGAGAACTTACATTGCTTCATGAGATGACTACATAGTGCATCTATATAAGATGCTTATGCACAGTAATAACAAAAATATATAATATTAAAGGTCAATGTGGTAGATATGAATAACAAGACAATGACATCGATGACGATATATATTAAATCATAATAAGAGGTGAGATGGTATTGCCACAATAGTGTTATTATAGAAGTAATGTTGTCATAGAAGTTTTGGCATTGAGCTGGCATCTACATTACCACACTTTTATGGCATTGACTGCCTAATAATAAAAATAAATCATTAACTTGACATGCTTGAAACAACATGACCCAATTGATAATACTTAAACTCAAGTTATTGAATGCAAGCTCAGTATGGCTTAAATAACTTTGCAATTCTCCTTCAACTTCTAATTTATGACTAAACAACCTAAGTGTCACATCCTCTCTTACTCATGACTTGATGAACTCACCCTAAGCCTAATTCATAGCCTAAAATCATCTTTAGGCAACAAAAGGCAACTCTTATTAGAATCTTACGGCTAAGTCAACTCTTTTATAATTCTTTATGACCATCTAGTACAAAAAAAAAGATAACTCATTAATTTGATAGGCATTAAACAACCCAAATTAAAATATTTAAGACCAAGTTATCAAACCCATTAATCATTTAAATGTGATTGCAATTCTCCTCCCACTTTAAATGTGTGACTATCACATGCGCTTGACACAGGTTTCTGCACCAAGAGGTATGTGCTTGGACTCAGTCTTGTGAGCTTGTAGGTTATGCCTAGCTCAAGTCCTTGCACGCACTTGAAGCTTGACTTAATTCAGATCAGTGTACTTATAGGCTACAACTCGATCTAGTCAGCGAAGATGTTGTTCCTGACCTCACCATCCAACATGTGTCTAGGACTTGGGTGTAACCCAACCCCAACAACCAAAGCAGGTTGAGCTAGTGATGTAACAGACATGGGCAACATTCAAGCACCCTAATTAACTCAAGCTAGAATTTTGTCCAAACAAGAGCATACACATAATATAAATAAATGACTTTTCTAACTAAAGAAGATTTTCACTTCTTGAATCCACAGCATAATCATGCATCATTTAATAGACAGAGATACCAACATCTTTATATTGCCTATCTTTGACACGCTAAGTTATTTAGTTTTTCATTAGAATTAGGAAGAAATAATAGTACTTTGGGTCTAATGAGCTTGTTACCACTAATTTAAGCTTCAAAATTTTCAACTGAGCCAATGTTATTTTAAGTTATCAACTTAATGAGTTAATGATCATTAAAGGGATTGTAAGAAATGATATCAAGGCTAACCTAGTCTTCCGTATGATGAGATTCTAATGAAAATGATATGTTGTGGATAGTAGAGCCATCATTGGACAAAATTAATATATTTCCAACAAAGAATGATTTGAGGGAATATATTAGGCTTTAGATGTTAACAAGGATGTCGAGATTTAAATATGGAGATTGTGACACCTTGGCTATCTAGTCCACCACATTGAATGTAGAAGGAAAAATATAATAGTATTTAAAGTTTGATAAGCTTTATACCACTTAGGCTTAGGCATTTTTCAACTAGGTAACATTTTAAGCCCGGCAAGTTAGTGGGTAGTTTTCTCCTTAGGCAAGTTGTAACACTATTAACAATGCATCGATGCTTGTTAATGAAGCAACATAACTATCAGCTATTGAGCACGACTTTAGTTACACAACATCCAACAAGTAGTCTATAACAATATCATACATATCTACAAGCTCTGAAGTATCCTGGTTAACGACTATTTGGAAAGTCACATGACATAAAATCCATATGAATATGCACCTTTACAAGACAAACTTTTAATGATCTTTAACTGATTATTAAATATCATCCGAATTGCTATATAGACAACATAAATTCAAATGAACTACTCATATCTGAATTATTAGCCAGATAAAAAAGTTAAAATGACGTTAAGAAATTTATTAGATTATTTAAGTCTACTTTCACTCTGTCCCTGTATCAGCTATTTCACTTTGCCACTATAGTTTAAATAATATCACTTTGCTCTCTATAATTAACTCAATTGATTAACTTATAAACTACTGAAAGGGCAAAGTAAAAAAGAACAGCATTGTAAATTATTATTAGCTTGATTAGACAGGACCACAATAATTGCTAGGCGCTAAGCGAGGATAAAATAGGTAACTAAACACCACAAGCATACCAGGACAGGGAAAGACTAGGAAGCCCCAAGCGTAGAGCGTCTCTCCAGCTTGTGCAGACGCCTGAAACAATGATTACTGTTCGGTCGTCCACGAGAGAAAGGATTCGTAATAAAAGCTCCATAGGAAGGTCCTTCCAACCCGTCATGATATATGCAGCTCCCTCCATCTTACCCCCACAACCGGACATGACGAGACTCTTAAACCAAGTGACCAGATCTCCAGTATCCGGTCTCCCACCAACCATTCTTCAATCGAGCGCCTGCAGAATATAATCTAATAACAAGAGAATAACTGAAAGAAGCAACCATTCTTCCTGTTGGATATGGAGGAAAAATCAAGAGGATAGATCCATGACCAAACAGACAGAACAAGGATAACAAAAAAAAAAGAAAAAAAAAAAAGGGAAAAGTAATCATCAGGGGACATCAAATTGAAGGATAGTTTCTCAGTGACTTTCTTCTTAAAATTAAAAGACTGATCACTAGCCCAAAAAAACAATATATATAGCCTCTGCATTAATGACCAGCAAAAATAAACCACTAGCCGACCTCGCGAAGCTTGCAGAAACTCCTCCAAGAGGCCGAGGGAGATATGAAAATAAGAAAGATTCAGAACCTGAAATCAACAGATCATCAATCGTTAAATTCCTACAACATTTACTGAAGAAACAACCAAACAAATAGAACTTTGCGAAGAATCAACACGAAGATTATTCAAAAGAGAAAAGTACAAGAATCGGAAGGCGATCACCTGCCGAAGGATGAAGAATCGGATGCGGGCGTGATGGAAAAGAAGAGGACAAAATCGACGAGACAAGGAGCGCCGAGGGATCGAGAAGGAAGCAAGGCCAGAGAGAGAGAGTCGAAAGCGCAAGCGCCCGAAACAGAGCTTTTATAGTAACGGCTACGGCTTCGGGGCATGGGTGGAGAAGCGGGTCACAGAAAGAAAGAGCGCCGATGAACACTCGTCGGAAGAATAGGCGGCTGATGGCTCGTCCTGTGACCCGCGCGGGTGGCTCGCGGTAAACGGCGTTTACGGCTGAGTGGCGCGGAAGAGTCGGGAGCTGTCGCGACTCGCAGCCGTTCGTAAAAGTTCGTGGCTGGTACTGAAAACTTTATTTTGCACCTTGAACTTTTATTCTATTTCAACTCTACGGCTGGAAGATTTAATTATTTCATTTGACACCACCAAATTCTAATATTTGCAGTGAGGCAAAACAAAACGTACAATTTTTCTCACATAACTTCGTTGAAAAATTATAAAAATCAGCTGCTTTTCTATTTCCACCCACTATCCTTTCAAAGACCTGTGCTAATTCCATAATTATTATGTTTTGAGTGATTAAATATTTAAAAGTATATAATCACTGTGTAATCATTCAAAAATGGCTGACTTGGCTAGTGGGAGGCGCACGATCCCTCAAGGAGCTCTTCGAGCACAATTGAAGTGGTCGAAAGCAGTCACATCAATCACCAAAAAGATGTTTCTCTGTTTTTTCAACCTTGAAGGGAATACCGAAGGACCGGTTACTTTCTTGGCCAGTGGAAAAAAAGCAAGGGCAAACCACATGGGCATCATCACTACTGATTTAGGTGGATAAAAATTTTAACACTTTTTTTTTTTGAGAAAAATGGGATGCAAAAAAAAAAAAGAAATTTAATTTTTCTTTTAAATTATTAGGGAGACTAATTTGGAGAAAAAAATGGGTGACTTTTCTCTTTTACTTTTTTTTTAAATCCGAGGTAAAACAAAAATAGAAATATCGCTGACTTGCAGCATGAGAAAAATCACTGCTCACTTTCCTCGCCCCTAGCTATCGCTGCCCCCTTCCCTTGCTCTTGCCCTCGCCATCACTGCCTCTCCTTCTCCCTAAGCCTTGCCGCCTCCTCCCAAACCTCACTGCTGCCTCTCCTTCTCCCTTTGCCTTGTTGTCACATCCCACATGACGTTGCCTCCACCCGCAGCACAGGCCACATTAGCGCCAAAGTTGGGGTTGCAGGTCCAGTCGGCCACACGGCCAATCTTCTTCCCCCCTCAGCTGGGCAACACGTCTCCTTATCCCCTCATTCTCCGCTGTCTCCCACACTGTGCCGCTACATGCTTTTAGAAAATAAGTCACGTGGAGTTCATATGACTTATTTTCTCTCCCTCTATTTTTTTATCTTTTTTTTTTTCTATTTTTTCCCCTCTAATAAAACACAGTCTAAAATTTTGACGCACAGACAATCTAACCAGACACAATTTATTATAAATCACTTAATTAAATTGTTTGTTTTAGTTTGATCGAATATAACGGACTCACGCTGTAACATTTATGATTCCACTTCTGAATTTTAAGAAGGCATGCGAAAAAGAATGCATCAGCATGAGCGAGCAGACCAGTAGTGTTCATGATAATTTAATAAACAAGGGCTTCCATATCATCCAATTGAACCAAGAACATGAAATGAAGAAAACACAGGAAGGATATTTGAGGGTGCCAGGAGAAGCCAGGCAGAAACAACAAGAATCCAATCAGATACATAAAGAAAAGCAGTCAGAGAAACCATCTGACTCGCTCTTTTTAAAAGTGTCATTGACGAGCTCGCCTCCTACCTTAATTAGTTCGCGTCAGTCGTACTATAAATCATCTTTGCAAGCTTGCAAATTAGATATCGCACCTGGCTTTGGCTGACACTTGATGCGTACTTGGGGCAATATCACATGGTTGAATAGTAACTGCTAGTTCACTCGAAAAGATGATGGCAAACTATTTACTGGCGAACAAGAAAAATGCAGGACAAGCAGAAGAGGGGAAAAAAGTATCTAACCTCCACCTGAATCCATTCGAAACTCTCCAAACGTTTTAAATGCAAGTTTTTCTTTCTAAAACTTTGCATGTCTCTTCTAGTAAAGAGTGGAAAGTCCCTTTTTCATCCTTCTGGATGATTTACACAAATCATTTTTGATAATGTGGGGTACTAAGCTTCGGCTCCAAGTCTCGAACATGAGCCTCTTCGAGAAGCCGCACAACCTGTATTTGACAAAGAAAACACCCACGTTACCATAGCACAACTACGGTGGAAAGACGACATTTTATACATATGAACAAGAAAAGAATTTTGTATATGATCAAGTTTGTAAGCAAAATTCTGTAGTAAAATATGCAGAATAGCAGGTGCGCAAACACGTCACCGTCTGATGGTGCAAAGAGTTGGTGCATCAAAGGTGCACTAACAAGCTATTTATGGTTTGAATCAACTTGATTTAAATTTAGCGCGTCTTCATACTATAATGTATGAAAGAATGCTCAAGAGAGCTTGAGGCTTGATAATTCAGGATTCCGATATCCATAAACTCTTATACGGTTTTCAAGAATGGAAAAGGAAAAAAGAATTGAATTTTCTCTATTAGAGTTTAAAAAAAAGAGAAAATATAGAAAAAAAATGGTTCAATAATGGGAGGAAAATCAAGAATATGCATCTCACTCAAATTTTTATTCCTTTATTTTTCTTTTTTAATTAATTTTTTTCCTTCCACTTTTCTTTCTCCTTTATGATACACAACCTTATATTATTTTTTCTAGAATAAGAAATGAAAGAAAAAGATATTTAACTTTTACTTAAACATACAGGGTGGAAAGAACAAAAAAATGAATGAAAATTTATGAACTTTTTCCTAGTTTGTTTTCCATCTAAATTGGTTGTGTTGCCGCTCGCGCTCACATCTGAATGCCTCTACTCATTCATACTCAACTCTAGTTTCTACAAGGAATTTTCTTTCCACTCTTTTACAATTAAGAAAAAATTTATTAATTTTTCTGTATTTGTATATTTCTATCCATAGTTATATTCCTTTTTTTTACTTTTCTCTTCACTTAGGATTCATAGATATTCATGATCCATCATGCACTTGGTAATAGATTATATGCGTTCCCTAAAATGTCCAACCCACTTACAAAAAAAGAGGATGCTTTTCGGATAGAAATTTTAGCAAGACTTTTCATAGGGTCCCTTACGAAGGCCCAAGTCCAAGCCATTCGATCTGTGGATTCCAATTCAAGTCGTATGATTAAAACTGAGCAAACTAGAAAAAGACAAAACAATTATTTTTTTTCTATTTTGATCAGACAGCTTCAATTAAAATTCACCCACTCATATGGCTAGATTTCAAGCGTTCATAAAGGGACCTATATCCTTGTTTCTCCCTAGAGTTTGTGTATTATAACCAAATTTTAAAATATTGGTTTGTATTAGGTGATAACCGCAGTATATACTATAGTTTGATTCATGACCAATGCAAAGACCCCTATTTATTACATATTCGGTGCAGTGTATAGTGGATGAGACCAATATGCCCGATCACTATACTAATATATATTGGTCTCAATGACTGATATCAACTTGGTTAAGTACATTAAACCATGACTATCGCCATTCTCTCATCACATTTGCCCAATGCAAAAGCAGCATGCCATCTTTCTTGGCGCCTAAGTGAAGCAACAGGAAATTTACATGGCATATAGACTGATTCCCTTGATCTTGGAAATGAGAATAAAAAAAAATGAAGCACTTATTAAACCTAAGATCAAGCCAAATGGTCACCCAATTATAGTTAAAAAAAAACAGCCTCTTTTTTCGTTTCAGTTGGATGATTCAAATTTAGATTGGGGTTAATCTAAGGACTGTAGGGATCTTCATAAGTTTTCTGCGTAAGAGCCTTCATAGTTTTTTCGTGTGTTGCTTTATAGTTCCTAGGACGTGTCTGCTCTTGGTAATCTCTTTCTTGTTAATCCTATTGTCATGTGTCATATTCTCTCTACTCTCTATTAGAATTACACTCAAGTAGTGCTCAAATTAGGTCACCCTACTTTTATAAGCATACAGAATTGGCATATGACAATAGGATTAACAAGAAAGAGATTTCCAAGAGATAGACAAGACAAATAGAGAGTAGAGAGAATATGGATAGAAATATCCAAAATAATCAAGTATTCATTACTCAAACTCGCTAATTACACATGCTTAAGTGATATAGAGGTTTATAAAATTCTAAACAAATACAAGCCACAAATCAAAAACTTAGCACTAACCTATGGCCTAATTAACTATCCAGTAATACGTAACTAGATAAAGCCATTAATATAATTAAATAAATATAATGACGATGTATCATTCTCCTTTAATTTAAAAAACATACTCTGGCAATCTAATCAATACAAGAACCACTATTTAAAAATTAATGCCTATTGTTGATGTCTAATAAGAGAAGTATACATGCATTTGATTTCTTGTACATTTGTTTTTTTTATATGTTACCTTAATGAAAATTTTAGCCATTTCATTCTTTTGCCATTTATTTCTTTTTCTAAAGTTACCATTATTCATATTTTCTTTTTGAGTATAACTTTTTTAAAATCACTCATATGGATCACTTTTTTCCTTCCATACTTACGATGTCGATTATGGGTTGCATGAGAAATTGGTGAGGTTAGACAAGACCATAAGGCATAATAGTCAACAAGTAGTGGAAAACAATTATTTTGGTTCCTATGAGAGTAGAAATCTCAAAGTTCAGCCTACAACCATTTACATTATTCGTAAGATTCAAGCAATTTATGACCTTGCTAAAAGATTTCCCATTCAATAAACTTCCAGTCCACCTTATGATCAAACTCTTCACCCTTAATGCTTTAGTCTTCCATCCTTGTCTTGGCCCTTTGCTCTTTTTCCTTATAAAGGTACTTACAATGGAAAGAAGACACAAATGAAAAGCATCAAGAGATGGAGCATACTGTCAAAGGCTTTGATATTCTTATTTACCTCTGTTGTATTGATTTTATTGTAAGTTCAGAGAGCAAACTTGATTGGTTGGCATAAAGGAGACGAGTGGCAATGATTGAGAAGGATGTTGGCAAGATGCCAAGATGCCTACAAGGCCAATGGAGATGTGGAGATGTGGATAAGTGGAAGGTAGAAGTAGCTAGCTTTTGGTGAGCTAACATTGATGCGAGGGTTGAACGAAAAAGATCTAGTAGACCATAGGGAAGTGGTGATGGTAGTTATGTGGTGCATAGACAACAATCAATGCATGTAGGTAGGATGAATGTGATGATGTTTTTGTTTGCTAAAAGAGAAGATTACGAGAAGGATCTGATGCCACCTTAATGCAAGATAGTATAATTGAGAAAGGAGAAGAAAAAGTTATAGGAGTTTGAGAAAAAGACAAAGGGCAAAGAGAATAATATATAAGACACTTAGATTTGGAATATACTTAAAATAGGTTTTCTTACAACCAAAAAAAGGAAGTAATATCAATTAAATCTTGGGGTAGAAGAATGAATTGAACTGAGGGAACGGGATGGAATTTTTGCCTTAGGAACAATATTGTAAAAATGGAACTTGATTTTTTGTATTATTTAGATTTGAATTTTTTTTTTCGATGAGAGTTCTCATAATTATTGGAAAAATGAACTTTTTGAATATGGGATTTGCTTTATACAAGGTTACTTATACTATGTGCACAAGTAAACAAAATATCAAATGGATCAATATACCAACCTCGGCCATTGATGGACGCATTTCAGGGTTTCTCCTAACACATAGGAATGCTGCTCTAGCAAAATGGTACAACTCGTAAGTGTCATATGACTCTCCAAGGCGAGGATCAATAAGCATATGAAGTGCAAGGCTTTCAACTAGAGGTTCTGCCTAAAATTATAACGAAACAACAATTATATATGCGATTTTATAATAATCTTATAAGAAATAATTGATTTAAATGACATGACAATAAAAGATCATACCCATTGCAATAAGTGTTGTGGTTGCACACTTTCTTCACCATTTACCTTACGGCCTGATATCAACTGAAAAAGAACTACTCCAAATGCATAAACATCAGTCCTTACTGAGACGATACCAAATTCAGCATACTCAGGTGCAAGGTACCTACATTCGCTCAAAAGTTATCACCTATCAACAAGATTAAGCAAGTGTTTGGAGAAATACTAGATATAGATACGTTAACTGAAGGTCCCTACCCAGATGTGCCAAGGACTGTTGTTTGGAATGAGTCATTATTGGATTTCCATTTAGCAAGACCAAAGTCCCCAAGCTGTTTAAAAGCAAATTTCATCATATAATGCTTTTTACATAATGAATGGATATAAATGTCATCTTCAATCATACCCTCAAATGCAACAAGCTACACAAAGAGAAGCAAGTCGAAGATGCAAGTGGCAAAGTAAAGAATTGGGATTAATTGAAACTATGCCTATGTTAAAACACAAGCAGTGAGAAAATTGATGCACAAAGTTATGAGCATGAGGAAATATGACTCTATAAAATAACTATAATTGAGTTAATAAAACTAGATTATTGTATTATACGTTAGCATCAGCAAGATAGTCCTTTGGGTTAAATGCAATAACATAAGGTTAATATTTGCTATGATATATTAAAGATGAAGAATTAAACCCAAAATGATTATATGGTTTACTAATTCAAAAGAATAAAATATGAAATAGAAGCGTTTTGAAACTAATCATCCTATAAAATGAAGCAAGACAAGATGTGTATATATGGTGCTGGACATAAGAAAGACCCTTTTGGTGTGCCTATATACAAGGGTGCTACATAAGTTTTTTTTAAGTTAGAAGAGTCATGGAGTAGTTTCCACTTCGTTTTCTTTATAGCTCAAAATTTTCCAGAACCAATTTTTCTCTCATGTGGTACTTTCTTGAGACTGTATGATGGTGCAGTTTAAAATTAGTAAACAAGGTTTACGAAGTTCATGGAAACAAATAATTATAATGGTTGTATAACAAAATTAGTTGATGGATATAAGTAGCCTTCCCTATATCCTGTCCACCGCATCAATAATCTCAATTTTTATGCTAGCATGAAGTAAAAGATATATGTAAATGCAACATGTGAAATAGTTCTACTGAAGAAAATAAGTAGTATACATTATACAAGCTGAAAAAATTACCATGGGCACAAAGTCATGTGTAAGGAGAATATTGCTTGGACGCAAATCTCGATGAATTATTGGACCCCCACGGCATTCTTCGTGCAGAAAACGAAGACCTTTTGCTATTCCCAAAGCAATAGCATGTCTACGGTGCCATTCTAGTAGGTTAGCAGATCGACCTAAATAATTTATAGGAGTTAGCTTGAACGGCAACAAAGATAATTAAAGATTAATGTTGCTAAATAGAGATATTTACTCATCCTAAAGGAACAAAAAGTTAATTTTCTACCACTTACTAAATAGATGCCAATGGAGAGACTTGTTACAGATATATTCATAAACCAAAACGTTATATTTCTCCTTGCAACAATAACCCAAAAGCATCACAATATTTCTATGTCTTGCAAAACTTAGAACGTGTACTTCAGAGAAGAATTCAGTATATCCTTGGGTGCTTGCGTCTTTTCGAACTTTTGCTGCAATAATTTGGCCATCTTTAAGTCGGCCTTTGTATACAAGACCAAATCCACCTTCTCCCAATAGATTATCTTCTAAAAAATCAGATGTGGCATCTTGAATCTCTGAAAACTTGAACCTCATAGATTCCTTGATATAAAGTATTGACCTTAGTCCACAAGCAGCACAAAGAATCGGATTTTCTGAGGAATCATACTGAAAGAGAATGTCATTAGTGAGTTCTAGGGCCTTTGCACCAGACAGACTTCTGTGTCCGTTGGAACTCATCCCTGTAAAATATGGCTTCAATGAAACATAGAAAAAATATATATTTCAAGCAAGTATGTCTCAGAAAGAAGTAGAAATATATTATTAACGTAATTGATGCATAAAATGCACATTGAATATATAAGAATAAACAAAAAGTATTGTATAATCAACCAGAAGTAAATGAAGGCTACTTGCTAAATACTAGAGGATTTAAATTCAATAAATAACAGAAATTGTTCAGACCATGGAAGGGACAATTACTTTGTACCCATAACCAGTTAAGCAATATTTCAGAGGCAATCCTAACTGTGGCTTCAATAAATGGATCAAATCCTGTCATTGTTCACATTAATAATACAGTTGTGTCAATTGTTAGGCACAGTTTATTCCTAGATCTTAAGTATTGGTCCATACCAGGTTACTTATGTACCCGTCCACTATCAGGCTAATACATCAGGACCGGTCGATATTAATATTTATATATATTAATAATATATATGGTGCCAACCTTATATTACGCACCACCAATATCCGGTGATGATACAGATCAACTTCTTATACCCTAGTTTATACTACATTCACCTGACACTTCTTTCATTTACAGTGACAGATATAGTTATCAAATGCTGGTGTTGATTGATTTAAGGTTGATGCTTACAATTCCTACTATGACTGGAAGTCCCAAAAACACTAATCAAACAGATAATAATTTATATTTGCAATATCTTGTTGTAGTTTTTTCATGTTATAAAAAGTAGAATCTAGAGCAATTTTTAGCATTACATCTCATGAATCTTCTTTGCTATTGGTGTACCATGAGAACTAACATAAAAAATGCCTGACCCTAAAAGGCATGTGATTGTTTCCTTAAAAACATTAAGTGCAAGATAAATCCATTAGCATCAATCCAGAAGATACGAAAAGTTGTATAAAAGAACAAATGCAAATTATCCATATGAAAAACAAAGGTACACATCGAGCAATAGACTTCCATGGAAACATATACCAAATATTCTTGTTAACAAGCATAATTTTTTATACCTCCATATTTCACAGAAGTACATTTTTTGACATCCATGGAAAGCGATTAATTCCACAGCTTTTTATATGCCAGCTAATGTGAAATGTCGTAAAATGTTAACAGGGAAACAAACAACAAAAGTGCATCTTTCCAAATAAAAGAAACAAGGATATAACACAAGCACACTGAGAAACAAATAGATGCCTCTCACGTACCATCTTGCTTACGTGAAGACATAGTTCCATCAGATGACGACATAGTGTAATCTTGGGACTTCGAATTTGATAAGGACATCATGTTCATTGACTCGGATAAGTCATAATGATCTTGAGAAGTCATAGAAGCATAATAATCTGCAAAAGAAACCATAGATCGCACATGGGCTTCACCATCCTTCTTGTCATGTGCCTGCATGTTTGAACTGGTTTGAATACTTTTCCAAACAGAGTAGAATAACTTCTGCTCTAGTGTTCCTTTACTTGAAGCATTTGTTACTAATGGCTTTGGCACTTCGACAAATAGACTATCATTGATCAATGCAACTTTGCAAGATATGTATTTCATATAGAATTTCAAGTCCCTTCGCAAGTGTCTGTCAACATGTAAATCATCAAAAAAACACTTCAAAGTAAAATATGGGAAACACAAGTTCAAATCTTTTTAAAGATAACAGAAGAAAACACACATATAAAAAAATCAATGAAATATCATCAGCAGCTTATTGTGCTAAATCCATGATCTTAAAAATGAAAACATGTTACTCTGGCAACGAAAGCTGTATTTGTCATAATATGGACCATTTTTCAATCTTAAAACAACTTTTTTAAAGTTATTTTCAATCGTAAGTTCATTTTTTCTGCCTTGAGTGGCATAATAGCTGAAACAGAACAATTATCATCTTAGGCAAATAATCCAGCCTTTTTTATCCCACTTGTTACCGTACGAATGGTCATAATATGGACCACTTATCGCATCTTAAAACAACTTGTTTTGAGTTATTTTCAATTGTAAGTTCGAATTTTCTGCCTTTAGTGGCATACTAGCTGAAACATAACAATTATCACCTTAACATATAATCCAGCCTTTTTTCATTCCACTTGTTAAATTAACGCTGTGTTTACTTGGACGGATGAAAAGTGCAGAGAAAAGGAAAGAAGGAAAGAAAGGAAAAATAGAAAGATGGAATATGCTATAGGTTTTCTTTCCTTGTGTTTACTTGGAAGAAAAGAAAGTTTGAATGATTGATATAGACACCCCAATTTTTATTTTTTTTTACTCATATTACATATATACTATTAATATCATAGAATTATTAAATATTAAATATTAAATACGATCAATGAGAACAAGTAGTGGTGGCCAGCTCGAGTAGCAACAGCGAGTAGTTGAAAAAAACTCGTAGTGAGCGAGGATAAGCAGCGGTGCAGGGAAAAATGAGGTGTGAAGTTAGTGAAGTTAAGATATAGTTTTAACTTGGAGGGATTAATGCCTAAGTTTTCCTCTTACTTTCCCTCCTAAACTATCCATCAGCCCAAGTAAACAAACCTATACTTCTTTCCTTCCTATTTTCTCTCCTTTCCTTCTAACTTTCCTCCCAAGTAAACATGCCCTAAGTGCAACAGTAAAATGATAGTTCACCTAATGAGAAACTTAAATGGAAATTAAGCGTTGAAGTTTTTGACTAACACAAGAGTTAACTCCTGCATTCAAGTTAATGACTATTCCAGACTTAGCGTGGGACAAGTATGAGGGTGATTAATGCAGCGTTTGAAACTACTTGAGTTTGCTAGATCAGAAGAACAGCAAGGAGTCAGATAAGTAAACAAGTTAGAAAGAAAAGACGAGTTGGAGAGAATGAATGAGAAGATATGAGAGGGAGACCATTGTTTGGTTGCCTTTTATTGCACAAGTGGCCCTTCTTTGTAAGTCTCTACTCTTTAGTATTGATGTTGATCAGATGTTACCAACCAAATAGGTGGGACTTGGACACGACTTTTTTGCCTTTGCCAAATAAAGAGTTGATGATGGTTTGTCCGTTCAATGTCCATCCTTTGATGGCTCAAGAACCTTGCAAGAAGAGAGGGCCTAGGGATTTCCTTGGTCATGATGCTTCAGTTGAATTGAGATTGTTAGCAATGAACAAAAGAGGATAGTAAAGAAATAATAGGGAAAGATTAAAACCTTGTAATCTATCTTTTATCTTGTCGGAGGTGCTTTTCGTAGACCCAAACTTGTAGCAAGATGGTGTTTAGTTTGCTGGAGTTATGTCCATTGAAGGGACATAACGTCTTCAGTAAATATTGATTTTGCTATCACACTTGTCATATTAGCTGGGTGCAGGTGTGTTCTTCTATTATTCTGATTTGTGAGTTACCTTGAATGGGAAATAAGTATTTTAACTAGATAGTTATTGCTTTGACGGGGCAGTTATGCCATTTAGTAGTAATCGTGTGGCAAACACATGGAAAGTTACTGCTATCATCACTTGAGAAATACTCGAGTGAACCAAGCGCTCAAGGCTAAAAGTTCTAGGCTTGAGCACTTGGCTAAGAGCTCAGTTGCTTGGAAAGAACCAAAGTGACTTGAGCTAAGTTGAAACTCGATCACTCTGAGATGAACTTGAATGAGCTAAATAAAGAGGTTATCTTGAGATTATCGATTAGTTCCCTTGCATAATTGTCACACCCCTCTTTGCTATTGTTTTATTAACGGAGGTGCATTTTCCTTTTTGCCTTAATTGGTTAATTCTTTTTTCCTTTTAGAGCTAGTAGTCCTAACATCATTCCCTCGAACAATCAAGTGCTTGTCCTCAAGCACTAACTAGGAATAGATAACTTTTGATTTCTCAGACATTCAAATAAAATAATTTATAGAGTGCAAGCCAATGTAAGATTGGCATAGTAAAGCTAATAAGCTCTTTTTTGAATAACCAATTTAGAGTGATGGGATACAAAAGTTATTAGTCGACCTTACTGGTGAAGAACAATTTTGAACCCTATACTTGTAGCATCAAATATGATAATTAATTGTTGGGAGAAGATGGCTAATTGAGAACTAGCTCATGAGTGTCGGCAAAGCTAAGCTTATTGAAAATTATTGTTACCAACTCTATCCATCCAAATATATTCTGGCTCTATCATATCAGAAGTATCAATGTGAGGAATTCAGAATCGCTCCAAATTATTGTATTCAAGAAAGTGAAATATATTGAAGGGGGTTCCAGGATGAGCTCACTGCTATCTTGCTAGATCAATAGCCTTTAATTCCTTAGAGATACTTAGTAATTCACCCTTGGATCAGTTGGCATGTTAAAGTGGCCCTTGAGTCCTTGGAGAAGTCAATTGATTTTTGCCCTTGCCTTTGTTAGTATATTTACAGTTGATGCCTCCTAAGAATGTACATCTCAAGGTGTCCCAATATGTTTTTCTTAGATGAACATATAAACTACATGGAGAAGGGCATCATTTGTGCACAATAGGATCATGCACTTTGCAATCTAATGGTCCAAAACGTTTGTTTCATGGGACAATTAGTGGAGTGGCTTGGTCTTCTTTAATGTTTGGTAGAACAAGTTGATAGAGAAAGAGCAAGATAGAAAGAGAGAGTAATGAGCAAGAGAAGAGAATCAGAGAGAAAATATGAAAGGTAGCGAAATTTGTTATGCTATTTCTTGTTTAAATTAGTCTCTAAGTGCAGGCCTTTAGTACATATCTAGAATTTAGGGCTTTGGTCTTACCATCCAAAGATCACTAAATAAGAAGTGAATTTCTCTTATTAGTACATCTTCCAATCATCATTTCATTATGTTTTATAGTTATCACAACCCTTTTAGGTATTATTCACTTAATTGATGATCATTTCCTTTCGGCCTCAATTGGTTGACACTTTATTTTTTTTTATATCAATTGTATTATAAGATTAGACATAGCAAACAGAAGGATTGAACATTTTACACTAGTATAATAATGATAAATTCAGGACTTAAAGCCAATACAATGGAGGAAGAGAGGAGAAAATAAAGACATAGAATGCCCACATTAAAATTGTAAGAATTTTACACCCCAGGGCCCAGGGTGAAAGAAAAAGGAAGCAAAAGTCCCACGTGTTCCTTTGCTTTTTTTAGTTTCCCTATCCTTGTATCCATGTGGTGGTTTGACAACTTGGAAAGCCAAGAATCAATACTTTTTGTTGTACACTACACGAACTTCATGGTCTTTCATATTTACCAATTTTTGTCCTTAGCTAAACTATTTAAAATGCATGAATACCTATCAAAAGTTGGGATGCATTACCCTTTTCAAAAACTAAATCATTTAAGTAATATGGTTTATTAAAGATGATAATAGTGTTCTAACATTTATCCTGTTCAACTGAAGTTTAATTCATGTCTATAGCAAGGTGAACCTTGGCTATTCAATATGGAAAGTTTGTGTAGTACACAACAAAAAAACACATATTCCTTGTGAAATATAGTTATCTATATTACTTCTTAAAGTATGAAAAACATTCGACATTCATGGTTTCAACAATTAGGAATAGAAATCCCAACTAGCTTCCAACTCAATTCAGAACTTATTTAATATGGGGTAATTTGAAGAAAAGACCAAAACCTAAGTTAGCAGTTAATGTTTTTCACACATATCTATTTGCAAATTAACAAACTGAATACTCCAGCCGCACATCATTCAAAAACCATGTATAAATCTCTCCTGAATTGAGCGCAAATTTTAGTTAGCACATATCAATAAATCAATTGATTATTTAGCAGTACTAATACTGCAATTTGTCGAGACACATCATGCTAAGCGAATCCAGAAACATTGATTGATTCCTCCAAACAAAACCAAGATTATTATATGTCATAGAAGATCAAAAAAAATGTAAATAAAACACATTTATTATTTTTTAAAAACATCATGGATTAACGAGTCTAGACTCTTGTTTATTATGCTCGTGCATAAAAATTAGAATAAAACCAAAGTGAAGTACCTATCAAGTACAACCCAGATGGGTTTGCTGTGAATAACCTCTTGTAGAATAACTACTTTGGATGGTGTTCCAGCAGTGATTTTGACGTTGATTCTGACCTATCACATTAACCATATAATATCAAAAAAATAGAAGCGGTATAATTTACAGCCCCTCAAAACGTTTGCAGAACATTCGCTCAACATAGATGCATTGGAAGAACATACCAACCAAAAGACATCCTATATGTGCCTAAATCATAATTTGAGAATGGAACAAAATTCAAGATACAGACGCCATGCCTGTGAATCATCAAAAATGAAAACGAAAAACTATTTAACCTTTTTTAAAAACAAATGAAAATTAATATGCTAAATTGAAGATGCTTAACTAAGTTATATCCAAAATATTCACATCTCATTAAAGAGAATCAGAGGAAAGGTAGGAGAACAAACTGTGCGAACAAATTTCATCATGGTAAAAGCTCTACAAATAAAAGTGATTGCAATAAAATTGACTTATAGAAAATAAGAAAATGAATGGTTACTGCTTCGTCTTTGCACTTTTCTGCACTTTGTTGAAGCATTCTTTCATACTTCTCAACCTTCTTTAGGGCCTCCTCTTCGAGTGCCCAAGAACTTGTCCCGCCAAAGGAGTCAGTGCATGCTTTTGTTTGATATCCCACTAATCAAGCAAACAAACTTGGCTTAGAAGTTATATTTCTCCTTTAAGAACCTACATTAACCAGCAACTCCAATTACATCCTACAGATAAGTAAGAAATTAGGATCCTGCTTGCACAATTAGACGAGATCATATTACAGAATCCAAAATACATGCTAACAACTTACCTTCATGAGTGTTGCAGTAATCATTTTCATGTCATCAAAATTTACTGATCAATATTTGATCCAATCATGATTACCAAGCTTCCAGAAAAGAAGAACCATTAGGTTTTGTGTTGGTGACAGCAACGAGCTAGAACGTGAATAAACAAACTAATTGCTGTTGTGATGCACTATCATAGTTATTTTTAGAAAAGAGAAATTATGATACCTTAGTTTAGTACCATATAGAAAGCGAGAGGAATTATTATGATCATACAACTTACATTTATGCAATTTTAATTGTGCTATGTTATTTCATGTTCATCGAGCTAACAGGTTAAATTTCTTTTTAGATCTATTAGAAAAGAGATAGGTAGGGGAGAGAAAAAGAGAGAAAAAAAAACCCTAAAGGACTACATTATATTAATCTCCATGTTCAATTACATAATTGATACAACCTCTAGAAGTTTTGAGTAAATGAAATAATAGTATTTTAATTATTACTTATTATATATATAATAATATTTCTAATTCTAACCTTAACTATCATCAATTCTAATTGTTCCCTCAAGCTAGAGTATATATGATAATTTTGTCCACCTTACATAAAAATAAAATTGTAATAAAAAGACAATGATATAGTTTAAAAGAATAGTAGAAGGCATGTAGATGTTCAGAGTAGTAGAAGGCATGTAGCGTCAAGCATTATCAGCAGGAGTAAAAGGCGGTGTCAAGTATCAGCAGTAAACGGTAGCGTAAGACATCACTAGCATTACAGGACAACGAAAGGCATCACCAACAATTGAGAGTGGTATAAGGTGTGGCCACTAGGATAGGGTGGCGAAGGATAGTACCACTATACAGATGAACTATACCGCATGACCATTGTTAGGGCGTCTTACTCTAATATCGAGTTGAGAGATGGCTACAGTTTAGAAAACCACCTTGATACTATGTTAGAATATAGGGAAAGAGATAAATAAAGGATAGAAGAAGAGATAAAAAATCTTAAAGGGCTACTTTATATTAATCTTCTTGTTCTCTTACATAATAGATGCATCCTCTATACATAAGTATTGAGTAAATGAAATAATAATATTTTAATTATTACTTATTATATATAGAATAATATTTCTAATATTACTAATTTTAACCTTAATTATTATGAATTCTAATAAGATGGATTGTCATTAATGATGTTAGCCTTAGATATGATAAAGAGTAATAGAAAAAGAATGTCATTGATAGTGGAGTGTTGGAGTGTATGTCCTGAGACCTAGTTTTGGTCCATCTTTGTACTACTTGACTCTGATATTCATATCATTCTGGCATTGTCGTTATCATTGTTTGCCTACATCTGCGATTGTGTACTTACATGATAATGTCCCTGGAGACAGATTGGATCTGTGCTCAAATGGTTGTCCCCAACCGATGTACCTGAGTGGATATAGGACAGCTCTGGTACTTGTGAGACTGGTATATGGGCTAGTTAGACACGAGGTGCTAACGTAGACTTATGAATATATCAGTGGTGGATATACTGGACCGACCCGTTGTGAGGCTATGACTTGGTGTCATGAGTTATCCTTACAAGTGACAGGAGATGCATTGATCTCTTGACTTGAGGTCATTGGCCGTTCTATATGGTTAGGGACATGCTTTGATACAACCTAACACCTCGCCGTAGTTGGGAGGTAATAACGGTTGTCATTGAGCATATCACAACCCATATGAGAAGGTCAATGGACAGAAAATGTATGGAGCTCCTCTATTGTTCTATGACTGAAAATGTATAGCCATACCCAGGTGAGAACCTGATTTAGTCATGACCATGTGATTGGGTGAAAACAAGTGATGACACACTTGTCCAATCGAATATCAGTTTGGCAAAGAGACTGTAATGCATCTGTACCTAGTTGCGATGATGGGGATGTCAATGTCGATATCCATTCCGATGACTTGGGTAGTAGTGATGTACTGCTAGGTGTCACTTACTGCTTGTGGCGACCTTAGGTTTGCACTGCCAACGTCAGAGGAACCTACAGGGTCGTACACCTTGATACTCGAGTTCTCATATTGATCAGGAAACCTTATGATCGAGTTATTGGATAACTCGGATTTATTTGGGAGATTTCATCAGTGCCAATGAGCCTGATGAGATGGAAGAATGTTATTGGAGCCAAACTTCATTTTTGACAGGTTGACCCGAAATTGACCATGGTTGGTCACATTTGGATTAGGGTTGCATTGGATTGGATCTAATAGCTTAATCAACCCATGTAATGTAGTTTGGGCTTACTCATTGCCCAACAAGGCCCAATAACAAGTTATCATGAAGATACAATAACCCAAAAAGGCATAATGGGGAGAAATAGCAACCCCATTGGCGCCAAGGGTATAATGGGGTGATGCTTGGCACCTTTGCTTCATTAGGAAGTAAAGGGCGCCTCCCCCTTTGTTCCTTGATGGTAAGCTTGCCTCTTAGGCAAGTCTAGGGGCTGATATGGCTTGGAGGACTTCTTAGGAAGCTCCTTGGCATATATGGGAGATTAGGTAAGGTTTATGGTAAAACCTTGGAGACTTTCCAAAACCCTAAAGCCTAATTGATACAAACCCTAACCCTAGCAGCATATCTTCATGGAATTTGCGCCACCCTCACCTCTTGTCTTGCCGCCTCTTGCATCTATATAACTAGATGCATGCGAGTGCCCCCAAATATATTATTATTGTCGTGAGCAACATCAAGAGGGGGAGAGCTAAGGAAGCATTGGCGCAAGTCTTCCATCTAAGTGGCCACAAGTCTTCTTCCCTTCTTCCCTTTGGCGCAAGAAGGACTACGGCCCCGTTTGGGCTTGCGTTGCTTCCAGCGGCGTAGTGAAGTACAGTAGAAGCGAGTACTATACTCGCGTTTGTCATCAATTTTACTGCAAAACAGTAGCAAATTTGTTACTATTCACCAAAGCAGGGTATCACCTGCTTTCACTGTGGCGACTTTACTGTAGCACCACATGCTACAATAAAGAGCTATAGTCAAATTAAATATGTGAAAGCTACAGTAAAATTAAAATCATCGTTCATATATTAATATATATTTAGTAATTAATTACTAAATATTACTTTTAAATTAAAAATAAAAATTATTAAATTATATAATTGTAACTTTAATATATTTTATTAAATTATTATTTATTTATTTATTATTTAATTAATTTTTTTATTTTATTATAAAAATATATAATTTTAACTTTAAAATATTTTATTAAATTATTTATCTATTTATTATTTAATTAATTATTTTATTATATTATAAATATATATAATTTTAACTTTAATATATTTTATTAAATTATTATTTATATATTTATTAACAACACAGTAAATTTATAAAATAATTTTAATACTAGTTGCTACAGTGACAGCACAGTTAGATCCACCAAACACCCTTAACAGCATGTGCTACAGTGACAGCACAACTATTATAACACAGCTGCGGCAGCGCAGCAGAACTAAACTGGCCCTACATCTTGGCGACTTCTTCATCTCCTCTCCTTCAATTGGCGCATCTACCTTGGAGGTGGCGCATGCTTTGAAGAAGTGAACTAAGACTTGAATCTTCTTCCCGAGGCTAGCACCGGGCGAGGAAGAAGAGAGCTCGAGGCATCCGTGTGTGCGAGACTGCAGAGGGCGAAACTTGGGCGCCTACCTCGACATCGGCCTCGTTTTGCTCCTAAGGTACTTACTATCTCATCGCGTCGACTCCCTCGCAAGACGATCTTCACTGGGTTTTTGGGACCGACTTGTTTCGGGGATATTCTTCCGCTGTGCACAATTATATGTGTTTGTAATCTCTGTGTAAAATTGTAAAATATCCCCAGGGTTTTCCAACAGAAGTCACTATACTATAAATTATTTTGAGCTATAAATTAAGACTTAATTTCATGAGTATATCAGGTTTTAAAAGTGAGGAAAAAATTATCGTTATGTATAAGACATAATGAGCTTAGTATTATTAACATAAACAGTTTGGCCCGAGATGCACAAATAACTGCTTCTATGCGCTGCTGGGTATCACAGATTAAAAAGAAATCGGCAAACACTAACGCGTATCAAGGAAGAAAAAAAGAAAAGCGCAAATGTGAGTGCAAATCTCACTGGGGTTGATGACGGAATGAAGGACGCCGAGGACAAGCAGGGTGCTGCCGCCGCAGAGGATGCCACCCCTCATGCGGACGGCGTTCACGGCGAGGCGGAGCTCCAGCTCGTTGTAGTCCCTCGTGGCGTCACAGGCCAAAATCACAAGATTGGTCGACGACAACAGCGACGAGGAGCGGCGTGCCTCCTCGTGCTTCTTCTGCCACAACAATGAGTCGGCCAGAACCTTCTCCTTCTTTCTTTCCTTGTCCTCCTCCTTCCCAACGCCACTAGGATGAGATCCCCAATGCCGGTCCTCCATATGCAGCAGCGAGCAGATCGAGCGCTCCCAAGCAGCATTGGGAACCGATCGGCCTTATGGCAGCAGCATTAGGATCGGATTGTGGAGAATTATTCGGTGGATATACGCCGCTTCCGAGGATATTCTCGTTAGGGCTTGGATGAAATGGGGATTTAATCTAACATTAACCAAGCGGTGGCGGCAGGCGGCGGAGAAGAAGAGGAACTGCCAAGGAAGAGACGAAGAGATGAGACATCTCGCAGAGGGAAATAAAGTTGGCGGGAGATGGATCTTATGATGGGCCAAATTAAATATCTGTAGGCCCAAAAAAAATTTTTAGTTCAAATATTTATGTCCAATTGTAGCTGGTTGTCCAAAAAAGAAATGTTTAAATTATAAATTACTTTTGTATTCTCTATGGAAATTTAATATTTCATTAGTAGATAATTGAGATTTAAATTGGATTTAGGCTGCGCATTTCTTGTATAAAACTATTGCAATCCTCAAGGTATGCAATTGTTGCGTGAAATATGATTCAACATATATTGATTTTTTTATTTTTTAAATTAAAATTGTGATAATAAACCTTTTTAGCTTTCGAAATTAGGGATTACAATTAAACTCAAGTCATTTTGATTACTCGATTTGTCGCATTTAAAGTGAATTCAATTGCCTAATTAGAAACAACTTCATATTTCATGTTAAGTTTGAGACAATTTTGGATTTATGGTAGGGAAACTTATATCCCAATCAAAAACAAAAATTTAATTTATAATTTAATCTTAAATCATTAATCAACCGGGTTTAAAATATTAGTCTACAAAAATTTGTGACCTTATTTAATTTTTAGGATAATATTTTTATAGAATAATTTAATAAAAAAGTTCAATTAAAACTTTAATTTGATTGAGTTCGTGTACCCATATACACCTATTTAAAATAATATCTAAAAATAAAAAATATACTAATTCTTAATCCAACTACTAATTGACATAACATTATCACAAATCCCCCAAATTCATCCTCATACAGTATGAAATAGTTATTTTAAAGATAATAATAATAAATCCCAAGACGTTTCATCGTTTCCCTTTTGAGTATGAGACTCTAATTATGTGCTCAGACCTCTCACATGGTGAGGTGGTGTCATCTATGCATGTATTCAACTTGGCACAGTCCTCTAACGAAGTGTCCAATTTACGAGCTACTAAATTAATAGAATCCACATCAGATCATGATTGGTTCGAGCTTGCCTAATCATTAAGAATTAGACCTTAAAGCATTGAGGAAGTAATAAATTAACATGTAACCAATCGATGGGCCAAGCATAAGCGAGACAAAGAGAGGTGATTAAGCTCCTAACTTGGTTCGTGCGTCATGACCTCTAAGTGCTTTTTCCCTTTTTAAGAGACAAAGCGCAAACTTAATGAGTATTATGGCTTAATTTGTTCGCCCCAAGCAACTCATGAAAATGTAGAGGCAAATGATTAAGAGTTAGACAAGAGGTTACCAAGTAATTAAGCAAAGATAAAGCATTAACACATGCACACTTAATGAATATGATGGTACAATTAAAGCAACCTTACAATTATTAGGTTAGACTTTAGGAAGTTAGGCGCAAATCAAAGTGATCATGAAAGTCATAAAGCATGCATGGGAAAGGATGCGAAACAACTTAAGCATTTTGCAATTATTGGCTGAGGACCTTGTGAGTTCGGCACAAGACACTTTTATAAAAGCATGCCCATCATGCCTCTTATTTGTTCACATAAAGAATATAAAATAGGACAAATGTTTACACTTGTATAAGTTTCAAATAAATTTCTATAGAGGATCTTCATAGGACTTTTTAATGAATATTCTCTTTAGATCATTCACTTAAGTGCCTGTATTAGTAGATCAAAATAGAAAAGTTATATATTGTTTCTTTCATATATAATTTGATTTAACCAAGTTCGCAAATGCAAAATAGAAAAAAAATATATATATATTTTGCGTTCCAGCTTCAGCACCGTAGATCACAAAAGAGAGCCTCAAGGATGTAAAAAATATTATTACTCTCAAATTTGACTCTAAACACATTTAATATCTAAAGTAGTTCTTAACACAATTAACCACTCTTGCTTTTGTTGGAAATTGATACAAGTACACACAACTAATTGTCATGAAGGCCAGTGTTTATGAATGAGATTGCGTGGAAGAGAACAAAAAGGGCCCAAGAGGCAACGCAAAACTTCACTTTTCGTACAAAGAAAAACACTGCAACTGTCTGGTTGATCGAGAGCTAACATGTTGCAGTTGTTAAATTTAGAGAAAGCAAATACATCCGATGCCTTTACATTTGTCGGAGCGAGTTAAAAGCACACTTGATTTCTTCAACATCCTCTTAGATGAACATGAACCTAAATTAAATTGCTTCATCTCCTAAAGAAAAGGCTAAATTAACTCCTCAGCTACACGCACGGCTACGGCATGCTTATCTCATCTAGGTCATCCAAAGTCAAGAACACTTCATCCAAGCACGAAAGTTCCGTCTCCTCGACGTGGAAGAAGCTTGCCTCATGGACTCGGCATAGCACCAGATTATTATCCTAGTGATCAAGGAATGGTCAATTAATATCATGGTCGGGGAACCATGCGTGTGTAAGATAGCATAGAATGTAATCAATCAATGTTCTCTTACTGGTCTTTTCTTTTTTCCTCTCTTTATGGATGATGAAGTGCTGTCAGGAAGCAGACGGTACTCCTGCATCACCCAATTTGTTTTCACCTCACCTATGTAATACACAAGAGTAGCCTTCACGCCGACATCCGTACCGCCGCTTGTTATCGTCTCCTTGACTCCAACCGGAGTCCAGTGTCCGCTCGGAGACACCTTTTTGGAGGTGGCCGCCGCATGGCTGCAGAAGAAATACCAGTAGCTACCTCCCTGCAGGGCTTTACCTGCATCGAACATATACATGATTGGATAGGGTATATACAAAGTATGCTAGATAAGCAAAAAATACTAAGCCATTGACAGCTCAGCTAACCATTAAGTTCCCATGGATCCAAGAGGCCGAGATCGAGGTTGGGGATGATGTCTGGTTGGCATGGAAGGTGCGAAGCCTTGCGTTGGAGGAAATGAACAACGAGCTCTTCATCAGTGGGGAAGAATCGGAAACCAGGAGGGAGATTACTCATTCTAAAATTTCTGTGAAAGAATACAAGAAGCAGATAGTGTTTGTCTTGTGGTCGATGACTATGAGTTTATATTCACAGTTGGGGTGGTGCGTGAGTGGAGGAAGGGGTAGCAGACGTGATACACACGGGGTTTGGAGAATGGAATGGCATCAGAAGAGGTGGAGGGGGGCCGGGGCAGATCAACATTTGGGGAAGTAGAAAGTTGGAAATTGATTTGTTGGACAATGATGGCTGAAGCTTATCACTTTCCAAATCGCATGTCATTTTGACTGCTGCAAAACCATGTACAAAAGCATTTTCTAGGAGCATGACAATATCCTAATGCATATTTAATAAGACTTTGTCCATCACTCTTGAACCTTCTCTGTGCTCAATCAATGCGGAGTCTTTTATCTCTTTCCATTGTCCACCCCTGCTTGTCCACCTTATAAGTCGAGCACTGGAAAATTTTTGACACAATGCGGTTTTTCTCCCACCTACACGAGAAAGTAAATTAACCTTTAATTCATCTTCACATCATATTCAAATCAATTCTTATGATGAAAAGAAAACATTTAACCCAGCAGATTAATTATGCCTATGCAAATGATTTTGACCACCAATCCGGCTAGACACTTTTGCTGCTGCATGTTCTTTTCAAAGTCAACATATGATTCACTTGCATTAACATATGTATTCCAGGTTCTTTTGTAGACAAGATATATACATACACATACTTGCACTATGGTGTTTTATATATGCTCGAATATCAGAGCAATAATTGTGAGACTTGCTAAAGTCGGACTTTAAACCCATACAGGGATGAGGGAATCAACCATTGACCATGAAAAAAAGGTGAAAAGTGATGAAATGACAGCAATAGAGTACCTTTCTTTGATTTATGTCCCATAGCACATGATGTGAGATAGAGGAGTACTCTTTGGTAAGTTTTCACTCCCTGCTTCTCTCTTACAACCCTGCAGAAGGCAAAAACACATTTTTTGATCACTTTTAAGTATTTACTGAAAAGTATTTATCAAATGATTCACATATTACCTTTTCACTAGTTTCATCTGCATATCTCATGCCACAGCAATAAGAACGTCATCCCCGACACCTTTCCATGATAATATATTATATATATATAATACAATATAATAATTAAACACGAAGCCTCCAAGAAAGAAGACATGGTGGTGACAGACTTGAAGAGGAAGCCATATATAGTATATGATAGTCTCGCGTTCTGCTGTTGTCAAGCAAGGGCAATGATTGCTTGTAGCTAAGAGGCATCAAATGTAGAGATAGATTCACTTTTTGGAGGTTCAGGTGGAAATGGGGCATGGTGCACCTCAAAGGTGTCCTAAGTACTGTGGGTATTCCACGAAAGGATGGTGCTGTTTTTCCACTGATTGGTGACGTCCACATGATGCAATTCTGTTGTATTCAAATCAAAGCCCACTTGAGCTGGACTATGGCGAGTCAAGGACCACAATTTCAAATTTCCAAAATAATGCTGAACTCATGTCATCTAGACTGCTTGCCTTCTCTTTTCTTTTCCCTAAATTCAGATCAATGGCCGTTCCTCTGTCATGGCTCAGTTATGCTAAATCCAAGTTTTCTTTGATTCAGTTTCAGCTGACATGTAGCATTCCTACAACACGAGATAAAAGCAAGAAGCTAGGCTTAAGCTCAATTCTGATCGCTATTATTGTTCTGGACATCGTTAACTCATTTCTTCTCTGATGAACAAAGCAAACCACAAACCACTATGTTGGAGCACAAAATGTAATTCGCTAATGCCCGATAGGAGATTTTGTAGGGAGGAGTTACATCCACCAGCCTTACACTTGGATGCTTTAAAAAAACATTAGGTGAGTAAAAGAATATGACATCAAAATTTCTTCTCACTGATAAAGAAGTTTTAGTTTGTCAGAATAATACTTATAAGTTTAGCTGATTGCTCCTTGAATCTTTATGCCTCAGAATTCTTCAATAAAATCACCTTCATTGATGCGGGCAAAGAAACACTACAACTGCTTAGCTTCTCTCTAGAACCCTATTGTCAGATTTTTTTTTTTTTTCATCATATTAGTTCAATCTCAATCAATCGATGAACACAAGTTGAAATGTTCCATTTTGGGATTAGCTACGTGGATCTTCAAGCCATGTAGGTTACATAAGCAAAGCGTAAGAAACTTATTCTGATGTTCTTGGTGAGAATCACCTCTTTTTCTTCCTTGCAAAATTTATCAATGGTTAAATCTCAGACAAACAGCTTATCAGCCATCTAATTTGCCGTTTTACTGAAGCAGCTACTTCCACAGCAAAAGGGGCTCTTGAATCAGCCTCGAGCAATGAGCAAAAAGTAACTTCTTATTCTTCTCGAGCATAGCTAATCCTTTTCCTTCCATCCATAGCAATTGATAACTCCTGTATCGTGCAGGAAGTGCTTCTACGCATCTTGTCTGCAAGCACACCAACCTGTTCTCTCAAACCAATCTGAAACAATTTTTCCCTGAGCATCTCACAAGTGCTATGATATGGAGGAATCCCTTCGTCAACCATCTTCTCGAAAAACTGACAAGCATCCTCAATCTTCCCCTTCTTCTTGCACAGACCATGGATCATTACAGAATATGACGGAGCTGAAGGGTGAAAACCTCTGCCTTGCATCCCTTCCCAAACTTCCATCGCTCGATCGAATCTCCCTATACCTATTAACATCTTCAGCAACATATTATAAGTACGCCGGTCCGGCGAGCATGCATCCTTGTCCATCCTAGCAAGCAGCCTTAGGGACTTGGTGACTTCCTGCAATCTACAATGGATAGCCAATATCGAGTTATAGCTCCAAACATCAGGCTTTGCTCCTCGCTCGATCATCTCATCCAGTAACTCATATGCTTCTACCACCTTTTCTTTCTCGCAAAGCAGTCGAATGATACAGTTATAGGTGAACACATTAGGTACAAGGTTATGCCTACGCATACTGTCGAGCACTCCCATGACGGCATGCTCATTATTGGCTTTGCAGGCAGCACGGATGAACGCCGCATAGGTGCCCGCATCCGGCTCGAGCCCACGAGTCTTCTGCATCTCTTGCAACCGCATGCGTGCTTCGTCGAGTTCACCTCCGTTGCAGAGGGCTGAAATCAAGGAGTTGTAAGCGGCCACGTCTACCAAGCAGCCTCTATGAAGCATTTCATCGAACATACGGAGGGCCTCCCTTGCATTCCCACAGACCGCCCAGCCGTTCATCAAAATGCTATAGGTTTTGTGATTCACGGCGAAGAGGGACTTCGATCGATCGAAGAATGACTGCGCAGATTCCACTAGACCGTTGCGGCAGAGCGAGAAGAGAAGCTGGTGGAGGTCGTCGAGGCTCGGCTGTAGGCCGAAGTCGGTCATCCTTCCGAAAGCACGGACGGCGTCGTCGGGGAGGCGGGCGCGAGCGTAGAGGCGGAAGATGAGCCAGAAGGTCTCGGGCCGAGCGGCATCGCCTCCCTTGCCGGCGTCACGGAGCTCAGCAAGCAGGGACCAGAGGATGGGGAACTGACGGGCCGATCCGAGGGCGCGGACGAGCGCGAGGTGTGCCGCGAAGGAGTGGCGGATATCGGGAAGTGAGGCGGACCAAAGGAAGAAGCGGTAGGCAGGGGTGGGGAGGTGACGGCAACGCTTGAGGACCTCTTCGGCGGCGTCTGGAGTGAGAGCGGTCGCAAACGGGCGAAGCGCGGCGTCAACATCGTGGTGGGGGGAGCGGTGGTCGCTGAGGACACGGCAGACATCGCCGATGAGGTCGGCGGCGGAGGCGCTGTAGCACCGGCGGAGGAAGGCGCAGGTTTTGGTTGACGCAGTAAGGTTTCTCGTAGCCATTGATGGCTCAACTGTGCACTCTCCGGCCCTCTAGAAAATGCACCTATGCGGAGGACGAGATCGAGAGACAGGCGGATGAGACAGTGAAATGGAACTTTGGACCCTAATCGAGCCGCATCCCGCGCCCATTAACCCGTCAAGATTGTGACCCACCGGCATTCGTGGTGCCATTTGCTTCTGCTTGTGAACTTGTTCCTAGAATAATTGCTATTGCCGAATTTTTCTTCCCGTCAAATTAAGATGAGGCGTGTTCTTGTTGAGTAATCGAGCCCGCCAAGCAATTACACGATCGTAGCAATAAATTAATCTGTTCGATGACTTCACTCTTTGGACAACGCCATCAAACTGAAATCTTGTATAAATCTAAGCACATCGATCATAAAATGATCCAAGTAACACCAATCAATTCAGATAAAAATGTCCCTCAGAACCAGATCCACGAAATCTCCACCGGCTGAGGAAAAGCAATCTCCGCCGGGTTCTCCGCCGCCGCCCTCGTCGCAGCAAGCCATATCGCAGGCGCTCGCGAGCACGGCGCACCTAGCGAACCTCCTCCCCACCGGCACGCTGCTCGCGTTCCAGCTCCTGATCCCAGTCTTCACCAACAACGGCGCCTGCGACGCGGTGACGCGGCTCCTGACGCAGGCGCTGCTGCTTCTCCTCGCCGCCTCCTGCTTCCTCGCGTGCTTCACCGACAGCTTCCGGGGCGCCGACGGACGCATCTGCTACGGTCTCGCCACCCGGCGCGGCATGTGGCTGTTCAACTACGACGAGGCGGGCGGAAGCCAGCTTCCGGACTTGTCCAAGTACAGGGCACGCGGCATCGACCTGGTCCATGCGGTGTTGTCCGTGCTGGTGTTCGCATCGGTGGCGCTCCGGGACCGGAACACAGTGAGGTGCCTATACCCGCGGCCGAGCCACGAGGCACAGGAGGTGCTCGACATATTGCCGCTGGGAATCGGAGTTCTGTGCGGCGGCTTGTTTGTGCTGTTCCCAACTCGAAGGCACGGCATTGGATATCCTGTCGCTAATGGAAACTGATTGATCGATGATTGTGGTTGGATTGGATTAACTTACTTGATTTTTCTTAAATTTTAGAAACTGATCTCATTGTAATCGATTGCTTTGTTTGTTCAGATGATTGATATGTGATTATAAGCTGGTGATTCGTGTTGACTCTCGATTTCATTGGAGCGTTGTATAGTTAGGGATATTAAGTAGCCCAACATATGATAATAGTGATCTACAATTTTTTTCAAATAAAAAAACTAAGTGCTAAAATTTAATGAAGTAGAATTAGACCATGCTTCTTCAGCTTTTCAAAGGGCGGAGCATGTGATGTTTCGATGTGACCGACACATGTTTGACGTTTTGGTGCCCTAAAATAAGCCACTTCCTTTTTTTTAGCACACTCCTACTCAGATCGGCATGTCCCACATTAATAAGACTAGTTGAAGACCTAATCCGACCATCTTTTAACACAAACTCTAAAAAGGACACATAAGAGATTCTTTTTAAGCCATCCGATCAAAATAAAAAAATTATTTATTTTTTTATATTAATGAAGTATCAAAATGATAATGACGTGTTTCTACTTACATCAATAGGAGACAAAATAGCACCTAATAGACTAATAAAAATTTATTATTTTGACCTCATCATAATTCACATCTTTAAATTTGAATACCTACCTATCATTTTCAACTAGATTATTATTATTATTATTATTATTATTATTATTATTATTATTATTATTATTATTATTATTAAAGAGGGTTCAACTTTAAGATCTTATTATTAATAATTAAAATTTTTACTTTGAACTAACTAATACTTTGTGAAGTCCACACTACGGATTTTAACAGAATTGCTAAATAGATCAAAAACTTTATAGTATAGGTGAGCTACCCTAAGGGGATTTATTATACTCTTTCTTCTCTCTGTCTTAGATTCTCTGCAAGAAGAAACTTTGATTTAAATAGAAAACAAATTAATGTGAAAAATGAAAATCAAACAAAAATTGTTCAATTATCAAATACTTGTCTTCATTTTCAGTCAACATTCATCTCGGCATTAATGCAAGGTGTGAAAGCTTGCCTGATTTGGTAAGAAAACTGCAAAATAAAAGGAATACAAGAAAGGTTACTTAACTCTAATAACATCAACCACCTCTTATATATATAAATTTAGCACGTTATTGACCGCTCTCATTGACGTTTCATCAGTCTGAAAACGGTAGAAAAGGTTGACTAATTTAACGACGTCAAACACAACCAATTAAAGTCTACGTTTCACGATCTCAAGGACGTAAGAGTTGTACACTTGTGCAGCAGTGGAACAGATTCAGAAGTAAAACAAATAGAGAATCAAGATATTAGGAAGAACAAAACTCTCGTGCTGAAGTAGTGACTAGATTACTGTCAATGTCAGTTTTATGATAAATTATATTTGTATGAGGTCAAAAACAGTCAATTGTACAAATAAACTTTGTATTATTGTTATTGTTGATATTATTATTGGGAGCGTTGTTGGTAATTTGCTGTTGGGAGGAGGATAATGACAGCATGATTACTTGCCTTTTTATGGTTTTTATGGTCTTTCTCGGTTCACCGGCCAGCCTGCGTGCAACGGCAGGGGTGGAAATGGAAGGCCCTCTCGAGGACTGCAGGTAAACGGAGGTTGAGACCATGCTGCCTACAGCGCGCTTTCAAGTCAAAACATGAGACCACGGAGGCAAGCAGACGGAGATCCGCTGGGAGGAAGAGGGGAGAGATCGTCAAAACAAGGGAAGGCGAGGTTGCACGAGGCGTAGGATATGAAGATGGCCAAAGAAGTAGCTGCTAAGACGAGCAAGAAAGATGAGACCTTGCTGGTGGAGAAGACACGGGAGGAAAGAGGAGGAGAGGGGAAGACGGTGGTGGTCGGCATTAGGTTGGACTCGCAGAGCCGAGAGCTACTCACTTGGGCGCTTGTCAAGGCCGCTGCCTTCGCTGACCGCGTTGTCGCGCTCCACGTCCTCAACTCCTCTGCCTCCTCGGCGGCGGCGGCGAAGGATCCTCGAAGTGAGCCTGCTGCCGTGGTCTCCGTCGCCGAACAACTGGACGCCATGCTCGCGGTTTACGGGGGCTTCTGCAATCTAAAGCAGGTCGCTTATCCTAGACCTCAAAGGCCCCTTTTTGTGCCCTAACTAGGTTGTTTTCCCGTTTATCTCATCGTCTTCTTCGGCAGATCGACCTAAAGTTGCAAATTTGCAAGGGCTCGTCCGCGCGCAAGGTTCTGGTGAGCGAGGCCAAAGCTTTGGCTGCGTCGGTACTGATTCTCGGGGTCACGAAAAACAGCCGCTCCATGGGGTGAGTCACTGGTTCCTCTTAGTTCTCCCCGTTTGCTTCTCCCTCTGTCGAAATGTTTGCTTTACTCACTCGAGGTGCTTTATTTTCCTCTAGGTCTTCTTCCATTTCTGTAGCCAAGTTTTGTGCCAAGAAATTGCCGAGAGAGTGCTCGGTGGTTGCTCTGAGCGAGGGGAAGGTTGTTTTCCAGAGAGAAGCAACAGGTTACTACTTGTCCAGCAACCATTTCAGTCCTGTATTGTGTTCTTTGATTTCAATAGAAATTTGTGATTTTTAGAGTTCGATGCGGTTAACAGATAAGAAATCCCTGAATAAGTGTACCAAAGATTGGAGCAAGGTGAACGGCGATGAGAGCAAGGAAATGTTCTGCCTTTTGCCAGTCGTAGGCCCGCCGAGTTTGAACCGAGACCCCAAGCATCCATGTGTGGCAGACGATGGGTTGAATGGCTGCAGCACATGTGGTGAGAAGGATTTATCCACCGACCATGACTCGCCAAGAAATACTTGTTCCATCTATGTCCCCGAATCCGATGCTGCACCTGCCAATGAGTCCACGGATGAAGACTCAGCGGCCATGGTTGCATTGGAGGAATCTGAAGCTCCCCAAACCAGCTCTGCGCCGCTCACCGCGCTCAAGGACTTAGCGGTAGCCCGAAAAGGATGGCCTTCACTTAGAAGACTGGTGTTAACAAGCAGGAAAGTAGCGTCATCAGAGAAGCATAAGATCTTCATGATCCAATGGGCGAAGCGACGAGCAAATCGATTCTCCTCTGTGCATCCACATCGCAAGTCCAAAAAATCAGATGGAAAAGTGAGCCTCAACCTTGATGGAACGGATTCACCTCCGAACCCTTTTTGTCTCAGTGATTCGAAAGGGAGGCTGCCTGAGGAGCTAGAGTCTCTTCAAAAGAAATATTCTTCCGTTTGCCGGTTATTTAGCCGCGACGAGATCATGCAAGCAACATCCAACTTTGCTCAAGGTTATTCCCCAAAAATTTACACATGTTACTAGTAATCCCACGGGCGTCTCTGATCTTAATTAAAGTTGAAAATGCAGAAAATTTGATCGGGAAGGGTGGCAGCAGCAGTGTCTATAGAGGCAATCTTTCCGATGGCAGACAATTGGCTGTAAAAATCTTGAAGCCCTCTGAAGATGCATTGAAAGAGTTTGTTTCAGAGATTGAGATTGTCACCACCTTGCATCACAAGAACATCGTATCATCACTCGGGTTTTGCATCGAAAACAATTGCCTTATTTTGGTCTATGACTATTTATCACGCGGTAGCTTAGAAGATATCCTTCATGGTGAGCAGCATTAGGTTTCATGTGTATATATGATCGTTTTTCTTCGCTTTCTCTGCATCATACACCCTACCCAATATGTTGTTTGCCAGGTGAGAATGAGAACAAACTTGTCCTCAGTTGGCTTGAAAGATACAGAGTGGCAGTAGGTGTTGCAGAGGCACTTGATTATTTACATGGTGGTGGTACTGAGCCTGTGATACATCGGGATGTCAAGTCCTCAAACATCCTCCTCTCTGAAGATTTTGAGCCACAGGTATTACCAACATCTTTCTTGTACATGCACACTGGATTCTCTATGCATGATCATATATCTCATTTTGCACACGTTTCAGTTGTCTGACTTTGGATTGGCAAAATGGGCATCGCAACCAATTTGTAGTGATGTTGCAGGCACCTTTGGGTATGTTCATCTGTGTTAATTCTTCATTTATATTCTAAATGCTAGTAAGAGTGTAAGACACTGAAAGTTTGCACTTCCAATGGCAGGTACTTGGCTCCTGAATACATTTTGGATGGGAAAGTTAATGAAAAGATTGATGTCTATGCATACGGAGTTGTGCTTCTCGAGCTTCTTTCAGGAAGGAAACCCATTAGTGATTGCTGTCCCAAGGGCCGGGAGAGCCTTGTTATGTGGGTAAGCGTTCATTGGTTGAATCTAACACGAAGCATTCACCTATAGTTCTCTGATTAGATGAATATGTTTTGGGGATTCAAATCAAAAATCTACTGTTAAATTTCAAGATTCATAAACATGGCTTCCGTGGCAAATTCAATTGAGGTAGTTTGGCATTCTTACAATTTACTCGGTGGAATTGCAGGCAAAACCCGTGTTACTGGACGGAGATGTTAAACAACTGCTAGATCCGGTGATTAAAAATGAATTTAACAGTGACCAAGTGGAAAGGATGATCCTTGCTGCTTCTCTCTGTCTGCGGTGGCTTCATCACACCCGACCTCAAATGGCACTTGTAAGATTTCATTTTTGTTATTTGAAGCTGCTCGTCTGTCTTAATCTAAGTTTAAGGTGCATCAATTAGTAAAGATGTTATAGCTAGTAAAAATTGTAATCTATCTCAAATAAAATGTGATACTCCAGTCTAATCTTACATGAAAAGTGAAAGAAAAAAAATATATAATATATAAAATTTAGTGAGTTTATTTCTATTAACTAAGACTTAAAGTATTATAAAGTATAAACTAGGTAATAGGTAATGAGTTAATTTCCAGTGATTATAAACTTACAGTTTTCATGTGATTTGAATGGTTTGAATCCAGGTTTTGAAACTACTCGAGGGGGATAATGATGCTTTTGAGTGGGCGAGGTCACAAGTGAAGTCTCCAGCTGAGCCGTTCGATGATGATATGTTCAACCTACAATCTGACATTCAATCCCATCTTAATCTCGCACTTATTGATGTGGAGGATGATTCAGTCTCAGTCAGCAGCACTGATCACATTGTTGATTCTCTGACCGTGAGCGCATCTGTAGAGAACTACTTGCAATGGAGATGTAGTCGTTCGTCAAGCTTTGACTAAATGTTTTAATTGGGTTTTCTGTATAGTTTTCATATCTCCTAATTCCTTGGCTTTAAATCTATTTGCTATACAAAAAAGATGGCAGCTATGGTTGGAGATGAATCTCCCCCCTAGAGTGTTCTTTCTCTTCGAAACTTTTCAATTGTTTTCGAACAACGATCGAGGAACTAATAATAGAAAGTTAGAAACCACTGTTGAATCTTCTGGTTGGATTAGATTCTGAAAAGCGTTAGTGTTGCATCATCCAATGAATTCACATGTACTTCCTCAACAATTCAATCCTCGAGTAGGATTGGTTCGTAGAGAGATTCAGGAAATTCATGGTAGGTTGAACTGTCCAAAGCTCTACTTTTTCCCACTGCAAATGTAAGGCTAGCCAGACATGACTAAGGATAGTTTAACTACTTGATCTTTTGGTCATTTGAAAGCTAAGAATTTTGACCCAATTGCTGGTCAAAGCAAGGCTCGGAAAATGAAAAAAAAATAGGTTATGCCAAAAACCAGAGTCCGCGTTGTAGCAGTAAGCCGTCGGACTGGAATGCGACCACCAAAAGCTCAAAATCAAAAGCTTGGAATTCTAGATGCAGACATGACGTGCAAGCGTGGTAGAATGAACTTTTGTAAGCATGCGGAAAACGAATAAGAGGAGTCTGACCTTTTGGAGCAATGCCATTTGACTCTGATGAAGACATTTGTATCCTTTCCCAGGTCAACTGAATGATGATTAGTGTTAGGCCGATAGGCCGAACAATTGGGCGCGGCCCAATTTTCTTCCAGCCCAGCCCCAATCAGCTTCTTGCCCTGTCGCTGGCGGGTCAGCGGATCGATCCGGGCGACGCCCGGATCCGAAATGACGAAATGTCGACGAGCGACGCGCGCGTGAATTGGTCGCGTACATTGAACGGGACGTGACGCGAGAGGGGCAGACGCGACAGTTCGGTTGACTCGGGCAGTATGGGTGCCACGTCATTGGGCGGAACAGGAAGAAAAGAAAAAAAGGGGCGCGGGAGTCGTCTTCCTCACGAGCTCTCGGCGTTGAAGCTTACGAGCGCTCTCCCTTTGCGGAGGAAAACCCTTACGATCTCGTCGGACGACCGTCGGCGAAGCCTCCAGGCAGTTCCGGTGGTGTGGGAGGGTGGAGGAACGCCAGGGGAGACTTCGCCCCACTTCCGCCGTCCGCGTAGTCTTCACCACCTCCGTCGTCGTCTTTGGCTCCGTCGCTGCTCGGACCGCCTCGGACGGCGCCGCTGCAACCGCTTCACCGACTCGAAGGAGCCGGCGGCCGGGTGATCGCCAAGGTACTTCCTCTCCTTCTTGGTCTCCGTCCCGGCTGCCGTTCTACGCCGGCGACGCCCCGTCCTTACTGCTTCTACGTTCGCCTGCGTGAGATGGCCGGAACCGTACTCCTCTGGCGATCCCTCGCTCCTCTTTCGGCTGCCGGCTCGCCTGCGTGCGAGAACTTCCAGAGCCGAGCTCGTCTGCGAACGAGCTGTGTTCGGTCGCCGCCTGCGTGCGGCCTTCCCTTTCCGCTGTTTTCCTCTTGCGAGCGAGAGTTTCCGCCAGCGTGAAGGGCTCTCTGGTGGCCAACGCCACCTTCCTCGACGTAGAAGTATCCGGAGCGCGAGTTTTCCTCTCGTCCGGCTCAGCCGCCGCGTGTGCTCCCCTGTCACCGTCCTCTCTCGTGCGTGGTGGGAAGACGACGCCAATGGGTCAGCCGCCAGCAGCCCCCGTCCGCCCGCCTTCCACCAGGCCTCCACTCCTGCGACGCCCGTCGCCGGAGGACGCGTCTCCTCCGTCTTCCTGAGGTTCCTACGCCGAGGAGAGGGCCGCTTGCCCCTTCAGCCGTCCAACGAACGCACGGCGTGCTTCGGCGGACGTGTGCAGCAGGCCTTTGGGCGTATCTCCAGCTACGGCTGTTCTTGTCCTCGGGCGAGAAGGACGAGGCCGTCGGTTCTCCGGCGGAGCGTCGTCCGGCCTCGTCGTCGGCGTACGAGCGAGGAGCCGGCTGAGTTCTTCCGATCACTGGCGTGCGATGCCGTGTGGACGACTATCCTAGATCGCCGAGCGCTGGCTAGATCCGTGGACAAGTGAGTGTGTTCCGAGTCTGTTATGGACCTCGTCCGACGCGGTCGGATACGAGTGAGTTCCGTTTGGGTTCGGGTGAACCCGATCCCGTTCAGAGATACAGGCCCTTAGTGTCAGGCCCCGGTCTAATTGGTTCGGCCCAAGCCCTCGTTCAACCAACGAGCAGCGGCCCAATCCACGTTTTCCTCTTCAAACAGTCGCGCAGAGCTCGCGTGCGACGGCGTCTTCACGCACTGTAGCGCTTTCCTCGCCGAGCGAAGCGAACGCGAACGCGTTCGTCGGCGAACGACGTGGGAAGGCGGCGGAGCGTGTGGGCGCGGACGAAGCCGAGTATTGCGGACGACGTGGCGACTGTAGAGGAAGACTCGGAGGCAAGGACGCGGACGCAAGCGACGACCTCGTCGTCGACGACGGAAGCGGAGGCAGCTGGATATAGCAGCGCGAACGGGTCGCGCGGAAGGGAGCGGCGGCGCTTCCTTTATAAAACCTGAGGAGGTTCTTCGGCGAGGGGGATCTTCTTCGGCGGACCACCAGCGAGAGTTTAGGAGAGGAAAGAAAACAGAGATTTGTAACCGGCGATAGGGATCGCCGGCGAGGGAGGGACGAGGGCCGTCGACGACCAGGGGGTCGGCGACGATAGTGGAGGAGTTTTGTAGCTTTTAACGTTTAATCGAAGCTTTCTTCTTCACTGGCGTTCTTCCCCTGTTCCTCTGTTTCCGTGGCTTGCTGGCGCCGGTTTCGCTCGACGACGGTGGACGTCGAGTGGTGACGTGAAGGACGAAGGAAAGCAGGCGGCTTTCCTCGACGGTTTCACTGATCTCCGGCGAAGAGGTGACGCCGTTGGACGAACGCAGGCGACGTTCGTTCCAACGAAGAAGACGAAGGCGAGCTCGCGAAGACGAAGACGAGTTTCGAACGCAACGGGCGTTCGAAACGAGGCGTTGGTGACGTCAGCGGGTGGCGGCTGACGCAAGCGAAATCGAAAATACGATTTCGAATTCGATTTCGGCGGCTGACGTGGGCTGACGTCAGCATTCCGATCGAACGGCGAGATTTGGTGGTCAAAATCAATTTGGACCGAGAGGTATTTTGAAATTAAAGGTTTCAATCGGTTTTCTCTAAATTAGGGTTAGGGTTTTCCGTGAGAATTGTAAATTGGGGATAAAAATTATCCGGGGAGATTAGGGTTTCGATTTTGGGTCGGAAACCCTAGGGCGAGTTACGTTCCGGTATTCCGCCGGACGGCTCTAGGAAGCGGATAAGCGCTGTTTCCAGGCCGATCCGACCGGGGCGTGACAACAGGTATCAGAGCAGGCTAACGTGTTCCAGCAAACACGGCTCGTTCAACTTCACCCTCGAAGGTGAAGAAAGGCCTGAAATTCCAGAAAATCACCCATACTGCTAGAGGAGCGTCAGAGGACGTTCGACCCAGGCAGGATAAAGGAAAAGCCAAGGAGACGGCTGATCCTGAGGAGATGGTAAACCAGGGTGATCGCATTGCTCACATCGAGCAAATGCTTGGTATGACTAGTGGTGGAGATACTGGGATGATTCCACAGGTGGAAAACCTTCAGAAGACTGTGGGGGATCAGGAATTACTGATTGAACAGCAGAGGTTGCAAATCGAGCAACAGAGGTTGCAGATTGAGCAACAAAGGTTACAGCTTGAGGTCATGCAACAGACCGTGGAGGGTCTGCTCCATCTACCAGGGGAGATGGTTCGCATGAAGGAGGACATGCACGCTGAAGTTAAGGTACTGCGCCTAGCCCTAGCGCAAGTATCAACAGCGGCACCGGTGGAGCAGGAGGCTCCCAAACCGAGGATACGGGTGCCCGACCCAGCGACGTTCGGGGGGGCTCGATCGTCCAGAGAGGTCGAGAATTTTATCTGGGATATGGAGCAACTGTTTTCAGCTAACCATATTTCTGCAGGAGATCGGGTACAGGTGTGCATCGCCTATCTTATAGGCGACGCAAAGCTTTGGTGGCGAACCAAAGTTGGCTCTACTTCCGGGACTACTAGCTGGACTTGGGAGACTTTCCGTGAGGAACTGCGGCGGCAGTTTCTTCCCGGAAACTCGGCGGATCAGGCGCGTGGCAAACTAGATCGGCTGAGACATGCAGGCTCGATCCAGGAGTACGTCAGGACTTTCTCTACCTTGATGCTGGAGCTTCCAGGTATGGCAGAGGACGATAGGAGGTACTTCTTCCTCCGGGGCCTGCAGCCATGGGCAGAAACGGAGGTCCGACGGCGCGAGCCGGTTGACTGGAGGGCGGCTGCGGCGATGGCCGAATCTCTGGCGGATAACAGAAGTTTCAAACCAGCACCGCCAAAGAAATCCAAGACACCGCCAAAGCGAGGACCTCAGCGCGGCTCCCCACGCACACCGCCGGGAGCTAGAGTTCAAGAAAGGGGTAGACCATTCTACCGGCAGAACAAGGGTTCTCCGGGACGACGGGAGCAAAAGCCACAGGGTTGTTTCTGGTGCGGGGGACCTCACTGGGTGAAGGACTGCCCCAATAAACAGAAACTCATGGCAATGGCGGCACAGGAACCAGCCGTGGAGGCTGAGGAAATCGAACAACCGCGGATTGGTGCTTTGAGGATCGGAGCGATGGTTCTGCAGGATCCGCCCGCTAGAGACATCGAGGGCGATGTCCAAATTGGGCGGGGGAGAATTGTCAGGCCCCGGTCTAATTGGTTCGGCCCAAGCCCTCGTTCAACCAACGAGCAGCGGCCCAATCCACGTTTTCCTCTTCAAACAGTCGCGCAGAGCTCGCGTGCGACGGCGTCTTCACGCACTGTAGCGCTTTCCTCGCCGAGCGAAGCGAACGCGAACGCGTTCGTCGGCGAACGACGTGGGAAGGCGGCGGAGCGTGTGGGCGCGGACGAAGCCGAGTATTGCGGACGACGTGGCGACTGTAGAGGAAGACTCGGAGGCAAGGACGCGGACGCAAGCGACGACCTCGTCGTCGACGACGGAAGCGGAGGCAGCTGGATATAGCAGCGCGAACGGGTCGCGCGGAAGGGAGCGGCGGCGCTTCCTTTATAAAACCTGAGGAGGTTCTTCGGCGAGGGGGATCTTCTTCGGCGGACCACCAGCGAGAGTTTAGGAGAGGAAAGAAAACAGAGATTTGTAACCGGCGATAGGGATCGCCGGCGAGGGAGGGACGAGGGCCGTCGACGACCAGGGGGTCGGCGACGATAGTGGAGGAGTTTTGTAGCTTTTAACGTTTAATCGAAGCTTTCTTCTTCACTGGCGTTCTTCCCCTGTTCCTCTGTTTCCGTGGCTTGCTGGCGCCGGTTTCGCTCGACGACGGTGGACGTCGAGTGGTGACGTGAAGGACGAAGGAAAGCAGGCGGCTTTCCTCGACGGTTTCACTGATCTCCGGCGAAGAGGTGACGCCGTTGGACGAACGCAGGCGACGTTCGTTCCAACGAAGAAGACGAAGGCGAGCTCGCGAAGACGAAGACGAGTTTCGAACGCAACGGGCGTTCGAAACGAGGCGTTGGTGACGTCAGCGGGTGGCGGCTGACGCAAGCGAAATCGAAAATACGATTTCGAATTCGATTTCGGCGGCTGACGTGGGCTGACGTCAGCATTCCGATCGAACGGCGAGATTTGGTGGTCAAAATCAATTTGGACCGAGAGGTATTTTGAAATTAAAGGTTTCAATCGGTTTTCTCTAAATTAGGGTTAGGGTTTTCCGTGAGAATTGTAAATTGGGGATAAAAATTATCCGGGGAGATTAGGGTTTCGATTTTGGGTCGGAAACCCTAGGGCGAGTTACGTTCCGGTATTCCGCCGGACGGCTCTAGGAAGCGGATAAGCGCTGTTTCCAGGCCGATCCGACCGGGGCGTGACACTTAGTAAATCTAGAACGTTGATCGAGTAATGTTGGAACAGCAGTGATCCCTGTTGAGTCCACAGTCGGGCTGGGAATCGACTCCGCCAGTTACGCCCAATCCGGCGGTTTCAAGCATTAGGATACCTGCGTTGACGTAGTTGGACTCGAGTCAAGTGTTGACTCACGGGTGAAAAAATTAAAAAAATATTACTATAATTCTGAGCATGACAATTAGCGCTAATAAATCTACCCCAAGACCTCCCGAAAGCTCAGTTCAACTACATCAACATCAAACCTATCTTGAGATCCTTGGTGCCTGGTCCACTGCAAATATCCCTGGAAAAGAAAGACGGAAAAGAAATACCAAAGCAAATACAGAGTGATATGTCATGGGAGATGGCATGCATGTATTGGTAACGAACACCTCATTAGCACAATCATGAAGCAAGCAACGCAGAATTGATATCATTTACAATAGTTCCAATAAACCTGGGGACAGAATGACGTGCCTTCTCAATGACCTGTGCCTCTGGATACAAAAATGCTAGTAATCTTTCTCAATGACCTACGACTCAAGATACAAAATGCTTCTTCCTTAAGGCTCTGTTTACCAGAAGGGATATAGGAGGGAAAAGGATGGAAACATTATAAATCCGCTGTATACCGGGAAGGAAGGATTTGAGAGGACGGAATACACGATGGATTTTAACCAAAGTTTCCACCGATTAGTGATCCGCCCAAATCGGACGAATTCACATTAATCGCTTATTCTCACGCCACTTCTCGTCCGCCGCTCACGCATATCAAACCCTATTCGTCCGCCGCTCACGCCTCGTCGTTCGTCCGCCGCTCACGCCTCGTCGTTCGTCCGCCGCTCACGCCTCGTCGTGCGCTCGCCGCTCACGCCTCGTCCGCTCGCCGCTCTTGCTTCGTCCGCTCGCCGCTCACGCCTCGTCCGGTCGCCATTCACGCCTCGTCCGCTCGCCGCCAGCAACAGATCGTCGCCGCTCACGCCTCTTCGTCCGGTCGCCCGTTCGGCCCGCTCGCCATCCGCTCGCCAAAGCACACTTGATAAGGTATTTCCGTCCTCTCAAACCTTGGTTAGAATTGCTGCGGATTTATAACGTTGCTGCAATGCTCTGAATCTGAAATTTGCTTAGCTACACCAGTTGTTTAATTGATTAGCTACACCAGTTGTTTAATTGGAATATCTTATGCTTGCGATTTGCTTAAAGAGTTATTGGAAAGCATCTATGGGGTTTTGTGGTTGTGGAGTAGAATGATAATACCTTACAAGAGCAATGGCAAGTGAGAGCAGCCACAATTTCCAATTAAGCCTCACGGTGGATGTAAATTCTCCAAGGAACTCAATAATCAAAACCTGAGTTGAGAGAGCAATGTCTATGTTTGTGTGAACTTTAGGAGCAAAGTTTGGATCAGAACTAACATGCTCGCTTAAAAAAATTAAAGCCTTCACTTTAATGTCATAGTTTGTGTGAACTTTAGGAATCTGTTCAGAACTGCATTATATGCACAGCTCTACTTGCATTGTTTTATATGAAAGGTATGTCAATATACGACATGGCATCCAACTGATTCTCATCATTCATGTGAACACAACTATGCTCAAACTTTGGGATCACACCCTTAAGTTGCTATGCTTTACATATGCATTCATGTGCTTTCAATCCCTCAAGCAAAGATGTTGATGATGCTTTAATTGACAATCATGTGTTTTACTTTATTCATAGGTTTTATTGTAATGGATCGAAGAAGTGACAAGGTGAAGAGATTTATTATAATGCGCCACCTCCACACTAGGACTTCTCATCTAGCAGCTATAGCTGCTCATTATATTATACAACTGCAACAACTTCTACTAATATTAACACACTCATCCTATATTGATAAGCCATTAGTAGAATGTACTGAATTTAAGGATCACAAGCGAACAATCCTATTGAGAAAGTTAATTACCTCTGATCAAATCTGTCATAACATTTTAAGAATGAGTAAGAATGCCTTTTCTAATCTGTGTGATATACTACGTGGCTCAAAGCTAATCAAAGATACCAAATACTCTAACGTTGAAGAAAAAGTTGCAAAGTTCTTATATTTGGTTTCACACAATGTGAAGAATAGAGCACTTTGCTTTTTCTTTCATCGTTCCCCTAGGAGTATTAGTTGTCATTTTCATGAGGTGTTGAGAGCTATCATTAGCCTACATGAGCACTTTATCAAACAACCTGATGGTTCAAGGGACGCTCCTGAGATATCCAATGCAAGCAGATTTTATCCTTATTTCAAGGTATGTTATTTAAAAAATATATTAGAACGAAAGATGTACGTTGAAATGTTAAATCAACTATATAACATTGCAGGATTGTTTAGGTGCTATAGACGGGACACATGTTCGTGTAAAAGTCCCTTCTAAGGATGCATCTAGATTTAGGGGAAGGAAGGATTGGCCAACAACAAATGTGTTGGCAGCATGTTCGTTCGACATGAAGTTTACTTATGTCCTTCCTGGGTGGGAAGGGACCGCATCTGATTCACGGGTGTTAAAGGATGCCCTCAATAGATCTGATAGCTTAACCATTCCAGAAGGTAAATATTACTGTTTTATTATTAGCAGCAAACTATGTTCATGGGTATTTGGATTTGTTATTAAATACGTTATACCATTCTTGTAGGGAAGTTTTATTTAGGTGATGCTGGATTCGGGATTAAACGTTATCTTATCACACCTTATAGAGGAGTCCAGTATCACCTAAAAGAATATTCAAAACGTGCTCCAGATAATGCAAAGGAGCTTTTTAACCATCGACATGCATCTGCTTGAAATGTGATTGAGAGAGCTTTTGGTGTATTAAAAAAAAGATTTCCTATTATAGCTAGTGGAACTGAACCATGTTATCCTCTTAGGACGCATATTCAAATAATCCTGGCATGTTGTGTTCTACACAACTATTTGATGGGTGTTGATCCTAATGACCAGATAATTGCAGAAGTGGACGAGGAGTTAGCAAATGCAACGAGTCAAGTTATAGAAGTTGCGGAAAGAATAGATGAGGATGTGAGAAAAGGGATTGCAATGAGAGATGACATAGCAAATGCAATGTGGAATGATTATGTGTTGTGAAATTTGGGAGATGGTTTTGTTGTTGCACTTTTTGATTACTAGAACAATGATGTATTAAACTGAAAACTTATGTGGTTATGTTATCTTGCATTTCTGTACTTTAAATAGTAATCATTTTGGTATCTTCTCATGTTTATGTTCTATGTTTGAAAAATGATGGATTGTGATAGCTTAACATTCTATTTGTTTTGCATTATAAGATGAGTAAAAAAGTCAAGGTTGGTGAGACCTCAAAGAGAGAAAATATCAAATGGACCGAGGAAATGGATAGCTTATTCATTGATGCTATGTTGGAGCAGCAAACTAGAGGCTTCAGAGTGGATGGTACATTCACCTCGGCAGCTTATAAAAATATGATCCTTATATGTGGTCCAGCATTTGGTTTTAGCGTAACAAAAGATCACTTGAAAAATCGCATTAAAACTCTGAAAAATAATTTTAATACTTGCCATGAGATGTTCAAGAATCTAAGTGGCATAGCATGGAATAGTGACACAAAAATGTTTGAGGCTGAAGACCAAGTGTGGGATGACCTCATTAAGGTAAATATCAATACTTCTATTTGTATTTACTTATATATGTTGTTAAATGTAGTGTGTTGCATATTCAGAATATTTTTATTTTGTTATCTATGCAGGCTAATCCTAGTATGAGGAAGTGGAGGAGTACTCCTGTTACTAATTATGAGAAGTTGCAAGAGCTTTTTTCTAAGGATCGAGCCACTGGCAGCATGTCTAGCACTTGTAATGGGTTCATGAACATTTGGAGGAAAGAAGCTACAGACAAAGATGATGTTGAACCTATGGCCCAGCAGGAGACATCGCAAGAGGACATGGATGAAAGTAATGCAGTAAACCATCCGAGCCCCCATCCTGATAGAGTAGCCTTTGATGAGGGAACAAGCATCAAAAGTGGTAGTAAGAGGAAGCAGCCAAAGTTTGAGGAAGCTGCAATGTCAATGTTTGAGAAGAGCACAAACAAGTTGGATGACATAGTGAATTGTATGAAACATTCAAACCAATCTATGGATTCATTTCTAAAGGGTGATACTGAGATAAATGACAATGCAAATCTGAATATATTGGAGGAACTGAAGAAATGTGGCGTGCCACGTCATAGATTGGCTACTGCTTATGTGGTTCTTGGAAGCAACAAAGAAAAAGCTAAATTATTTTTCATGGCTCCCGAAGAATTAAGATTGGAAGTCCTTAATGCATTGATGGATGTTGAGCCATGAAGGGTTTGATATCTCTTTTGTTGTAGTTTGATCCAATATTTTGTTTAGTTGTAGTGGTTGATGTAAGACCACTTATTTTGGATAGTTCTACTTGATATGTTTGGATAGTTGTTGTTGATTGTCATTTTGATAGTTGTTGTTGTTTGGATACTTCCACTTGATATGTTTGGATAGTTCAATATGATCCTTATGAAGTGAAAACTTATTGTAAACATGGAATGATATGTTAGTTGTGTTAACAATGTGTTAGTTGTAATGTTAGTTGTGTTATTGTGGTGTTAGATGTGTTATTATTCAAGCTTATTCATTGATTAGTGGTGCTAGTGATATGTTAGTTGTGTTAACAATGTGTTAGTTGTAATGTTAGTTGTGTTATTGTGGTGTTAGATGTGTTATTATTCTGTTAGAATTGATTAGTGGTGCTAGTGATGTTTGTTGTTTTATTATATGTGTTAGTTGTTTTTATTGTGCTATTAGATATGTTATTATTATGTTAACAATTATATTTTCAACAGTTTGCTAAATTAATTAGTGATGCTCTTGTTGTTGTTGTACAAATTGGAATTAATATATAATTATATTTAATGGTAAATTCATATTTAATTATATTTTAAAAAATCAATTATAATTTTAATAATTTTAAGTTAATTATTTTACTAGTATTTAATTATATTTTTAAATATGGGTATAAAATTATAAAAGGAGAGTGAACATATCAAATGTATTCCTTCTTTCAAATTTTCCATCCTTCCCGATAAACACAATGAGGGAAACTTTTATTTCTTTTCCATCCATCCTTATATCCTTTCCATCTAACTATCCATCCCCTTCTATTTTCCATCCGTGCTAGTAAACATAGTGTAAAAGTAGAACTGCATGCTTAAATGCATATGTTTTCCCTTAAGTTGAATCCCATCCCCATCCTTTGGTGCTTCAATTCAGTGATACATGCGCATTTAATTTAATCCGATTAGTGCGGGGTGACCTCTACATGCCTTTGGCTTGATCTGTCCTTTGTAGTTCATTCAGCAAAGGGGATTCTAGTATAATTCCAATAGTCACACAAAGTGCACAACTTCAATGAAAACAAGGAGTTAAAGTAAAATGCTTCTCAGAAACTGAGCTACTATTCTGGATGTCACGGAATAAGCCCTGTAATTTATAAATTATGATAAAAATTAGAATAATATTTACTAATCAATCACATGAGATATAAGGATTAAATCTTTTCAAAATATTATAAATATATAATATCTCTCAAGCACATACAAAATATCAAAAAAAGAGGATATAGACTCTTTTAACAATGCTCCTAAAGAGGTATAACAAATTGCACCATTAATATTTATGCTCCTAAAGAGTTATCCGAGTCTAACCCGACACTCACAATTGGATTTTTTCTATCAAAATCAAGTCGAGTATGATCGTCATAGTTTTTCATTAAGGAAAATTCACTAATGAAATTAGAAAATCTATGCGACTTGCATCTAATTGTATAGGATGGTAGCTTGATAAATCTCAAATATTACATGGTGGCACGGTAAATAATCTCCCCCTGATGTGTCGCCTAAACTTTTTGGCTACACAAGTGTAAGATGTCAGTGTCACACAAACACCGTGTACTATCGTGTAAAAGGTAATACCTAATTTAGTCCTACGTTCAATTGAATATGAAAGAAAAGATAATATAATATATAAAATTTAGTGGACTTACCAGCAAATGGTACCAAAGTAAAAATTAATCCTAAATATGGTTAGACAGTGAGATTTTAATAAAAAAGGACTAAAGCTATCATTAAGTTAACCTCATATGTTGCCCACTAAGAAATAATTTTTGAATGTGTTAAGCTTTGAACTTGACAAGAATGTCAAATTAAGTAAAAGAGATTATAATACTCATATTTAGTCCTATATTAAAAGTGAGAAAAAATGTCATATATTGTATAAAGTTTAGTGAACTTATTATTATTAACTTAATAGTCAAGATGATAATATGATCAAATTTATTAAAATACTTAAACTCAAATTAATGATAGTGATCCCACTAAACTGAGATATTACTTTTTACCCTATAGTATAGGGTTAACCAGGTTAATCGGGAAATTGGTTGTTTAATTTGTATTATTAAATTTATTACATAATAAATTAAAACTTAATGGTATATAGACCAAAGCACCAGATGAACACCACTAACCTTAATAAGGGCCTATTTGCCTCCGCTTTTAAGCTAATTTTAATCAGTTTTTAGCAAAAAAGCAGAAGTTAGAAAAACTACAATTTGATGCTTTTGCAGCTTCTGTTTCTTCAAAAAATAATTTATATTATTTCGTTTAAAATTTTAAGTATTATTATTTTAAATAATTCAAAATTTTAAAACTAAAGAAAAATAAAATATATTATTATTTTAAATAATTTAAAATAATATATTTATTTATTATTTTAAATTTTGACAGCAGTTAAAAAGCTATTAACCAAACATCTTATAAATTTTGACAGTACAACACAGTGCAATACAGCACAGTTTAGCACAATTATAAAACTATTAACAGTGGGGCCAAACAGACCCTAAGTACCCCACGTAACGAAGGAGCCCAATAGACTTTTGGGCTTCTATCTTACTACTTAGTTCATGCTCTTATTGATTGAACGTTGGAGAGAGGTCATACACCATTTTGAGCTTTTCTCTTCTAAAAATTTATAATGCTTTTGATGAGCAATTAAAGTTGCTTTGTTGATTCTAATCCTTAGTAAGTTTAATCGAGATAATTTTGGGTTTAAATCTAGATGATTATAATTTTGATACACAAGCATAATATCAAAATGATATTAGAGTTGACCGAATTTGTTATAATTTAATTTAAACTTACTTTTTTTTATTATTATTATGCAGGGACCTAGTTGTAATTAGTAGAATCTTATGGATTTGTATGTAAGTTTCCTTATAAACCTTTTGGCCGAAAGTTTCTTTTCCCCTTTCTGTTTTGTGTTTTTTTTCCTTTCGTGAGCAAGGCGACAACGAGTTCTTCTCCTCCTCTTCTTGAGCGACAACGACAGGAGAGTTCTCCTCATCTAGATATCGACACCTCTTCTTCTTCTTCTTCGATTGGGCGACGGAAGATTATCTCCTGTTAAGCATTGACACGCTGCCTTTCTCTTCTTCTGCCCTAATTCTCTTTTCTTCCCTGCATTAAGGTAAGCCTTCTACCCCTAGCTCTCGACTGATTTCTTCCTCTTTCTTTCTTGAGTTTGTATCTAGGTAAACTCTCGTATGTGTGCTGTTTTAGAATCGATTGTAGGATTGTGGCAAGAATTTATTTTCTCTCTGTCAATCAAAAGGAGCGGATTCTTGGAAGTTTGTCCTCTTGGAAATTGTTTCTTTCTAATGCAATTGTTATAAATGAGATCTAATGACTTTACATAATCAATTTAGATCTAGAACAATTTTAATAAGTCAGGATAATTCAAGTCTATGAAACTAGTGAGTTAATTTTCTTACTACAGACATAAACCTTCTTGTTCATGCTTGTCATTTGATTCTTATTGTTTTATCCACTGTAGGTATTATCCAATTATCCATGTATGTGTAAATTAATTTTAGAACAAACTAGACAGGTTTCTTATTGCATCAATTTAATTATACCCTTGAGTAGGGGGATAAGGATGAAAATAGCGAGATGTATTCGTTGACCAATTGGACAAGTTGATACAGAAAACCATAGTTAGCGATCGAAATGGTTTTAACCCTTTAATTAAGCTAATGGTAGCGTTCATTGAGAAATAATGGCACTTGTTCCATACTAGAAGTGATTGGATGTTGTACTAGAATTAGGAAGAAATGAATAAAATGTCAAATAATCCATTCCTGCCGTAAAGTCAAGCAAATGCACAAATGTAACAATTCCTTGTGCTATTCATAACAAAGACTGTAAAAATAAAAAGGTATGCTGATACTTGCAAAGTACAATTCTTCATTTCTTCAGTAGAATTAATTACATTTGTTGAGTGACCAGTTGAACTTGAAGTTTCATCACTTTCGCATGTTCTTTTCGTCCAAATACCGCAGGGTCTTCATGAATTGCTTGGTTTAATTAATAGAGGTAATAAATTTGATAAGGTGACTCAATTGCTATTTTATTTGAAATTGTGCTGTTCTGCTACAAATTAAGCTTTTTAAAACTGGATATTTTTCTTTGAAAACGATGGTAGGAGATTTATAAAGTGTTTCTCTAAATAGACTCATTTTAAATAATCAAAGGGATGTTGCTTGTATAGTTAGAAGTAGTTTGTTTGGACCATAATAAAAATTAAGGTATATTTAAATGTTAAAATTCTACATCCTTAACCGCATGAGTCAAAGAAATTTTTACTTGAATTTAATTGGTTACATCATATTGAACTACCTGCTTATGACTTATATGTGTTTCTTTAATAATTGTTAATTCCTTTCAAGGATATAAGGATGCAATAAACTGATAGCAAAGAGAATTAACGTATGGATTCAAATGATAGCGGCAATAAAATATGTGATTGAAATAATACGAGAATAAATAGTAAGAAGTGGTGAATAATCTTATTAGTAAGAGCATTTATGTGTACAACATACAAACCTTCATTTACGGATTTGGTTAAAGGATATGATTGAATTATTGTATAAGTGACATTTTAGCCTCAAATCGTTATAGGTATATATGTGTATTTGGAATTTGGTTTTCATACTTTAATAAGTAATTAACAAGGTATGATAATATAATTTTAAGGTAACAAGGAAATCAAGACTGAACTTATGGATCAATAATACAGAATATTGGTAGAATTTCGATAAATCAACCGGTGAGGTAGGAATCTAACCCCTCTCCTTTCATCACAGTATTTTAAGCTTATTTGAAATCTGTGGTACCTCATCGTTCAGTTTCTTTGATTATTGTTTCTTTACCATTGAAATTCAGTATCATTCATTTATGATCATTGTGATGGACATGGCATGGTTTGATATTTGCATTGATTACTTTGTTGAAACATATATGATGATAGTGTAGTACCTTTGGGGATTGACTGATGTCGTGGCATTGATTGACCGTATGCTGGGTTATATTTTATGGCTATACCATCGTGGACTCTATAGTGCCGAGTGTGGATCGGCTATAGAAATGCTAGCTAGAGGTCACCTGATGGGAAGTCATTAGACTAACCGGGGTCCTGAATGTTGGACGCAACATCCCACGAGCCGTCTGAGGGCAGTTGTTCCATCGGTTGAGCAACAATGGAAACACTCTAACAAAGAGTGCGGACTCGATTGCGAGGTTATTATGTGGTTACGCTCTTGATTTTACATGACTAGGATGATGTGATGTTTACATGTAGAATAGTGAAATTGTTTTTAATTATCTTTCCTTGTTACATGCATTTTGTGATTCCTACTTAGCTTTTCTTGCTAACTCCTTTGTCTTGCATCCAGGTCCAGGTTCGGTCCAATCCCAAAATGAATAGCTACATAGACATGATAGCCTTGGGGAGAATTAAATAGCTAGAGATTGATTTTCCCGTATTGTGGTATTTGTATTTTGGGCATTGTTTGCCAAATTTTGAATCTATGTTGAGAAATTGTAATAAGCATACTTTGATTTGTTTTTGGTTTGAATTGTGAGATTTGGGGTTTTATACATATTTTGTTAGTGATTGCTATATTGTGATGTTATAGTGGGAAATGTTATTGCGATGGTTTGTATCTCTCTTGAACTCTTACATCCCTAGTGAAGTCTTTCGCCAGGGCGTAACAGGATTGCTTTTGATTTAAATTAACTCTAATATTTCTCTCTAATCATTTTAAGAATCTGCATGATGAGTATATGTTTCTATTTGTTTCTTAACTCAGACATAGGGATCACCAAATAATAAATAAAAAATTTAATGTATTAAAATGCACATATGAGGTGGTTGTTGTGGCCTATGATAGCTTTATATCATGATCTAGTTTATATGATCAAAGTCAAATCTTAATTAACTTTGATAGTATAAATTGGATCAAAATTTTTTAATAGGCTAATCTTAATTCAAGCAAGTCCTTTAAAAAAATTTCATAAAGCTACAAGAAGAAAATTTCCTAGGCATCAACCTAGTGTGACGACCGGGGTGCGCGGAGCATGCACCCGGGGTGTGGGGGACAAGCACCCCACCCTATATGTGTATTCATGAGGGGTTATGAGCAGGGCGAGACACCTACTTCAGTGGGGCCTGATGCAGAAGGGGGCAAAATAATTAATCCATGTGTTAAGATATTTTGCAGGTACATGGCAAGGAGCATGACCATTCGCGCATGTGACATCCTTGGGTTGGGCCTGGGGGTATGGCGCGGCATAGTGCACAGGCGGTGCACATTGCCAAAAACACAGAGCACGCATGCACGGGGGTGCATGGGCATTGGGAAACCATGGCGTGTCAGCAAGAGCTTGTGCAGAGGTGTCCAACTAATGCTGAAGACTGGGGCACGGGTGAGTCTCGAACCCGAGACCCAGTGGAGTGCCAGAGACCTGTATGTTTGGGGACGCTGACCCAGCATGCAGGTGTTGCTAATATCTATAGGAGGCGCATGCTTGTTGAAGCTCTTTCCTTCCACAATTCAAGGGATGCGCCAATTCAACCAAGACATGGGCGCATGGTGCTAAAAATAGTAAAGAACTAAAACAAGTGGGCGGTTGAAGGGTTTGGCGACAATACCATTCTATTCTTGCAAGAAGCGACTTGGGCTGAGGCGACAACTTGCAAGGGCGACAACATCATCTCCATATTCTTCCTTTGGCGTGAGGTTGAGGGATGTTAAGTCATTTATGTTTAGAGATTTACGTGCTATTTTCCTTGTCATATCTTTACTTTTCTTGCATTTACACCTTATTTGCATGGAATTATTGCTTTATCTTCGGAATCTATACTCTTTGGTGTTTTTGCATCATTTCAGGGAAAGAGCAAGGAAATGCCACCGTTTTTAGCGAAATTTGTATTCTTGGCGAAAACCACGGTCCACCCAGTGACAAGAACCATACCTCGTGGCTTTGGTGTCGCCAGACGCCGATTTTTCCAGGCTTCAACTCTCGACTTATCCACGTCAGATGGAAAGCTAACCAAGGGCAGAAGTGGAATTCGGCAAGGAGAACAGAGGAAGAGGATAAAAACCCTATTCACGTAAGGAATAGGGGGAATTTTTTGGCCAAGGCGGACGCACACAAACGAAGCAAGCGGCGGCTGAGCGATTGGAGAAGAAGACGACCCATTCGACGCGAGAGCGTGAAGGAGTAGGACAGCCTGAGAGAGGAAGAGGAAGCCATTCCAAGCGGCCTTTTTCATCTTGAGGGAGTCTTGTCTTCTCATCCCTTATCTATTCAATCGTCCGATTTTCTGTACCATGGATATATTGACTGAAACGATTTATGCTCCACTTTGTGTCATGAGTATTGTAGCTTAAACTTGTTTCAGGGCTTGGGAAAGCCCCTTGACGGTTTTATGTGTAGATTATGAATGACATTATGCAAGCCCTAGATTGTCTTACCTTGCCTAGTTGCACCTTTTGAATGAAGTTTACTTTGTTACTTCCTTCACATTTTAGATATCCGGTATTGCCGAGAGGTACATCTAGATATTCGACAGCCTAGGTGGGGGGTACCTAAATCATCGCACGAGAGTGGTTGATTAGGTACGGGTAGTGCGTACCATTTTGTGCTCTTTGGGTTTGTTTGGGTAGGCGTATTACGAGAGTATGCGTCGAACCCTGCAAACACCTTGTTGCATCACCCAAGAGGGGACAACATGTACAAATGATGGGATGGTATGCACGATCCGGCACTCCATGAGTTTATTCGGTTTTGCGTCCTACGACGGTAGACGTTAAATCGGGTAAAGCTCCTAGTCGCAAGTTGCATCGCTCGAGAGAGGACGACTTGCGCACTCTTGGATCGCCTTAGGATATTAAATAGGGATTGCTTTATGTTATTTCATCCATGCATAATACTTCAAGGTGGTGGACCCTAGCCCTGATTCCTTGCATCCTCGGATCCTTAGTTGAGCCATTGCATTGCTTTCCTCTTGAATTACCTTGCTTTGTTCTTGTTTAGCTTAACTTTAGACTTTAGCAATCATTACAAAATCAGCAAAATATCATCTAGCTTGTGATAATCTAATCATTCGGTACTTGGTATTTGGTCCTTGTGGGATTGATACATATTTATTACTTCGATAGTCCGTATACTTGCGGAACGGTGTATTTGCCGGCTATCAAGGGACCTTTGAGAGATCAAGGGGTGCGGCACTTAAGGAGACTTAAGTGTTGTGTCTTGGAGGCGTCATCAAAGGAGAAGGGTCTTCTTTGGCGACTTAGAGCATCACCATCACCGGCGGCTTGGGAGCACCGGTTATCTTCTCCGGCGACCTTGTTGGATTTCGGTGAAGGCTTAGGTGGTTCTCCATTTGGCAAACATTGTAATATCTTAGAGGTATACTTTATTGCATTAAGTGTGTGCCGAACATTTGTTTCATTGTAGCTAATAGATAAGCGAGTTTTTTGTGTCTCTTTAGCCCACATTGGGTTGAAGGGATTTTTCCTCACATTTTGATAGATAGGACTTTGTGTTCTAAAGCTTGACTAGCCGGTGCCTTGTAATTTAGGGGTGGGCGCACATCATTTGTTGGGCGCACCCTCCTTGCAGTGTAGTTGTGGATTCTTGTTCTAGGGTTTGTGCATAAGTCTAGTGCACCTAGATCTGTGTAGGACTTCTTGCGTTCTCTCGTGTGATACCTTGCATAAGTATAGTGCAAGGGTTGTCTTTGCATAGGGCGCTATCCCCAAGTTGGCAAAGAGGTTGGGGGCGCTAAGCCCAACCCGTCACTTGAGGGCCTTTGCATCAGTGTGCATCGGAGGCAAAGACGAGAGCAGAGTCAGGGGCGCATGTTCTGTGGCTCAGGGCAGGTTCCATCAGAGGGGCGCAGTTGGTCATCCGGGGGTACGGGGATTTCTCTCGGGTGCACAGACATTCAGTTGAGAGCGCGTTGGTTTGATAATTGGGATTCCGCTTAGGCGCGAGCGTAGAGAGTGGGCTGACGGTTTACACAGACGTGTGTAAGTCGTGCCATCACCCACAATTTACACAGCGAAAAATTGGGGCGTGACACCTAGTTAGGCAAAGCCACAACAGGATCATTCATCTTGGGTTTAGCAAGAATCTTAAAGCTAAAATCGAATCAATATTACTATTACACTGTATTTACTTCTATGGATGGAAAACGCAAAGGAAAGGAAAGAAAGAAAAAATAGATAGATCTTTGGCAAAAAAAAAAGAAAAAATAGATAGATGAAATATGCTATGGGTTTTCCTTTCTTGTGTTTACTTAGAAGGAAAGAAAGTTTGAAGAATTGATATATACATCCAAATTTTTATTTTTTTAACTCATATTATATATATACTATTAATATCATAAAATTATTAATTATTAGATATTAAATATGAGCAATAGCGGCAAGGACGAGTAGTGGTGGCATGCTCGAGCAGTGACGACAAGGACGAATAGTCAAAGAAAGCTTGTAGTGAGCACGGGTGAGCAACGGTGCGGTGAGAAGTAATGTATGAAATTAGTAAAATTAAGACATAGTTTCAGCTTTCCGTCCGATTCAAGCGAAAAGTAAATAGAGGGATTAATGTCCAATTTTCCCTCTTAAACTATTCATCCGCCTAAGTAAACAGACCTATACTTTTTTTTGTCGTACTTTCTCTCTTTTCCTTTCAACTTTCCCCCCAAGTAAACAAGCCCTAACACTATGTTTACTTGGATGGATGGATTATGCAAAGGAAAGGAAAAAAGAAAGGAAAGAAAAAATAAATAGATGAAATATACAATAAGTTTTCATTCGTTGTGTTTATTTGGAAAAAAAGGTAATATGAAAGATTAATATATACAATCTTAATTTTTATTTTTTTCACTAATATTATATAAATACTATTAATATCATAGAATTAAAATTACTATTTATTATTTAATACTATTAAAAACTATAAAAATTACTAAATATTATTTAATCCTATTAAAAACTATACAGACTACTAAATAGAAAGAAGTTTTAGGGTAACGCTATTAGACGAAGCGACGCGATTTATTTTTCCGTCCGATTTAGGCGGATTATTAAACGGTGGAAAATAAAAAAAATTTTATTATCTTTTTCTTTCATCATTTATTATTCATCCAAGTAAACGACGAAAAAATTACTTTTCTATTCGTTATTCTTAATTTTTCGTACAAATAAACATGGCCTAAGATCAAACTTAGTGAGAGGTGGGCAATCCTTATGTGTACCAGCCTAAGATTCTTATGCATGATCCGTACCATTTGATAGCTTTGTATTCATGCTCCATGTACTCCACCACTATTGATTACCTCACCAGCTGCTGTGCAAGGAAAAAGCCAAGATTGCAGTCAGCAAATTGTCTACAAGTCCACATTTTGTTCTGTCTGTGTGATTCATGCACGAAGAGAATTCATACGGTCATACCTAACCACTTTCAATTTTGCCTGGATAATTGTTGCGTTGCTTCTACCAACAGCCCATTATTTCTCTTGAACATCGTAGTGTCTTCTTCCACTTATCTCATTTTGCATTCCTCCACCTAGGCCTGGCAAAAAATTATACGACCCGCTAACACGACACGACACGACACGACACGAGTTTTCGCGGGTTTGAATTTAACATAATCGTGTTTCGTGTCATTATCGTGTCGACCCATTTATGACACGCTAAAATTCGTGTCGTGTCGCGGGTTGACCCGTCTAACCCATATATAATATATATTATATAAAATTAATAATTTATAGATAATTTTAATATAGTGAGTTAAACAGGTTATTCATGTCGTGTCGTGTCAATCGTGTCGTGTTGTGTCATCTAATAACTTTATATTATAAATCGTGTCAATCATGCCGTGTCGTGTCGTGTTATGTGACACGACTTATTTATTAAACGTGTTAATCGTGTCGTGTCGTGCCACCTGTGAAATAAGCGGGTCGTGTCTGTGTTTCGTATATTGACACGTATACATAAACGGGTCGTGTTCGTGTCAAGCACAATCGTGTCACGTGTCACGTATGACACGACACGTTATGACATGTAAAACATGAATTGCCACCCCTACCTCCACCGTTTGATTCTAGACCAGCCTGAATTGTGCGAGAATGGAAAAAGCTCAATTGTTTCTGTAAAATGATGCAGCAAGCACTGAATGTCAACTAAAATTAATCTCTGCCGATTACCATCCACGGAAACAGGATGCGCAGATGCGCGCTTCTGTTTTCTAAACAGTTTGCGGGAGACTTCCAATTAGACCAATGGGGAGCAGCCAGGGAGATTGCGACATTCATTGCGATAGGTGGATTAGATGAAGAATCACAATACCAAGGACAAGGACTGCACATGGAACTATCGCGTAAGCACACCTGTTCTTGAGCCCAGTTGTCTAACTACTAGTGTATTCCCATCCAAACCTCATTATAACTTGCAAACAAATGTGCTGAGCATGGAGGAGAAGTGAAGATTGTATCAGTCGCTTTCTTCGAGAGTTCGACCGGTTGAAGATTAAGGAGAAATCTTGTTTGATCGAGCATACATGATCATTTTTTCACTGCTTACATCCAGAGCATTGTTTCTCGTGGCTCACATTTCGTTGGCTACAAGATAATAAAGTGCAAACTAGGACTAAATTTAAATAAGCTTGTTTGTGAGAAACATTCTTCTCGAGAGTTTGCTCTGGCGGTGTTAGAACTCTTGATGGCTCTGTATTGAGATTAGAGAAAAAAAGGCGGCACCTTGGGCTTCTTGTTGGCACATGGTCTAGTTTTGGGTTGTGAGGAGAGAAGAAAGGAGCGACCTTTGCTGCTTTGGAGATATGAAAAGCGAGGCAGCAGTGGAGGCTGAGGTTTGCGGCTCTGTCCTTCTCCTTAGGCTGCCGGACGACGTGCTGGAGCTCATCTCGGGCTACCTCCGCCCCCGCGACCTCTGCGCGCTAGCTCTCTGCTGCCGCGGTCTCCGCGCCGCCGTCGGGGGTTCCGAGAAGGTCTGGCACGCGCAGTGCCGCCTCATCGGTCCGCCGCCTCACCTCCTTCCCCGATGGCGTAGGGGCGTCCGCTCGTACCGCGCACTCTGCCGCTTCCTTGCCGCCGTAGCGCCGCTTCTGGGTATATGGGTCCACCAGAACCCTGAGCTGGGCAACGTAGTCTGTGTCGTTTGGGGCTTCCTCTCCGTCGTTGGCGTCCGCGTCATTCCGCAGGAGATCGGGCCCCTAGGGCTCGACGGCGGAACTCTACTTTGGGCGCCGGTATTTGAGATCCTCTCTGACGCCAACGGCTCGCCTTCTCGCTTCTTCCTTCACGGCAGAGACGGCGGTGAGGACTGCGTCTACCCGGGCTCCGTCCACTCCATCGATTCCTCTTCCAACGTTCTCTTCCTCGAGGCCGATGTCCGTCTCAAAGATTACAATTTTCATCAAAAACCCTTTCATTTGCCCTCTGCCCGGAGTTTCTCTGCCGTTTCTGAATCAACAAACCCTAAATTTGCAAGGAAATACCGCCGGTCACATACCGCCGTACTATCTCGTTCCTCGTTTCCGCTGCTAATAGCCTCTCCTTCCTCTCCACCCTTCAGTCAACTGCCATTTAGCGACCGCCGCCGGCTTCTAGACTTTGTAGCGGCGAGAATCCGGCTCAGGGTTCCCCGAGATCTGGCTCCCGTTCCTCTATTTGAGCGCTCTCCTTTTCGTGATGACGCAAATCTCTTGGCTGACCGAAGGCTGGAGCTGATTGAGATGCTGAAGCTTAATTGTGGATGGATCGATCGTAAGGCAGCAGATTTTGGATTGGGCTCGATCGAACATCGCAATGCTGTATGCAGCGACCGCCGACCAAGCGCCGTCACCGACAGTAGGAAAACTTTTTCCTTAGTAGCCTGGTACCTGAAACAGTTCTTAGGTAGGGATACCCCTCCTACCATAACCTGTTCGATTTCGAGAAATGGGGATCCTTTGGGCGGCAGCAAGAAGAAGCACGCGCAGCTCCATGAGTTCCTGGGGTCAGGAGATGTAATTGGGCTGAGCTTGAGAGCAACACACATGAGGTTGACTACCTACAGAGCATGGCCTAACATGTACGACAACAGGTTTGCACTCTACAAGCTCCCAATACAGGTTCCAGCGGCCGGCAGGGAGCTCGCCGGTCTGTGGGGAGGCACATTCGGCTGGCCCCTCGGTTGGTCGTCTGAGGGCAGATCGGGGAAGGCCTTATTCTTCTTGCTGCTTTCTTACGAAGAGGTTGAAGGCCACCTTCTTCTGACTGCCACCAAGATACTGGAAGGATCACACTATGTTCTCCACCCCAATGGCTCGGCCATGTTCATAGTCAAGATGGATGAGATGACACCAGAGCCATTTCCATGGGAGAACGATGGTGAATCTCTTGAGGTGGAAGTTAAAAGTTGCTACTCTGGGGAGGGGATTGCGAATGGTTACGGATTCCGGTACCCAGGATCCAAGCCTGGAATGTTGTTTGTCCTCAGGAACGGACTACTGGCATTTGTTTGGAGCCAGTCTAACTGTGTCCTGACCTTGCAGAAGGTAGAATTGCAAGAACTTCTAAAGAAGGGAGAAAGAGTACCTGTGCTGCCTCCCATTGCAAATTTTGCATATCTTACAAAGTCCTATTCTAATGTTTTCACAGGCTTACCTACATATTCAGGTTCTTCATCTTCTTCATCTTCTCCAAACGGTGCTTAGTCCTGCTTAGTGTGTTTTGAAATCTCTGGATGGTTGGCTTGGATTCCCAAAGCTACCATCTTTTGCAATCTCAATTTTCATATTAAATTGCTTGCAGTTGCATGTACTTTCACAGGTCAGAGTATTATATCCTATTCTTTTTGCATAATTAATTACAGAAAATTCTTTTCTACATGCTCTACATGACTGAATTCTGAAAATTTGAACCAGTCACGTCAGTATTTCTTGATATCGTTGTATTTGTGTTGTTTCAAATACTGATCCCTATTCATTTGAGATCGATTTATTGTGCTACATGGCTACAGAAACATACTAGTGTAAGCTTAAAATTTTGATGATTTTGTTGGAAAATATATGAGAGTTATGCTCATTGATAATGCCAGATTCTGCAGTTGTTTGGACTGAGCACTAGAGCTGGCTCCATCTTGGGCCTCGATGAATCTAAGCTCATTGGTGAAGAAGGATGTGCCACAGCTGGAAGGTCCTCATCTCTTGCAAAAAGAGGAAGGTTGCTGGGTTTACTATGTGTCCTTATTCGCCACTCAAGTTTAGTCGGGATCATTGGAAAGCAAGCAAAAAGTAGGTTGGTGACCAATGACTGCCAGAAGTGGGTAGGAAAGGGATTACGTTTGATTTTTGTGTGTGTGTGAGAGATGGATGCCATTTGGATGGGATATTTAAGTAATTACCTGGTGCAAAATATGAAATAATATGAGCAACCTAACACTGCCTCTCTTGAGTGCTGATTTGATGTTTATGTGGCTAGTTTGTGATAATGAAAAACCAAATTGAAAAGATCTTACACTCGGAAAGAAAGTTGGCCTTTCAATTTCTTTACTCTTGGTCATCAGTTGTACTGAAAACCAGATTTTGCAGTTATCTGATTCACCAATTCATTGCCAGGTATGGTGGCCTAGACAGATCAAACCTGCACACCAAAAGAGGTAGCAAGGTGCATAAGATAACTCTATTTTTCACTGACCTTAACCTGGCTGGATTGCAGCTGAACATTATTTACTAGCTTTGTAATTTGGCGTTTGGAAGTTGTCAGAGACAGTCTGATTATCATCAAGAAGCCATGCATAGTACTCGTGATCCACTCTAAAGGGCATTTACACAGCTTTTGCAAGATTACTACCTGGATGATGGATGAACTCAGAGAAGGCTAGGACTGGTTGGCTTTAGAGAGGCAAGAAGGAACCTGTCAAGAACCTTAGTGTGTAGACAGCATTTCAGACCATTTACAGTTTCACCTTAGAGGATCTTTAATTAAGAGCCATCGGAATAAAGTGCATTATGAGGTTAAGTTGGAACAGAAGAAGCTTGTAGATTTAGCAATTGATTTTCACATTTTTGAAATCCTGTTCCTGTGTCAATCCTTGTAGGTCTATATTTCAGGTGCAAAGCTTTCTTGTACGCGTTTCAACTTTATTATCTATGTGAAATCTTAGAGTTTAGAAGGTAGGATCATAGTTCTTGATAACAAGATCGTGACATTAAATGCTGACTTTCAGAAAACCAGTGTTTCTAACGCACATGAGTCGGCTGATTTTATGGGAGATCAAATATGTAGAGAGTGCTTCAATGTGGCATTAAGTTCTCACTTTGCTCCACGCTGTTGATCTGGTTAAACTCTTTCATCTGAGGTTGTTGCGGTGTTGCCAATTGACTGTAGCTAATTTACTATATGTTGTGCTCAGTTTATGAGGAAAGTTAAACACTGCTAATTGATTGTTGATCTGGATAACACTTTCAGCAAATCCGCAACGTAGTTGTCGGATTCATCCAACAGCTCAGGAATGACCCTGGATAGAATTTGTTTTTCTTAATAATTTAGTTCAATGGTGCATCCTCGATGCTTTGAAAAAAAAAACTAATCGCGGGGAAGTATGTTTTTCTTAGCTACTTTGTGCAATTTATTTCTTATGTTTCTCAACAATTATTAACAAGAAATCATCTTGAATGATAGAAGATCGCCGAATGTAATTCATTTTTTTTAGGATTTAAAGCACATAATTACTTTAATAATTATGACCACAACGAAGAAAAGTGTGTGTGTGTTTTTTTTTCATATTTAATACTAAAACGTAGCTATGGATTTTGAACTTTGAATGCCCAATTCCAAGCGGGAGCACGGCCGTTGCGGCAGCCGACACCAACCCACCTTTGCTGCCGCTTCAAATACCAAGGTCTCCTTTGCAAACAAGAAGCCGACGTATCGAAAAGGGCCGATCCAAAGTCCCTCCTCTTTCAGATGGCGGAGGAGAGGAAGCCCCTCAGTCTCAACGACCGCAACGCGCGCCTCCTCGATGGCCTCTCCCGCTCTCGCCCTCGACATCCCAACCCTAAACCTTCCCCAGGTAGGCGACTATCAACCGCGATCCCGCTCTCCTCTCCCGATGATTTCTCCGCTCTCAACTTCCATTTTTGGTCCTGATCAGAGTCCGCGGTTCGCAAGGTGAAGATCGAGGGCAGGCGCCGTCTTTGCAAGGTTGCTTCCTCATCCGCCGATGCCGAGAGCCCTAGTGAGAAGTGGTTGGATTCACCTCCTGCGGAGGAGGATGATTGCGGCAACGCTGAGAGTATTCGCGACATCCTCGATGATCTCACTGCACGGATGGATTCCCTCTCCGTCCAGAAGCCTCCTAAGCCGAGGGAGAAGCCTGTGGAACCGGAACCTTATGCGGAGTACGAGAGCGCCACCTCCTCGTTGTCTCCTTCCTCGGTGCATTCCAGCCCCGATAGCGAGAAAGACGCGATCAATAGGGCAAGGGAGGTAAAAGGAGCAGCTACGAGAGGTCTCTCTTTGGATGATGTTGATGAAGAGGATGGTGATTGCGTGGTTTTAGGAAGCAATGGGAAGGCACATGATCCCAAGGGCAAAGAGGTTGAGGATGAATCACATGATTTTTGGGGTGATGATGATGCGACGAATTTGGATGGGGACAATGATGAAGATGTGGCTTCTGATGATTTCACCATGGCCGGCACTGGCAACAGTAGGTCCAGGACCTACAGGCTTCCTCAGAGGATTTTCAAGATGTTATACCCACATCAGAGGGATGGTTTGAAATGGCTATGGGCACTTCACTGTGGTAATACGGGTGGAATTCTAGGGGATGATATGGGGCTTGGGAAGACTATGCAGGTAAACTATATGATCTTCATTTTCTTTGGCTTCTTTTGCTATAACTTGAGTAACATATATCTTTACTAATTCTGGTCAATTTCACGTGACTTCTATTATTTAATCTATACTTTTCTAGGCAATATCTCCATGTACCATATGCTGCCTTTTTGGGTCAAGTTATATTTATCTTTTTATCTTAATTCATTCTTAGCTGCTAATCTCTCCTATCAGGATGGATTCTTGGTAGAATTACAAAGACGATTATTTACTGTAGTTATTATTAGTTTTGAAACAAATGCCCTTTAAGTGTATGGCAGCTTACTTTTGAGTTATGATAATCAATTTTTTGTTCATATAACCAAAATTTTTGAGCGGCTGTGCAAGCTTGGGTACGTAACTATGAAAAGTCTTACTGAAACTTTTCTCTTAAGTTGTAGGATTCTGAGTACGTAACTATGAAAAGCCTTACCGAAACGTTTCTCTTTAAGTTGAAGGATGCTCGGCAATTGTATGTTAAGTGCGGGATTGTTCTATCTTTAATGATTTTGTCTGTAATTTTGACAAAGGTCTTACTGTCTTAGTGCATTTGGGATCTGAGAGACTCTTAAATGATTGGCATAAATTATATGATGCTCATTAGGTGATTGATAGCATCTATTTTTCTTGAAAATGAGTTCAAAATCACTTGCTAAGGAAAATTCACATTCCAGTATTGGTTTTGTTACTCTGATCGACAAGTTTTCCACTGCAGAACTAGTTACATGTGTAGAGTTTTCTACCAGAGCAACTATGTTTACACACATTAGTATATTCATGAAACATCTCATTGAATTCTCCAAACTTTATTTGATTTAAGATTTAGTCACATTTAAATAAACATGTAACGAAATATTATTTCTGATTATCTCTTATTAAAATGACTTGCATCTTTAGGTTTTGACCTCATAGATAATTTGGTCCTTGGAACCTTGCTAAAAGAGTATATTATGACTTTGAACATTGTGCAGGTTTCTGCATTCTTGGCTGGCCTATTTTGCTCTCACTTTATTAAGAAGGCATTGATTGTTGCTCCGAAGACACTTCTTGGGCATTGGATGAAGGAGCTATCTGTTGTCGGTCTTAGTGAGAAGACTAGAGAGTGAGATGTTGCATATAACTTCCTTTCTTCTTTATTTCTATCTATAACGCTTAACATTGCCTTCCCTTCTTTTGTTTATCATTGTTTTTTCTTGATGTAGCTACTCTGGAACTAATGCTACACATCGCCAATATGAACTTCAATATGTGCTCAAGGTATTGATACAGCCTTTATATGCCCGTTGTATATTTGCGTTTTACTGCTATGTTAGCACTGAAATTCTCCTCTTCTATCTGAGAGTTACTCGGTTAGTAATATTCTCTCTTGTTTAGGTGTTATTGTATTTATGATGTATGGATGAAATGATTTCTAGGCTGCATGCAAATTCATGCTACTTATATGGTAGCTTGTTAGTAGAAATATTGAATGGTTCTCCTTTGTAGGAAGGAGGTATTCTTCTCACAACATATGATATCGTTCGAAATAACACAAAATCTATAAGGGGCGATTGGTTTACTGATAGAGATGTAAGTGAGGAAGATATTATATGGGACTACACTGTGCTTGATGAGGGACATATCATAAAGAACCCCAAGACACAAAGATCAAAGAGCATATCTGATATACCAAGTGCTCATCGTGTCATAATTAGTGGCACACCAATTCAAAACAATCTAAAGGTGGATATTTCTTTGATTTACAATTCTTTCACATGCTCATTTGTGCTCTTCAATTTTTCTTGTAATCCGCTCAATATCTTGAACTGATGGCTTGCTGAAACTGAAATTTGTCTTTGAGTAGGAACTATGGGCTTTATTCAACTTTTGCTGCCCAGATGTATTGGGTGACAAGGATACGTAATAAACAAATCTTGATGTTTAAATGATCTTTTTTTTAATTGCATAGAAAAAGTCTGACTTATCTATTTATTTTTTAATTTAGGTTCAAGATAAGATATGAACATCCTATTCTCCGTGGAAATGATAAAAATGCCTCAGACAGGGAAAAACATATTGGTTCTACTGTTGCTAAGGTATATTTTTGAAACTCAATATCTTTCTTTAGGCTGTTTCAGTCCATCACCTAGGAATTTTTTTTGCAGCATATACTTTTACCAAGTAACCAAAATTTGTATGCTTTTTGATTTGTTGTTGGTAAAATTATTTTTAGGACAAGTATTTACTTAAAACTTCTGCATGCACTATTTAATACCAATATATTATTATGACTACTAAAGAATATGTTGGATCATATTATACGCCTGTTCCATTTATAGGAACTAAGAGAGAGAATACAGCCATACTTTCTACGGCGCTTGAAAAGTGAAGTATTTTCTGAAGATGATGCAACTGAAAGTGCAAAACTCTCTAAAAAGAGTGAGATGATTGTTTGGTTGAAATTAACAGCTTGCCAGGTACTTGTCATTTTCTTCATATAATTATTAAATATTTCATCTCTCTATCGTTACCAATCCCACCAATGAATTTGTTTATTTGGCTACAGAGACAACTTTATGAAGCATTTCTGAAGAGTGAACTGGTTCATTCATCAATGGAAGGATCACCCTTAGCAGCATTGACAGTAAATATCACAATTTTTGTTTGTTGTTCTAGATATCCCAGAGTCTGGTTTTCCATGATCCAAATACATTACTTTTACACAAGTTTCTGCACAAAGATTGACCTATCATTTTACTTTTTTTTGAAATAAAATCTTCTGAAGAAAAAAAATATATATTAAAAGAAGCTGGTGTGATCAATTATCATTTACACACAGTATTTTGTTTGCTTTTATGCCATTGTTGCTGCTTTCATGAATTTTGATGATTAAGTAAGAACTGTTGTTGGGAATTGGGAGTGAGTTCAGTTGTCCTCACTTGTGATTGTTGAGTCAACCTGGTTCATAAGTCTTCTCCGTCAGCTCAATGTCTTACAAAAACGTGAGCTCTCTTGGATGATCCAAGCAAGGTTTCAAGTATCGGTCCGGCGGCTCGGTCCGGTGGCCGACCAGACCGGTACATACTGCCGGTACCGTACCAGTACTGGATGAAAATCGGCAGTGCCCTAGCGGCGGCAGAAGCTCGAACGAAGCTTCCTGCTTGTCGCCTCACCGCCTGTAGGTGCCTCCCACTTGCTCCGCTTGCTTCGAGGATTTTCGGTGCTGGTCCCTCGCTGGACCGGTACAAACCGGCCGGTACCGGCAGTACCAGACCGAAACCTAAAACAACGGATCCAAGTAGAATTTTTCCTCTGGATACTTATCTCTTCTATGACAAATGAGATAAGTAGGAAACAAACAATGAGGTGATAATTTTTGTGGCACATAGAAGAATTCTCCTTTGCGTGATGCTAAGAGATTCCTTTATATTCTACCTATGTTCTGTTGCGGTTTTATTTTCTCACTATCTCATACTTGATGTGAGATCCGGTGCTGGAACGAATGCCTAAGGTGGGACATGGCAAACAAGGTTATCCTAAAGTAAGGTTTTCCTCTCCATGATGGATGCCTGTTGTTGAATTTCATGTTAGCTATCAGGCAGGTTGGGAAATGTTATTTGTTAGGTTGCTACCATTTGTTGCTGGAAACTTATTTTGGTGTGTGCCCCCAATAATGTATAGACAAAGATATGTTTTTTTTGGATATTATTATGGCTTGAAAGAGTCATTCAATCAAGGACAAGAAGGGGGACCACTACTACAATAATGATATCATAGAGGGAGGCATCGCTTTGGAAAGGAGGTAATTAAAGGAGTGGCAATGCCGTAATAGAAGTGATTTGCTTCCATATCGATAGATACATGCTTGTTAGAAGCAAGGTTATCAAAAATGCGTTCCGGGTCTTAGGATCTTCCGATCCTACGACTCAAATTAGGCAAACCGTTCCAGAACGAATGTAGGATCTGAAATATGGTAGAATCTTACGATCCCACTGGGTCTTAGGATCGGGTAGGATCTTACGATCCCATCGATCCTACTCGATCATAAATTAATAGGTAAAATAAGTTCATATTATACTAAAAATCAATAATCTATTATGTTAAAAGTTTTTAATTGATGAGATATAATTTTTCGTCTTTAATTGTAATTATTTACTTTTTTTTTACCAATATTCATCAACTTAAGCTCGTTATCATCTACAATTATATTTATCTACTTAAATTATTTATTAAAATAAACTTTATAATATTTGTTATTGTCATTATAATGTATATCTTTATCTTCATCATTTTTCATGTTTTTATTTGTTGTCTTTATTTCACTGCATATCTTTGTTATTTCTAGTTTTATTGTACATATTTATTATATTCGTTTTCTATTAACTTATTTTCATCACCATCACCTCACAAATATTCAATTTCATTGGTTTATACTATACAATTAATATATTTGAATAATAGTATATATATATATATGTATATAATTTATTGCTTATTAAAATATTTTTTATACTCTCAAGTCTAATTAGATAAATATATTTTAAAAAATTATATATTTTAAGTGATTTGGTAGGATCTTACGATCTTACGATCCGATTCTATGTTCCGATCCTATAAAGTCTTTATTGTTTCTACGCAGGATCTCGATCCTGACAACCTTGGTTAGAAGTATACTTCTTTTATCTTTTATATATCTGTTCATTGCCTTTAAACAACGCAAGTTATTCAGAAAATGACAAAGAAACATATCATTTTTCCTCTTTTCCCCTCCTATCTTGTCCTTTTCCCCTTTTCTCTAACTCTACCAAATCTTACTGAAAATTTAGCCATCACCACCTGTGAACCTAGTATTAGAAGGTTAACAATGGTCAATGAGTTTTAAATAATTACTGTCCTTATGAAATAAATGTTTGAATAAAGAGCAGGAGATTTCAAAGCACAAGATTTATTTGTGCACAAACATCCCTCACCAAGGGTCTTAAGGCTTTGCATATGTTCACATGCAACAAGCATAGTGTCGTTCCTAGAAGCATTACCTGGTTGCACTATACTCAGGCAAGTACGCGAGATGTAGCCCTTCGCAAGTCTTTTGAACCTTTCAACTGATGAAATAAAGTGTAGACAATCCTAACCAAAGAGTTTGGGGTAAATTCATCCTAGGTGCCCCACCTAGTGCCTTTCATGCTCTTGATTCCAACTTAAATGAGAGATTTTGATTCCTTTGATCGATCTTGTTTGGTTTGATGAAGACAAAACCTTCTTATACATAGTTGTATTTGGATGGAAGAAGTCAACAACAATAGTTTTCAATAAGCCTAAATTTTCCCTCACTTGTGAGCATGCTCTTGTCTAACTTAGCTTACTTGTTTTTTTTTATCATATTGATGTCACAAGCACAAAGAGCACAGTTCTTCACCAACAGGGGTGATCAATGACACACTTAGCTCTACTTTTGCAGCATGCTTCATTAAATTGGTCAGATATGAGAGCTTACTAGATTGACAATGATGATCCCACCATGAGGGTTTTCTCTTTTTGGAATAGTCTGAGGAATTAAAAGCTATGCCTTTGAGTATTTTTAGTTTGTGCCTGAGACAAGCATTTGAACTATGGAGGGAACAATGCCATGGCTAAAAAGGAAAAAAGAAAAAACTTCAAATCAAGGAGCCTCCTGCACTAGGTAATAATATATAATTAAGGGATAAAAATGTCTTAATAAAAAAGATTCACTTGTTCGTGTATGTATATTTGGTAAGGGTATACTCTTTATGTTTTAGATATATACTCACTGCCCTTAAATAAGGCGAATTATTCAATAAACTGCTGGATGACATCAAATCAAGTTTTTTTTTTTCACTTCTCAACTCTCATGTGATCTCTTTCTCACTTCTTTTAACTTTACTGAATCATTAGAGACCCACCTACTGCCACTCATTGCCTTTGTACTTGAGCACAGGCCATTATCTAATAGATAGTTCTAAAAAAAGGGGGTAATATTTAATATGCCAACTAGACATTTGTATCAAAAGATAAAAATTCCAACATTTAACATTTTGTGTGGCAAATCTGTTTGAATACTTGCTTTAGTGCTTGACCTGCTCAATGAAAATATATTTGATTCTTGTAGACTCTAATGCGTTTGGTGAAGTGAGATACCTAGTATTTTATTTTATTGCTTGGTATCATTTACAGAAAGTAGCAACTAGTATTACCAAATACCAAGACATGCTCTTAGGTACATTTGAAATCTTGTTTGGACTCTTGAGTACAAGACTTGTAGAAAATTTCATTTTCTTTATCTCCCAATGAACGGAAATTCCATGAATTAAACATGAAGAATTAGTGATGGATAATTGTATTTCATTGTCGTATGGTTACATGATGTCTCTATATATAGAGGCTAGAGTAAATGCTAGTTGTAATATTTAATATGAGAAAATAGAAATTGTGGTAGCCATGAATAAAAAAAGTAGTGATATATTAGTGATAAATATAAAATTGATGGAATTTTAATCATATTACTTTAGTATGTCATATTCAAAAATTCTCCATTTTTTTCCAACACAGATGTTACAGATTTAGAAATTTACCCATTATGGGGTGGCATAACTATACGCTATATGGATCTTTGAACGCCTTGTTTATCTTTGAGTAATAAATTTTTTCATTGCTACTATATCTTTAAAAGATGCATCTGACATGTTTTGTCATTATTGAAACAGATACTAAAAAAAATATGTGATCACCCATTGCTTTTGACCAAGAGAGCTGCAGAAGGCGTTCTTGAAGGAATGGATTCAATGTTGAACCGTGAAGAACTTGGCATGGTTGAAAACATGGCTATGAATTTGGCAAATATGACTGAAGATAGTTTCTTACCAATGGGTCAAAATGTGTCATGCAAGATATCTTTCATAATGTCCTTACTGGTTAGAACACTTGCAATTTGAAAGTATATTCTATAACAACAAACGTGCCCGTAAATTTATTTTTTGCTTTCCTTGCAGACAAATTTGGTTGAAGAGGGACATGTAGTACTCATCTTTTCACAAACACGTAAAATGTTGAACCTGCTTCAGGTTTGCTTATCACTCACCGTTTCATGTTTTGTTTACTTCTTCAGATCATGATTACACAGGCAAGTTTGCTTTTAAAACAGTACTTGCTGTAGCAACTGGCTTTAGTAGCACAATAATAAAGTCTCGAATCCTACCTTCATTACTTAACTTGCCCATGTCAAAAATTTGTAGAACCTCATCACATTGTTGAATTTTTTATATTTCATTGAGTGGAAAAATTGATAACATTAGTATCCAAAGGAAATTCAGTTTTGTACTATGACTTAACAAACCTGGGTATGGACGTACAAGTTCTTGGTCACACTTAAATTCTAAATGTTACTCGTTACATCTAATTTCAACTCCAAACTTTTTGAATGAAAACTCAGGTTATCAGATATTATACCACCATAGCTTGTGGATATAGTATGCCACTATGTAATATCATTGTTGAACCACCTATTCCACCCAGAAATAGCAAGAGAAGTATCCCTGGAGGCACAGTAACGATCCTAGGATTAGGGAAAACGAGGAAATCATATAAGGGGCTGATACAGCCGTGGAATCCTCCACCTCCAAAAGCTTCTCTTCCTCATCAGCTACAAGGAAGTTCAAAAGGTAAAAGACCAGAAGATCTTGGAAGTGCAGGTGATGATGCAGATGAGATCAGGATCTTTCCAGCTTGATGAAGAGACGATTGAATCACTATTCGGCTGCAATGGTGCTGTTAAAAGCAATGAAGGGAAGAAGGAATCATCTGCTGGTGAACCTACTATTCAGCTTATACAGATTCTTGATCGAAAGAAATCACAAATTTTGGCTATATCATTAAAAGCTTCAAATGTCAAAAAAAAAAACAAGACGTCCGTGAAGCACTCATGGAAGATAAAGGAAAAAAAAAAGCCTTTACGCTCGGCAACATACTCGAAATACAAATTAAGTACATTGTGGAAGAAACTAGTAAATATAAAGTAAAGGCAGAAACTAATCGAATGAAAAGGAGCTGCCGCAATAAAGAGAAATTCATGAAATGAAAATAACAAATCATGGAAGCCTTACCTATTGACCAGCATCAACCTCAATGGACCCAGAAATACAAAGACAGAAGGAGTTGAAGTTGCTCTTCACAGGCTAGGGATACCGTTGAAGACTGTTGTTTCAGTGGGAATTTCAGAAGTAAATAGAAATAGATTAAAAGTTGGTGGGAGCGGACTCACCAAACAGGGATACTAATTGAAACGCCTGATGTTCAACAGCTGACTGGAGACAAGCCCAGGAAGTAACCGGCTGTTGAGTCACCAAATCACCGTTTTGACCCCCACAAGAAGATCAAGGGTTATAAACTGGATCAATAAAAGAAGAGGAAGGTGCCAGGATCTACTTCGGCCATAAATAGACACACGCCAGCAAAAAAAAACTGGAATACGCGTGGAGATAGGAGAAGGTATGCGCCAGCAGCAAAAAGGGATATAAAATAAAAAGGGGAAAGAAGAGAGAAGAGACAAGCAAAGAATCAGCAAAAGGAAAATCTGACGTACGCTATCAGGCATAAAAAAAAAAAATTTTTTTTTACCCTACTCCACCTATTAATCTGCAAATAAGACAAAAAAAAAGCCAGAAAAGGATATGACAACAGGCAGGGAAGCTGTCAAACGAAAAGGAGGATCAGCCCCAACCCAACCAACTTGGGGCTGACAAACGAGAGGGATGGAAAGCCCTCACAACAGCTAAAAAAAAAATCAATCGACAGAAGAAGCAAAAAAGGAGGGAAGGCCAGCTATTGACAAAATGATCACTCTTGGGGTTGAGAGATATATAAAAGGGGCAGAAGGCCAAACAAAAAAGCATCGGAGGACTGAAGACAGCAAGAAGGAGCAGGGAGAAGGTAAACGACGTGAAGTTTTCTTTCCTCTACTCGTTTTCTTTAGGCTTCATGGACGCATTAAGCGTCCTGGCACCGTGATGAGATAGAACGTTCTTTTTTTGTTTCTTTCTTTCTTTTGATCACTCATCTTTTAGGCTTCATGGACGCATTAAGCGTCCTGGCACCACAAAGGGGATACATACTACCCTCTTTCGACCCTCTTCGGCTGGCATCACGCAAACTAGCGTGGTGCAAATAACCGATTACTCGGAGAAATGCGCAAAAGAGAAGAAGACGGTGCGCTGTAAAAAAAGGGAGGGAGAAATGGTGTGCCAAAAAAAAAAGAGGAAGAAAGGAGGTGCTGTAAAAAAAAAGGGGAAAGAAACGATGTGCTGTAAGAAAATAATAATACAAAAAAAAAGTGTTCGAAAAATAATAATACAAAAAATAATAATACAAAAATTTTCATACGACAAAAGATGTGTAAAAGGGAGGGGAGAGCTAACTTGGTTTAGGCCGCTCGCTGCAGCTCCCGCCCGCTGTGTTCACCCGTCAAAAACACCGCTGGGAATGTAGAGAAATTAGATTCTAATTTGGCAAAACTCAGAAGCGATGCTAGGATTTTCAAGGAAGGATCAGCAAACATTACGGCAGACAACCATAAATAAAAGAATGAAAAGATGGGGATGAACTCTGAAACGGATCATCATAAACAGAAAGAGATAGAAAAATCGGAGGAACACTCCAAACATCACAACTCAAAAGGTATATAAATAAAGAGAAGACGAGCACAAAAAAAAAAACTCCTCCAGGGAAGATCTTGTCGCGCAGCAAAAGGGGAAGTAGTGAAATAATCATGCGAGGGTCGGAAGTCACTCGGACGAAAATCGCTATGTCAAAGAAGGGGAAAGGTAAAAATGAAACGTTCAAACAAAACCCTACCTTTGTGCTTCCGACCGCCGGCTTCGTCTTCTACCCTAGCAGTGCCATACGCCCCAGAAATGTCGCGCCTCAAAGACGACGAAGATCTCACTATTAATCTCTCCCTTCCGTTTGATACGAATGCCTCCAGTCGCCTTCGCCGTGATGGGCCGCTTGGGTTTCTGTCCCCCGATCAGCTAATAGGAAGAATGTCACTTTTCGGTCAAGGCTTACGCGACCGCAAGGAAGCAATTTTACCCTTTTGCCGAGAATAACAAAACAAAAAAAAACGAATGAAAAGCTGATTTGTCTAGTCGACTCGTCTGGCGTTTTAAAATCCCGGCATAACTTTGCTATCGCTTGGACTCAGTCTAAGTTGACCAAATTTCGGGTTCATACCCAGCTCGAGATAAAGAGGTTGAATTAACACTCGTTTTAATTTAGCGTATGTGGTATTTGGTATTTAAGCCACAAATGCGCGCCCGAAAGTGTAAACTCAAGACTCATGGGACGTAACGACAAACCAGCATAAACACGTCGGTATCAGTGCCACTTTGCTATCACTTGGATTCAACAAGTCGCACCTGACTAAGTGTTAATTCTGGAAGAAAAGTTCTCATAATACCAAAAATTTTGACACATCGCGACGAAATATTGTTTGGGAGGTGCGTACGTCGACGATCATCGTCGGGGCGTAGCTCCTCAATATGACGCTGCATCTGTTAAAGTTTAAGTACCTTCTTTTCAAAATTAAATTATCCATCACGCTGCGAGGCCGGATAAATTTCAAAAAAAAAAAAAAAAAACCAAATTATCCAACACGCCGCGAGGCCGGATAGATTCAAAAAATTAAATTATCCATTACGCCGTAAGGCCGGATAAATTCCGAGTTAAATTATCCAATACACCGCAAGGCCGGGTAAATTCCAAATCAAATCATTCGACACGCCACAAGGCCGGATAAATTCCAAGTTAAATTATCCAATACGCCGCAAGGCCGGGTAAACTCCAAATCAAATTATCCAATACGCCGCGAGGCCGGATAAATTCCCAGTCAAATTATCCATCACGCCGCGAGGCCGGATAAGTTCCAAACCAAACTACCCAGTACGCCGTAAGGGTGGATGATCCTCCAAACCAAACATCCGATACGTCTAAACGCAATTACGTTGGAATATTGTTTGGGAGGTGCGTACGCTGATGTTTACCATCGGGGCGTAGCCCCTCAATATAACATCGGGTTGCCTAGACCGGATATCACTCAATAAGGTGCTTCAAAGCCGAATGCCCGAGGGGTACATGATACTCAAATTGATGAAAGAAGACCATTCTCCCACCGTTTAAATACTGTGTCCAATTTTGTATTTCGTTACGTTTATGAATGATATTGTCCAATTTATTTCTCTCATCTCGTTGCGTATTGTGGATCTCTTAATCAAAGGTTCCCTACTCTTAGGGGTAATTAACAATGAATGCTTGCGTTCATTGGAAGTCAGAACCCATTAAACAAAAAGCCTTATTAATTTAAGGTGGATTTGAAACGGTCATAATACATTCTCAATGTAACGAAAATGACCCCACAATCATTTTACAAAAAGTAATTAGTAATGTACTAGTTACGTCTTAGAAATGCAGTCCAACTAGTGATTTTATAGTTTGGTTGTGTGATGATCATCCAATATTATAATTATGCTTAGTAGTTTATTATGTTATGCATTCATTTTATTCTATATCACAAATATGAGTATGTATTCTCCCTCAAAAGATATAAGATTACCAGTAAGAAATTTTGTTAAAAGCTGATTTAAAATAGGATGTTTACCTATATTCACAAGGTTAATTTATTGGCTATACATATACAGGAAGCAATTACATCGGAGGGTTACGAGTTTTTGAGAATTGATGGGGCCACAAAACTTACTGAAAGGGAGAAAATAGTCAAGGTTAGTTATTCTTGATATTAAAATCTCTCATTTTTTTGGGCTTTTCCCTATGCATTATATACTTGGTAGTACTGCTATTTTTAGGATTTTCAAGAAGGTTTTGGAGCTCCAATTTTTTTGTTGACTTCACAAGTTGGGGGACTTGGTCTTACACTTACCAGAGCAGATCGTGTCATTGTGGTCGATCCAGCATGGAATCCAAGGTTAATTGAATGAATTGTCTTTCAATATTTGTTTTTGGGTCGGGCATGTGAATAATTACTATAACTATTTCTTTTATCATTTTAATTTCTCAAACTTAAAAGGAGCTTTACTTTTTTTGGGCATTCATTTTCCATTGTTGTAATAATAAGATATATTTAGATTTACAAGTGTTCAATTCAGGTTTAGGATGAAAGCTCAAGTACCTAACTCATTGTCATCTAGTTTGTTTGCTTCTTATAAACAAATAGTGCTTTAAGTAATTATCACATGTTTAGTCCCATGTTTGTTTCTCTAATTGTTATACAAGCGAGAGTCGCATTCATTCTTCTAGGCTCCTGAAGATAATTTTCCATGGAGACTTGTTACTAAGGCTATGTTTTATTGGAGGGTAAGAAAAACAAGAGGGCAGAATAAAAAGAACGGAACGAAAAATAAGAGGGAAAAAATACATCACGTGATAATCACGTGGGCTAAAACTTAGCTTTGGAGAAATTGGAAGGCGGCAGCGACGGGGTGGCATTGCGGTGGCGTCATCGAAGCTGCAGGCAGGGTCAGAGAAGTTGTTGGGGTGGCCGGCAGTGGAGCAGGGGCGACCGGCGACAGCGGAGCAGGGACGGGAGGTGAAGTTGTGAGAGGCGAGTTGCGAGGCGGCGAGGTGGAGAAATGGGGAAAGCTGCTGGCGGCGATAGGGAAACCAGAGGCGGTGGTAGGGAAGCTGGAGGCGGCAGCAGGGAAGCTGGAGCGTGGCAGGGAAATTGGAGGCAGGTGGCAGCGAGGTGGCGATGCGGCGGGAGGCGGTAGCGACGGGGCAAGCTCGTCCGCCGGCGGCAGCGATGGGGCAAGCTACTGTCGGGAGGAGCTTGTGTCTCGTTCGTCGCTCACTGGAGGGCTTTCTGCCCGAGGAAGGAGGAAGAAGGTCTCGTCTCTTCCCCCCTTCGTTCGAAAGCAGAGGGACTGATTCCCTCTTCCCCCCCTTGCATCTCGTCCGTCGCTCGCTGGAGGGCGACGCGAGGATGACGACGAGGGCGACTGGAGGGAGGCTGGCTGGGAGGAGGATGGCGACGAGGCAAGGAGGGCGACGCGAGGATGGTTGGTGTGAATGGCGACGAGGGCTGCAGCGGGTCGAGCTCGCGTGGCGGGGGAAGATGGACGAGGGGCGGTGGCGACGAGGTGTGGGAGGCGCCGGGAGGAGGAGAGGGGGCAGTGAGGCACGAGGAAGAATAACTGGGAGGAAGAAGAATTGAAAACGATGGCAGCTGAGAGGAAGAAGCTGCAAGCTGCGAGGCGAGCGGGCCACAAGCAACAACAAAGAGGGGAGAAAAGTGTTTTCTCCCTCTTTTTAAGAGAATACAAAAGGGAAGAAAAGTAGGTCATTTTTCTTTCTCTTCAAATCAGTCTCCCCAATAAATCAAGAGAAAAATAAGCTTTCTTTTTCTTCTCTCCTTTTTTCTCTCCAATAAAACAGGCCCTAAGAGATTTCAAGTGCATTATAAAGATAGTTATATCCAAACGTTAGTTCTTTACATATGTGAAGGTTTGCATCAAATAGATGAAACTAAAGAATATTTGAATCCCCACTTTTGTTTTTGCTAACAAAGTGTGATGTCAATCATAAGATTAATGTTATGAGATGTTATATGTTGTAATTTATGCAATATGATGCAGATTGATTCCCTCCACCATATTCCTTGAGCCATTGATATAGGTTGCATCATGCAACTGCATTGATGTTTCCATCAAGTTTGGAAGATTATATTGTATTTGAATTAGCTAAGGGAATTTATGACGCTCTTCTAAGGTGGTCAGGTTCATGTGGTGCACATCTAAGTAATACCTCGTCATGCTTTAGATCCAACTTAAGTTATCCTCCATCCCATCAATAGGACATGAGACAATTAGCTGGCTCCTTCGGGATATGGATCCATAAGAATTCACCTATCCCAATTACTAAGAAACCTGGCCTATCTCAGACCTTTTCTTCTCTATTGTACGCATCTAAGAGCAGTAGTAGGTGTTAGTTGCTTGTGGAAGAATGTGATGAAGTGAACTATTCGGAAACTGCATGGCCAATCTCTCTTGTTCTTAATGTAGGCATTATCTATCTGGTTTGTTTGCTGGTTTAAGTGGAAGGTTCTTCATTTCAAGATTGACAATTTCTTGGGCAAAGCTCCACCCTAAGTCTAGAAAAGAAGTCCTTGATGCCACCCTGAGATTGAGAAGAGCTGTATAGTTTGTTTGACCTTCTCAAGTGCTATCGTTTCAATGTTTATCTGTCTCTTGTTTTCTTTGAAAATGGGATCATTATGCTTATCAATTGGATTTCTTATGATCCTTGATGTTACTTTTAACTTTGTATGATTCAAGATACTTCTTGAATGCTCAATACAGTTCCTGCAAGTATGTAGAGTATTTAGCAGCGTTTGGGTAGCTACTGATGAGATGCTACCTCAGACATGTACTATTGCCACTATTGGTAACATACCATAATAAACGCATTGCTATTTGCGATGATTCTCTAACTAGATGGTATGTTGCTATGCATGATCAACATATTGTGTGGTTCATGTGACATATACTGATGATTAATAGTCCTCAGGAAAGATTAGAGAGTTCTAGAAAGTTTGGAAGTTTTGAGATTGAGTGAACTTGTGGGGTGCAGGGGGTTGTAGATTGAAATTATTTCAAATATTATCCCAAATGAGCATAAAAAACCTGCTAGTCACTATTTGGGTAAAAATTCAAAAGGATTATTTTTAGTGGTTAGAGGTGTATTTACTTTTAACAATTATTTTCTACCTTAGATGCACTTTATAATTTTGAAAGATCAGTGTCTTTCTTCACTATGCACTTCACTTGTCAATACTAGAGTTTGACTTCTCGAAATTCCAAGTTATTTTAACATCTAATATGCTTCAACCATTGTGGAAGTAGTATCTACTAACTATTAGTGTTACAACTAGAACATGAGGAAGTAGATTCACTAACTTAATTGGCCTAGTATAATATCATAATATGATCTAATTGAAAATACTTAATCTAAAGTTAATATTAAGCTCATCAAACCTTATATAAACTAAAGTTCTACACTTTGAATGGTAGCACTATAATTTGCGATAATCATTTCGTATTGAATTCTCATTATGGCTAGAACTAGATTCATTATGATACTATTTGTTATGACCTACGCAATAATAAAATTGGCCTATTACTAAGCTTGATATAAAGCTAACTCAATGGAAATGCTTAAGCTTAGATGACTAAAGGTAAGCTTATTAGGCTTTATATATTATTCTAATTCTTCACTCATGAGATAAGTTAGGGTGTCAAATTTCTCTTAAAATTTTGACGTCTTAATCAAGCCCCCAAACTTAACAATAACTCAGTCATTTTTAGTTGATAGCATATGTGGCCAATCTGCAACAATTCTATTATCTAAGACAACTTTCTCGTACTTGATCTTTACCATATTTAGGATTAGGTTCACTTCTTTCTCGTACTTGATCTTTACTATATTTAGGATTAGGTTCACTTCGATATTTTTATTACACCTCGCCTAGTGATAACAAAATACTCATTAACTTGGTGAACATTAAATAACACCATCCAATTGAAAAATACTTAGTTTAAGTTAATAAAGTTAATAGAAAATGATCAATAGGACTTGTATAACATAACAAACATATTATCATGTGATATTAGACAAGGTGTCAGAAAAATTGTCATTTTGGACTATTTTGTGAAGATTATGCTAACTGTACTTACTTTTCATGCAATTTTGTTGAGCAGTTAATTATTTTTCCTTTACATTTGTTGACCAGTTAAAAAGATTGTTGAGGGTTAATTCTAGTGAAAGACTCAATGTGGAACGGGCGATCCGATAAACATAAATGAATGACTACTTGAGGAAAGCTATTGTTTAGATTGTTTGTATCTTACTGGATGCCATATGCTAGCACAATACTTGCAACACCTGTCACGCAACTATGTATTTCATCTAATAAATTCAGGATCAGATGCCATTTGAAACTTGTTATTAATGGATAACCTGTTGTTACTCTTATTAAAGTAGGAAAGGACGCTTGTATAACCTTTGTTTTTACTACTGTTTTGGCTATACTTCTATAAGAAACTTTTAGCAGCACTTTTTAGTTTTAAAATTCCCATGGAAGGAAAAAAAAATTGTAATTTTGCATTATAAACATCATTTCCATTCTGCCTGCCTGAATGGGCAGGAGGATGCTATGAGTTGAATTATTATTGTTATTGTTATTGTTATTATTATTATTATTATTGTTATTGTTATTATTGTTACTATTGTTATTATTATTATTATTTTGCATTTTTGAATTTGTATTAAAATGAATGGGTTTCTGTTTAAATTTTCTGCTCTTATCAAACTGTGCAGCACGGATAATCAAAGTGTTGACCGTGCATATAGAATTGGCCAAAAGAATGATGTCGTTGTCTATAGATTGATGACTTGTGGAACAATTGAAGAGAAGATATACAAAATGCAGGTAGAACTTGGACTCTTGATTTCTTTTACAACTGTACTTTCAGTTTAGAAATCTATCTCTGCTGATTCCTGTACTTATTATATGCCTCAACAATTTTGAGCATTCTGATAAACTGATGTTTTGTTTCTAGTTCCTTGCAGAAATATCATCTATCTTAGCTTTCCTTATTCATCTTTTTAAGGTTCTTTCTGCCAACACATGGATTTTGCATGCAACAAGATCGCTAATACAGTAGCATTCATTTTTCTCAAGGATTAGAAATGATTTTTTTTTTGAGATTTGGAGTTATTCTTTTATCAAAAGAACTAAATTTATATATTCTAACTGCATTTTTTGTCATTAGGTTCTTTGTCTTTGAGTTATGTTATACTTAAAATGTTTTGGTTCTATAGTTTACGTTTGATTAATAATCTTGCAGGTTTTCAAAGGCGGCTTATTTAAAACAGCTACAGAGCATAAGGAACAGACGCGCTATTTCAGCCAGAAGGTATTCAATCAATGTCCCATTTGCCATTGTGCAACTAAAGTCATATCATGAGCATTTTTACTGAAGGTTTGACTGAACTTTAGCCTTCTAAAAGAATATGGTGAGGTATTGAGCATTATTATTTGGAATTCAGGATATCCGTGAGCTTTTCAGTCTCCCAGCACAAGGATTTGACGTTTCTCTGACTCAGCAACAACTCCAGGAGGAGCATGATCGGCAACATAATTTGTAATGATATTTTCCTGTTTTTACTTCTTTTAGCGTGTTATGTAAAATATTTTATGCATAATTGCAATATTGTAAGAAATTAAACTATATATTTAATATACGTGAATTTTTTAAAGAATAACATCTTATTGCTATTATTTGTTTACTGTTAATTTGTAAAATTTAAAATTGAAACTTGAGGAACGCGATATGCTTTTTTATTGTTAATGTTTTTTGGCAGGGATGATCATTTGACAAAGCATATTGAATTTCTACAACAACTTGGTATTGCTGGTGTTAGCCATCACAGTTTGTTATTCTCTAAAACTGCGGTTGTGCCTCCTGTACAAGAGACTGATGAAGTACAAAGGTCTGCTCTACTCATCACTTTTTAGTAGAATGTCTTGTTATACTTTCTTGTTACTATCGTATAACCAGCAAGTTATTTGTATGTTTTTGACATAAATCACAATAGGCTTGACTTATTTTCTAGTTATCAGTTAAAGCTTTTTTTTCATGCATCTGTATTTTAACAACCTAACTTCACTCTTATCAATAAACTATCAATTTTAGGTTTGTCACGTTCTTGAAAAGTATGGCATTTCTGAAGTCTTTGTTCTTTGAGTCAACATATGGTAGAATTAGAGATCATTTGGCTCCTACCTATTATTTATTTTTAGAACAACTACCAATTATAGTTTGCTTAATAATTTTGAGTTCATTTCGTTTACGGATTCACGCCATTTTCTCCATCTAATTGTATCACATAAGCCTACTTAATTGTATGACAATCTTAACTAATACATTTTGTGCAGAATGACGGTGAATAGAGTCATAAGAAACTCACGAGTTGACTCTTCCAACGAGTATGCTTCTGCGCTACAAATACATGTCATGCAAACACCTGTTGTATATATATTCTGAAGTTTTTTCTTTGTTTATAGGGTTGAGTATGCATTCAATCCTAAAGACAACTTCATTTCTAGGACATATTCTCCAAATTTGTTACCAAAAGACGGTCCAGAAGAGATACAGTCAAAAATTAATCGCCTCTCTCAAACCCTAGGAAACAAGGTACACAAAACTTGCATCTCTTAAACAAACTTGGGATTCTAACACATTGCAATCTAGTTAATTTGAAAAATATCTTGATTGCAGGCACTGGTTGCAAAGTTACCAGATAGTGGAGACAGGATTCGGAAGCAGATTTCTGATCTCCAATTACAGCTTATTGCTCTTAACAATCCATCTACTGCACCCACAATACCGAGGGCTGAAGCAGAAGTAATTTGTATAGATGATGTTACTGATGAGTTAAACAGAATTTCTGTATAATATCAAGGTTTGTGGTACGTAGGATTCATCAACATTTCATGAGATAAACAAGTGACGTCCTCCATCACTTACTGCTTAAAAGGTGTTTTCTCCTTTTACTCATGCTCTAGTTGAAACTTGCTTGCCTATGATTTCTCTTGAAAAATAAGTTTAGTCTTCCATGATAATTTGTGGTGTTTACATAAATTCAATCGAAATTTCCAGCATCTCCATCTTCCATATGCTCACTAATTGCCTTTTCAATGTGATAATCAAAGTTTGCTCCACGTGTAATTATGAATTGTATTTTCTCCCACCATGTTCTACCTGCATCGTGCCTTTCACTTGCCAGTTAGAATATACCTTGGTATAATTGAAGTTGTACGACAGCAAACGCTATTAGTCCAGAAGTCATCCGTACGCATCAAACCATTGCGGATGGGCTGGGAAGCCGCCTTATTTTTAATAACCAGCCCCACATCATTTAGACCAGCATTTGTCTTCTTCGATTCGACTTGTAGGATGGCTCCGCGTCATGACAGCTTCCACATCCATCCATACAAAACCAAAGTTGTCAAAACATCCACCAATGGGAGTCGAGTTACGCACTTGCACATCCACCCCCAGCCAATGATCTGGATGCACTGCAAGGGTCACAACGCGCAAGTACCTTTCAATCCATCTAGTACATGTGACAATGACAATTGTTCAACAGTGACGGCTCTCATCTTCTTTCTGCAACCTTCGATTGGCAGATTTCTCTAGCATTTTTAATTCTGTTCTTTTCTCACCCCATGTTGATTTTGATTGAAACAAATACAATTTTTGTACTATTTCTCAAATCCATTAAAATAAAAAAAACATAATTACATGGTAATTATGTACCTAACCTATGCTAAATACTAGCAACATCAAAGAATGGTGCCCCCTTACCATGTATTAAGCAACAATCTTTGTATATCCACATAAACATCCGACGCAACGCTTCAACAAAGTCCTGGAGTTGCTCAGCTTCATCGCTGAGACGGCGCCACCTCCAGCCGTTTGATCGCATGCACTCCAGATCCGACGATCGGATTATGCAATCCCCAGCCAGCAGAACCTCGCCGCAGTTCGTTCTCTTCCAAGTCAACTCATTTAGACCTAATTTATGGGAAGCTCTTCGCGCTTGTCTTCTCAGTGGCTCAGAACTCAGAAGGGCTTCCCCAGGTAGAGGAGGATGTCCTGGAACGGGTCATTCAAACCGGAGGTAATTAGGCCCGGTTCGATCTGGGGGAAGACCGAATTGGGCGCGGGCGCAAGAGGGGCGGCCTCGATGCCGAGGGTCCGGTCCCACTCGGTGGCCCGCCACCGCGGCTGGCTCTGCACCTCCCTGTCGCAGGCGAACTCCGGTGACGACAGCACGTGCTCTGAGCAGCTCGAGTCAGCGTGCAGCCTCGGGGTCGAGTCCGACGGCGCGAAGCTGTACACCAGCTCAGGAGGCACGCGCTGCCCGGGGGCCGCCCTCGCCGCCGCCACTGCCGGCGGCAGCACGTGCAGGCCGAGTACTGGCTTCCGGTCTTCAGGACTGGCGGCTGGTCCAGTCCGCACGCTCCTCTGTCCAGCCGGTTTTCGGTCGGGATTCGCCACACTGCTGCTTCCCTTCTTGTTGTAGATTCGGCATAACACCCAATCGTCAAGCTGCAAAAAGAAATTTATCACATTTAGATATGCCACATAATTGTCGAACAAATTGAACTATGATACAGTCGAAGCCGACGTAATTCGCAATATTACGCACCCTGAGTGAGTTCTTCTTCCGTGCGGACCGGTCGACGTCGGCGAGTCGGTACTCGTGCATGATCCAATTGGTCTTGTCGCCCTTGGGCGCCTTGCCTGCGTAGAACACGAGGGCCTTCTTGATCGCCACCGGCTTGGGCGAGCCCACCGGCTTATCCGCCCCGGTCGCCTTCCAGTACCCTGACCCGGCCGCTCGGTTAGGCCGCGAGCCGTTCGGGTACTTCCGGTCCCGCGGCGAGAAGAAGTACCATTCCTTCTCCCCGTACAGCGCCATACCTACACGCCACACGACGCAAAAATTAGTTCATCCACCACCGTCCGATCAACAACACGAGGCCAACGAGTGAACCCAGTACCCGGTAGCTGCCACGGGTCGAACTTGTAGAGGTCGAGCTCCTTGATGATGGGGACGGCGACGGGGAGGCTGGCGCACTTCCGGCAGAGGTAGTGCGTCACCAGCTCCTCGTCCGTGGGATGGAACCGGAATCCCGGCGGCAGCTGCAGATCCCCGCCGCTCATCTCTCTCCCTTTCGGTCCACACCGTTCGATCCTCCTCTCTCTCGCTCTGCAATCACCAACGCAGGGAAGGTGTGAGAAGCTTTAAAACTCAGCAAGGCAAGCGGGGCTCGCCATAAATAGGCACGGCCGCGCGGGGGAGCGAATAAAGACACGTGTAGGTGGACCGCACCGGGGCATGTTCGAGAAGGCAGGCGGGCGAGCTTGCGCACGCAAACGTGGCGCGGATCGGCCGGCGGGCGTGGATTGCGGCGGGTGCGTTGTGTCATGGCTTACGTCATTCTTTTTGTCGGAACGCGGTCGCCGGGCCCGCCCCGGCGGACCGTGTGGCGAGCCGCTGGGAACTCGACACGTAGGCGCTCTGGAGCTTCGAAGAAGGAGGGCGGAGTGGGGGATAAGGATGAAAGAAGAATGGAGATAGAATGATAGATAGAGATTAGGCATGGGAGCACCGAAGCTGTAACTAGGTTCGATGAATTTTAAAAAAGGGAAGGAGTCGAAGAATGTTTGGCACGTGCGATTGAATTAAAGGTGGGGAGGAATTAATTCAATCCAGCTGCCACACTTTGACTTTTCTGTGAAAATACCTTTGACTGGTCATAAAGCCTTATCTTTTTCTCGTGTAACTTGTGCTTTAGCCGGTGCAGTAATTTTGGCACTTGTTTGATGCCAAATTTTCGTGGCAGGAGAAAACCATGTGCTGTAGATCAGTTTGTCACACGTTAGGACAAAACGATGTGACCTGTTTAGATTCAGCAGTTGACATCTGTAACTCGTTGAAACAGTGCTTTTGTGGCAGTTTCTATCTTGCATGTATTTTATTTGGAGAGGACCCGCGAGAGAGGAGGGTATGTAAGGAAATGTCAACGCGTGGATCACTGATCAGAATGAGATGGCACGCGAAAATTAATATAAAATGAGCAACTCCAATGATTGAATTCATGCAAACATCAGCGAATGGAATCTTCTCATGCAATTCTTAGGAATATCACCAACGGCCTGTAAGTTTTGTATACTCAAAAGTAATTCATAAGCCTAGCTTTATTAGATAGAGAAATCTAATAAACTGCAGAAGTCAAACTTTTGACTTGCCATTTTGTCAACTCAGTGAAAAAAACAGCCGAAATAACATCTGCATAATGCAATAATAACTATGCTTATCTAGAGGTCAAGAGGTCAGAGCTTGAGTTTAGTTTGTTCGCGAACATATTTTAGTCCAAATGAGATCTCAAGACGCCAAAATTTTCTGTTTTGTGCACTTGGATGAGCTGAACAAGCACTGCACAGATCACGTGGTGTGTTTGTCCTGAAGCATTTGTCCTGGAGCATTGGTCATATCTCATTGATCTGGACGTCTGTTTTCTGTTCTTTATTGAGCAGCTCGTTGTTGCCATGTGATAGGAGATATCTGCTATCTAGTCAGTCTGGTATGTTTCAACTGAGTTCATGTTGCTGAAGAGATGGATCAAGCAAGATGCAACCATAAAGAGAAGAAGAAAGATTGAAAGAGAACAAGAACAGAGCACATGCTGTTGTTCCTTCACTGCGATCCCATTCAGTGACCAAATAAATGACTGAGTGGTTTGCACTGCTGTCCAAGTGTATCTTGGACTGGAAATTTGTTTCATATAATATCTGAGGTTAATTGCAGCTAGTTTAGGCTAACACTGGATTGTGATGTTTCATATCAGTGGCTTTAATGCCCATGGGCGGGTGTGCCATTGATTGGAGTTTGGTCATCGGCAACAGATTTTAGCCGCCTGCAAATTTTATGGATATGCTCTACCATTGTCTCAGCATCAATGTTTTAAATATCAATCCGTATTTAAGCTCGATATTTATCAATCTAATTTTATATCAGCACATAAAATGTGGCAAAACATGTGTTTTAAATGTTCAATTCTGGTCCAAAACTTGCTATATCTACCTTAATAAGTAAAAATCAAGAATGCTTTCCTAGACTGGGTAGGCCTACATGCTGAAACCAGAAAAGCTGATGAGGTAAAACTTGAGCTCCAATTTCTAAAGATGAGAAAGGGTCTAAACTTGCTACTTGAATTGCAAGATTAAAATCCTTTGGAATTATATTGAATGTACTAATTAACATGCATCTTTCAGAATGAAAACAAGTCTCTTTTCAGATCACAGAAAGGAAGAGATCATCTTCATCAGCTAGCATCATTGATAGGCAAGATTCCTCCTCCTACTTTCCAACACCTAAGCCCACTTTGAATGGTACTTGTACCTACCACTGAAAGCATATTATTCACTATAAGAACAACATAGCCACGTCAATTTGCAGCCTCATGTGCTAGCTACAAGCTGCTTCTACAGCCAATGCTTTGACTATGCCTGGGCACAAGTCTTTGTTGAAGTTCTCATCCAAGAATGAGACAGAACAACTACTACTGTGAAGACATGCCTGCAAAGGGAAAAAGCAAAAAGAAAAAAAAAACTTAATACTTGCTGAGAATTATTGAGTTTGCACTTAGAATTAATGCAGGGAAGTTGACAAAAGAATGAAGAGATGGCAAGCAAGATTGATGCATGACCTCTAGAGAATGATCCTCTATGCTGAGCTATTACCTTTTCAACCACAGAAATGGAGTTTGGATGATGGCAACTTCCTTGACGATATGATTCGCATGAGCCACTCGGGTTACCGAAGCTAGCGAATCTTATGGAGGATATAGAGGTTCCCTGAGGGCACTTCAAATGCATTTTAGTGCCTTCTCGGACATTGTTCTGGATGCTCTCTTCCCAGTTGTCCAAGTCTATGTTAGGGTAGTCCTCTGATATGTAACCACAGATAGTTGTCACACGCCTTCTTGCAAAAGTGATCTTAGTTGGATCTCCCCCTTGTTCTTCAAAAATGACCAGAGTATTTCCTGATGGCCTAAACCAAGATTTTGGAATATGGTACCTGTGTTCAAGATAAAGAGAGGCACATGAGGTATTGCACGCTCCAGGAAGCAAATGTGTTGTAATTTGTGTTTACTTAATTAATGCCAATAGTTAGTATTTATTTATAGAGATTTTTATATAAATGAATGTTGATTATTATTTCTTGGTCTCTCCAGCTATCTTTCTCCTTGATCTATCTCACCCTTTCTTCCTCTTTGGTAAAATCTTCTCCTATGTCTGACAGCAAAAACGATCTTTCAATTGTTGTTCCTCAACTACATACCTGAACAATTGTAATCCATGGCATTTCAAGATTTTTCCTTTTTACTTTAGTTTTCCTTGTTATTCTGGTGTGTTCACTGAAGCGTAATCATTTCCTATCAAATGAAGTGTCTGGGCTTGCCAATTCACATTGGAAAAAGGTGAATAGAAAAGAGAAGAAAGGAAATTTGACATGGAAAGAGTGATTACCATCTCTGAGTGGGCTGTCCACATCCTGTCCTACATTTGTCTGGATTAAATTTGCCTCTGTAGTTGCAATTTGGAGTACAATTGTCATATGCAGAACTTGTTCTAGGCCAGTGTCTTCCAATGGATTTTCCATTCAGCCAAACATGGCCTTTACCCATAGATTGCATGTCAAGTGCAACTGGTTCATCTCCAGCTGGAGGATCCACTATCACCTGGAGCAATTTAAGATGCGAAGTGTTTGCAAGCAAATTATTAAAAGAAATAATGATCAAAAAAAATGAAGGCGGAAATACACAAAGAACAATTTGGTTCTCTAATTTACACAGAAGAATTTGCATCCAAAGGGACAGGTAAAGAAAAAACATTAGAGCAATGGTGATTTCTGCATAATTAGCAAAGTGTACCATCAATGCTTTTGAGTACCTTGTACCAAATTAGAGATTGGTTTTTTGGTGGCTCCACTGTTGATTTCCATTTAAGATCAGCATTGCCATCTGCCTTGAATATATTATGATGCTCTCCTTCCAGCCCAATCTGCCAAGGTACATGAACTAATGTTGCTGACTCCATGAACAATATGAATACAAAAGTGGGTGTCCAGGTGCACTGAAACTCCCACCATGAACTAAAGGAAGTTAAAGATCTGTCTTAGCCAAAAAGGACCAAGCCATATCAGACGATCAAAATTCGGATAACATATCTGATCCGCATCTACTGTACTAATTGTCCATCATGAATTCAAAGACATTCTTGTGTTGATATATTGTCAGTTCCACTATGGTAAAATCAGCTTTATTAGATAGTGATGAAACTCCAGAACTACTTAAGAGTAAAAACAATTGCTGATCTGATTACCTTGTATGTCCATAAATTTTTTGACAAATCTAAACTTCTATTTGGGATTCCAGATATCTTTACGTTGGTTAACCCAGCGCCTACCCATTCATAAAATGGTCCTGCATTCTTTGAGAGGAAAGAAAAAGTGTTAATGATTTTGTACTTGAACAATATATTTTGTAGAAAGGGTATAAAAATGATTTGCACACTGACTGTTCATGAATTTTGACATAAAAAGGCGATCCCCATATAGCATTATTAGAACTAATTTGCGGGAGCATTCTTCTGATCCTAGGGAAGAAAGATAAAAAGTTGATACCTTATTCCTTCAATGAAGGGTGTCGACCACATGGTAAGTCTCGTTGAAACGTTTCCTGAACTTTGATGCACCATTTTGGGAAAATCTCATAAAGTTCTAAGGATGGATTGTTACAAAATTCATAACATATGCTGTTGGAATAATGTAGCCATTTTCACTAGTGTTTCCTCTATAGGCTTCTTCAAATAGTAAGTATTTTGTTACGCATCTAGTATTAGTAGTTGGATATTTAATAAAGAGGATCCGGGTTGGTATGTTATATCCGACCCGCTAAGTAGAAAAGTGTTATAAATAAAGGTCTAGAGTTTAGAGTAAGTCATCGAGTATTTGTTATTCTCTTGGTAGGGTGTGCTTTGCACGATTACTCACCGGTGACGGCTTGAGGGACGATGCAAGAACTTAATGTTGAACTATTAATTTTCATCCTCGGTGCACACCAAAGAATGGAGTCAAAATTAATTTTAACTGAGTAAAAAATTAGAAATACATTCAAAGTCATATGGACTAAATTTATGCCATGACCAGAAAATAAACAAAGAAGGAAAAATAATTTTCATCCAAATCAAAAATTGAATTAAGAGGATCCAAATAAAAAAGGAAGTAAAATTGAGAGATGGAAATTGGTCAAGGAAGGATTGATCGGCAAAATCAAAGAAGGAAAGTTATATGACTTATTAGGAAGCAAATGCTACAGCAAACAGCCAAAGCAAAGAAGGAAAATGAAGCCAAAGTCGACCAAAAAAAAATAATAATAATAAAAGAATAAATCCTGCTGCCTACACATACCAAAAAAGGGATGAAAGCAATCTGACCATATGCGCACAAAAAAAAGGAAATTAAATCAACCTATAAACCAATTTTTAGCAGGAAAGCAAGAGAGGAAATTCGGTTATTACAAAGAAGGAAGGAATGCTATGCAAACAAATCAACCACATCAATCGTCCTCTCTCAATTCTTTATAAAAGAGGCCAGTGCACACAAAAGGAAGAGGACTCTCTCACAAAAAAAAACCCTCTCACATACACAAAAAGTCTCGGCAAGAAGGAGGGAGCTTTGGAGAGCATTCAACAAAAAAAAAAAGAGCAAGGAAGTCATCGACAAATACAAAAAAAAAAAAAGGAGAGGTCGGCTGCAAATTGGAGAGCTGAAGGTTAGATTTGAAGAAGACGAATCACAACCGTTGATTTCAATATATTAAACCGGTTAGATTTCGGCCGTTCAATTAAGATTGAAGTGATCCGGACGGTTGATTTTGATTCAATCTGGACCGTAGATGTGTTTGAACGGATCTGAACCGTTCGTTTCTTTCTTCGTCACCTACGGCGGCGGCGGCGGCAGTCGAAGGTTAGGGTTCGTCGGCGCCGCCCGTTCACTGCATCTCCGGCCGATCGGCTTTAGGTGTAGCCTCTCTCGGTTGGGGGGAACTTGTGGCCGGATTTTGGCGCCTTCCGGTGGAGCATCGGCGGCAAATTGAGCGTTCGAAGCTTCGTTGGCGAAATCTGGCGTTCCAGATCATTTCAAACTCGATCGAACGGATCAAATCAATTTGATTCAATAAATTGAAACCGGCGGCTAATCTTCATTCACTTGAAATCGACGGTTCAGATCTGCATCAGAACAAACGCACCAGATTAATTCAAGATTAATCAAATGGTTAAAATCAATCTAATTTAATCGAACGGATCCAATTAAATCAAACTTCGATCAAACGGTCCAGATTTAGATTAAATCAATGGTCCAGATCGGAATATAAAACACATGAACGGCTGAGAATGTTTATAGCATATCTTAGTCAGTCGGTTGACTTTTAACATGATCAAGGTGTCGATCCCTACTAAAGCGAACCTGATTTATCCAAAGATGATCTCGGATCAAGAATCCGAGATTTGGATTGAAGCAAATCGATAAATCTAAATGAACGATCAAGATGAATCTAACTAAACTCTGAATCAATGGCTGAGATTGATCTAAGCACATCTAAGTCAATCTATTGACTTTTGACATGATCAAGGTGTCAACTCCTACTATCTTGACCCTGATGATTTCAAATATAATATCAGATTTTCGATCTGAGATCCGGATTGAAGCAAATCTATGAATTTAAATAGACGATCGTGATAAATCATATTTAAACCTAAATCAACGGTTGACAATAATCTGGACATATCTAGGCCAATCCATTGACATTTAATATGATAAAGGAGTCGATGCCTACTAAGTCGAACCCGATCTCTGCAAATATGATATCAGATTTTCGATCGGATACATAAATCAAAGCAGATCAGCGAATTTAAATGAACGGTCATGATAAATTTGACTAAACTCTAAATCAACGGCTGAGATTGATCTGAACATATTTAGATCAATCGGTTGACGTTTATTGAACCGGATCTTTCCAAATATGGTGTCGGATTTTCGATCCGAGTCCCGGATTAAATAGATCTATGAATTTAGATCAATGGCCATGAGAAAATCAAATGTTTGATAGCTATGGGCCGGTTGAATATAGAGGTGGCCATGGGCCATGGGCCGGGCCGGCCCGGGCCCGCCTCGGCCCGGTTCCAAACGGGCCCAGAGAACCGCTGGGCCCAGCACGGCCCGCGGCCCGATTGTGCGTGCCGGCCCAGGCAAGGTTCCGTCGGAGGGTGAGCACGGATCCGGCACGCGGGCCAGGCACGGCCCGCGGGCTTACGTCGGCATGCGGGCCGAATACAGCCCAACGGGCCCAATGAGAGACGCAGGCCGTGTTTGGCCGGCCCGATTGTGGCCCACAGGCCGATTGTGGCCCATGGGCCGACTTTGGCCCGTGTGCCAAATTTAAAAAAAATAAATTAATTTAATAAGTAAATTATTATTTAATTAAAATATATAAAAATATAAAATATGAAAAAATAAAAAAAAATTGAGAAATTGAGAATGTATATTGCACAAATTTTTAAAAAAAAAATTTAAAATTTTATATATTTTAGACCGGACCCATTACAGGCTGCCTACGTACCCCACTCAAAGGAGGAATCAGGTCTACGTAGTTCTCTTTTTACAACTCTTCTTACAACTCTTTCTACAACTCTTTTACAACTTTTTTTATAATTATTTATTACAACATTTATCCATTGTTGCTTCCGCTTGCACTTCCAAGACTTTGTTTATCATCATCCGATGAAGTTGAATGACCACCTTTATCTTGAAGACGATCTTCAGCATCTAGCCAATCTTTAAGATAAATACACATTTCCACGCTTTCTTCATTCATTCGGCTTCGCTTCTCGTCCAGCACCCTGCCGCCTGCACTAAAACAAGACTCCGATGCTACAGTAGACACCGGAGGAGTTAGTAAATCACGTGCCATGGCAGAAACCACAGGATATGATTTTCCTTGTGATCTCCACCATGATAAAATATCAAAATTATGTATTTGTTCTTCTGTGAGTAAAGATGTATGATTATTTTCTAAAAAAAATGTTAATTCATTAAAATTACTAGATCGACTTGTTGATGTTCCTTTTCTATTTAAAATTGTGCGTATTCTTCCTGTAATATTTTTACTACTAGTAGATACATTAGTTTGAGAGGATGTTGGATTCATTGTATTTCTAAATTTTAAATTATAAATATTATACATTTCATTAGAAACTTCATTTTTTTTCTCATCTACTCCTTCAAGTTCCATATTTTTATAATATTCATCTAATAAAATATGAACACCTTCTAATTTTAATCTAGGATCCATAATTGAAGCTAAACAATATAAAGGAGATATATTTTTCCAATATTTTTTAAATTTTGTTTCCATTTTAAAAATTACTTGAAAAATATTTTCATCATGTCTATATTGAGAAAACATTTCACTAATTAAAACTAAATGTTCTAAAATTAAACATGATATAGGATAAAATAAACACCAGATAAATGAGTGCTAGCATTATAAAAAATTTCTAAAATATTATGTAATAACTTTGCTTTATCCCAATCATTTTCTTCAATATTTCCATCAGGCATTCTTTCATTATAAAATAATGTAAGAGGATCCTTAAATGGAAAACATGTTGTTAGCATATCATAAGTAGAATTCCATCGTGTTTTAATATCAAGTTTAAATTTTTTATATGACAAACCATAAGATTTACATGTTTGTCTAAAATCTTGATTTCTAGAAGTAGAAGAAGTAACAAATCTAACAGCATTTCTTAATTTAGTTACATGTTCATGTACTTCTCTTATTCCATCTTGAACACATAAGTTTAGAATATGGCATGCACATCGTATATGAAAAAAAGCACCATTAAATATTGGATTTAACAATCTTTTTAATTTATCAATTGCACTATCATTATTACTTGCATTATCAAAACTAATTGAAAAAATTTTATTAATTATATTATATGAATGTAAAATGCTATGAAATTGTCTAACTATAGCATTTGCAGTACGAGGATATTCAAAAATTTTAAATGCAATAATTCTTTTTTGTATAAAAAATTCACTATCTATCCAATGTGCCGTAATACACATGTATGACTGATCAGAATGATTACTGGTCCAAATATCAGATGTTAAAGAAATACAAGAAGTTAATGTAATTAAAGCTTGTAAAAGATTAGTTTTATATTCAGAAAAAAATTTTATAGCATCCCCCTACGCATGGTTTGTCTACTTACTTTTTTATATTTAGGTTGTAGTGATTTATGTATAAATTTTTTAAATTTATAATTTTCTGCTAAAGAAAATGGTTGTTCATCCCAAACAATAAATTTAGCTAATTCTTTTCTAAGAACTTCAGTAGAATAATTAAAAATTTCAAAAGAACTAGAGAAAAGATTTAGAGTAGCCTGTGCACGATCGATTTGAGTTTGATGGCTTCTGATGTGGCGAGTCAAATGACCAGTTCCACCCGATGATTTGCAAGTCAAGACTTTTTTGCACTTCTTGCAGCTGGCTCTTTCTTCACCGTTAATCATCACCACATCGAAGCTCTTCCAAACGTCGCTCGTGCGTTTTCATGAGCCCGACACAGTAGACTCGTGAGGGTTTGCACTGCATCCCTCCTCTCCTTGCATAGTGTTAATAGGCTCCAATTCAACATGATCTTGCTGTTGTTGATTTAGGTCGTAAGGCGGAGGGTTGACATCTTGATCGGGTGGCATAACGGGGTAGTACTAGTCCCTATTAGCTCCTGCTGTATTGCCTCAAGCTCCTATGGCAAAAAATCCTATGTATTGTTAAATCCCGCCATTAATTCTACATATAATATTAAAAGTTAGCCAAAAAATTTATAAAATAAGATTAAATACTTACTAATAATAAATTATACATTAAAAAATTACCTTATCACGTGTTTGAAGATCGCTTAGTAAGAACTAAGAAGTTGAGGTTTCAGCCTTCAACAACCTTAACTTAAACATAATTATGAAAAAAAATTTATATTAGAATAATTTAAATTTAAGTACAATTACATTATAAAAGACTAAAAGTAAATTAATTTACTACTTACTTGATCTTCTCCACGTGACTAGACCGAGGGAGCTTTGAAATCTTGATGACTAGACCGAGGGAGATTTGAAATCTTAATCTCTTTTCTAAGAGATTAAGAGAGTATTAAGAGAGAATAAGAAATTAATCCAAAGTTAATTGGAAACTTGTGTGAAAAAATGAGAGGGTTGGGGGGTCAATTTATAGGGATGAATTGGGTATAAATTTACATATTTATCCCCTATTTTTAATTATTAAAAGGGGCTAAAATGATAATTTTATAACATAAAGACAATTATATCCCTAACTTTTAAATTTTTTCAAACCGTTATAGGGCTATTTGGGTAAAAACGCATGATAAATTCAAATTTTCGAACGTTGCCGCCCAAATTATTCGTGCCGTGCCCGTGCTGGCCCGCGTGCCGTGCCACGGCACGCGCGGGTCCGTGCCATGCACGGCCCGGCACGCCTACGGGCCGTGCCTAGCCCGGCCCATGGGCCGCGAACCTCCGGCCCAGCACGACCCGAGCCGGGGCACGGGCCGCCCGCGGCCCGTTGACTTGGTCAACGGGCCGGGCACGGCCCGTGTCGTGCCGGGCCGGCCCGTTGGCCACCTCTAGTTGAATATAAGCTATCAACTCACTCAACCTATTATGATCAAACTCATCATATCACAATATAATATTGTTTGGGAGATGCGTACGTCGATGCTAGTCATCGGGGCGTAGATTCTCAATATGATATTATGCATGTGATGCTCCGTCATAAAATAATTATTCCTCATGATAAATCAAGTTCAAATGCTCACAAGTCATCAAGACCGAGCAGAAATCAAATTCAAATGCTCACCAAGGGCCAAACCAAATCCAAATATCCAATAAGCCGTTAAGGCCGGATATTTTCTAAAATTTTAAATACCCAATAAGCCGTTAAGGCCGGGTATTTTCTAAATATCCAATAAGCCGTTAAGGCCGGGTATTCTCCAAAATTTAAAATATCAAATAAGCCGTTGAGGCCGGGTATTTTTCAAACTAAAATATCCAATAAGCCGTCAAGGCCGGATATTTTTCCAAATTTAAAATATCCAATAAGCCGTCAAGGCCGGATATTTTTTCAAATTTAAAATATCCAATAAGCCGTTGAGACCGGGTATTTTTCAAACTAAAATATCCAATAAGCCGTCAAGGCCAGATATTTTTTCAAATTTAAAATATCCAATAAGCCGTCAAGGCCGGATATTTTTCCAAATTTAAAATATCCAATAAGCCGTCAAGGCCGGATATTTTCCAAATTTGAATATCCAATAAGCAGTCAAGGCCGGATATTCCCCAAAATCAAAATATCCAATAAGCCGTCAAGGCCGAATATTTCTCAAATATCTAATAAGCCGTCAAAGCCGGATATTTCTCAAAGCCAAATGCTCATAAGCCACCAATGCTGAGCACAAATCAAGTCTCAAATGCTCACAAGCCACCAAGGCCGAGCACAAATCAAGTTCAAATGCTCACAAACCATCAAGGCTGAGCACAAGTCAAATTCAAGTACTCACAAGTCATCAAGATCGAGTATCTCAAGTTTAAATACTCACAAGTCATCAAGACTGAGTAAATCAAGTTCAAATGCTCACAAGCTATCAAGGCCGAGCACAAATCAAGTTCATGCACTCACAAGCTATTGAAGCCGAATACATCTCAAGTTCAAACACTCATAAATCATCAAGACCGGAGTATATCTCAAGTTCAAATACTCATAAGTCATCAAGACCGAGTATCTTAAAGCCAAATGCTCATAAGTCATCAAGACCGAGTATTTCAAATTCAAATACTCACAAGTCATCAAGACTGAGTATCTCAAATCCAAATACTCACAAGTCATCAAGATTGAGTATCTCAAGTTCAAATGCTCACAAGTCATCAAGACCGAGCACAAATCAAATTCAATTGTTTATAAGGCATAAGGCTGAATATTCAAATTAAGTCTTTCATGAGCAATGTATTGATATGAAATTTATAAAATATTTTTGCCCTTCAATTTGTGGATGTTGTTTATTATATATATCTCTTAATCAAAGATACCCTAATTTTAGGGGTAATTAACAATGAGTGTTTGCGCTCATTGGAAGCCAGAACCCATTAAACAATTAACCTTATTAATTTAAGGTGAATTTAATAAAGGTCAATTACATTTAAACATGACAAAAAATGAACCCACACTTGAATCGTAACATATTTCATAGAACCATAGGTTTTTATCTTGGTGCGAACCAGGTGAGTCTCTACATTACATGGACCTAGTGTGTTGATGCACCAAATATACTAGGGATTAACACACCAAATATACTAGGGATCCTGTGTCAAGTGTAGTACTAGTCCAAGACTATAAATACACATAGTACTAGTAAGTCTTTAACTTTTGCCTTCATCAATTTCTTTACATGAACAAAATCAAGGCTGCTGCATCAATAATGTTAAAGGAAACCATATACAACTTACTTGCAATCCAACAGTCATGCTTAAGAAAGCAAGTTCATTTTGCCCTGGCTTTAGGGTAACAGGAGTTTTGAGCTTGAAAGTTATGTCTCCACCATTACCATAAGCGTTAGCTGTGAAAAAAAACAATCATACAGAAGTGATGTGACCAAAAAACTTCTTGAATAAAATCTATACAAGTTAATTGGTGGCAAGCAAATCAAAATGATGCACAACACTTTTAGCATGCTTTTGCTCCAAACCAATACTTAAGAAAAAAAAATAAATTACCAAATATAAGGCAGATCTAGGACCCTAGAGTATAAGGTGGCATATCTTTCAAGTATTTTCTAGATCATAAGAAACAAAATAATCTTTTATTTCAATATAATGTATAATTATTAGATGATTATAGAAATCATAGAGTTGATTTGAAGCATTTGCCCACGTTGGGGCCTATACACTCCTAGTAAAGCACATTGTGACAAACATATTAACGTACGATAGTCGATACTATATATTGATAAAGTTACTACTCCTAGGAGTATTAACGTGTACTCTTTACAATTAATCAGCGCAAATAAGGTTGCTTACAATAGAAACAACTCAATTGCACACACTGGAAAAAGAAAAGATTTGTCCATGGCACCAATTATCTTTATGTGAATGATGAATCCAAAACTCCCAAGTCATTGAAATTAATTTATATTATGCATTTGCTATTTTAATCTATTGTATAAAACCATTACCAACTTTGAGTGAGAAATGCAACAAATTAAAATTGATCCAAGAGAGAATCATTATTTCTCATAAGTATTTCATAAAGTAATGGGCCATGTATGACAAAAAAGAACCTATAAGTTCATGGTTCAAAAAAGCAAGAACCGCATGGCCTTTCGATTCAACCATGAGATCAGGACGACTCCCATTTGCAAGAATTTCTCCACTTTTATCAATATAAAAACTGCATATAAGTGAAATATATAATAAAAATTAGCATATTCCATTGCAATTATGCAGCAATAATCATGAATATAATAGTTACAAGAAGTGCAAGTAAAACTAACCTTGTTGTATACCAAAGATAATCAGTTGTATCTTTGGTAGTATTAAGATGATCTACAAGTTCATGCTTCATGAAGTCAGCTTGTCCCCATACTCCAACTTTCTCAGTAAAAAATTGCCATGTCCCTGATCCTATTAATGATGAAGTGCTTGATGCTTGCAATTTTTCTGGAATCATTTCCACAATAGAGGCTTGGGATCGGACCTAGCGAAATAATGCCAGTTCCAATGATACAAAAGATAGTATAGGGAACAGTTCATGATTGTCAAGGATGCATGTGTGACAACTGGAATCTTAAAGGTCAACGTATGCTTAAATTCTCTAAAGCAGTAATCCACGTATTGCTACATTTTGTCAACATTGAATAGTATTCTTAGTCGAAAATAATTGCACAAGTTAAAATATATGTTTAGGTCTCTTAATATACATGTATGGATGCAAAAATACATCTCCATTTGAATTCTTACATCCCTTGTAGAATTTGAGATGGCTAATATAGGACATTACATATTATTGAGTTGAAACTAGATGAAACTAGGATGTACGTAGGCCTCTCTCTGTCTTTCTTCATCCGTCAATTTTCCTTGATTCCATGTTTATTATATGTTAACTCTTTGTTCAAAGTGAACCTCCATATCTTAAAGTTTATTGTTGTGTAATTCTCCTAATAATTAGAAAATTATCTCTTTCACCCTTTACGATAAGCCTCTGGGCAATGACAATCTTTTCATGTTTTTTCATGAACATATATACTTTTTGTTAAATTATATTTGTTGTCCATTTTTTTGTATATGAATCTTCTTTGTCAATTTCATCTTCTTTGTCGCTATGTTAATTAATGTGCATTTGTAAATATAGGATATTCTCTACTATGAGGCTTCCATGTAAGTTTTTATGTAAAATTTTTAGACTGTTTAGGGAATTGATCCTCAACAAGCATTGTGTTTGTTGATCTAGCTACTTTTGAGATAAAGTGTGTGGTAAATCTACTTGTTTTAGTTTAAATCGTGCTCCAGCCTAGATGATGCTAACATGAATAAGCAGATATGCTCAAGTGCGAGCTCATGGAAACAAGTCAGTTTTGTGTATGCTAAAATGAATAAGCAGATATGCTCAAGTGCTCCAGCCTCGATGATGCTAACAGAGATCGCATGCCTATATTCAAGTTTATTTCACTTTTTGTTTTTCAAGTGCTGTGGCCCCTAGGCTTCGACAGATAGCTTGACCTAACACAAGTACAATCAACATTGAAAAGATATGTCTTAGGACTTGGAGTTCAAGATAACCTAGTAATTAGATTGACCATTAGCCTAAAATTGAATTCCATGTAGTTTAAGACCTATTAACATGCAAGATTTTGAAAACATAGTGCAATAGTAGAAAAGTAACTTAGCATTTTCATAATGTCCTAATAATATATCTAAATAGTTTTTATTTTTTCTAAATTATAAGTAAGAATACATTAATATTATTAGTATCATATTAATGATGTTATAAATTCAAAATATGTTAGACTTTTTCTAAACACATGACCTGCTAGAAGCAATTAATAAAATATAATAACAAATCCCCAATCCTTAATTAAATGACCGCTATGTGATTGTAATTCATGTAGGTTTCAACTTTCAATCACCTTCTCCATGCTACTAAGCTCTATAAATGTATCATATATAATCCTTGGATTAATCTTTTACTAATATTAGAAGGTGATGATATGAAGCTTGTACATACAATGGTTCATTATTTTAAGTTTAGAAATTTGTAAGCTCACGTGTCAATTTTTTAAGAAGACTTGATAGGTTTGTATATAAGTACTGTACTTTTATGTAGGATCAATCTATGATATAGGGCTTAACTTAGTTCAATTGCTATCTAGATAAGCAATTTTTATGATTTTTTTTTATACTAAATTATGTATATTTGTCTCAAATCTTTATTTAGATTCCCATTTACTGTTTTGTATCCTATTTTGTAGACCTGGCAAAACCTGACCCGACCCGCTGACCCGACTCGACTCGACACGAAGTTAGGCGGGTTCGAGTCAGTCATAATTGTATTCGGGTCATAAATAGGTCAACCCGTTTATGATCCAAAAATAATCAGGTCGTATCGGGTTGTAAACGGTTTGACACACTTAACCTGATTAATAAGTCAAAATATCTTATAACTATCTTTTAACCCAGATTTTGGCTCACACATAAGCCCAAAATTTTATTATTTTTAATAGAATTTTTATCAATTTATTATTTATATTTAAAATATAAATGATAAACGGATTATTCAGGTAGTGTCGGGTTGACTCGATTATATTCGGGTCGTGTTGGATTGACTCGATTATATTCGGGTCGTGTTCGTGTTAGACAGTTTGACCTAATTAATTAAATGGGTCGTGTTCGGGTTGGCTTAATTGGGTCACGGGTCACAGCTGACACGACTCGTTTATGACCCGTTGACCTGAATTGTCAAGTCTACTATTTTGGGTGTCATCATCAAAATTGGCAAGATCTAGATTTCTTTTTGAATTTATAAAATTTTGAGAAATTGAACATGGGCTTTGAAATTTTATCTAGTTATTTCAAAAAGTAAAATAAATCACTTATAATGACATGTCTAATATATTTAAAAGTTGTTAAAACAATTTTTTTCTAATCTTAATTATTATATTCCTAACATAGTTAAGGAAATTTGAATATTCATGATAAATCCATGTGAATGCATACTAATCTAGAGCAAATAAGCGCCGATAAGCGTACAAAGATTTCTTAACTTGTGGTAAATATAATGAAGATGTTCCCTATTGATTTTGGATAGACATTTTAGGTTCAATAATTTGAATTGGACAAAATCTAGCTAACCTCAAAGACTATTTAAGCAGGCATGTTTTCTTATATGTTATGTTGTTGTATGTACTTGAACTACGATCTGTTCATTAATATTGCCCTAAATACAAAAAAATAGCCGTAATGGTAATATATAATGCATACCTTTGCAGTATTAAACACCACATTCTTGCAATCTGGAAGGATACTCACTGACCAGGGTGGAACATTATATGTTGCATTTCGAAATTTGAGTAACTTGTCATCATGTTCATCTACGTTAGCAAGGAATGAAACACAACCCCCTGATGCATCCTCATATACATCGACCTGCTTGGCAAACAAGACACAGTGATATTAACAAGATGGCAATTGAGCAAATATCATGAAACAAGAATCAACTCATACTTTGTAATTGATCACTGAACACCAAAGTAGGAACGGGAGTGCAATAAAGGGACTGATCGGCAGTCTAAATTAATGTAGATATACTGGCATCTAGGTTGTATGGCGTGGAAATGATCATGGCAAGAGGCAAAATTGCTACAAGTACAAAATTCTATGCAATGCTATCAGGCTCAGCCACACAGCAGCCTTTTCTTCACTTGCTAGAATCAGTGGATCACCAGAATTTGTTATTGATGTCAAAATTTTAGATTTTATATAAAATGAATATATCAAGTATTACTATGCCAACACAGCTTCGATCTCTTAACAAGCACATATGACTATATGAGTATTTGACATTTAACTAAAAAATATGAAAAGGCTACATAATGAAAAAAAATTCTATTACCTCTTGAAGAGGACCAAGGGAAACAAAAGTTGATTTGCCATAGAGTAATGTTCGCTCACATAATTTTATGGCTTTGTGCAGCTCCCTCAGATGTGCCCACTTTGGAAGCCGTACTAATCCTGAAAGATGAATTTATTCTCATGTCAGATGAAAACAAAGTCCATAAATTAACACTTCATTCAGAAAAGAGTATCGTTCACTGTGTCAATGTCCACGGGAGATTACAAGTAGCATACCATACTCATCTATAGGAGCATCGTAATCGTAGCTTGTAGTGATGAATGGCCCCCCCGCTGTGCGCCCAAAATTTGTTCCACCATGATACTTGAGTTAAAGAAGAAAAGATTCCATCAGTTTTTTGGTAAATGAAATAATTTGCTTTCTCTTGTTAAAGAAAGTTCAGTCTGTAGAAACATGCCACATAGTAGTTTTGCACACTGCCACCCTTTTGGAAAAAGCGAGCAACAGCAAATGCAATATCCTCAGGTGGCCTATGAGGATTTGCAGCCCCAAATGTCTGGAACCTGGAACAAGATTACGTGTTCACAATTCACATCACTACACTACAGTAATTGAAAAGTGGTTGACAGCAGAAAAATGAGAAATATATTGCAACCAGTATTTTATATCTTAGTCCAAATAAACATTAACACAATACTCAGTATACTAGATGTGCAGACACGACAGATGAACTGAAGTTTGAGGTCATTCTCTAAGCTTTATGAAATGTTTCTGTTGTCAGATTTTCCATGTCAGAAGTTAAATTTGAAACCTGAAGGTAACATACGAAAGCATAAGATGCAACGTTCCAACAATAAAAATTACCATCCTGGCCAATTTTCTGTCCAAATTTTTGGCTTGTTCTCTGCATTTGGTGTAAATTGGTCACAATAAAAAGAGTTGCAAGTATTGATCTGCAAGTTTGTTGAAAAACAAACATAGTTCAGATTTTACATGATGATTAGCTTCAAATTTGCACAATGTAAGAACTAAAGTAAACATAGAAGTCAAGCACAGTAGTAATTCAAATCATAGTGAAGAGAATTAAACAAGGAACCAAAAAATTTTCTGACTTCTCAGAAATGAGCAGGCAAAAGAACAAGCTATATTTATATATGAAAGCACAAAAACTGTGCTCGGTTTTGCTTGCGTAAACCTTCTCAGAATTTCAATTAAAACACAGTAAGAATTTTCTGCTATAAAGCCACACCTGGAAGGCTGGAACAGAAGTTGCTAGAATAACATACTAAGCTAAGAATTCAAAGAAGCAAGTGGCTACTTAGTTTTAATAAGAATAGCTGTTTGGAATAACCTCTAGCCATGAAGTTCCATTCTGTGGATGATGATACTGTCTTACCGCTAATTTGAATCTTCCAAAATTTGAGATATTTGTGTATCAACTAGAATTTGAAGCCTTACCACATGATCAGGGGCATCATACTGTTGGCACATGATCCAAGGAACCCCAATATTTTGAGAGAGTGCCATATTAGCAGCCCACATTGCATATGGCTTCCCTCCAGCTCCATAGGCAGCTTCTGTATCTCCATATTCATTTTCAATCTGCAATCAAGAATAGGAAGAAGAAAGAGGCATCCAATACAAAATATGTTCAGTTCGTCAACTCCAATAAGTAAAAAGGAATTAGTGCAAGATTAGTTTTAGAAATAAGTTTTAATACCTAAACCAAATAAAAATTAGCAAAAGGAAGAAGAAAATGAATGCCTTAGAGCTAGTTGCATTGCCTGGGCCAAAATGATGTGACCTCCTTGTGATGCAAATAATTTCTCTCGCTTCATCAACTCCACTATATATGTAGTGAAGCTCTTCATATGTCTCTGAAAAACAGAAGAAGAATCAAAGGCGAGCATACGCCAGTTATTCTTTAAAATTTGAAGAAATTATGAGTTCCCATATAGCCAAACCACTTTCTAGTAAAATTGCATTGCAACATAAACACTAAAAATCAAAAGGTAGCATCTTTACTGATGAACACACCTTGAAGGGCTCATTATCGGAGCGGAATACAGTCCCCGGAACGTAGTGAAGCCAAACCGGCACTCCCCTGCATCACCGAGCAAAAGAAACTCACTAAAAATCAGATTTTTTTTTTCCTCAGAAAAGCAATTCGCACAGAAAGCGGGAAGAACTCACCCAAAAGTCCACTCTGCGGCCACGAAGGGCCCAATGCGAAGGATCATATACATGCCCGCATCCCGCACGATCTTGGCAAACTTGACCAAATCGAACCGGTCCTCGAAGTAATACTGAAAACAGAGAACGTTATAAGGATCACGTGAAGCGGAAGTCGGTAATCAAGAAATAGACAGGGAGGGTTAGAGTTGTCAAAAACCGACATTGCCGGGGGAGAGCTCGTGGCCGTTCCAGAAGACGTAGGTCTCGATCGTGTCGGCGCCTCCGTCCTTCGCCGCTGCGACGAGGCCGGGCCACATCTGACGCAGCACGCAACCACCACACTCAATAATGACTGCTGTTACTGTAAATAAAAGGGTTGGAGTGGAGAGTGAATAGTACGGCGGGGACGCTACGAGGGTAGTGGATGGAGGCAGAGATGAAGAGCTTGCGTTGGCCGTCGATGATAAGAGAGCGGTGGTCGTAGGTGACATTGTGCGCCGCCGCAACCGAGACGAAGAAGAAGAGGAGCAGGAAGACGAAACAGAGGCGAGCATCCATGGCGACCATGCCTACTCTGCTGCAAGCAGAGGCGAAGTTGCAGCACACGGTATATACGGAGTGACAGCTGCGAACAGCTAATCGCGCAAATCCAGTGTCGGAGGCGACAGTAATAGCAGTTAATTACCCCATTCTTTCATTGGATTGCGAAGGCAGGTAAGTTTTAACTTTGGAGAAATTTTCCCATTGGGTTGGGAAGGAGGACACAAATGTCTGTCTGAGCACCGATCAGCTGTAACACTCACATCACGCTCCACACAAACTAAAAGATCTATTGGTTTTAAATCTGAAAGCACGCGGGGTCATCCTCACTCCATCAGACGCCAATTCTGACGTACGGTGAACGAAGAAAAACAGGTGATACAGAATTCCTGAGGTGATCCGCCGGACCTGATGCCGCGCGGTGATTTTTGTCGGCGTTGGATTGGAAGCACTGGGAAGATAGTTATGCCTACCGAAAACTCTACCCATGTCGTCCGTCAGAGACAACACGGGGCCGCCACGGAGAGCGGCAGCATGCGGCACGTAGGGGTAGGACCGTAGGACCCTGGAGTTAATCCAAGAGGAAAAGTTGGAAAGGAATGAGGTGCAGCCACGTGTGGGTTTAAGGATGGGTGGAAAAATTAGTGGAGTTAATTATTGCGTGCTCTCTCGTCGCTTCTGCTAGATTGCTGGAATCATATCCAAAATCCATGAGTTCGCATGAAATTGTTTAATTATTATAATTTTGATTGGGGAATCGGCTGTGACGTAGGTCTGGTCGCCTCGTGGTACGACACTGATTGCGGACGCAATTTGTTCGTTCGCAGAACGCCGAACCCAGACCGACGTGGAGATGGAGCCACGGCCCAGGAACGGGCCCATCTCGCCCATTAAGCTTCGCATCATGCTTGGAAAGCACGCATTGAGATATGGCCGTATCTAGGCCCATCAAGTCTTGTGGTGAAAAGTTCAACGTAACAGTAACAAGACACATAAAGAAGAACAACCCAAGTCAGCCCATGTCCAAATAAGATTGTGGACCACCCTTTCTAGGCTCAAGCCCGCGTCTGATTCATCTAAGAAAAAGAATTTATGATGGGTATGATTTTCTCTAGTATCTTTTGGGATAGAGATCCGGGTATGCCTAGTGTTAGGCCCTGGGCTCCCCGGTTCAGCCCAGAGGGGGTGGGCCGAACCCAAGCCCAAGCCCGTAACCAAACTCGAAGAGCAATGTGATTTCGGCCGGTCAACGCCGAAATCAAACGAAGATGTTGACTCGGCTTCGGCGTTGTCATCACGCACGGACGCAGCGAACGCGTGGGATCACACGCGACGCTGACGGAACGAGCGTCGTGCGGAGAAGCGACTCCAACACAGAGCTTCGAACGCGAGCAGATCGGCTGGGCGACGGAGCTCGCGGAGGAGCGGAGTTCTCGGACGCGGCTGCTGGACGCGGGCAACGAGCGAAGCGGGCGGGCGCGAGGAAGAGGCGGTCCATGCGGTGAGCACTCGAGCTCGGAGGCGAGATCCGCGCGAAGGACGCGGACGACAACGGAACAACCGGACGCGTGCGGCTGCGGACGGCGCCTCTGCATCTACTCTATAAAGCTCGAGGCGAATCGAGCGAAAGGGGGAGGATGGACGAGTGACCAAGAAGACCACGATCGGCGAGCGAGCGTTGAGAAGAGTTTCGAGAGCGTGTAACGGCGGCGACTCTCGCCGCCGACTCGAGGACGAGAGAGGAGGAGAGCGAGTAGGGTTTTTGTAACCTTCTAACGTGAATAAGAGGTGAAATTTCCCTATCTTCTCCGGTGTTCTCTGCCTTTTCGTGTTTTCCGGCGAGATCCTCTGTTTCGGCGTTCTTCGGTGTACGGCGGCGACGAACCTCGGCAGCAGGCGGCTGCGAGGTCGTCGACGATCGGCGACGAGGTGAGACACAGGCGGTGTCTTCCCCTTGTCGTCAATCCTCTCCGGCGACGTGCGAAAGGCGACGACGAACGCAGGCGGCGTTCGAAAGCTCGTCGAACAAACGAAGACGAAGACTCGAGTTTCGAGGTTCTGGTCAGCAGGCGGTCAACGAAATCGAATTCGAAATTCGATTTCGCGGCGGCTGACGCAACCTTACGTCAGTGGAGCGAATTCGCGCTGCGACATTCGATCGGGAGGGCTGACGTCAGGCGTGACGTCAGCGACAGAAATTAAATCGGCGATTGATTTTGACTTTCGGTCAAAATCAGAAGAGGTATTATAATTTGGGTTTTCGATTCTTTTTCGGATTTCTCAAATTAGGGTTAGGGTTTCTTTTGAGAGACTTGTAATTTGGGAAGAAAAATTGAGCGGGAACTAGGGTTTCGAATTTGGGGACGAGATTCGGTCCGGAAACCCTAGCGCGATCACGTTCTGGTGTTCCGCCGGACGGCCCTGAGACAAAGGATAAGCGTTGTTTTTGGACCGTTCCGACCGGGGCGTGACACCTAGTGTCAGGCCCGGGTTCGGCCGGTTCGGCCCAACCCAAGCCCAAGCCCACAAATGGCAGAAGCACACTTCCGGACGGGAGAAGCCCGGTCAACTGAGGAAGTTGACCCGAGCAAATCACGCGAGGCACACTCGGCAGCATCCTCTTCTCCGCACGAAGCGGACGCCTTCCTCCGCGAACGTTGCGCGGAGACGAGAAAGCGGACGACGGCTTCGGCGACGTCTTCGGAGGAAGACGCGTACGGCGGCTGCAGAGCGGAAGACTCGGGCGCAGCGAAGAGCTCGGACGCGGGTCGCGGCGAAGCTTCCCTATAAAGCTCGACGAGATGGACGGAGCTCGGGGTACGCGCAGGGGCGTCACCACACAGCGAGCGCCGGGGGCGACTCCACCGGCGACGGCGAGGCGCCGTCGCCCTTCCAGCTGGGCTCTGATGCCGCCAAGGGGCGAAGGTCGGCGCGGCGGCGTCGACGAGAGAGAGTAGGAAAAACAGAGCTTTTAACCGGCGATGACCGGCGAGGGAGGGATGGGGGCACCGGCGACGAGAGGAGTTTTGTAACGTTTTCGAGGAATAAAACGGAGCTTTCCCTCTTCCACCTTCCTTCCCCTGTTTCGGCGTTTCCGGCGACAGCCCTCAGCAGCAGGCGGCTGCTAGGTCACCGGCGACGAGGCGAGACGCAGGCGGCGTCCTCCCCTTGTCATCAGCCTTCTCCGGCGTCGGCTCGAACGCAGGCGGCGTTCGAGCGCTGCGAACGCTCGCGGCGTCGCGAGGTTGAAGACGACGCGACACTCGAGGCTGCAACGTCGTGGATTTTGACCGGGTCAAAATCCAAACGGAGAGCGAAATCGTGAATTCGGTTTCGAATTGGAGATGACGTCACGCTGACGTCAACAGAGGAAAATTACGCGCGGCGGCGAATTTCGATCAAGGGCTGACGTCACGCCGACGTCAGCATGAACAGTGATTTTGACTTTGGTCAAAATCAGAGGAGGTAATTAATTTAGGGTTCCGTTCTTTTCCGGATTTCTAAATTGGGGTTAGGGTTTTCTCCGTGCGAATTGTATTTTGGGGAGAAAAATTATCCGGGGAGATTAGGGTTTCGAATTTTGGGTCGGAAACCCTAGGGCGAGTTGCGTTCCGGTATTCCGCCGGACGGCTCTAGGAAGCGGATAAGCGCTCATTCTAGGCCGATCCGACCGGGGCGTGACAACAGGTATCCGAGCTAAAGATTCAGCCATGAAGGTGAATCAGAAGGATCCGAGAGGCAACACCATCACTACGAGCGACAAGGAGTGTCGTTCTTCCAGGGCAGGGGTCCTGATGCCAACACTAGGGTGTGTTGATGCCAATGTCTAAGGGCATTGATGCCGATGTCAGGGACGTCGATGCCGATGTCAGGGGACATCGAAGGAGACTCTATAAGAGCTCAGTGATTGCCAGATCACTTCCCGGAGCAGGGGCTCTGATGCCATCACCAGGAGGGTGATGAAGAGGGGTCAGCGGATCCTTTTTCCAAAGCCGGGGGCTTTGTTGCCAACACCAGGGCGTGTTGATGCCAATGCATAGCATTGATGCCAAAGCCAGGGCCGTTGATGCCGGCGCCAGGGGCGTCGATGCCGGTGTCAGGGACATCGAGGTTCAGCTGAGTTCAGCAAATATGGTGAAGCAAGATTATCCTTGACAAATTTGTTGATGCAGGTTGCTATAAGCATGGTGCAGCAAACACTCATCATCAGAGGAGGAAGGACTTTGAACATTGGAGGGCCAGTGTTCAACTTGCATGGAACATCGAGGGCGATGTTCAAATCAGGTGGGGGAGAATTGTCAGGCCCGGGTTCGGCCGGTTCGGCCCAACCCAAGCCCAAGCCCACAAATGGCAGAAGCACACTTCCGGACGGGAGAAGCCCGGTCAACTGAGGAAGTTGACCCGAGCAAATCACGCTAGGCACACTCGGCAGCATCCTCTTCTCCGCACGAAGCGAACGCCTTCCTCCGCGAGCGTTGCGCGGAGACGAGAAAGCGGACGACGGCTTCGGCGACGTCTTCGGAGGAAGACGCGTACGGCGGCTGCAGAGCGGAAGACTCGGGCGCAGCGAAGAGCTCGGACGCGGGTCGCGGCGAAGCTTCCCTATAAAGCTCGACGAGATGGACGGAGCTCGGGGTACGCGCAGGGGCGTCACCACACAGCGAGCGCCGGGGGCGACTCCACCGGCGACGGCGAGGCGCCGTCGCCCTTCCAGAGCTGGGCTCTGATGCCGCCAAGGGGCGAAGGTCGGCGCGGCGGCGTCGACGAGAGAGAGTAGGAAAAACAGAGCTTTTAACCGGCGATGACCGGCGAGGGAGGGATGGGGGCACCGGCGACGGTGGTCGTCGGCGACGAGAGGAGTTTTGTAACGTTTTCGAGGAATAAAACGGAGCTTTCCCTCTTCCACCTTCCTTCCCCTGTTTCGGCGTTTCCGGCGACAGCCCTCAGCAGCAGGCGGCTGCTAGGTCACCGGCGACGAGGCGAGACGCAGGCGGCGTCCTCCCCTTGTCGTCAGCCTTCTCCGGCGTCGGCTCGAATGCAGGCGGCGTTCGAGCGCTGCGAACGCTCGCGGCGTCGCGAGGTTGAAGACGACGCGACACTCGAGGCTGCAACGTCGTGGATTTTGACCGGGTCAAAATCCAAACGGAGAGCGAAATCGTGAATTCGGTTTCGAATTGGAGATGACGTCACGCTGACGTCAACAGAGGAAAATTACGCGCGGCGGCGAATTTCGATCAAGGGCTGACGTCACGCCGACGTCAGCATGAACAGTGATTTTGACTTTGGTCAAAATCAGAGGAGGTAATTAATTTAGGGTTCCATTCTTTTCCGGATTTCTAAATTGGGGTTAGGATTTTCTCCGTGCGAATTGTATTTTGGGGAGAAAAATTATCCGGGGAGATTAGGGTTTCGAATTTTGGGTCGGAAACCCTAGGGCGAGTTGCGTTCCGGTATTCCGCCGGACGGCTCTAGGAAGCGGATAAGCGCTCATTCTAGGCCGATCCGACCGGGGCGTGACACCTAGGAATGGACCTCTATAGGCCCATCAAACATCGTGCCCATATATGATACCAACGTCAACAATATGCTCATTGATTTAAAACTAATTTAAAATGTTTAAACTTAAATTAATAATAAAGAAACTTATTACATCTTATATATTACATTATCATTTCTACCCTTTCTATATGGGACTAAATAAGAGGAGAAAATGAAAAAATCTCATCAAAATCTGCACGGCATAGAATTGAACAATATGCAGCCTTAGATAATTCCAAATCAAAAATTCAACCATTCAAAATTTAGATGGATGAGCCCTCAGTGTGTCTGCAAAATTTCAACTTTATGTTTCACCCTTCAATCATCCGCTTAGAAGATGTCCAGTTTCTCCTTTCTCCCTTTTTCTCTCTATAACACTACTAACAGCATTGAGAAAAGCACAGAGCAGCTCCCTGTGCATAACAAGATATGTTAGTAAAAACTGATTTTCCGCAAACTACTGAAATAGTAAAAATTTTGTCATTCTACTGCATTAAATATATAGACAATTCTTAGCTACTTTGAAAATGTTAAATCAGATAGAAAGTTGAAGTGCTTGAGTTACTTGCATGTTCTTCTGATTAATGAAGAACTTGGCAATCTATTACTTGCATCCCCATCTTATTCTAATCAATGAATGAGTTTAGTAGGTCATGCACATGCAAATATGGCACTCACAAGTCACTATGCATCTTAAGCGAGAGAGAGAGAGAGAGAGAGAGAATTGAGAGTTTAAATTAAATTGGCATGTTCCATCGCCTCATGGCTTCCAGGCATTATGAGCATGCATTGCTTTCTCCTTTTGGAACAAAAGGACGTATCAAAATTGTTGAACCACGTATTCCACCCGGAAATAGCAAGAGAAGTATCCCTAGAGGCACAGTAATGATCCTAGGATCGGGAAAAAACGAGGAAATCACGCAAGGGGTTGATACAACCGTAGAATCCTCCACCCCCAAAAGCTTCTCTTCCTCATCAACTACAAGGAAATTCAAAGATAAAGAACAAGGCAGTTTTTAGTAAGTTTGACCTGAAATCAGGATTTCATCAGGTCACCATGGCAGAGAAAAGTATTCCTTGGACAGCCTTTGTATGTCCACAAGGATACTTTGAATGGCTAGTCATGCCATTCGGTTTAAAAAATGCTCCATCCATCTTTCAGAAAAAGATGGATAATATTTTTGGACAGTACGACGGATTCATCTGTGTATATATAGATGATATTTTAGTGTTTTCAGAAACCATTAAAGAGCACTTGGCTCATTTGTCAAAGTTCTTCGCAATCATCAAAGAAAATGGTTTAATCCTGAATCGAACCAAAATTCATCTGGGAGTGTCAGTGATTGATTTCTTAGGGTTAGAAATCGGCGAAGGCAAAATTCGCCTACAACCACACATTGTGACTAAGCTTTTAGACTTTCCAGACGAACAGCTTGAAACATTAAAGGGCCTGCAGAGGTTTCTGGGTATCTTAAATTATGCAAGAAATTACATACCAAACCTAAGCAAGTATCCGCCCCAATGTTGTCTGCTCCTTTTATATGTTCGATTTTGACGTCTACTCCCGTTGCTGTGACATAATCAATAAAATTGACACACCTGTTTTTGGCCAATTTACTTGCAGTGACTGTCTGAAAAAGGGAGACTATTGCTTGGCAGTCAGTTCTTAGCGTAAATTCAGATTTAGGAAGTAAGAAAATACGGAATTTATCTAACGTGTATAAGCACGCCATAATTTCTGCATCTATAGTGGAAATTGCAGTCTTGTACTTCCCTGAGCAGTATCTGGCAATTTGCTCTTTCTTTTGAGAGTCATGTTTGTGAGATTTCCATTTCAAAATCCCTCCCCATCCAGTCAGGCAACCGTCTGTCTCAACTACTAAATATGCTTCTGTCGGTGGGATCTGTAATGGTGGAAGTGTTTTAACCACATCTTTTATTGTCTGCACAGCTTTCCAATCATACTTATTAAACCGTCGTTCGCCGGTTTTTGAACATTTATTGTAGAGGGGACCCGTATACTTGCTTAGGTTTGGTATGTAATTTCTTGCATAATTTAAGATACCCAGAAACCTCTGCAGGCCCTTTAATGTTTCAAGCTGTTCGTCTGGAAAGTCTAAAAGCTTAGTCACAATGTGTGGTTGTAGGCGAATTTTGCCTTCGCCAATTTCTAACCCTTTAATGAATTTTGGTTCGATTCAGGATTAAACCATTTTCTTTGATGATTGCGAAGAAGTAGTAGCAGAAGATGTTGAGTTTGTCAAAGATCTCTACTACCATGGAATGATCAGGCAGTTAGACTGCGAATTCAGTACACCAGATTTTTTAGGTCCAAATTTGACTCCAATTGTTTCAGAAGAAAGTTATAAGGTGCTCACTATTTACTCAGATTTTCCACAAATTATTAACGGACGGCTCAGGCCTATCACCAGGATTATCAAAGTAAATTATGATGTCATTTGGGCACACGATTTAGTAGTCCCAGAATGGACTCAGATTTATGATGAAGAAGCATATAAAGTGTCTTTGGATGGCCTTCCTTTATACTACTTGGGCATATGGACAACCACATATGACCCTGTAATTGATTTGCCTTTTTTGCAGGTTTGGGCTAGGAACGCAAGGGAAAGATGGCCTTCTGATTTGATGGATTCTGAAGCCTATGATTCTAGTGATTGTTAAACGAATCTACTTTTGACAAGGCGCACTAGACAACGAATCTACTTTCTGACAAGGCGCACTCATTAAAGAAGCTACTTTATGACAAGATGCACTACTTTATTAAAAGGCGTACATCTGACAAAGCATCATGGAGTACAACTGGCGGACGTATCTGGGCGTTTCAATTTGGGTCAAGATTTTAGCTATAAAAGAAGGAAGCTAGGAGAGTGAGGAGTGTGCAAGATTTGAGTGTGTTTCTGAGTTTGTGTGTTCATTTCCGCATTTCATTTCCGCATTACTACTTGTGTGTGTAAAAAATTGGTATCAGAGCAAGAGTTCCTACACTGGGAATTCAGGCTGAAATCAAGAACAAGATAGCGTGGCTTGTTGTAAGTTGTTGTTTCGATTTCGAAGTTTTAATACAGTCAGTTGCTTTCATAACTACGGTTATTATGAAAAATATCTCAAGAGGAGATCAACTTCAGAAGTAGCTTATGTTTGTGAAGAAATTGGCGTATTTGGATTTAGAAATCAAACCGCAACAGTACGACGAATTCATCTTGGATAATTAAGTCCTCTAAGTCTTTGAGCTTAGGCAGAATTTGTTCTTGATAATCAGACATTTTGCCCATATTATAAGAACACAGTTCATATATCGTATCTTGACTTAGAACATCTAATTCTTCTTCTTCATGTAACAAGTGTAATGCTATCCTAGAAGAAATAGGTGTTGTCTGAATCACTTCGACTTTCTTATAGAAAGTCAACGTCCCTTGTTCAATCCTCAAGCCTCCTTTGAAACTATGGATGAAGTTCATGCCTATAATCAGTTGTGTCTTATCTCCAATAGATAGTGGTAAGGCATAGGTAAATGGCATGATATATTTTTCTCTGTTTAAAATCAGATAACCATTCTTTAACTTCGTATTCGTTTTCTGCATGCTATTTACACCATAAATAGAATACTCTCCTGTGGGTTCATAGCACTTAGCTGGGAGTGCATCTAGTGTTATACAACATTTGGATGCTCCTGTATCCAAAATTGCTTGCAGGTTGTATTTCTCAGAATCAATTTCTAAAGTGGCGGTCAAGTTCAAAAGATTGTTACTGATACTGGCAAAACGAATAGGTCGTTTTTCTTCTGCTTTCAGAATTACTTCCTCTGTTATCAAAACAGATTTTCCTTTTTCTTTTAAGGATTTTATTTCTGCTTCTAAGTTCAGAATATGCTTTGATTGTTCAGCAGTCAATTTCCTTAAGTCTACTTTCACTGGAGGAGTTGGAGCTTCCGCTAAAGGGATTTCTACTTGAAACTTCCTGATGCTGCAGACAGCACAGCATATCATCTTACAAATCCGACACTGCATTCTTGCCCTCTTTACTGTCTTAATTGGGCAAAATAAACATTTGTTTGTATGTGGAATTAACTCTGGATAGAACTTCCAGTCATGGGGACATTCTAAAAATTCTTTGCTTAAGACATAGTTTCCTCTCAGAGGATTCCACTCAATATCTTCAGATTGCATCATCAACAGAAATGACTTTCGTTCTTGATTGTCATCTTCATTGTCTGAGTATGAGCAAAGATCCGAATCATCGGGATCTTCGTCTTCACCTACGCTAACTACATCCCATTCTGGGAGTAGTTCTAACTGATGGTATACAGCTAGCCTTTCTCGGTTGACCCTCTTATTTTTGCATTCGTTTGCAAAATGTCCTAATTCACCGCAAATAAAACATTTACATTTTGCTTTCCCCGGTTTCTTTGTTTTCAGTTTACGAACATGGTTCTTATGGGGATGGGACTTGTAGGTAGATGCTTTCCTAAGAAATTTCTTGGGCTTCTGATTGGAGGAATAAACACCTGGAACCGAAATGTTCTGGCAAAAAGAAAAGTCTTTGGCCTGACGATTCATTTCGTTAGTCTTACAAATCTCTTGTAAGACTCCGTATGTGAAGTTTATACGGGGTAGAATACCCACGGTCATCCTTGGGTACTTCTCCTTCCAAAGCTCCGCGATTTTGGTGTTATATGGAGCAGGGAGTTTTCTGAAGTATCTGTCTGACATTTCAGCAGACAGGAATGCGGCACCAGTTTTTCCAGCTAAATATAAGAATTGGTTGGAAAATTGAACAATGTCCCTCATACTGGTGATCATTAATGCTTCTAGATCTAATACTGCCTGGTTTTGCATGGTCGTATACCCTCGGTATTCATCATAACCCAGTATCATTTGACGTATTTGCGTTGTTACGTTAGATGTGTCATCTGCTGTAATTGTCAGCTGTTGGTATTCTTGTGGGAATGCCATTCTCCAGTTTTGGAAATACAGCTTTAACGATTCTCCTAGCAGATTTTCAATGTACACTACCTTATCCGTATTATCAATGAACGTTTTATGTGCACAATGGGTGATCGTATTAGATTCCCATCGTCGGATCAAATCTTCCCATTTGGAAATATCTTCTCCAAGTTGCAGGATAGACCCTGCATGTGCATTGGCAGATGGAAGAGAAGGTAAAGTATCTGGCCGAATTGGCCTGGGATATCTTGGTTCACTACTACCAGCTTCTGGGAAGACTTCTCTGATTCGGTCTCTTAAGGAGGTATCTGGTTGGGCAACTGGCCCAAAACCTGGCTGGGTTGTTGTAGTTTGTTGATGGACTATACTGCTACTGGCTTCATCATTGGCCATAGCAATTGTTTCTAACTTGAAATCCTCTTCAGATAACAACGTATGTGTGATAAAATCCTGATACAGAGGATGTTGTTCTAGAACAACTGGATCTTCATAGGTTACTGCTGGTGCAGCAATATCAGGTGAAGGAGGACAGATAAAGTCTGATTCATCCAACCAACAATTTTCTAGTAACTCCCAATAACCTGGATGTTCGGTTAAAGGGATTGGTGTTTCATCATCATCATAAACAGGTAAATCATCCAGATGATCAGTAGAAATGTGTTGTGGGGATAGACCCCCCCACGGGTTCAAAAAGGATTCATCAGAATCCGAAGTGAAGGCAAGAACCAAATCATGAGGTTCATCAGAGGAGGAAGGTTTCTCCTTATACTGTCCGAAAGAGGCGAGGACAGAAGTGGAATTTGACCTCCAAAAAGACAAGGAGGACGGGATTCGAGACTGAGGTTCAGGTAAAGAGATCTTCCAATCTGCGCCATCAAGATCCTCCGTTGGGATCTTACGGCCACTTAAAGCCTTTATGCCATAAGAACTGAGATGCTTCAGAACATCGTCAATACTGACTTAATTTTATTAGTGATGTTCTTTTATCAGTTTTGCATAACCAGCGTACATCTAGTTGTTCATCTGTTTATCTTCGAGATATCAACGACAAATTAGAATATCTCAGGTCTCGGAAACAGTTGGTTTATCTAGACAAACTTGACACTTGTTTAGAAAAATTGGACAAAATAGAGAAACAGCAGAAAATTCTAGAGTTCTCAGTTAAATCTCTGGCTGAAAAACTTCAAGCTCTAGTATGACCGATAAGGATGTTAGATATTTGAAGAGTGTAGAAAGGGTTGAGAACCCTTTTCCTCCTGCAAAGGGATTCGTAAACCCAGACTCTACCAACGGTACGTCGGCTGATAAGGTTATAATTGCACAAAACAACGTCATTATAGAACTGCTTATACAGATCCAAAATCTGTTAGCATATTCTATTTCTACTTCACAACCTCCAGTCAATACTAGTGTTTTGGAAGGACTACAAAATAGTCTCCAATCTTTGACTTTGTCAACGTCATCTGTCAAGGTACCACCAAGAAAATTTGTGGTAAAGAAAGACCCTGCTCTTTTAATTAAAGAGTATAAAGAACAGAATGGCTCACAACAATGAGACAAGCACTTCTGGGTTATCAAGCTAATTCAAGTCTGGTCTTACCGCTGGGAATATTGCGGATGAAACTTTCTTCACAACAATTGTCACGCGCGCACTCCTAAAAAAAATCCTAAATTTTGTAATCAAGCTTCCAGAATCCTGCATAAGTTTGAAAAGAAATCTCAAAAAATCTATTATCTGGTGATCGCAGTAAAAAATAATGATAAAAAAAAAAGATAAAGTAAAAGAGGCTGTCATCGACCATGGCTGAAAATTGTATGCAATCAAAATAGAGCCAGGGATAAAACAAACAACCTCTGGTAGAAAGGATTTTGCTGAAAAGAAAGGAAGAAGAAAGTCGTTGCCAGACTCCTCTAAATTGATGTGGTAACCTTACACGGTCAAGTTGGAATTCTGTTCGCAGAAAATACACCAGGGAGTTTGCTTCCGTTCAAGAGTCCATACCGAAGAACAAAATTACGAATTCTGAGCTCTGAATAAAAAGATTGCGACACAATGTAGAATTCAGATTGTAGCAGGACTCAAAATCAAGACCGCAATGCAGAATCTTGGTGATATAACTTTTCACACGAAAGTTACAATAAAAAGGAAAGGAGTCTAACAGGGGCAAAGACGATATACTCTAATCCAGCCAATGAACCTACATCATGCTTGTGCTGACCGAGAGCTGAACTGCAAGTCACGTATGCATAGTCAAAATCAATTTTGACTATACAAAAATTTGGAATGCATCAACAGGAAAGGAAATCCGGCCACGCTTCGTAAGGCAAAGAACTCAGAAAATAATAACTGGTAATTGATAACAGCCGGAAAAGGAAATAATGGCTGGTAAAATCAAAGCGAAGAAGGGAAAGAATTAAAAGCCATTTGAGGGAATCAGGCAAAAGAAGAGAGAAGAGACAAGCAAAGAATTAGCAAAAGGAAAATCTGACGTACGCCATCAGGCATGTAAAAAATTTTATTTAAGTTACCCCACCCCACCTATTAGTCTGCAAGTAAGACAAAGAAAAAGACCAGAAAAGAATATGACAACAGGCAGGGAAGCTGTCAAACGAAAAGGAGGATCAGCCCCAACCAATTTGGGGCTGACAAATGAGAGGGATGGAAAGCCCTCACAACAGCTAAAAAAAATCAATCGATAGAAGAGGCAAAAAGGGAGGGAAGGCCAGCTGTTGACGGAATGACCACAAATTGGGGTTGAGAGGCATATAAAAAGGGGGGGAGGGGGGGGGGCAGGAGAAAAAGGGGAGGACGGAAGCAAGCGAGAAGGCAGCAAGAAGGAGCAGGGAGAAGGTAAACAACGGGAAGTCTTCTTTTCTCTACTCGTCCCCTTTAGGCTTCATGGACGCATTAAGCGTCCTGGCACCGTAATAAGATAGAACGTTCCTTTTTCGATTACTCGTCTTTTAGGCTTCATGGACGCATTAAGCGTCCTGGCACCACAAAAGGAATACATATCACCCTCCTTGATCCTCTTCGGCTTGCATCACGCAAACTAGCGTGGTGTAAATAGCCGATTACTCGGAGGAATGCGCAAAAGGGAAGAAAACGGTGCGCTGTAAAAAAGAGAGGAGGAAATGATGTGCTAAAAAAAGGGGGGAGGAAGCGAGGATGTGCTAAAAAAAAAAGGGGAAGAAACGGTGCTGTAAAAAAAAATACTAATACTCGGAAAGAAAAAGCGCTCGAGAGAATCGGGCTCAAAAAATTTCATACGACGAAAGATGCGTAAAAGGGAGAGGAGAGCTAACTTGGTCTAGGCCGCTCGTCGCTGCCTCCGCTCGCTGTGTTCACCCGTCAAAAGCACCGCTAGGAAACATAGAGAAATCAGGTTCTAATTCGACAAAATCCAGAAGAGATGCCAGCATTTTCAAAGAAGGATCAGCAAACATTACCTGCGGCAGCGCCCTTTTGATTCCTCACTTGGCTCTTCCTCTTGAGGGAGTCGTTTTTTTTTCTTTTTTTGACAAAATAAGGGATCACTGAAACGCACTGAGAGATCCCCTCTGTCCGGATGCTACGAGGCAGACAACCATAAATAAAAGAATGAAAAGATGGGGATGAACTCTGAAGCAGATCATCATAAACAGAAGGAGATTGAAGAGCCGGAAGAACATTCCAAACATCACAACTCACAACTCAAAAATCGTACGTTAAAAAGGGGAAAAGGTGAAAACGAAACGGTCAAACAAGACCCTACTTTTTGCTTGCCTGAAGAAAGAGCCCCCCCCCCTCTCCGTCTCTCGTGCTTCCGGCCGCCAGTCCCGTCTTTTACCCTAGTAGCACCATATGCCCCAGAAAGCATCGCGCCCCAGAGACGACAAAGATCTCGCCGTTTTTCTCTTCCGTTTGATACGAACGCCTCCAGCCGCCTCCGCCGCGAGAGGGATGCTTGAGTTTCCGTCTGCTCAGCCAACGGGAAGAATACCTTTTGGCCAATGCTTATGCGGACGCAAAGAAGCAACTTTACCCTTTTTGCTGAGGGTAACAAAACCAAAAAAAAAAAACGAAACGAAAAGCTGACTCGTCTGGCATTCTAAAACCTCGGCACCAAAAAAATGATGAAAAGCGGACTCGTGTGTTTTAAAACCTCGGCACAACTCTGCCTCATTTGGGCTCAGTCAAAGTTGACCAAGTCTTGGGTCCGTACCTAGATCGGATTAAAGAGGCTGAACTAATGTTAAGCCACATCTACGCTCGTTTCAATTCAGCATATGTGGTATCTGGTATCTAAGTCACAAATATGCGTCCAAAGTATAAACCCAAGACTAATGAGACGTGGCGATAAACCGACACCTAAAATAGTTCTAAACACGTTGGTACTAGTGCTGCCTTGCTATTGCTCGCACTCAACAAGTCACACTTGACTAAGTGTTAATTCTGGAAGGGAAGTCCTCATAATACCAAAATTTTGACGCATCGTGATGGAATATTGTTTGGGAGGTGCGTACGTCGACGTCCATCGTCGGGGCGTAGCTCCTCAATGTGACGTCGCATTCGTTAAAGTTTAACTATCTTAATTCCAAAACCAAATTATCCAACACGCCGCAAGGCCGGATAAATTCCAAAACCAAATTATCCAACACGCCGCAAGGCCGAATAAATTCCAAAACCAAATTATCCAACACGCCGCAAGGCCGGGTAAATTCCAAAACCAAATTATCCAATACGCCGTAAGGCCGGATAAATTCCAAAACCAAATTACCCAACATGCCGCAAGGCCGGATAAATTCCAAAACCAAATTACCCAACATGCCGTAAGGCCGGATAAATTCCAAAACCAAATTACCCAACATGCCGCAAGGCCGGATAAATTCCAAATTAAATTATCCATCACACCGCAAGGCCGGATAAATTTTGAAATTAAATTATCCATCACGCCGCAAGGACGGGTGAATTGCAAAGTTAAAATATCCATTACGCCGTGAGGCCGGATAAATTCCAAAACCAAATTATCCAACACGCCGCGAGGCCGGATAAATTCTGAATAAATCTATCCATCAACGCCGTGAGGCCGGATAAATTCAAAGTTAATTTATCCATCACGCCGTAAGGTCGGGTAAATTCCAAATTGAATTACCCACTACGCCGCGAGGCCGGATAAGTTTCAAGAATACGTCGTAAGGCTGAATGACCCCTCCTCAAACCAAATATCCGATACGCCTAAGCGCAATTATGGTGGACTATTGTTTGGGAGGTGCGTACGTCGATGTTTATCATCGGGGCGTAGCTCCTCAATATGTCATCGGATTGCCTAGACCGGATATCACTCAACGCGCCGCTTCAAAGTCGAATCCCCGACGGGCACGCAATATTCAAAATCGACGAAAAGCCCATTTTCTCATCGCGTAAATATTGTGTCAAATTTTGTATTTCATTACGCTTATAAATGATATTGCCCGGTTTATTTCTTTTATGTCGCTGCGTATTATAGATCTCCTAATCAAAGGTTCCCTACTTCTAGGGGTAATTAACGATGAACGCTTGCGCTCATCGGAAGTCAGAACCCATTAAACAAAAGCCTTATTAATTTAAGGTGGATTTGAAATGGTCATACTACATTTCTCAATGTAGCAATTTTGATCCCACAAAAATGCAAAGAGTTATGAATAATTGTGCTGCACAACTAGCATGATCTCAAGCCCAATATAAAGAAAAGGATGGTTCAATCAATGATGCTTTATTGAATTAATTATAGCTTTCTATATGTCTAGTGCGAGTGAGATATGGCATGGCACTTCTTGCCGGTCAATGCATGCCTTCTGAAATTAGAACACGAACAAGAGGTATGGCAATAAAAGAGTTTTAAAAGAAAAAAAGTTGAACACGAGCAAGAGGTATGGCAATAAAAGAGTTTAAAAAGAAAAAAGTTTAAGCAAACTACAATTTTAGGTAACTTTAGATACCTCTTAAAAGCCAGGTAGGAAGCAAGAGAATCTTTCAAGAGGATTTGGCATATTTCAATCTGACAGAGCTAGTCAGAAATCCACTAGTGTTCCTAATGCATTCCAATTGTTCTACTAACGTTGGTCAATTTTTCAGAGGTGCACCAAAGTATTAATTGCTTGAATTGCTCGAGTTCGCTGCATCTGCAATTTTTTTTCCTTTGTACTGTTGTTTTTCCACACAACTTTAAATGTCACAAGGCACATTGCAGATCATCGAAGATCCCGTGAAAATGGACATGCTACCTTCTCCATGTAGTGGAGGAAAATTGAGTAGAATTAGTCTCTATCAGCTATAATCTACTGATTTCTTAATGCAGTGCAGTATTGAAAGTTCATTGGAGCTACTGAGTGTGCAGACTTGATTGCTAATCAATGTTTACTACACGGAAATGTAAAGTTGCCTCAGCCTTGAACTTGGGTTGCCGTCACTTTTTTCCAATTGCTTTCGCCTGCTTCCTCATCGGTAGCAGTGCTGGCTCCATATATTTTTAATCCTTCACTAAATCTTTGTAGATGCTCATAAGACTATATATAGGTAGAGCAAGTCACCGGAGGTTATTACTCCTCTTAAGAGTTGATGAAGGTCCTGAAGAGAAGTTATAAATGGAGGTCGATGGGACAGAGATAAGAAGAGATAGCGCTCAAGGAAGAGGAAGGGTAGCTTCTCTTGAAGAAAAAGAACTAAAGAACGAATATTCAAACACAGAAGGAAATGATGAGACGGAAGACAACTCATACTTCCAATATTATGATTCCTCAGACCAGGCCATGGTCATCTTGATTCTTGTCTGCCTGCCTCCCACTCTGTTCAGTCTCATGTTATGTTACATCTAAAATGATTTTTCTTTTTTGCAGCGACCCGCATGGAGAAGGTTCATGACCCATATTGGACCTGGTTTCCTTGTGTCTATGGCTTACATTGATCCTGGAAACTGTAACACACACTCTCTCTCCATATACATACATATACGTGTCTATATATATATAAACACACATATTGCATGCATATATTCAACTTTTAATCTTGACTAGTACAATTTTCATGGCAGTGGAAACAGACCTGCAAGCCGGAGCTAATCACAAGTACCAGGTGAGTTTTGGTCATAGTTTTAAATCTCAATCTAGTTCAGTCTCAGGTGCATGATGCCGAACATACTAATACTATGATGTACCAGTATCGATTCTATCAAACATAGGTGCTGTTTGGTATAGTTGGTCAGTTGTTTTTGCTAGTCAAAATAGCAAATTTTGAAAAATTAGGGTGTTTGGTAAGCTACTTCTAGGTTTGAAACCTAAAAGCAGCATAAGTTTGGAAAAGCTGAAAGGAAACTTCTTTTGGCTGCTTTCAAATTATTTTTCTTTTTGCATCTCATGTCCACACCTATATTCGTGTATCTTTTGGATAAAAAAATATTATTTTACAAAAAATATTAAATCTAAATTTTTTTTTTTATTATTGTTTTAAATTTTTTTTCTTTTACAAAAAATCAAAAATTAATATTATTTTAATAAAAATTACTGAAATTATTATTATTAAATTTAATTTTAAATTAAAAAATATTTATTAATATTATTTTAGTTTTACTTTTTAAAAATTCTTTTAATTTTTTTATTTTTAAAAATATCATATTTTTTTTAAAAAAAATTAATCAGCATAGCTGTTTAGCCAAACACTTTTTAACTTTTTCAACCAGCAAAAACTAAAAGTTTCAGCTACGCCAGACAGAGCTATAATTTATCAATACAACTTGTGTCTCAAACTAATGTGTATCACCTATACTAGGCAACATAAACTAGTTTTTAAAATCTTGATTTTTGATAGAGTAATGGGACCCTTATGCTGTGTTTCTCTGGACAGAATCCACAGTGAAAAAAATGAAAAATACATTGAATCTAGATGTGTTTTGCATTTAGATTCAATGTGTTTTCCATTCTTTTCACAGATTCCGTCCAAAGAAACATAACGTATAAGTTTAAATGTGTTTTCCATTCTTCCTTAGTGTCTTGGACATCTAAGCAAGGATATAAATGTCTATTGAGTTTTAGTCTCCAAGATGCTCTATCAACTATTGCCTATAGGTTCTTACCAAGCATGACTTCAAATACTAATTTGAGCTTGTGTCATTGTTCAAGCTTGTACATATCGATTTGTTAACCCAGACACATCGCATGCTAGATGTGTACCAGCCGGTACTAATATCCCCTTGAATTTAATAGACCTAGTAGTAAGGGAATTGTTATGCCAAGTTATGATCGGGTCAATATATGCCCACACTTTTAAACCATGATTCTAAGGAAGCCAGGATAGGTAACATAGATCCATGACAAACAAGTTTAAACAACGACCAGAATCAGGTTTTTGCAACCTGCTTCCAATGCCAAAAATACTAAAATTTTGGATAGTTCAATTCTCTATATTAGTTGGAGATGATCCAAAACTCAACCAGCGTCCTGTCTATCACTGTCAATCCATTCTCACAAGAGATTGCCATCCATCAAGGTCATGAGTGATTGAGATTAGCAACTGACCTTGATGAGCACCACTGGAATTTATGATACAACCCAATCCACCAATTGTGGCTTCTTGAACCTTAGTCCAGTATAACCTAAATCCAATCCCAAGATGATCAGTACTAAAAATTTCATTGGTTTCTTAAAGTTTCTTCTTCCAAGTTAACTGAACTCATTTTAGTAGTTTTTACTTACAGCTTCTGTGGATTGTACTGCTCGCGCTTTTGTTTGCGCTAGTCCTTCAATCATTAGCAGCAAATCTTGGGGTAACGACAGGTCTCAAAATCAGTGCACTATCAAGTTGTTCTGTAGAAGAAGATCGAGTAAAATTCAATATGATATAATATTGTTAAGATAGCTTAAACAGGGAAGCACTTGGCTGAGGTGTGCAAAATGGAGTACCCAAAGAATGTCAGATTGTGTCTGTGGGTGCTTGCAGAGGCAGCTGTGATTGCGGCGGATATACCTGAAGGTTGGTTTCAGGTTCATTAAACTTCTTCTTGGCATGAAATTAAATTGTTCACTGATCAAGTAGCTTATAGAAAGGGGTTTGACTTTTCCCAGTGATAGGAACAGCCTTTGCTCTCAATATATTGTTTCATATTCCATTATGGGCCGGGGTTCTTACCACAGGTTTGAGCACGCTCTTACTGCTTGGACTTCAGAAATACGGGGTAATCAACTCCATCTCATTAAAAGATATCTCATTTTTCTCGAGTTAATTTCCTACAAAAAAAAAAAGAAATACAGAGAGGGAAACAATTAAGTTGCTTTGTATAAAAGAAAGAAAAGAGGAACTTAAATCCATAAGACGCCAAACACTCTCATATATTGTTCTGCAGGTTCGGAAACTTGAGTTACTGATATCCGTTCTAGTTCTTGTCATAGCTGCTTGCTACTTTGGTGAGCTGAGCTATGTGAAACCCCCTGCATATGAGGTGGTGAAGGGACTCTTTGTGCCGAGTCTAAAGGGCAAGGGTGCCGCTGGAGATGCAATAGCACTGTTGGGTGCTCTGGTTATGCCGTGAGTAATAAACAGCGTATTAGAGTCCATCTCTGCTCACTTTCTCTGTTAGATATCAAAAACACAGTTTTATTTGTAGGCATAATCTGTTCTTGCATTCAGCTTTGGTTCTATCCAGAAAGACACCACCATCCACGAAAGGAATAAATGTATGAATTTTTCTAGTGCCTCTGCATCATATTTACCAAATGGATTGATCATTGAATCTTACGTACTTGTTTCTGATATTTAATTAGGGCGCCTGCAAATACTTTCTTGTGGAGAGTGCATTTGCATTGTCCGTGGCACTGCTCATCAATATCAGCATTATTTCCGTCTCTGGTACCGTTTGTGATGCTAATGGCCTTTCTCAGCAGAACTCTGGCAGCTGCAATGATATTACTCTTGATTCTGCATCATTTTTGTTGAAGGTTTGACTCCCCTCTAAAATAAAATTGTAGTTCTTGAATAAAATCAGATGAATATCTAAGCTGTGTTTTCTTGGACGAAATTCACAATAAAAAGAAGAAAAAATATATTACATTTAAATCTTTTTGCTATTAGATTTAATATATATTTTTTTTTTTTGCTGCGAATTCCCTCTAAGAAAACATAGCCTATAAAATCTACAAGATTTGCATCATTTTAAATAATTTACAAGAAAAGTTATTTTGTTGTTATATTGTCCACAGAATATTCTAGGAAAATCTAGTTCAACAATATATGCCATCGCACTGTTTGCCTCGGGACAGAGCTCCACAATAACTGGCACATATGCTGGACAGTACATAATGCAGGTAAGAACATGGGCAGTAAGAACTATTTCACTTGCTTGGATATTGTGATAATTTACTTCGATATCACTAAGATGAAGTATAAATTATTGCCCTAACAAATAAATGTTGTGGAAAAAATAATTTGGCTATTGACATGGTCTCCATTTTTCTGGATCTTCATATATGCGCAATTAACTACGCAGGGTTTTTTAGACATTAAAATGAGAAAGTGGTTGATGAACCTCATGACTCGGTCAATTGCAATTACCCCCAGTCTCATTGCTTCCATCATCGGTGGTTCCTCCGGAGCCGGAAGGCTCATCATAATAGCATCGGTACTATTCCCCTATCCTTTCTTAAATTTAACTACAGGAAAATATTGGCCAAAATCTGACAGCTCAAATAAACGAGTTATGTTCAAATTTCTCAAAATAAATTAATATGGAAAAAACAATGAAATAAACGAACAAGTTTATGGAAAAAAGGTACATCCTGCATAGTATCCAAGGAACTGTATTTTTTTACAACATATTGCGTTAATGAGTAAGTTCCAAATAATCATCACTGTTCTGCAGATGATACTTTCTTTCGAGTTGCCATTTGCTCTCATACCTCTGCTCAAATTCAGCAGCAGTCAAGCAAAAATGGGACCTCATCGAAATTCAGCATTAGTGAGTACTTGCGTGTTAAAACCATTTGTTTGATTCATTCAAACATCAAGCAAGCTAACAATTACCAAGACCCTTGTAGTTATTTAAGTGCAGAAGCAACATGAATAATTTTATTGCTATACATTTTCTAACATCCACAAAAGTTGTACTATGCTTGCCTTTTATTCGAGTAAAATAGCAATTATGGCATGATTTCCTTGAAAGAACTCAAGCAAGGCATTCAAGTAGCTAATCCCTACACTTGTTTTGCAGATCATCATGGTTACATGGATCCTAGGTTTGCTGGTAGTAGGAATCAACGTCTACTTCTTAAGCACCAGCGTTGTTATTTGGTTCCTAGACAACAATCTTCCAAAAGCCACTAATGTTTTCTTCACCATCATTGTTTTCCCACTAATGGCAGCCTACATTCTTGCCATTATATACTTAACCTTTCGGAGGGACTCTGCAGTTACATACATTAACACATCTGAGTCTTCACAGGTTCAGATGGAGAATGGTGTATTTAAACCAGAAGTTCCACCCTACAGAGAGGATCTCTCTGATATCCCACTTCCTGAATAAGATTAAAGGGTCCGTAATTGAACTGTAATGGGAATACTAGTAACTAAGTGTTTGAGTTGGTACTTGGAAGATATGATTGAGTATGAATGAATTAGCATATTTAGGAGGAAGAAGAATTATTATGTTCAGAACGCAATAAATTTTACCAAGATATTACAAGGCATAGTTTGGTTCCTGCATTTCCAATATTTTGTACAAGAACAGCACTCTAGTTCTCGGCCAGCCTACTGAACTTCTTGGCTTTTATGCTGTTGGAAGTTAGCCATACTAATGCAATGGATTAAACAAAAATGGTTCGGTGTATGATCTGATTAGACTGGTTATCATCTAAAATATGAGTCAAAAGGTACGAAAAGGAAATCCGGTTCATCCGTCCTTCCAATATCTTTATGAGCTATGAAAAGAAGAACACAGTCGAAGATAGGAGCAGAAAGTAAGTAATAACCTTTCGCAATCACCAAAGCGGCCGCTGGCAGTGGCGCAGAGCCACCCAAGCGACAAGCCGGTCAGACTCTGAAAAGATCAGCCGTGGCAACCGAAGATGATGTGATCTGGCTTGCAAGCGAGCGTAACCACTGATTTATCTACTAAATTCCGAAATGATGCCATGTCGGTCCCGATTAGCAGAAATTAAGAGCATGTTTGATCTTGCTTTTAAACTATTTTTAATTAGTTTTCAAGCAGAAAATTAAAAAAAAATTATTTAATAATAAAAAATAAAAATAAAAGTTTGAAAAAGCTATAATTTAAAATTTTTGCAACTTCTATTTTTTCAAAAAATAATTTATATTATTTTGTTTAAAATTTTAAGTATTATCATTTTAAATAATTTAAAATTTTAATACTAAAGAAAAATAAAATATATTATTATTTTAAATAATTTAAAATAATATATTTATTTATTATTTTAAATTTTAATAGTAATTAAAAAATTATTAATCAAATATCTTATAAATTTTGACAATACAGCATAGTACAGCACAATACAGTTTAACACAGTTATAAAACTATTAATAGTGGGGCTAAACATGCCCTAATAAAATGACTGCCGGGTCGTGCCGCTGACTTGTCATCTCGGATCACAACAAAACATTTTGAGTATGCTTAGGTTAGTCAAAACTAGATTCGATTAATAAATGATCCAAATAATAAATAAATACTCAAGTCATATCTAGATAAATTAATATATGATCTATTTAATAAATAAGTTATCGGGGACATCGACTCATTTACCTATGGATTATATTTTGAGTTAAAGCTTCTTGATCTAATTAATATAGAGGTCTTGTTGGAATTAATCTAATCAGATCATGGGTCATAAAATGACAACCCATTTATAATCATAACCCAAATTACCAAATCTAGGAACTCATTTAGAATATAATTGATAATACAATTATTCATACTTTTAAGAACATAATCTCTCTTATGACGAACTATTGAAATTAGTGGTGGTTTTTTTTATTTAGAATATAATTGATAATACAATTATTCATACTTTTAAGAACTTAATCACTCTTATGATTTGAACTATTGAAATTAGTGGTGGGTTTTCTTCCATCAACATGATAGCACTTTGACAATGTGACTTAGATGATGATTTTAAAATTTACAACCATGTGATTATAATAAATGAATTAAAGGGCTGTTTTAATTGCCACAAGAACGGCGATCCAGTAGAGGGAGAAAAAATGTTAGGCAAGATTCTCACCTTAAAACTCTTAGGGTCTATTAGACCCCATCGTCAATAACTTTATAATTATGCTGATGTCAAAATTTATAAGATGTTTGGTTAATAACTTTTTAATTATTATTAAAATTTAAAATAATAAATAAATATATTATTTTAAATTATTTAAAATAATAATATATTTTATTTTTCTTTAGTATTCAATTTTAAATTATTTAAAATAATAATACTTAAAATTTTAAATGAAATCATATAAATTATTTTTTCAAAAAAGCAGAAGTTGCAAAAGTATCAAATTGTAACTTTCTCAACTTCTACTTTTTTACTATTTTTTTCTGCTTCTATTTTTTATTACCAAATATTTTTCTTTTTTACTATTTTTTTCTGCTTCTGCTTTTTATTACCAAACAGTTTTCTATCTGTTTTCAACTTAAAAACTATTTAAAATTAGCTTAAAAGCAAAACCAAACATCTCTTTAAATAAAGAAACATATATAGCAAGCCCAAACATATATAGCAAGCCCAAGCAACATTCCTTCGAGTCTTTCGAGTCTCTGTACCCAAGCCTACCTTCATCTGCATTTCTCGCCATGAACGGTCAACATTGACTGTATTCTGGACCAACAAGTCTTTACACTCGGATCTTTGAGCGCATGATTACACTTTCTTCAAAATGTGAAGGCCCTTTCATTTGTTTTCTACAAACGTAGTAACCAAACAAAACTAAAACTAGAAAAGTGGCTATGGAAAACAAAAGACGTGCTCTAGAGAATATGAATACTTTTTGGCGAAACAAGTATCGCGTATAAATGAAGTTAAAATGTTCGTCGCAATACTTACATTACTTCATAATAGTAAAATAAAAATAATTTACATTCCAAATAATTTATTTATTAGACCAAATCAGCTATCCTTTATAATTTAGCAATAACATTACTGATAGTACCAAATTTACATGCATAAGAACACAGATTGCCAAGCAAATAGTAAACGACGATGCACCAAAGACAACTACAGGAGTGCTAAAGGTTCTCGAGCTAAATCTCTGTGGTCACATACAACAGTGCAACACAAAACAAATACAACTAGTAATATCCGCAGCATACAACGGCCTCTATAATGAACTTGTAATACAGACGGGTACACAGCTGAAGGATGAAGAAAGAAAAAGGTTATAACTTGCATGTGAAACAAGGGGGTAGGGGGTATAAGTCCTGTTTACCTATTTCGCGAGAATCAAGTTTACTCTGTAACATACCGACCAACTTATCTTTTGGAACTTTTTATTTAAGCAGCTCGTCATTAGGTACTTCAGTCATCATTCTTCCAACAATGATTCAAGAAGCGCAGCCTCCTCTTCCTACACAACGTTTCAGAAGGTATCAATGGTGACAAGGAACTTGAATGTTTGATAAGCAACTACGGAAATAGTATCGCACATTTCTTCAACAATGGTTCTAAAATAGTGGAAAAGAAAACAACAAATTTCCTTTTACCGTCGAGAACACGTAAAACATACCACAAGAGCATTAAATTCTGTCTCCTCATCTATTGCAGCAACAATACAAGGGTCCTCCAGGAGATCCTGTTCCCATGACATTAAAGGAGTGAGACCTAAGGTCGTAATGGTATTTCCTAGTTAAACAAGAGCATATATTTAGTTAACAATGACTTTAACTGCCAATTGAATGCCATAATGTAGAATGGAAAAGATTTGCATACTAATTCATCAGTACTCTCTACAAAACCATATTTATTAAAAAGATAAAGATGCTCTCAGAGAAGCAGTCTAGGGAACAACTTTTGGCGTCAGTACAAACAACAAAAGGACCACATTATAATGAAAGATGCGATAAATAAAAATATTGTCATTTTTAACATTTACTGAGCATTAAAAAAAGATTAGTTGCTTACATCATCAGCAATCCGTAGGACACCATTCTCATCCTGCCAAATTAAAAATACTGTTGTCATTCGTCATTCTTAACAATTACTGGAAATTCTTTTATATAATAAAAAATTTCAGAGAAAATGATCTGCCAAAGGTAAGGAAGTTTTTATCAGACAGTACCTTAACAGCAACAAATAGAAGTGGATCAGATGGTGTATAAATCATGTAATGTGCGCCATCCTGCAGGATGAACCACATGAATATGGTATTATAATACAAGCTTTGGGAACAAAATAATCCTAACATCCCTATTTTGTTAATTTCTGACTCGTACATGGAGGAGGGCCAGGAGGCTAAAAGGTATGCACCCTGCACCGGCACAGCACGGCATGTACCTAATTGAGTGTCTTATCGAAGTTAGTGGTATAGGTAATAGTGCAATCCCAAGTTCGATCTGAAGACCAGAGTGCAATCTCAAGGACTCAGTCCAGGGTTTTGGATTAGCAACCCATGCCTTTCCATCGATATGTTAATTGATATATATTTTTTCATCAATGCATGGACAATGATCTGTACTGGTAATATTATGGCTAGTCCCTAATGGGGTTAGGTAGATCAGTGGATATGATGATTGTATGATTATGAGAGAGATGCATACTCAATTATGCAAGATCTCAGAGAGGTAGAGAGAGAAGGCTAGAGAAAGGTAATTAGGTTTTATTAAATTCATAATTTACCACTTACTATTGTTAAAGAAAAGGTCATATGTATAGGTGTCTCAGACACATCCCTATATGCATCACACGTTACCCTATTGTCACGCCCCAGTACTCCACCCTTTCTGCTCCGGCGTCGAGGACCGGTGGCGAAGAACGAACGCAGGCAGCGTTCGTTTTCAGCGAGGCGAACACGGAATTCAAAGCATTTTCCAGCGTTCGAAACGAGGCGTTGACTGAGTCAACGCAATCTCGGACGCGCAGGCGGATTTCGATTTCGGAATCTAAAATTTTGGGCGCACAGTCCACGTGAAATACTGACGTGGAGGGTTCAAACGGGCTGGGCGTGACAGTGGTATCAGAGCGTTGATCTTGAGGACATGGTGATGCAAGGAGATCGCTTGAATCGAGTCGAGGAGGTGCTCGGCTTGACCGGAAATGGGGAACAAGGTGTTGTTCCAACTCTGGAGAACCTGCATCGAACCGTTGAGGGGCAACGGTTACAAATTGCCTCGCTCCAACAAACACTGGAGGGGTAAGTAGCAAGTGCGCAGGCGGCGCACCAACAAATGCAGGCGGACCTCGCTATGCTGCGCCTAATGCTGGCGCAAGCACAAGGTGGATCTTCTAGGGCTGGGACTTCAACGGAGCAGGCGGCTCCACTGACCAAAGTCCGGATCCCCGAACCAGAGGCGTATGGAGGTGCCCGTACGTCTAAGGAGTTAGGCAACTTTGTTTGGGACATAGAACAATACTTCGTCGCCAATCATGTCCCAAACGACGATCAGGTGCAGGTGTGCACCGTTTACCTCACCGACGACGCAAAGCTTTGGTGGCGCACCAAAATCGATTCGTCATCAGAAGCTACGCATTGGACTTGGGAGGTATTCCGAGATGAACTGCGGCGGCAATTCCTCCCCGAGAACTCGGAGAATCAGGCGCGCGATGAGGTCGATAAGCTTCGACATACTAGATTGATCCAGGATTATGTCCGAGCCTACTCGACACTTATGCTACATATCCCCGACATGTCGGAGGCGAACCAACGCCACACCTTCCTCCGACGGCATGCACCCCAAGGTTGGAGAGAGGCCGCAGCGGTGGCCGAAGCCTTGGTGGATGCACGGACGACGACATCGAGGGAATCAAAATCCCCTCGGAAGCGCAGCTCTCTAGCGAGGTCGAGAGCCCCAGACAGACGGAGACCCTCTCCCCAGCAAGGTAGAGGACAACCCGCACATCCCCAGCCGCGGCAAGAACCATGGCAGGAACCTCCCCAACGTAAGGTCCTTGATTGCTTCCTTTGCAAGGGGCCTCACCGGATGCGAGACTACCCAAACAGGGAACGAGTTGCAGCAATCACGGCACAGGAGTTGGCCGAAGACAACGATCCGCTGATACTCGGATCCATGACGATCGGCGCGATCACGGCGGCATCCTCGAGCGAAGCGAGGTTGATCTTCGTCCCGATGCGAATACGAGGAGTTGAAGTGGAGGCGATGGTTGACACCGGCGCGACTCACCTCTTCGTATCGGAGCGGATGGCAGCGCGGCTGGATCTGCGCACTTCATCAACGGAAGAACGGGTGAAGACCGTCAATACCGCAGAGCAACGGATGGTCGGGATTTCTTACGATGTGCCAGTGGAGCTAGGCCGTTAGAGCGGATGACACCACATCCGGGTGGCGAGGATGGACGACTTCGACGTGATCCTCGGCTCCGAGTTACTCCGGCAAGCGAAGGCGGGCGTGATGCCACACTTGGGTGGAGTCCAAGTGTTCCACGAGAACGCGACCTGTTGGATTCTCGGCATCGAGCGAGGCAGCTTGTCGGCCTCGAACTTTGGAGCACGAGGGACACGGAGAGCAACGGACTCCGCACGGATGCGAGTCAGCTCCATATCTTCATAGGTGGCTTACATTGCGATGGTGACTGCGACGGCAGATGTCGAGGGCGACGTCCAGTTTAGGTGGGGGAGAAATGTGAGGCCCAAACCTGAGAGGGCCAGACAAAGGATGAAAGTGGATTGGGCGGCGGCCGAAATCCACATCAATGAAGCAGCCACAGCCCGGCTCCCCGCTGGCATCAACTCTCGCGCAGCAGTTCCTTCGGCACAAACGGAGGAAAAGTCGGCCGTAGCACCCTCTCCAGCGCAATCGACGGCGACCTCGATGGCACTGTCTCCGACAGGATCGACGGCTGGATCTCCGGCGGAAACGATGGACTCGGCTGGCAAAATCGCTCACAGATATCTGCGGCGGACTGAGCGGCGAAATCACGCGCGGAGGCGTGATTCGCGATCAGCAAAGATGGAAGGGGAGGAATGGCGTTGGCTGGATTCCCAAAGGAAGGGGCGTCCTTCCTCCTTAAATCCTCCGGCGGACGGACGAAGAGGGCAGGAGAGCTCGACTGGAGACAGAGAGGAGGAAGTCTTCTTCATTGGCGAGGACGATTTCCCAGCGGCGGAGACCTTCTCTCCCGGCGGAACTCAAACAGGCGAGCAGTGTGCGACGCTGCTCCCCTCCTCCCCGGCGTGAGCGAGGCGAACGCTCCTTCCTCCGGGTGGCGACCAACGACGAGGTCGGAGCAGTTCTGTCAACGGCGAGAGCGGGCGAAGAGGGAGTGAGTGAGGATATGGGCAAGCTTGTCAAAAACGTGTTCCAGAACATAGGATCGTCCAATCCTACATCCCAGATCCTTCTCTGCGTGCTGGATCGGCTGCTGGAACGAAGCTGTAGTGGGAACGGTAGGATCGCCGTTCTAGCATGTAAGATCGGCTAGGAACGGCTGATCCCACCGATCCTAGGTAATGTTGAAATTTTAACAGATACCCATTAACCCGATACCTGGCCGCACTCTTTCACTCCCCTCATTTTCGAATCCTAATCACGCTGCACTCTTTCGCTCTTCTCCTTCACGCCTCGCTACCGCCATCTTCTTTGAGCCTCGCCGCCACCATCTCCTTCATGCGTCGCCGCCGCCATCTTCTTCACGCCTCGCCGCCGCCATCTTCTCCTTCACGCCTCGCTGCCGCCATCTTCTTCGAGCCTCGCCGCCGCCATCTTCTTCACGCGTCGCCTCCGCCATCTCCTTCACTCCTCGCCGCCGCCATCTTCTTCACACGTCGCCGCCACCATCTTCTTCACGACTCAGGTAAGTTATTTCCAATAAGTTATCTACCTGACGAGTGACGAGGTAGATGTTCACTTACAGCATGTTGCAATTTGCACAATTACAGCACGAGTGACGAGGTACTTGTCATTTACAGCATGTTGCATAGATACAGACTTACAGCATCAATACTTGTTGTCATTTATAGCATCAATACTTGTTCATTTGCAAATTGCAATGTTGCATAGTTACATTCATAATTTCATTTTTACATGTTCATTTACAGCATCAATACTTGTCATTTGTCCTTGTCCATTATCATTTGTCAATCTCAATTGATCAATCTAATTATATGTTCATCATTTCATTTGTAGTGCACCAATACTTAAACTCACTATTTTTAATGGCCGACACTAGTAAATCTAAGAGAAAAAATGCACCTGGAAATAAATCAGATATTGGTTGGGAGCATGGAGTTGAAGTTAATAACAACCCAAGGAAAATCAAGTGCAAGTACTGCGAGAAGATTATATCTGAAAATATTTATCGATTGAAACATCATTTAGCTTGCACGAGAAAAGATGTTGAACTGTGCAAAGCTGTGTCAGATGATGTTAAAAAGCAAATAATATCAGTTATGACACAGTTGGAGCAAGTAGCACAATCAAAAAAAGAGTTAATCAACAAGATGAGGAGGATAGTAAGGATACAAATGTGGTGAATGATAATATTTCAAGAAAGAAAGGGAAGACAATTATGGAGTCTTTTGGGTCTTCTTCTACCATTAGTAAAAAAGCTACTACACTTGTTGCTGGTAGTACTCAAACCACAATGAATCAAATATTCAAAAAGGACTTGAGGGAGGAGGTTTGCCAACAAATTGCTAGGTTTTTTTTACACAAGTTCAATTCCATTTAATTGTGTTAAAAATCCAGAGTTTATAAAAATTTTTGATCTTATAGCAAGATATGGTATTGGGTTTAAGCCTCCTTCCTATCGTGAGATTAGAGAAACATTTTTGAAAAAGGAAATAGGAAAGACAATGGATTTACTTGAATCTCATAAGCTAGAGTGGAAGAGAACTGGATGTACAAAATGTCTGATGGGTGGACAGATTGAAAAAGAAGATCAATTTGTAATTTTCTAGTTAATAGTCCTAAAGGTACTGTTTTTCTATCTTCTGTTGATACATCAAATATTTCCAAAACTGCTGATAAAGTTTTTGAGATGTTAGATGACATTGTTGAAAAGGTTGGTGAAGAAAATGTAGTCCAAATTATTACCGATAATGCTGCAAACTATAAGGCAGCAGGAGAGATGTTGATGGAGAAAAGAAAGAGTTTATTTTGGGCTCCTTGTGCAGCTCATTGCCTTGACTTGATTCTTGAAGACTTTGAGAAGAAATTAAGTATACATCGAATAACTATTGCTAAAAGTAAAAAGATATGCACATTTATTTATTCAAGGACTATGGTTATATCAATGTTAAGGCATTTTACAAAGGGAAAAGATTTGATTAGATCAGCCATCACTCGATTTGCTACTTCATACTTGACTTTGAGCTCTCTTAGTGATTCAAAGGGGGCATTGATGACCATGTTTACATCTAATCAATGGAAGTCAAGTAAATTTTAAAAAATTGAAGAGGGAAAGAAGATTCAACAGTTAGTGCTAGATAGTAGTTTTTGGAAATATGTTATTATGTGTCTTAAAGCTGCTCTTCCCGTTATTAGAGTGTTGCGCATGGTTGATTCTGATGAAAAGCCAGCTAGGGATTTATTTATGAAGAGATGATCGTGCCAAAGAAAAGATTCAATTGAACTTTAATTCTGTTAAGAAAAGGTAAATTTCTAAAGTTAATTAGTTATTAGTTATTACTTATGTTCTTTACTTCTAAAGGTAAATTTGTTTACTTTATTATACAGATATGAGCCAATTTGGCAAATCATAGATGAGAGATGGGATGTGCAACTTCATAGGCCATTACATGCTGCAGGCTATTATCTCAATCCCTAGTTCCATTATAGCCCTACTTTTAAGCCCGATGCTAAAGTCAAAAGAGGGTTATATAGTTGCTAGGTAAGAATGGTTCCTAATTCTGAAGAAAGATTTAAAATTGACATGCAACTTGAAGATTTTAAGGATGCCAAGGGATTGTTTGGAATTAGCCCTGCAATTATGACGAGAGATAAAAAGCTTCCAGCTAAATGGTGGGATTTATATGGAGACGAGTGTCCTGAGTTGAAGAGATTTGCTATACGGATATTAAGTCTAACTTGCAGTTCTTCAGGTTGCGAAAGAAATTAGAGTGTATTTGAACAAGTAAGTTTCATTTGATTTATTTATAGTTTTATTATTTTATTTACTGAATATTATTGTTTTTCATAATCTAACTATTATGTTTGAAATTGTTATTTTTTTAGGTCCATTCAAAAAGAAGAAACCGTTTGCACCAAAAAAAGATGAATGATTTGGTTTTTATAAAACATAATTTGAAACTCAATGTGCAACAAGATAAGAGGAAAACTCTAGAGGATATCAGTTTTGAAGAATTATCCTCAGCTTGGTGCTCTTAATATGGATCAAGAGAGTGATGATGAAGGAGAACAAGAGAATGAGGAGGCTCCTATACTTAATGAAGAAATTGATGAAGAAATTAATCAACTTGATGAAGAGATTGTGCCTTTTGATGATCCTATGTTAAGAGAAAATGAAATAGAAGAAATAGGTGATGAAGAGGAAGAAGATGACAATCTTGAGGATGACTCTACTGAGAACTTATTTTAGACTTTAAATTAATTGGACTTGTACTTAATCATTCGATATACTAGATGTGACTTGTGAGTTGTGACATTGTGACTTTTGATACTTAACTCTTATGAGTTATGTGACCTTATGGATTTTGTAATGTTTTGTTATCCATTTTGGTTGATATTTGATAATTAGTTATCCATTTTGGTTGCAATTTAATAGTAGAATAGTTTGTTTTTGTTGTATTGTTGATGTAAATTTCTTTTTAAAATTTATTGGGTGAATTGTTATAAAATATATTGGTTGCCTAGTTTGTTTTAGATAGGTATACTTTTTTAAAAAAATATTTTTTATCTTTTGGTAGGATCTTACGATCCTACGTTCCGATCCTACATTCTGAACCTACGGAGCCTCTACCGTTCCTCGGTAGGATCTCGAACCCGACAACCTTGGATATGAGAGATCTGTAAAAAGGTTTAGGTAGGTTTGATTTTGATAATCAAACGGAAATTTCCCTTCAACGCTTGTCTTCTCCGGCTCCGACGCGCCCCTTTGTGTTTCCGGCGTCTTCTCCTTCCTTTCGGTATCTCCTTCACCATCCCCGGCAGTAGAAGCTTCCGGCAAAGGCTGAGGGTGGGACGCGTGAGTCCCCTCCTGCCGCACGCCCCAGTACTCCACCCTTTCTGCTCCGGCGTCGAGGACCGGTGGCGAAGAACGAACGCAGGCAGCGTTCGTTTTCAGCGAGGCGGATGCGGTGTTCAAAGCATTTTCCAACGTTCGAAATGAGGCGTTGACTGAGTAAACGCAATCTCGGACGCGCGGGCGGATTTCGATTTCGGAATCTGAAATTTTGGGAGCACAGTCCACGCGAAATACTGACATGGAGGGTTCAAACGGGCTGGGTGTGACACCTATCATCACCACGACTTAAAGTACACACAAAAATAAAGGAAAACCACTAATAAAAAATAATTGATCTCTAATTACATCACCTACTCTATTGAGTATGCTTGGGGTAGTATTCTCCGTTATGTTATAAATATTGATTTTAAATATAATGAAATATTGTGTTTCCATGTTTAAAATTTATGTTTTTTATTGGACTTCTTATTCATTATTTTTTATACTTTTCTTACTTGCCTCTAGCAAATTATAATTAGCAATATACTAATCCAAGACTATTTTAGATTATCATTATAATGATTGGACCTCAAGTTTAACAAGTGGTCTTACTCCAAGCTGAGTATAAAAAGATTGAGCATGATAGAGAGATATCGGTCTTAATGTTGAAATTAATTGTAATTAGTGCACAACTTTTAAATTCTGCAATGTATTATGTGAAATCAAAAATCAAGTTACGTATGGTGCTAAGCTACGTGGAACCACAGAATAGCTCTAGCCAAACGTAGCAGATCCCATCCTAATTGGTTTAACTCATCTAACAAGAATCCGATCCTACAATTTTTTGTATGGAAAGTTATGTCTTGTTTTTATGTGATCAAAATGCTATCTTAAATAACGAAGTACCCGAGCACATAAAACAAACCATCAATTTGCTTTTACCGGTCATATATCATGCTTGAAAGATAATACAAATTTGGAGCTAGTTGTCTCACCAAATTAAAGCACGTTATCTCAACACCTTCAGCAGGCAATCCTTCAACAGATTGGTCATCATCTAAAAAATCAACGAGCAGCTATGTCATAGAACTGAAAATTTAAAGATGAAGGAATAATATATCAACAAGAGTCGATAGAAATTAAAAAAATGCCAAATAAATCTCAGAAAAATTCATACACGATTGCAAAGTGATATCATAATACCAAGGAACTATGTGGTACATGGTCCAAATATAACAGTGGGTTAGATGTAGGAATCAATTATCACTTTCATTTAACTTGACAGCTATATAAAATAAAACTTACCTGTGCCAAATTGAAGTACATCTTCTTCAGAATAACAAAAGCCTCCTCTTGCTGTGTAACAAAACCTGAAAAAGGATAAAGAAAACATTTTATACAAACCAAATGCAAACAAGTTGTAATTATGGTGATAGAAAAATCATCAGGAAAGGTATTCCTAAATGAACCAAAGCAAACCAAGATATAATATAACGTTTATTAGACCATAAAGAAGTCAATTGTCCTAACCCACTGAGTACTAGATGCATATGGATTTTGGCAAGGGCATAAGCCGCAGCTGGAATAAGAGACTGAACGTCCTCATCATTTACCTGAAAAGAAGTCATACATTCAGACAGGATAAAACCATAACATGTCAATGATAAAACTTTGATGCTGGGAAATTTGGATTTGTTTTTTTCCATTTTCTTTGTTTATGTGGGTAGGCCGGAGAGTGTTTGAATATCCCAAAGTCTATCAATACGTACAGCTGACCATCCACTGAAGTTTGCACTTTTCAGAATTTGAATAGGCCTGGTCAAAAGAGAATATTCGGTGAAAGCAATAGAAAATGTTGTGTTCGAGATGTTGAACATGCACAGTTGCACTCACTTATCAAGTGGGTATAACAACATGCACTCATCCCCTTTAGAACTTTGAAAAGCTCTCCTAATAACACATTCTAAAGGCAGATTGTTGTCAGGATCAACCTGGATAAGAAGAAAGCAAAAGAACCTGCTTTAACGGTCATGTACATAAAAATAAGCCATGTTTCAGTTCAGTAATGGCCGATGAAACAAGGAAGGAATTGAAAGAGTGTAATATATAAACACATAAAATTGACTCCTCTTCAGTGTGCACACCGGTGATGAATATTTCCAGAAGAGAAACAGGTAGGCGATCACCCACCCAAATAGACACCCAAATAGAAAAAGCATTGAGCAAGAATACATAAGCTAACAAAAATGTATCAGATGGCAGTACGTACATAACCAATCTAATGCCATAAAAGATAGAAAAAAAAAAGAATTACTCAACATGTGACAATGAGGAAGCATTTAGGTTGACAGTAATATGTTTCCTCAACACTCACAAAAGCATCACTTCCTGAATTATTTATATTTCTTATGGATAATGGTTTATGATGTCCAGCAATATCTACTTAGAATCATCTGGCCAAAGAAATCCTTCTTTTAGTGATTCCCGATCAGTTTCAAATCTGCATAGTTCTATACCAAGGGAGCTTTCACTCCATCAAGAATCAACATGATTCCTTAGAAAATTATAGGGTATGTTGTCCCTGAGTCAGTTTCAAATCTGCATAGTTCTAGACCAAGGGAGGTTTCACTCTGTAAAGAATCAAGATGATTCCTTAGAAAAATTATAGGGTATCTTGTCCCTGACTATTTTGAGTCAACAAGCATATAAATACGCTTCTCTTTGGTAAACCATGCCATCCCCAATGAACAACAAACCACATAATGAAAATCAATGTTGTCGATCCCCTGGAAACTTATTCCAAAGAATAATTTGTGAAATCCATTTTCTATCTCTTTCAATTGAACCATTAAACTCTTAAAAGTCATAGATTTATGCCTTGGACATGAATCTCAAAGACTACCAGAAATGAGATTAACAGTTCCGTTGCAGTTGGGGGCCATAGTACCTTAGTCTAGTAAAATTATCTCTACCACATGTTATTACTTGCCTAGAATCCATTCACTTACATTTTCTAGATATTTAGCACTTCTAATAATGCAAAAGTTTCCTACGAAATATCTTGCTTCCTATCATACTCATTTCCAAACACATGACCTATGAAGTATTAATTATAGAGCTGAAAGAACAATACATGATGGAGCTAGATTGTCATTTTGTTTGTGATGTGGCGATCTCCTCATCTCCATATACATTTATGCAGCATTCACAAGTTTTGAGAATTCTTTATCAATTTTCATTCCTCCATTCGCTTTCCTTTGTCGTGAAGTAAGTCAGCGAGCTTAACATCTATATTCTAACTTAAAGGGGAAGTGTTTAACCCGTTGTCAGTATTTGCTTACATATAAACGTATGATTCCCGTCAGTACAGCCCAATCAATAATTAAAGAATCATATCACAAATCAGCACATATTTAACGAATTTTTAAAGCAGGCATTGACGTTACTCTCACAGATGAGAGGCGTGCCCAAGCAACGCAGCCTAAAAACCTATGGATTCGAGTCAATGACAATGCCGTCCTCGACAATCACTTACAAGGGTCGCGGTGCGCTTCGACGCCACATTGATGACGCGTCCGTTCTGGTCGAGCAGGAATCCGGCGGGGGGCTTCGGCAGCGGGGGAGGACGGTCGCGGCGCAGCTGAGCGGGGCCGGCCGGCGCCAGGCCGACACTGTCGACGTCGGCCGGTGGCCTATCTGGCGTCCTCTTCCCGACGCTCCTCTTATTCGAGGCGGTGTCTGCCGGCGGCGACTTCTTCGCCGCGTAGGCACTGCGGGGCGGAGAATTTGAAGCGAAGAGTAGGGAGGGTAGGGGTAGGGCTGGGAAGGGAGTGACAAAAGAGAGGAATACGGCAGAGGAGGGTTTGGTCTTCGCCGTCGGAGGGTAATAAAAAGGGGTTGAAGACGAGAATGAGGCAGCACAGACCGCCCTCATTTTCCAACCGGTTTCAGGCTTTCAGCTGTGCCTGCGGCTTGCGAGGGCTTCTCCCTTCGATAATACAGATGTATTATATTATTAAAGCATCTACGAAGATATTTTACAATTGCATATATATGATATATCGCATTCCAATTTCGAAGGTCGATTTTTTTAGTTAATTTAAACTTATAAAATATGTTGTATTTGGTTTTTACTAATATATTCGATGGATGATTTATTTTGAATTTAGTAATATAGTAATATTTTCCAATATATTCAAGCCTAGCCCGTCGGCCGTCGCCCAACCCTAGGCCCAATGAAAACTGTTCGGGCCATTTCGGTCACTGGAGGAGAGTCGCTCGTGTTGAAGCGACTATAAGGTTCGCACTAGAATAAATGGACGGCCCTGCTCTGCTAATTTTTCTTCAGTCCACTAATCCAGTGGCCGGCTGGCTTCACGTCAAACAAAGAGAAGGCTTTAATCCTTCGGAAGCAGACGACTTGCTCACGGTCACTTCGCGCCCACTAGCGCAGGGCCCTTCCTTCCTGCTCCTGCTACTTTTGTGCAGTACAGTAAGGAAAAGGACAAAAGTGGGCTGCTGTTAGCACTGCAGGGAGACCTGGGCCGACCTCCACCGTAGGAATGGTCTTGGAGAACAGTAGCCCGGCCTTGTACTTGCATTGTCTCCATGCCCCCTCTTCAACCCACAAGAAAGGAACCCTCTGCGACAGGGCTCCTGCAGTTATTCCTGCTCATTAAGGACCGGGACAGAGCTCAAGAAACAGGGCAGCCATAGAGTCTGTAACCTTGCTCATTAGGATTCGAGGGATGGTTTGACCCGCCGCTGCGTGATCCGAATAAGGTCACAGTTAACAGATGCGCTGGAAGCAGGACTGCTGGAGAGGAAAGGAGTGGCCGGCAAAGCAGGGGAGGCGTGACTTATGGGGGAGAAAGCTTCGTTTCAGAAATGAAAAAGGAAAAGATACGGTTTGTTTTAAAAAGAAAAAAGGATTGGCGTGACGATGATGATGCCCGTTGCCCACCATTATCTGGATTCCATCTTTTAGGAGATGATAAAGAAACCATTTATGCCGAGCTCCACCTGGATGGCATCATTTGATTCATAAAGAAAAACAGAGCCCATGAAACAGAGCTCTATCTCTCCTAGCTAGCTTTAGCTAGCTCTCAGGCTACTGCAGAGATCTTGTTCCTTGTGCTCGTCTGATTGTTTTTGTTAAAAATTGTTAGTTTTTCCGACAAAATATTATCAAGATTTTCAACAAAAAGACATATCCAGTCTAATTAAGACCTCCCACCCAGTACAACATAGAGTCATCGGCAGTGACTGAAAGCTTCTTTACAGCCTCCCAGATCATCCCAGCCACAGCCTTCATCTTCCTGAAAGCTACATTTTATGCACAGCCAAGCGATACTAAACAGAAGGGAGGGAGAGTGTCGAGTCCAAGATCGGTCCACCAAATTCATGGATGGGTACCTTTTTGTCGCCCAGCTCTACGGTAGTAATCGACTCGCTTCATCGTCGATCTCGCTGATTATCAGCCCCTTCGCTTCCTCCTGGGACACGACCGCGACCTCCAAATTGGTCAGCTTCTTGGCCCGCAGCGCCTCCACCTCCCAGTCCGTGCGCAGCAGCACCACCGCGAGCACCAGCACCACGCACACCGCCTGCGCGATGAGCAGGCCGTACCAGAGCCCGCCGAAGCCGACGCGCAGCTGGAACGCGAGCCCCACCGCCACCGGCGTGCCCACCAGGTAGAAGGACAGCAGGTTGATGCGCGCGCCAACGGCCGGTCGCGCCGTCCCGCGCAGGACGCCGCAGCCGGTCGTCTGCGGGCAGTTGCCCAGCTCGCAGAGCCCCACTAGCGGCAGCGCCGCCTCCGCCAGCCGCAGCACTGACGCGTTCGACGTGAAGAGACGCGCCCACTGCGCACGGAACAGGGTCGTCCACACCACGTTGATTGCGCCGATCATGACCGCGCAACCAAGCGCCACGAGGGCCGCCACCCGCGCCCGGTTCGGCCGCCCGGCGCCCAGCTCATTGCCCACCTGCATTAATAAAAATAATCGACGTTTTAACAAAAGGCAATCAATGGAACAGTTTTCGAGACAGCGGGCGAAGGAAGCACAGAACATCAGAAGAAACAAATTACACGTGTCGTGTTTTAATCGGACAATTCGCTGTAATTTTCACGTTGTGCAAATACGAGAAGCCGAACAGACTTGTTACAGACAACTCCCGCTAAAACCCTAGCGGTCCGCTCACCGCAGGAAAAAAAGCGAAGAGACAGGAGACGACGGTGCACGGAGTGGAAAGGGTGAAGGAGGTGAACTTACCCTGGTGGAAACGCAGGCAGCGAGAGACATTGGGACGGTGTACATTAGGCTGGTGGTCTGGATGAGGACGGCAGTGGCCGCGACAGCGGAAGTGGGATCGGGGAGGTAGCCGGCGAGGACGGTCATTATCTCGTACCACCACCACTCGAGGCAGACTCCGAAGCAGCTGGGGAGCGCAAGACGGAGCACGGGGGAGAGGCCACGGAACGCCGCGCGGGACCAGCCCCGCCAGGTGAGCTCGCAGGCGCGCGACACACGGAGGTATCCGAGCAGGAAGAGGGCCATGTTGAGATTGGTGACGACGGCGGCGAGGGCCACGCCGGGGACTCCGAGTCGGAGGACGAAGACGAGGAGGATATTCAGGGGAATGTGGAGGAGCACGGCGGCGGCGGTGCAGGCGGCCATGGGTCGCGTTATCCCCTGGGAGCGGAGGAAGACGCGGAGGGGCTGGAGGAGGGCGTTGGTGAGGAGGTCTGGCAGGGAGTGGAGGCAGTAGGTGGCCGCAGCAGCGGTGATGGTCGGGTCCTGCCCGAGGGCGACGAGGATGGGGCCAAGGTTAACCCAGAGGAAGGCGATGGGGACGGCGGCGAGGAGGAGGAGGACGATGGTGCGCTGGAGAGAAAGAGAGATGAGCTCCCAATTGCGCGACCCGTAGGCCTGGGAGCAGAGCGGTTCGAGGCCGGAGGCGAGGCCAAAGAGAACAGAGTAGCCGGTGATGTTGGTGAAACCGATGGAGAGAGCACCTCCGGCGAGCTCCAAGGGACCGAGCCTCCCCAGGCAAACCACTGACACCATCGCGCGAAGGTACACGAGGCAGTTCATGGCGGTGATCGGCGCCGCCATGGCCCACAACTCCCGCAGCTCCACCAGCAGCAGCCTCCCCATCCCTCTTTCTCCGCCACCGCCGCCATCCTCCGCGTTCTTATGCTCCATCTCCTCCGCCGTCAACCAATAGACTTCCAGAAGCAGGGCCGCCTCCGCCTCCGTCCCGCCTGCCCGTCGTCGCTTTGGAACGACGCGAACAGAGTTTCTGCTTATAAATATGGTACGGGGAAGCACTGCAGGGATCGGTAAGGTCACCGACTACCACAGTTTCTTCGAGGCGCGGGTGACTCGACCCCCACCTTCGGGCTATAATAGCACGGCGCGTATGTCGCGTCGCAGAGGCGGCGCAGGGTGTATTATATGAAAGCTGTAAAGTCACGGCCCTCGCACGAGCGAGCGACACCGCGCGGTGCAAAAAGGGAAGAAAATAGCGTGGCGTGGCGCACGTGCGGGGTGCGGGACGTGGACAAGACAGTGCGTGGTCCTATGACGGGACGACGCATGTCAGTAACAGATTGACGCCTGACGCCGTGTCAGCGCGCGGGCCAAAAAAAAGCGACAGGTATGTGCAATTAAGCTTTGGGAATTCACATTGCGTGTGCATGTACGCATAACCTCTGCTGTGCCTGCATTGTATCACGTTATTTCGGATTCATTCGTCATAGACGCATGCGAGAAGAATATATCTAAACGGATCTAATTCTCACTTAGATAGATAATGCGTTCCGTTAAACAACACACTCGGGCTACTACAATAGCTAGTAAATGATAAATAACGGTTGTTACTAAATCAATCAAGGGAATATGTCACGTTATCGCATTGAATATGGAGGATAATGATGAAGATGAAGATACAATTAGTATGCATAAATAAGTTAATCTCATAATTGGACTAGCTTAGGCACTATTGCAGGACTGAGTGCTTGCCTTGTCATATTTCCATATCCAATTTGGCTTTGTAGTAAGTGTGAAACAGTGGAAAGAAAGAATATAGAATTGACCGTATGTGTCACAATTCATATGAATGGAACCAACTTTTTCCGTTCATCACAAATTAACCAACCAATCTATTTGTTTTGTTTTGTTCCATTGCAACATAACAATGTGGTCCAACCATCAAGTTTTCCATCCACAACTAACCTTGGAACACTACAATATTTCAAATTAATCTAGCTACATGTTAGGGTTGGGGTATATATATAAATATGTAAGATGATTTGGAGTTGTGTGACAATGATTAAAATATATTATATAGGTTAGTAAGATTAGCACTTTATTAACTTGAGCCTCATATATCAAGCTAATCTTGAGCTTCCTGGCCTCATAAAATGGGTCTTTGGTTATCTCCAAATGCACTAAGTGCTTTAAAAGTCACTTAATTTTACTCAACATCAATATTTTAGTGCCACTCAAGTGAAACTAAGCTATTCTTGAGGCTTTCTATTTTGAACCATGAGCTATTCTTTAAACGTACATCACTTTGAACATTATGTGTTTTTTGGACATAATCCATAGCGAAAAGAAGAGAAAACACATTGAATCTATATGCAAAATGAATCTAGATTTAATGTGTTTTTTTTTTCTTTTTGCCGTGGATTTTGTCAAAAAAATAATGTGTAAATATCAATATATCTTTTTAAATATATACATAAACATAATCATTCTATACTTATCCATGTTCTATGACCACTCTTATGAAGATCCAAATAGTCATATATAGAATATTATATTCAAAATCATCCTATCATTACTAAATTAATAAAAAAAAATCTAACACCTTTTTCTTCTATGAATTGTATACTATCTTCATCTCTCCTTTGCTAAAAGTGCCACCCCCAAATTGTGAACCTTGATTGATCTAACTTTTATATATTAAAAACAAGAAGTCCAATACACAAGTTGATTAGGGTTTTTTTTAATTACTCAATTCATTAGGCATCTATAAAGTACTATCTAGGTAAAACACTAAAAGGCACCCTATCTTAATGTGGAGTATAGTGAAGCTATATAATTGGTGCCATAAGGCAATCTTTCATAATTAATTAATTTTAGAGTCTTTTAAAACAATATAATAACATTAAATTTGATAGCCACTCACATGGTTTTGTTGGAACCTTTGATCTAGCCTAATCTTTTTCTATTAAAAATATGATGCAAAAAGGGGATTGATTTGACCCTATGAGGCCATCATACATTGCATTCGTTATAATCACAATATTTTACTTTAATCTCATAATTTAATTTTGAAAATTGTTGCCTAACTTTACACAATTTAAGCCCTTCTTTTTTTTTTCAATTGGGTAATAGGTGTCGGTTCAAGAGCTAACTTGTCACTTATAAGAAGACATCGAAAATTTCTAGATATTTATTTAAAAAATATGTTAATAGCCATTCTTAATTTCTTGCATGCCAGAAGCATTAATTACTTTTTAACTCTAATCCTAACGTAAGCTTTAGAGGAAAAAGCTCAGTGCTGACTTTCAATTGGATCTTTCTTTCTAAAAGTCTTCGTTGACTCTTTCCAACCAATTTGGATATGTAGAATTGACTAAATCTAATATACGTTATAAAACTACATATTGGATTATACTTAATTCAAAAAAAAGGGTAAACAATTAGATATTTATGTATTGATCATATTTTTTATAAAGTAATCGATGAAAATAAGACTTAGATCTTGTTATTAATAACTAAAATTTTTATCAATTAAATTTACCAACTCTAAAAGAAGAGCCGGGCAATGCCGTTATAAGTATACATCAACCAATCTTAGGTCACAACGACTTTGGTTGACCTTTGTTGTTGCCGACAAAAGAGGTCGGCGTGCAGCCTTTTTTTGGTGTCCCTATGGTTCTAGGTCAACGCCTCATCGAGGAAAATGCCCGGAAATTAGAGTAGTTCTTAGTCATAATTATGCAAGTTTGACCATGCTTTTGTCATTTGTGCGCTTTAATGATGCCTCGTTTGATTATTTTCAGTCGCACGGTCAACTTTTTAGATGAGTGTCCAAGTCAGAAGCGTGGGTTTTGTTCAAATTAATTATGAGAAAGTAGGATACTGTTAAATTTTGGTCCTATTCTTGATTTAGTCATTTCAGTTAATTCGGAATCTAATAACCTGAGTCATATTTGATTATTCATTACTGAATTGAATTATAACATATGCAGGCCAGGTCCAATTAGGCTCAAGGCCGAATAAGTAAAGCAGATAAAACTTATAAGCGGCGCTAAAAACACACAAAACAGCGAGATCTCTCCCCTTTAAAACACATAGGAATGTGTACATTATATCTAGGGATTCGTGTTAAATAAATTTTGCACATATCCCTATGTGTATTAAAGGGGAGAGATCTCCCCATTTTGTGTGTTTTCAGCGCCCTACATTTGCCATCAAAATTTCTCGAGATTTGTGCATATATAAATTCCAAGGTAGCACGAATGGTAGAAGGGGCGCCCCGCTTAAGAATGTTTTTCCTTCTACGCATGGAAAGATCCTAACAATTTGGAGTTAGAAAAATTTAGATTTTATTTTCTATTTGCATATTCCTAACAAGAAAAAAATAATATTACTTTATTTGTGACAAAATATAAATTAATGACATTCCCCCACATTGTTGTGATTTTTATCTGTATTATAAATAAAACTAATATTTTTATCTAAGCTATAAATGGCCTAAATAATCATTCTTTTTGTTTAATTACATGAGGGTCAAGATTAAGATTTTTTTAAAAAATTTAAATTTTTTATTAGGACTAATTAAATTCTTAATTACTGATAAAAGATTAAAAATCAAATATCGAGATTAATTATTGCCTCAATTTTTATTGAAACTTTATTAATTTATAAATGATTCAAATAACTTTGCAAGAATTTTTGTGAGCATCATTATGAACAAGTGGATCTTTCAGGTGCGATTCTGATTTCATTCATTTCTGTGAGCACCTTGCTGTACTGGCGGATTTCTGTGCTATTTTGTCGCTCTCGGGTTGATCTCTAGGGAACAAAGTTAACTTTCCCGCATTCCCTGTTTGTACTTGGGTTATTCTTAGTTTGCCTTCATATTTTGCTCCAATGCAGTAAAAAAGGGAAAAAAGTTATATTATATGAGGCACCTCATAGAACTTCTATGCAAGATCATTTTGTTTTATCTTTTAAAATATTTTTTTTTATTTTTTATTTTTTAGAAATGATGTACTTCTTGTAAGCTATCCAATGATATTAATATTAGGATATTTTAAATTACATATACATATTAAATACCCTAATCAATATGATAGAATAAATAGTATTTTTGTTTTATATGTCATATTGATTAGGGTATTTTATATGTATATGTAATCTAAAATATCTCAATATTAATACCATTAGATAGCTTACAAGGAGTACATCATTTCTAAAAAATAAAAAATAAAAAAAATATTTTTAAAGATAAAACGAAGTGATCCCGCATAGAAGTTTTATAAGGTGCCACCTCATAGAACTTTTTTCCGTAAAAAAGTCACATATTTCTTCTTAAACTTGGCTGATTGTTGTGGGATTTTATTATTGTTTTAGAGAAAATTTTCCAGGTAGGTCTCCGCCCAGCAATTATAGACAGAAAAAATTTTCTATCGTTGATATTATTTTATAATTTATGTATATCTACGTAACATAAAATGGGTTAGCATTACATAAATTTTAAAGCAATATTAACGATGAGAATCCTTTCCGCTGAAGATTCTAAGGCAGAGTCTCCGCCTAGAAAAAATTTTCATTGTTTTGTGACTGGGATATGATTAAGTTACTCCTTCCTTTCTCTAGATCGGGGGAAATTGTCAGAGGTGCGTTTAGGTTTGTAAAGATGTTAGGTTAAGTTTATTCCAGCGAGCTTTCACAAGCTCTTCAATAAATTGCCATTACAGAATTATGATGTTTCAGGTTCACTCTTAGCAGTTGTACTTTCTGTTTTCTGTCTTATCTGCTGCTTTTGCATATGGCCTACGACTCAATATCCTAATACCTTGTTTTATGTACTGTCCTTACATATTTCCCTTGAAGGCACTAATCTTACAATTTAGGTCAGCCACAAATGCATTTACTTCTTGCAATCATTCACACTGCTTTACCATAACAATGCAGGAATACCCAAAAAAGAACGATACTATTGTAGCTTTATCATAAAATTAGGTAAATTTCAGAGATACTCACTGAAGTATAAAACTAACTACATATTTAACATAAAACTAGACATATCCGTGATGGTTTCCTATGTTTCCAACCAATGATTCAACTATAATATAAATACAGATTGTACCAAGAAATCTAAGTTACAGATATTTGACTCACATATCTTACCTCCTTTTTTTCTTACCATAACCTTCAAAGTTGGTATTAAGCGACTCAAAAGGGATGTAACATCTTTGACGTTGTAACATGATATGGATTAGTTTGATCTGGTCCAAAGACCACTCTTATCTGAAGAGACTAAAGCCTTCCTATTGCATCTATCACACTTGGGAGTTGTTGAGTGAACAAGTCTTATTGCTTCCATCATTCGCGCAAACCGCTCGAGCACTAGATAACTCAAGATAGCATCACTCTGGAATCAAATAACTTAGAATGTCACGTGATTCAAGTTACTGGAATCACCCTAGTGAACATCTTGTAATAGCAACTCCAAATGCTCATCGGATCCCCCTTGTAATGATTGTCTTCAGTGCTCATTCAAGGCAAATGTTGCACGTTGCCATAACATTATTTTATGACCATCAACATAAAATAATGTTGTCGTCGACCATAAGTTCATTAGATACTGCTGCTGATCATTAGTGCATCTTGGGATTATCATTGATCTCTTTTTATTTCCATCAAGGCCTACAGTAACAAAGTTAAAATTCCATGCACAAACTCAAAAGGTTTGAATACTCCTCTGAACGAGGGAAAGAGAGGAGGTTCTCTGGCAATCATTCATATCTTATCCTTAAGGTTATATTCGGGTAGGACGGAATCCACAGTGAAATAGAAAAAAATACAATGAATCTAGATAGAAAATCATCTAGATGGAAAGCCATCTAAATTCATTATATTTTTCTTCCATTCCACCATAAATTCCGTCCTACCAAATATAGCCTAAGCTTTAGGTTCATCCCATAACCTCCGCTGGTTTAAGCATGAACCTTTTGGACGCGCATTTATGTAGGCATATCCTGAGGAATAAAATGAAATGAAGTCAAAATGATTTGATCTTATCCTAATCAAACTAAAATTGAACCAAGCAGAAATTGAATGCTTTTATTGAGTCATGCAGAAACACTCGTGCTGCTAAAATTGAACCAAGCACAAAGTTAACCAACTTGTGACTTCTTCATATCTATGTTTCTGGGTGTTTCTTTAGTAATTGGCGTTGTCATGTTTATTTCTGTGACGCAGACTATGTCGCATGCATCACTATCCCTTATAATGTTCTGTGTAACAGGCTTCAGGTTCATAGCCTTTTCGTACTTTCATGATTTGTTAGCATTGGAGAAAATCATCTTTTCCTCGAAAGGAAAAATTTTATGAGATTTTTTAGTTTAATCACCGGATGATTGTGTGCATATAATGCAGCATAAACACCGTGTACTATATGGCTCCTTTTGCAACCATGATACTATCTCTACCTGCATTATTACTCGAAGGAGCTGGAGTAGCTAATTGGTTCTTCACGTACCAATCTGTTGGTTCTTCACGTATCAATCATTTGTCAATAGCCTCAGTACGAAGGAGCAAAGTTCAAGGTCCCATTTTTGTACACTTCCACCAAACATACTACCCCAGACTAGTGTTACAGGTATTACTCTTTGATGACCAATGGAGTAGGCCGGGTGCGCACGGTTCGGACAGTGTGCCAAAAAACCTCCTATTAATTCAGAAAAATTTTGAACCGATCTTGAATCAATTCTACCGTTAACCAACTAACCGATTAATCAGTTTGGTTAAACATCAGTTTATGATTAATCGATTTTTTTATATAAAATATAAATTTTAAATTTTAAAAACTAAAGTTTAATAATATTAATAATTTATTATTAATATTTAACTTATATACATATAATAATAATATATAAATATATATAAATATATATAATAATAATATATAATATATATATAATAATAATATATAATTTATATATAATATATAGGTTCGATTGATCGTAGTTCAGAAATTTTTTGAACCAAAATCGAACCGTGAACTGTTTGGGAGAGAAAAAATTGAATCGTTCAACTAACCGTCGATTCAATTAACCGAAAATTATGATTCGATTTGATCCATTTTAGTTCGATTCAATTTTTTTTCACACTCCTAAGGCTAAATAGGTCTTTCTCTTTGTACAAACCTGAATTAGGCTTTGCCCAACTCGCCCACAGAACGTATGATTTTACTATTATATATAAAAAATTGAACGGCTAATATTAATAAAAAAATGAAAAAAAATAATTAATATTACTTAACAGTTCCATTTGTAAAATTAGTGCTTGGAACTATGTGGAATTTTTTTTTTTTTATCATTATCCGGTTAAAAGAGAAAAAGGTGACTTGAGCCTTTTAAATCTTGTAATGAATTTAATCAAGTATTCGATCCAATGGATTTTGAGAAACTCTGTTGGCCGCACCTGCACAGAATGTTTATTCCTTTTTAACAGGCCGGGATGGGAATATTTGATATCCAAATCCAATTCATGGAATTTGGAGTAAGCCAGCTTGCCACGCCATGTCGCTTCCGGTGGAGTGAGGAGACATCCTATGCATATCTGCAAAGTCTTAACTTGTAACAAGCTATAATTTTAACCAAAGCAAAGGACTAACTCACAATTACTTTAAACAATTTTAGCAAAGGACTAACCTCAATGGTTTCAACAATTTTAGTAGTCCATTATCGTGCGGCCAATGTGATGCTGTTGGCTTTTGCCAAGAATTACGCAAAGCTACCAATTTTAGATGGATAAATATATGCAAAGGAACAGCAAGAAAAAAGAAACATTCAAACAAGCCCTGACGTTTAGATTCCATTTGTCTTACTGGTTTTAATTTAAGACATAAAAGGGTCACATCCTTGCTAGCCTTAGTAGAGGATATGTTCTACTTAGCCTACTTTCACATCCTCATTTATTATATTGGATACAATCTTCTCCATTGCAAGTGGCACGAGTCCATGAATGGCCAAGGCATCGAAATCAAAATGGGGGCATGGGTCCATGTATTAGTGCCTCTGATTGGAGATATATAACTGGATAAAGGGGTGCCAGCTTGGTATAGATCACTATATCATATATATTAATGGCACATGTCCCATTTTAAAAAAAAGGTTGAAATCCCCCCACTCTTGCTGAGAAATCTTAAAGGACACAACATGCTCCATATATTCTTCTCCTAAAGCATCTCATTCTCCGAGAACGCACGAGCACTTCCCCAGCCCCAATGAACAAAGACAAATATCCCAACAATCAGGCAAAATATAGATATACCAAGGAGCTAACTCTTCTCTGGAGGAATAAAAAAAATGAAGGAAAGATAACTTTAAAAGGACTAGTGGAGAGAGATACCCTTTGCTCAATCACCGACTCAGTTGTTTGACCAATACCTTCCTTAATTCAAGATGTCTAGAAGACCACAACCACAATAAAAAAAAGAGCCAGTCTTGTCCTACACAAGCACAAAAAAAGAAGGCATTAGTTTATCCAAACCATTAACAAGTAAACAACTATGAATGAGGTTAAACTTGTAAAAGACTGGCCGATATGACACTCACTTCGAATTCAACTCTTCTGCAGAGTCCAATGCAGCATAATTAACATAGTAACTTAAGCAAGAGAGAGAGAGAGAGAGACGGTAGGCATTACTATGATAGTAGTTGGTAGTGATGAGATGAAGGCAAAGAAATGACAACATGACACAGCACTTGAATCAGGAGGGCCCTCCTTCCACCTCCCCTGGCCCCCTTTTTGATCAAGGGGAAGAAGACATGCAACCAACTCGGCCAAGACATGGGCTGTTCTTCCTTCCCCACACCATCGTCCCACACCACCTTCTGATCTCTCCTTTGGAGGCAATCAAGGAGTGAAGAGAGGGGAAATAAATTGGACTCATGAGGTTGGTACTCCGAATTCTCTGCCTTGATCTTCTTTTGGCCACTGAACAATCTACACTACTAGATTGCCAATCATCTCTGTACCTCCATACCAAACGCCCACCATTTACCTCCAACCATCGTCTTTAAAGCTCAGGTAGCTCAGCTCAGATTCCATCCCGCCCCTGTTCACCACCCAGCCAACAGCCTTAGTGTTTGTTCCCACCTTCCACCTCCCCAATGAGGCCTTCCAACTCCATCGACAACTTTTTCTCCTTCCTCAACCATGGACTTGAGGATCTTGACCGGTCCATCTCATCCAGTGCCTTCATGTCCTTCCAATTCCTTGAATGTGCCATGGCCCTCCTCCGACACCTCCACTGCCACCTGACCAACTTGGTGCAGAAGCTCCATCTGCCTGTCGGAGAGAAATGGCTTGACGAGTACATGGACGAAAGCTCACGGCTTTGGGATGTCTGCCATGTCATCAAACTTGGCTTCTCAGGCATAGAGAGTTATTGCTCCACTGGAACTGATACCATCACCTTGCTCGATGAATTGCATCATAATCCCAGTCCCCTGATCAATAGGAAGGTTTTGAGACTTACTAATATATTTATATTAACACAATAAGGTCCACATAAAAGCTAAAATGACTCAACTTCCATCTCCTTTGTTTTGTTAAGGTGATGCGAGCAATTTCCATTTGCCGGAGAGAGGCCACGAGATTGGAGGCTGAGAACAGAGTACTGGTGGAGACGAGGATCGGATCCATGAAACTCCAGTTTGACGATCAGGTGCTGTCGGAACCCACGTACAGTGGATTCAATGGCTTCAGAGGAGTGCTTTATGTTCTAAGGAACGCCAATTCTCTTCTCTTGATGATCTTGGTACGGGGATCACTCTCCTGTTGGCCTGAATTGGAAGTGATGAAGAGCTCAACGTTCTTTAGCTCAGGATGCATGGTCTCAATGGCAGGGCTGCAGCAAAAGGTGGTCGGTAAGATAGAAGGAATGGACGGCCGGCCTGGAATTCTGTTGAATGAGTACCGGCAAGCGAGGGAAGGAATTGAAGAGCTAAGAGAAATGCTGGAGAGAGCTGGTGCCACTGCTATGGGCGTTCAGTCAGAGATCACTGGAGAATGCTTGAAGGAGAAATTGAAGGAGTTGAAGGGATGGTTTGGAATGCTGAGGTCAGGTACCGAGAATCTTGTAGGACAAATGGATGATTTCTTTGATGAGATTGTGGAAGGAAGAAAAAAATTATTTGATCTATGCATTCATGGCTAAAAAAAAGAAAATTTCCAGGTAGGTAGAACTTAGAAGCAGAGAGGAAATTTTCAGGATATGGGAAGATTTTGTTTGGTCTACACTGGATTTTTTTTTTTCTCTTTTCTTGTAATTTTCTTAGTAATTGTTGTTTCAGTAGATAGAAAGCTTTCAAAGGAAGATCATTAATTATAAGCCTAAGAAACAACTTTAACGAGAGAACCTTCGATATTGGGTCAAAATGTACTAGTCCCTGTGCTACAGAAATAGGCATATCACTATGGTAACGAAGAGTAGCAAAAGGAAGGAACATTGTCTTCTCATCTTTCCACTATGACTGCTAAGTCCCTTGATTCCATGCGCTCTTCCTGTTGTTCTCTTACTTTTTCCGTGATGAGCTGTTTTTGCTCCAGCGATCATTAATGTTTCCACTAGAGCAGGAACAAAAGCTTGCATTGCTGTAGTAGATTCTTATCTTAAAAACTGAAGTTGAAACGACAAATGGCCACTGTACCTGGGGAAATTTTGCCTCATCTTCCAACAGATGGACGCAGAGATTTAAGAAGGCTGGAACAGCAACCTATCAGTGTTCTCGCACTTCAGAGGTAAAAGAACTCTCCGGAATGACCCGAAATCTCCATTGAGGCATTATATCTGAAATAAAAAAATATAAAAATTTGTTGGTAAATAAGAAAAATATTTAAATTCCTTTGCGTTCTTTGCTGGAGAGAACATTGATATATTGAAAACATTATCTTGCCTATAATTAAATAAGAAGGCATAGTAAGCCTCAAACAGAATCCGAGAAGGCTTCTATTTCATAAAGCACACTAGCATTGGAATAAAAAAAGTCCAAACTTCTTAGCTAAGGCCTTTTACAGATGCTAATCAATTCTAGAACACATTAAGAGTATTTTTTTTCCCAATAGGTGAGATTCTATATACTACTTCATAAATTTTACATCCTGGAAAATCGTTGCACCTTATCTCGTTAGAATTGTTATTAGCAGTTGCCGAATGGTGCACTATCACTCTCACATGAATGGGGAACTTGAAATTTCTTGAGAAGCTAGTGAGAAGAATTAGAAAAGGATCAGAAAAAAAAAAAAAAAAAGCTTCTACAGGAAGCCTCGGAAATCAAGCACTCTGAAAATGGATGACGTACATTACAGCCTATTTTGGTACTTCCACAGTGATTAATTTAGATAGAATAGCAAGATATGCCATACAGAGATTAACATCAATTTCTTGTGTTTGTTCACAACACTCAAAAGAAATCTGATCCTGTACAGGTTTGCATATCCTAGTAGGTATATTCCAACAATAAATATGAGCCATTATACTTTCTATCACAACCGGACTGTTCAAATGTTTGTGCACGATCCTTGCAAGTATAGCATGATTTTGAGATCTTAAATATCGCCAGTGAACTTGTCTATAACATGAACAAAAGGCTTTCAGCAAAATATATATAATCAGGATTCAGATCCAAATAGTAATTAAGACAATCCTGAAAGGTTCCTAATGATGCATTCCAGTACGAAATATATGAAGAGTACAAGACATGGAAGAGGACTCCCAAGGATTTGCTAGATATTTTTTCCAAGGATCTTCCAATTTGCATGGATTCATCTATAATATCTACAAAAAGAGAACTCAAATTAAGAAAGCTCAGCGATGCTAAAACATAAAGATTAGTCATAGGCTATTCTCACCAGCTGATGATTGTTAAAAAAAAAATTAAAGAAAACTGAAGCCTGAATTGCATATGTTATAGGATAAGCTTAAAGTCATCGATTAGCTTAACATAACGATAGCATAAAAAAAAGCACATCGTAAGTAATTGATTTCCCTTGACATGACCTGTACATTTAATAGGTTGCTAAACATAACTAAACACTAATTTACTTTAGTTTTGCTTACTCATTTCTCCAGAAAAGGATGGAAAGCCTTGTTTCTCTTTCCATCTGAAATGAGACTTCTCACCCAACTCGAAAGATAGTGAGCAATTATATGACGCATGAGTTGGTGGATGTCTTAGGCATGACATGAACTGATATGCTGATGTCTAGCCTAAAAATGGTAGTAAAGTGATATTTAGTAAAAGAAGAAGAAGAAGAAGAAACAGGAATAACTAGCCTATTCGATTTATCATACTTTCTATTATAGAAGAAGTGAAAGGTAGTGTTCAAACAAAGTGGACATGAATCGAACTAGAAATTTATGAGTATTAAGATATATATAGCATTGCTGCCAAATTGCCAACAATGTGAGCCATGTTGCAGCTCATAAGTAAGCACTACCCCAGACTTCGTTGGAGGGATAATTAACCTAAGCCTCTTCTGTGTGGACTTCCTATGAGAAAAACATTGGGACTACTCCACTGAAAATGTACATTATAAAATCCTTAACATGCCGACTTGGAGAAGAATCCAATTTAACAAGCTAGAAAATAAACAGGTTAACAACTCATGAACCAGTGCTCATACTCGATATGGAGATTAATCGAACAGTTTAAAGTGATAACTGATACATCATGAGAAACTACGAACTCAGCTTCAGCAACTCGTCTACATTGTTTCTTTTTTCCAATACACAATATGCTAAATAGGGCAAATCAGGATTGTAAATAAGGACGAAGTGCAAGAAAGTTCCCCTTTTTTTCCTTCACTACCTTACCTACAAGGCATTACGATCAGCGAGGACGGAATGCAAGGGAAATAGTACCCAAGACTCAACAAATCCAGCTGTCACCACACTAAATTTGGAAGACGAACAGGGTTTCCATCTTTAGCGACCCCGAGCGAGACAAGAATTCGCCATTCCTTCCAGCACAGCTTCACGGCGATTGCCTATCATTAAGGACCCGGCAGCACGAGGGATCACCGGCGGCGCGGAAGGCGGAAGGTGGAATCGATCTCGATAAGAATGGAATGCATGGAGAGGGGAGGGAAGCGTGACCTAGAGATTGCCCTTCAAGGCTTGAAGCCGGCAGCTGCGAAACGGCGGTTTTACGCCGACGACTCCTCGTCGCGGGAAAAACAAATTCTGATATATACATATATATAAACTTGTGTATTATTTTTGTGCGTGCTTCAAAAGGATTAAGATATTCATTTCGCCTTAAAACACATTCCTAAATATGATATATTTTTTAATAATTTTATAATTTTTTTGAAACTTTTTAACTTTATTTTCACCACCTTCAAATGAATTAAATTTCTATCACCAAATTTTAAAGCCTACATTAACTCTTCTCTTTTCTTTCAAATTTTTATAAGCTAATCCTATAACATTAACTCTTTACCTTTTAGATGTTAAAATTGAATAGTGAAAAGTATTAGAAGGTTTAGATCCAATAATATTATAGGTATAAGTATTCTTTATCTTAACTTTAGAAGGTTAACCCTCTCAATTTTCAATCTCACTTCTACTCTATTGGAGCTTTGCTATTGTCTTTTCCCCTCTTACACTATTTTTTATGATCAATTTGAGACATTGTGTTATTTTCAGTTTCCATTAGTGAGTCGAATTTCTTTAAAATTTTCAAAACATAAAACTATCATTGTTTAGATTGCTAGTTTATCTTTCTTTTCATAGTTCCTTTCCAATGTTTTTTTTAGCAAATTCAACCTTTTCCTCTTTTGTACTATCATCCACTAACTATATATTTTTTCATTGTTAATTTAGACATATTCTCCTTTAGCTAGTTACTATTTTTTTTAAGGTAAAATAACATATCTATTCTTTTTTCATCAACTCTAATAGACTCCTTAGCTACTCTAGATACATTATTTTGTGTCCAATTCATAGCAAAATCGATGAATTCCTTACCTATAAAGCTAAAGTTTACAAATATAGGATTTTTTTTAATAAAAAGCAACAAACTAAATTCTTGCATCCTCCTCCCAAGAATGAAAATAAGAAAATTAAAAAAAAAAATTCTATAGTTTAGTTCCAAATAAAAAAAAATAAAGAAAAGGTAAGCCTACTTGTGAATTGGCTTAATGTGAAAAAAAAATTATAAAAAATTTTTATACAAGGCTTAATGAGTTAACTACTATTAGGGCTTATTACTATTATCCTTGCATATGGCTCATATGCAAGGCTCTACTTATATAATTCAACATATACTTAGTAAAAAGCAAATATACTAACGAAAGTATGTATATAGATAGTCGTGTGATAATTATTAATTTAAAATTAAATATTTTAAATTGAATTATATTGCTTTAGACTTAAATCAATTTTTTTAACAATAAATGCATAATGGCTCTACCATATAACAAAATTAAGGTTTTACATATAGACCTGACAAAATTTGACATGACGCGCTGACCCGATCCGACTTGACACGAAGTTAGGTGGGTTCGGGTCAACCATAATCATGTTCGGGTCATAAACATGTCAATCCGTTTATGACCCAAAAATAATCGGATCGTGTCGGGTTGTAAACGGGTTAACCCGCTTAACCCGATTACAATATATATTTATATATATATATATATAATTTAAATATAGGCTCATCTAACTCTCATTGCTAGTCCATAAATCCAAATATTTTTTAACTATCTTTAAACCTAAATTTTAGCTCACTCATAAGCTCAAATTTTTATTAATTTTAATATAATTGTTATTAATTTATTATTTATATTTAAAATATGAATGATAAACAGATTATTCAGATCGTATCGAGTTGACTCGATTATATTCAGGTCGTATTCAAGTTACATAGTTTAACTTAATTAATTAAACGAATTGTATTCGGATTGGCTCAATCAAATCATGAGTCACAATTGACACTACCTATTTATGACCCGAATTACCGGATATATTTACATATGAATTAATACACACTAATCATTCTCAAGATTCCCGTTCATTTGTACTGCCAAAAAAAGTACAGCATAAGCAAAGAGAATCTGAAGGTGATGTCTTCACTGTATGAAATTGAAGATGCATCTGCACTCCCCTTGTTGCACATGGGCAGCAGCCCCATTCAAACTCACTAGTGCTTTGGTCCATGCCTTACTTTTTTTTTTCCTACCATTATTTTCTCCTCACCATGCCTTACTTTTTTTTTCCTACCATTATTTTCTCCTCACCAGTACTCTTATCAGCTGCCTGTTTGATTTGAAAGGGGCAATTTGGTCCTGAGAGCTCTGAGCATAATTGAAGGAAGAGAGGAAAGTTGAAGGAGCAGCTGAACATGTAAAAACAAATACAAAGTTGAAAGCTGCGGTGATCATCCTTTTACAATTCTCATCAAGGTAAGTTTTTATTTTACCTTTTTTTTTTCAGAAAAGAAGAGAATGTTTACTACAATGTTTTAATGAGGGGAATGTAGGCCTGGATTGCCACCCAGATGGAGTATCTTACTATGTTAGCTAGGACCCATCTACAAAATGTTAACAATCTACAGGAGCACTGTGTACCTGAGGAGATCAATCTACAGGAGCCTAACTTGAGTTAACTAAGTAACCTATATGTAATATCTATACTTTTATGCTCTAAAGAGCAGATAAGAGGAAGTGGTCTAGCCGAGGTGGAACAAATGAACCTAATTCAAGTTAAGACCGCGAATAAAATTGCTAGGTGAAGCTGGTCGAATCAAACCACTTCCATGGCCCAGGGAGTCCTACAAATGAGCTCCATTTGGGTAAGACAATTGAGGTGGGGTCTAAAGATCACTGAGCCAAAGGAAAACATTTTCATTCCTTCTGTTCTCAAGCATATCAAGGCAAAAGCAAGTTGGGCACTGCATGCCAACACTTTCAAACTCCCCTCAAATCAAAACTATTCATTGTATGTGATTTCTTCAACTAGAGATTGCAGGCTTAAGTCCCCCACCAAAAAAGAGTCTCATGATAATCAGAAACAGAGATAGAGATAGTACCAAAAAGCAGGGCCATACCCTCTCCACTTTTTCTTTTATATTCTTCCGGGGTTCAAATGATGAACTGAGTCTTCCAAAGCAGCCCCTATAATTGCTCCAGCTCAGAGTTTGTGGAGGACACTAGCAAGTATCAGTTCTTTTCAAAGAAGAACAAAGAATTAATAATGCCCTTTCTCCTTCAGCAGGACACTTTAGCTTATTCTTGTCTACTGCAGAAACAAGCAGAGGGAATTATAGAAAAAAATAAAAAAAACAGAAGGTATGCCATGAGCTGTGATTGAACTTTGTACCATGGTGGTTCGGAAATAGTCATAAAAGAAAGGATTCCTCCATGTTCCACCTGATTCATGACAGGCTTCAGCTCTCCCCTGCCAACCACCTCTTGTGGGGTTGTCTCAAGCAAGTGGCTGGCCGGTTCCCAGGAACAGCCAGAGATTGAGATGGTACAGGTTGTGCCATGTCCATTCAAAGTTCAAGAAATTGTTCTTCTGCTGGATAAAATGATCAATAAATTAACTTTCGCATAGGATAAGTGCCAATGTTTTTTACATAGGTAAGTTAAGTAAAGATGGCGAGTTTAAAATCTTATTATCCAGATCTTTACCAAATGGAGATTCTTTATAGGTTTTTCAGTAGAACGCCTACCGGAAATTTTTTTTCCTTCGATGAGGGCCATAGCCAGCTAGATGCTGGAGTAGATGAGTGGCAGAGAATGAAGAAAATGGGCTGCTTGCAGACAGAGCAACATTCAAACAGTAGGATCCACTGCAACAATTAAAAGCTGTGATGCTGTGCACATGGCCGGCCTGGAGTGGACAAACCTTCCCTTGAAGTCAATGCTGCAAGGAAAAACGCACAATGAGAAGGAAGAAGAATTGTATAATCTTCAGACAGAATTGTTTAATCCAAACAGTCACGGCGCAGAACAAGGAGCTCACTAATACCATCATCAGGTTGAAGAAGATTCCCATGCTTGTTTATGTTCATCATTACTCCCATCCTTAGCAGTAAACAAGGGTTGGTTTCAGAAGAAAAATTCATAGGCAGTGTAAGACCCGATCCATCAAAATTGCAAATCTTAAAGCATATAGATGTGATACGAGTTCACATCTAGATGCTTTAAGATTCATATATACTATGATTGACGGCTCTGATCTTATCCTGCCTAACAAAACCTTGCCTAGAAATTTTTCTCTGGTTTCAGTGATCCCTTGTTCTCATTCTTGTTCCTCATTTTAAATACTGGAACTGGGAAGCACATTGGAGAGATGGAAACCATTTTGATTGTTCCAGGAAGCTGAACAAGGTTAATAAATACAAACCAGGAAAAACAATATAAAATTCTTATGATACAAGAAACCAACAAAAGGTATCCAAAAGCCTAGCTTGGAAGGATCAAAAGAAGTAGATTCTTCTCGTACCAAAAGTTACTAATAATTTAAAACCATATGAAAATCAGAAACTGAAACTGAAGCCAAATGCATTGTATGGAAGGATCATAAGGAGTAGATTCTTCTTGTATGAAAAGTTACTTATAATGCAAAACCATATGACAATTAGAAACTGCAGTTGAAGCCAAAGGCAAAGTGTGGAAGGATCAAAAGAAGTAGACTCTTCTTGTATCAAAAGTTACTACTAATGCAAAGCCATATGACAATTAGAAACTGCAATTAAGCCAATGTACAAAGCATTTACAAAGATAACAAGCAGCACAAGCTTCTAGCTAGATCACCAACTCACAATGAAACAAGTATAATCTGACTCCAACAAACAAACCAATTGCACACCAGCAAGAAAAGAAAACCCTCTACCATCCAAGAAATCCCATATCTGCGTAATTCTTCCTTTTATTTCATTCATTTAAATAAATGGAAATGAACAATAGCAGCAGCCTATGTGGATTCAACAGAACTTATGGCCTTGTATCTGTAAAGGAGCTTCTTCTTCTTCGACGTTGGGTTTTCAAAGTTAAGAAACAGCATTCCGGGTTCGCCGATCTTGAAAGAGGTCTTGATTACAGGCTCATCAGTACCAATTAGTTTCCTGTTCTTTTGAACTATCACTGTGTAGCCGCCTTCTGCGCTAGGCACAAATTCAGCACCATAGCTCACCTCCCACCCCAAGACTCGGAGTTCCCACACTATGAGATTTGCCTGCCAAAATAGCATAAGGTGTTAAAATGAAAGAATATGAAGCAAGATTAAAAGAGTAATTTCATTAGTTAGACACATAAGAATTCAGGATAATGTGAACAGAATTGAGACACAACCTCCGTAGCTGGTATTTCGATGCAGTGTTTTGATGAGGGCTTGATGGTAGCCTCAGTAACAGCATCAGCAGTAGTGAAATCTGGATCGTTCTCCTTGTTTAGACCTCCAAACGCAACTGGAACTTGCTCAGGTGCTATGTATCTGCAACAAGAACATGAAAACATTGAAAATCATGCAAAATTATCTGAAAATAATGTGAGGAAGAAACATCATAAATCTTCACACACTTGAACAGAGCGTCTGCTGATTTGGATGGCCCGGCGAAAACAAACTTGCTCTTGGTCCTCTGGGTGAAGAAAGGACTAATCATCCGATTAAAAGCCAAATACCACCACGGAACATTGATGAACACCTAAAATGACAAACATATATTATGAATTAAATTTACAGAGTGCCCTTTCTCATCCAACTAGCAGATACATACTTCCTACTGAATGAAAAATTTACACAAATGAAGTAAGTTGTTAAGCACTACTTGTCCAAGGATGAAAAATCCAATTGGCAACATTTTGATGTAATTGAGGCCCGTGCAACGACGGATTATTCGATAATTTTCCATTAAAATTACAGAAAACAAGCATTAGTTGCACAACATGCAGATGAAGCTGAAGCTGAAACAGAAAATTAGGATTAGATTTGTGAGCAGAAGATTACCTTAGTGGCGATGAACTCAGGGTAGTTGTCTTGCAACAGGGTGACTGCGCGCTTGGTAGCCTGGCGATGCTTCCCAAGCCGCGGCGTGTTCTTGAGATCGGTTACCTGCACCATGGAAGAGATGCCGCTGGGAGTGAAGTCCAAGAGCTCTCTGATTCCTTTCTCAAGGTACTGGATCCTCCATTTGAGAAACTTCTGCCTCTTCTCCTCGTCGCCGAAGGCCTTCTCGTAGAGATCCTTGTCTTGGAACTCCCCGTACACGTTGTAGCACACTGGGTGACCCTCTCTGTCGACGCCGTGCATGAACACGGCCTTCTCGAGCTCTGGCAGGCCGAGGTCCTCCTCAAGGAGGGCCTCGATGCCGAATTGTTTCCTCCAGATGACGGCGTTCTTGAGCATCTCGAAGGCCTCGTTGACCTTGAAGTCACGGGCACGGAGGAATTTGAGGAGGACGGTGTCGCTTTTCTCGTCGCCCACGAGGGGGACGCCCCAGATGAACACCTCCTCCGGAGGCTCCGCTGGAGGTGGAACAGGGGTCTCAGCTGGAGTTTCCTTTACGGCATCCTCCGCGGCCGGAGTGAACTCCTCGGTGGCCAATAGCGGAGGGACATCGACGGGGACGACGGTCTCCTCGACGGCTTCAACTGTCTTCGAGTCGTCACCCTCGACGAGAACAACATTCTCCTCCACCGGTAGCGGAGGAGGTAAAGTCTCCTCCTTTACTGGTGGGACTGCCTCACCTTCGGCGGCTGGTATCGGAGGCTCCACCTCTGTCACCGCCGGCGGTGGAGAAGGTGCTTCATCCTCGGCTGGCTTCTCTGGAACTTCCGGTTCAGTCTTAGGTTCCTCCGGGGCAGGGACCACCGGCTCTTCAGCTTTAGGTTCCTCCTCTTTGGCCGGAGGAGGCGGAGGAACGAACTCGTTGTTGGCGAGGGCGGCTTGGACGAGCTGCTTGAGCTCATCGAGCGCCTTCTTTTCTGGGTCAACGGCGTCAGCTACGACGCTTCTCTCCTCCTTGGATACAGTCTCTTCGGCCGCGGCCACCCCAACGTCCCCAACATCTGCCTTCTTGGACTCCTCAGCCACTTCGGTTGCTTCAGGGACGGGTGCCGGAGATGGCGCCTCAGTGACCACAGTCGTCTCCTCGGCGATGATGACCTCGACGGCCGGGTATTCTTCGGGTGCTTTGCTTTGAGTTTCTTCCGCCATGAGAGAGAGAGAGAGAGCGCTTAGTGAGAGAAGGTGGAGAAGGAAGAGAGTACAAGTATAAATAAATAAATAGAGTAGGAGTGGAGAATAAAATAAAGGTAAATTTTCTTTTTTAACCCCTACCTTTATTAATTTCTCAAAATAATTTTATAATTTTCCTTTAAAAAAATTTCCTCGTTTAAACTCTAGCATATTTCTATTATAATTCCAAAATTGTAGCAAAAAATATTAAATGTTTTTATTTTCAACAAATCTTATCCAAATTGAGATAATATTTATTAGGTGTCATATTCACTATTTAATTCTTCTATATTACTTTTTGCCACATTTTTCAATACTTTTGGTTTAATAAGTAATTGGATTAAATTTTTATAGTACAATGTTATTGCAAAACATACATTTTCAGAAATTTAGAGTTCAACTGATATTTAATTTTTATCAATTAAGTATCCAAAAAAAGTTTTTCTTTATAAAATTCAATATTACAGACCTATCACAATTGCTTCATGTGTCAAATTTAGGTAAACAAATAGTTTGGTAATGTACTTGGTCAAATTCTATAATCTAACTTTGAATTGTCAATCTATCCTAAATATTGTGAGTAAATTATATTAAAATGATAAAAAATATATATGAGAGAGTAAAGTAGTAAATAAAAATAATTATGACTATATATATATATATATATATATTAAAATTTAAAAAAAATAAAAAAAACATATGTTTGAATTAGGGATAGTAAGGAATCATGTACCCTTATTTTTTTATTCTACTCATATTCATTCGAATTCAAATATTTTATTTATTATCTATAAGTATTTTTTTTTCATACTCCTACCTAAATCTAAGAAAACTTTTTTTAATATATATAAATTGAATAATATGAGCAAAATTTGATCTTAAAATTTTATTATTAATAACTAAGATTCTTACCAGTTAAATTCGCTCATAATAAAATACCCAAATTCGGATGAACCAATGCAATAGTAACATTAATATTTGCCAACCCAATCAACATAGTAAATTATTAATTTAGTAGCGTGTGGAAACAAGATATGCGCGGAGAAAGTTGAAATATGCAATAATTTAACAACTCCATTCCATGTAGCATTTCGCCATCACAATTTTCCCGTGCAACCTCGTCATCTGCAGAGGCCCCATTGCTGTCTCTTCGTAATTATAATAAATAAATAAATAAATAAAATTTGTCTTTGCATATTCTAATTAATCATTTCATAATAAAAATAATCAATCCGATGACTTCTATCTACCATAGAGTTGATTGTCACCATTTTTTTTTAATTTTGATTTTTTTTTTCCAAAAAAAGGGTTTGGCTACGAACTACATGACGACTAAGATGATCGCATATTTACTTGGCGTGACAAATTTGATCTTAACATTCATATTGTTAGGTACCGGAACTGGAACGCTGTTAAGTAAGCATTTATACTTTGTTTAGCTGTGTCTTTACGAAAAGGACAAAGTTGCTAACAGTACGGATAAATATTAAGAAGTTTATTTTTATTAAAAAATTATAATAAATAATCCTTAGGATAGTTTTGCTTTTACAATCTTATTATTAACAACAAAAATCTTGACCAGTTAAACTAATTGACATATTAAAATAAATAAATTTTATTCCTCGGAATAACATCTTAATCCATTTTTCAACACCATTTTGATTTCTAATAAATTTCAGCTCAGTAACAGAGAAATAAAATTAAAAATATAAAAATAAATATTCAATTTACTTAAAACAGCTACTAAAGAGGTGAAACTTAAGATTACAGTTCTCAGCTCAAGTGGTAATGTGAACCATTTTCCCAACCATTCCTTTTGTTGGAATATGGAATACCAGGGATGAGTAATTGCATTAGCATATTCTAGAGATGGTGACAATGGATGCTGAGAAGGATAAGCAACATTAAGATTCAGTTCTATCTGTTGCAAAAGGTAGAAGGTAAATCCTTTTCCACAAGAAAAGTATATGTCCCTGGTCTTACCAGTTCCTAATTAAGTTGGAAATCCTCCTAATTAGTAAGCCTCCCAAATTCCAAGATTAACAAGTCCTAAAGATCAATCGGCCTTTGTGGTTGATAATAAGATCTTAGAGTCAAAATTTGACTTCAACAATTATTTGCCATAAAAACTTTATTCATGTTGACTGAATGGAACATTAGGTAGGCTGTAGACTTTTTCCAAGATCACCACTAGAAGGCAATTCTTTTCAAAACTACTGAATGGGGGAGTAGTTAGCACAATTCTAACAGCTTAGAAAGAAAAGTAGCCCTTCTAATCTCGAAGCTTGGATTAAATTTAAATGACAAAGTTATCAGTAAAGTTGATAATCCTTCTGGAAGCAACATGAACACCAAAACAGGTGGAAGAAAAAGAATTCTCCATGGGAGAGTAGAATAAATCTCATGTCTTATGGCACTTGCAATAGAGGAGCAACTAGCAAGTCCCAACAACCGTGGCAAAGGCTTGTCAATCTGAATGAAGTACTGTAAACATATAAAGCTTACTGTTGAACAGGAACATAATTTATCCTAGTGCAGAACAATGCATTTACCATTTAAAGCGTCGACTTTAAGCCGGCCCGGAGCAGATGGCGTGGTCTAGATCTGCTATAAGATCTTCAATGTCCTCAATGCCGACAGAGATGCGGACTAGGTCGTCTGTCAGGCCCCTAGCCTCACGGACTGAGGCAGGTATGCTTGCGTGGGACATGAAGCAAGGCAAGCTTATTAGTGACTTCACACTTCCTGTATCAGATGGAAATACAGTGAGTAGCATAGATTTCTGATGGAAAATGTACAATAGAAAGTCGTGTAGATACACTGATTAAGATTGCGAGAGAAGTTATTTTCGAGCTTCAGTGCTTGGACAACACAATTATGTGAGTTCAAACTTCAAACTAAATCGCGTCACAAATATTTTCTAAAAGCAAGTAAATGAATGCTTTACTAATCTAGACGAGCAGATCCGTTTAATAACTCAATTTTTCTTAAACAGAACCCAAGTTATTTTTTTCACTGAGGAATCCTTATTAATGCTAGAGAAACACATCGGAATAGATCTTCTGTCATCATGGGTTATTAAGAGAGGAGTATAATTACCAAAACTAACAGTCACACTGAAGTATTTGGTGTTTTCCACAATATGCTTCGAGAGAGCTAGAGATCCTGTCAAAAAGCTCAGAACAGAACCAGCACCTTTTGCCTGCAAATAAATTGAAAATCAATTTATCTTCTTTTGTCTTAGTAACTCCCCTTTTAACTAGAGCATCTTAGTGAGCCTACTTGAGAATAATGTAAATCACGGCCAGGATGACCAGGAAGTCCAGCATAGTTAACTTGCTTAACTCTTGGATGGGATGATAAGAATTCAGCAAGCTTCTGTGCATTATCCTGTTGAAAAAATTAGAACTAGTGCCCATAAGTACATACAGCTAAAAGCATGCAACAACGAAACAATGCTTAAATTATTGTTCAATTCTATAATTATTGCAACCAGAATCACCCTATTAAGATCGGTTCACCAAGTGGAGACAAAATCCAGGTTTGAGGAATAAATGCAAAACAGACACTCGCGGCCAGACGAAAACTCAAGTTGAAATTGTTCATCCATCAGAGTCCCATGGTTAGCCGACACAAAAATGCTAACCAAAACTGAGCACCTCCCAATTTGTTTGCAGCTATATTTTGTATTTCTAAAATCCTAAGACCTTGTTGCTTCTATGACTTCAATGTTCTGCAAGCTTATCTGCCACTTTACTGCTCTGTAGTTAAGAAACTTGCTTCTATAACTTCAATGTTCTGCAAGCTTATCTGCCACTTAACCGTTCTATAGTTAAGAAACCAACAAGAGCAACTCGTAAGTTTGCAAAAGAAATATTTGCTTGCGTCCTCAAAGTAGCTTAATCATCTGTTAATGACAATTTTTAAGAGTTTGACATTTGCCTAACAACAAATCGCCAAGTATCTTTTGTTTTTTGGCATACATTTGCCCAGGCAAGCATAATAAATTGAGGATTATTACTTCGCTCTTGTGCTTAGTACAACTTGAGCTTTCTGTGTTCAGTGAAACACATTTATTCAAATAGATCTAATTTTTTTAAAAAAAAGCAAACGCATTTACTCAAATGCAGATTTTAGGATGTTCCTGTGCATATCCCAGTATTATTTATATATATTTGCCTGAATAGCTTTGCCAATCACAAGGAATATAGCACTTAAGAATCCCAGAAAAAGTAATGGAGTACAATTCAAGATATCTGCTTATGTACTATCAATTAGGATTGATCATAAACACACAGGGAAAGCATAACAAGAAGGAATGTCTTGTAAAAGCCAAGAATACACTGAACCTGTTGTTTCTCTACACGCAGAGCCATAGTCTTGATGCCTCTTAAGCAAAGCCAACAATCAAATGGAGCCAATCCACTGCCTTCTGCATTTTGAAGAAACGCAATCTCCTTCGCTAAACTGGTGATGCCAAAAAATGAAGAAATTAGTTTAGTTTAATTTACTCCAACATCTTTACTCATCATCATTTCACAGTAATAAGTAAAACAATCAGACATACGGCATGGAAGTCAAAAAAGGAAATCAGATCTAAAGATTCACTTTATCTAGGCTCAGGAAGACAGCCAAATTGGATGTCATGTGCCTCAACTCTTGCAAGAACTTTTTCATCAAAGAGATAATTTTTCTGTTAATTGTTTCTTCTATTTAGCTTCATAAAATTATTTTTAATAACTGGGGTGCACCTCCAGCTTGCTCCAGACTATTGCAATAAGATCAAGGGGAAAAAAACTTCAGTGAGATGAAAGTACTGAGTTCCTTCCAAATCAAAGCACAAGGCCTTCCAGATTTGATAAACACCATAAAATGCCATCTCAATGGTCTAATTCCCTTGCCATTTATATTTTTCTTATCTTTCATTAGTCAAGATTGCAGCCTATCTAATGCCCTTTCTATTTTTATGTACAACAAACACCAAGAAGACCAATAAGATTATGAACCATAAAATAACAAATACAACAAGGTTCCTTACCTTTCACCCTTCACAGCAAGAATTCCTGCCATTAGATCACTATGACCAGAAATAAATTTAGTGGCCGAGTGCATTACTATATCTGGATGCAGAGAAGTTTACATTAGATCATAAGCATCATCAAAATGATTCTATTCTAGTTATGGGTAATTGTCCATTTGGATACCTGCACCAAGTTCTAACGGCTGAGATAGCACTGGTGACAAGATACTATTATCCACCATAACCAAAGCACCATATGAATGAGCTATTTCAGCAATTTTCTGCCAAAAAATCAAAGTATTTATGGAGGCATTTCATAATGTAACAATAAGTGTTTATCTGGAAATAATAACCAACGAACAGCATAGTATAAGATAAAAAAGAGCCAATCTGCATTTGACAACAGTAAATATGGTATTTGATAAAGAACTTAGATTGGTTATGTATTTTCTTAGCAGTTAAATGGAGTAGTTAGCAGAAGATCACATTCACAATGGAAAGAAGTGCTAATCAGGTATGATACTCCCTTGATGACAACATAATGACTGCCGTATAGTGTTTACAGAATAGGGACGAAATTAAATTTATTCAATCAGTAGCGTATTCCCATCATTTGGTATAAAAATGGTACCGCATCAATAAATAAATAAATAAATATCTAGAAACCAAAAAAAGTAGCATAAGAGTGACCAAGAGGGAGGAGCAACAAATTCTGAACATGAAGGATTTATTGTAACACCTAGGACCGAGAACAACGATTTAAAAACTTACAAATACAGTTTGCTATACTGAAAAGAGATAGCTTGAAGAAGTAAAGTTGAAATTGTTTATCAATACAAGTCATTGGAGGATAATTTCACACCAAATAATAATACACTAAGGCATTAATAGAATATACATCTATACTTCGGTAGAAGGTGAAACAAAGAGATCAAAAAACACCTTTGAATTATGCACATGACTTTCCAGAAAAATGAACAGTGAAGCGTCAAACAAAGCAATGTTTCTGTTCACTTACTCGTATATCAGTGACCTGTTGTCGAGGATTTGTGGGACTTTCTAGCCACACAAGCTTTGTTAAAGGTCCAATCGCAGATGACACCTCGTTCACTATAGATGTGTTAACTCTTCTGCATTGTCAAAATATCTTAGGTCTTCAGTATTGGAGAACTGCGACATGTCTATGGCTAAAAAAAGAAAAAAAAAAGGACAAACTAACTTCACTATAACCCCTCTCTTTGGAGCAACATGTGACAGCAGCCGGTCAGAACCACCATATATGTCATCTCCAGCAAGAATTTCCTGTCCTGCAGAAACAAGGGTGGTCAACCGATTGTGCATGATCACTATATGTCAGAAAAAATGAAGGGAAAAATGAAGGGAATTCACACCAGCTTCAACAAGATGTGTGACAGTAGTGAGGGCAGCCATGCCACTAGTGAAGCAAAATGCTTGATCAGCTTTTTCAAGCTTAGCCATAAGACTGATTATTTACAGAAAGAAACGCAATTATTATCAAAATTTCAGAAACGATTATATAGGACACTTGATAGTTTAATCTACCACCATCAGTAACAAACCTTTGCAGCACATCTCGAGTAGGATTACCACTTCTGGTATAGTCATATGTGCCATAACTAGTTGCTGAAGGCTGGAAAATGTTGAAAAGAAATAACAAGAACAAAGAACTTTTCAATTAGCATGTGTGAAATTATTATGGTAGAAATTAAGTGAAAAAATAGAAGAATTGCAGCAGAAGACACATTTATGCTACTAAACATATAAAGGAACATTCAATCTAAACTGGATCCTCAACTGTAATCAAATCACAATATAAATTATAGTTCAAGGCGGAATTTTAAAATTGATGTGTACTAACTGTACTAGATCAAGATACAATTGTTACTGAGATACCATGTGCTGGTACGGTAAGTACAAGTATATTGTAGTGTCAGTATGTGGAGTACCCTACATTCATAAAAAGAGAGATTTAAAGTCATGGCTTAAGGTAGACAACGTATTGAGAAATAAAAGAGAAATTGAAGTTTTCATTTAATATGGTACCACTAACCTAATGATAGTATTAGCTATAACACCATTGAAAACATTAAAGCCAAGTTAAGCTCATTAGGTCATAAATACTATTACAACCCTCCTAGTTCCTACCCTCCATGTGGAACTAAACTACTAGGGTACTACAATCTCTCTATTTAAGACCACATGTCTTGCTAAAGCCTAAACTCTAACTCATAGCTCAAAATTATTTCTAGTCACTAGCGCATGGCGCCAACTGATAGTGGCTCCACCTTCCACAACAATCATTTTCTATTGAAATTTCTCATACTTAGAACTAGGCGAGCTTGAAACCATTTTATATGACCCACAGCCCACTTAATAGAAAATTTACCTATTAACTTAGGTAGGTATGAAAAACATGACCCCATTAAAAATATTTAAGCAGAAGTTGATAACATAAAACTCATTAGGTTTTAAATATCAAGATAATACTCCTCTCATATTTTGTGTGCAACTAAACAAATAGATTGTCACATAATATGCAAGCCAAGGATTGAAGTACTAGTTTGAACCACCTAGTATTTATGGTTTGTACAGGTCCAAACTTAGACGGGTACATGAAGCAAATCAAGACCGGTATACATATGATATACATTATATATATAAAGTTAACTAAAATGGACCGGTCCATACTGGGCCAACAATGGACGATTTGGACCAATATGCTAGTTCGGATTAATGTTTAAATCCTTGTCGCAGGCTATTAATGTGTCATTTATCTCGTTATAGATCCTCAATCATTGATGTGTCGCAACAGTGCACATTATAATATAATGATAATGATAAAGGATTCAACAAAACTAGCTATATCATACAATGTTTATGCAGATTTCTGTTAACCTCTTATGCTGAACTAAAGTAAACAACTCCTTTCCGTCTTCCCTCAGAGAGAAAAACATAAACAGATAACAGAACCTTGTCCTTCAATGGCATGCCATATCTATCCTCCTCCATGAACTATACATATATAGATAAATATGCTAAAAATATGTTTTTTACAATAAACCATGTTCTCTTTTCTCCCTAAGAATTTATGTAGAAATAAAATAATGGCTTAGTATCAGGATTTAACTATGGAGAATTTTGTGGCATAGTAAATGAACTTTTACCTGCTTAAATGTGGATGTTTGGTATAACGGCGTACTCAAAGCTTCATAAGGATCAAAAGAATTGCCAAAGCTAGTCAATATCGTTGCCATGCCTGGTTCCCTCTTCTCCAACTCTGCAAAATTTAGTATGTAAATGCATGCGAGCAGATGTTAATCAACCAAACAGAAAGACTAATCAAGGAGACCAAACAAACCCAATTCTAGAGATAAATCTCCCAAGCGATCAGCAAGACCTTCCGCCACGGTCGAAGTGCTTGTGTCCTTTTCCCTGTCCCCACAGCCAAGACTGGTGTCTGGTCTCAGGGACATTTTCACCAAAGGCGATGAGCCCCTCCTCCACGAGAACCCCAACCTCCCGCTTAAACCCCCGCAACCCCTCAAGTCCTAAAATTGAAGCAGCTGTTTGACGTTAGAGTTCGTGTTCACTAATTGAACAAAAAAGATGAAATTTTTCTTTGACGGCGGAGAGAAGAGAAGGGTGTTGGATCCAATTTCTTCTTACGGAACAGCGACCATGAAGGGGATTGGAGACGAGCAGGCGAACGATGGAGGAAGATGACGACGTGGCAGGGGCTGCCGCCATAGAAGCCTAGGCCTCCGCTTCGCGCTGCGCTGGGGGCTCGCACGCACGGACGGCGGAAGAGGGTGGCGGCGGGGCTGTAGGAGTCCGATGAACGATTTTTCGCATTAATACCTCAAAAATTTAATCTCGGGATTTCGTAGAGGTTTTAAACGCAAATGTCAACTGCACCTGAAAATTTAGGTAAATTTGTACGCTGCATGAGAAAAGATAATGCAGGAAGAATTAGATTATGAGAATGAAAAAAAAAATGTTTTGAGATAATTAAAATTACTGAAATATTTAAAACCACCTCAATTTTCTCATTTCAATCCTAACGTTTTAATTTGTTTTTCTTTCAAGCCATCATATTTTCTCTTCCAATACATATGGCGTTACGCTTATTTGAAATGAAGAAATTTATAAAGAAAAATAAAAGTAGAATATGGATGGTGGACACTTATTAGACTAAGTTCTGTTTCTATGTGGATTCCATCTAACAAAACATAGTCTAAGAATAAAAGTTAGTTAAAATAATCTTCTGATATAATTTAACTTTGTATCATAATCATTCAAATACTATTTAAACATAAAAAATATCTTAGTTGATCATAAACTTATGTTATTATGATGTAGCTTAGGCTAGTGTCATGTGTAGCCATTTGTGTTACTTATGTCAATATTGATTATTGTTGTTACTTATGTCACCCTCCAACGGCCGGCTAACAAGCTCCGCCGGCGTCTACCAAACAGCCGCCCCTCTCCGCTGTGAATGCTGCCCCGGATGTGAATCCATCTGCTGCTCATGACTCTGACGTGACTTTCTCCTTTTCCCTAGTGATTTACTCACTTTTCTTTGTTGATTTTTCTCTTATTTTACATCCGTCCAAAGAAACACAAACGTGTGCATCATAGTAGAGAAGGAAACGCTGAAGGGATGGGAGGAAGCTCGTGGGCTGCCACTTTTACGGAGCCAATTATCGTTCCTTGTTTTGGCTTACTTTAATTTAACCCACTCAGATGTTCTGTTCGATGCGATGCATAGTGTAAAACTTCCACCGACGTGCGGCGACAAAATTTCTGGGTAATGCCTTTCTGTTGCTCCTCCCCGACTCAATCATCCTCCGCAACGAAATCTGTCAAGCGGAGGAACCATGGAATCGCCTCCCGACGATGACTTCTGCTCCATCTGCCACGATAGCTTCACCCTCCCTTGCCAGGCAAATTGCTCCCACTGGTTCTGCGGTTAGATCTCTCTCTTTCTCCCTCTCGCTCGCACACACAAACTAAACCCTAATTCTGGTTTCCGTTATTACGAATCATATATATTTCCCGTTTTCCGTTGTTTGTTGGGTTGAATTGCAACGTGCCAGAGATTTTAGAAGATCAGGATTTCGTCTAGATCGCAGCCTTGTGTTGTCAGCATCCAATTCTTGTTGATTCCTTCCAGCGCTCTCGCTTTCTTTGGTGTCAACCTACTGGTCCTCGATGCGTTAAATGTTCAAAATGAATTGGATTCGGCATGGATGTCAGGTCTTGTCTCTCAAGGGACAGTTTTCAATCTGCCACCCAAAACTTGGTAGAATCCCAATTTTAGGTTCAATATGATCGATCTTTTTATCAAATTAGTGTTGCCGAAATAAACTAAACATTATCGTTGTATGAGATGAAATTTAGGATGGATTTGAAAAAAAAAAAAACTATCAATTGGCATGTTGCAGTATAACCGACATTTTCGTATCAATTTCGTTGTTCTTTAACTTTCTTGTTTAATTTTATGCTGTGGCATTTCCTCAATTCTAATGTTATTTTGTTGGCTAAAGGCTCTTACAATACTCATGCGAGCTTTTCTGCTTTAGTATATAAAGCTGACTAGTAGAGGTTGGTATTTGCAGCCTGTGCATTTTTCTTCATATTTTTTTATGGTAAACAAACGAAAATTTTCCAGTGGCAATCATTCATCGACATTCTTGATCTCAAATGTTACTTAGATTTACTCAGATTACGCATATAGCTTGTATCTTTGAGCATTGTTGTTATCATCAACTCAAATACATCAATGATGATAAAATGTGCATTTTATTCTGATTCCGATGATAAAAGAATGAAAACCGGTGGTGTTCACTCCATGTTTCCCAAGTCTGAGTGGCAGGATCAGCAGGTTACTTTATCAATTTGTTGTCTAGTAACTATTTTAAATATGCTTTAGTAACTATCTCCACTCATTCTCAGGACGATGTATTTTGCGTGTGTGGCATCATGGATCAGCCCTTCATCCGTGCAAGTGTCCTATTTGCCGTCGATTCATAACTTTGCTTATACCTGCTGATGCTGCTGTACAACAGAGGCAAGACACAGAAGCTAGTCGAGTACTTGAAAACATTGAGAAATACAACCGTAACTTCGGTGGAGCCCCATCCAGCCTTGTACAGGTACTTTGTCCATCATTCTGGATCTTCATAAGTTATTTGGGGCAATAATTAGAAAGTTACTACCAAGTTGATATATAAGCTACCATTTTTCTTATTTTGAGTGGGATTCTTCCCAACTATTTGCCGACATGATGTTTAGATGAATATTCATCTTGAGATATTGAATATAATTCTCGTTCTTTAAAGTTTCATTGACGAAATTTTAGTTGGTGAGATTTTCTTTATGGCTACAGAATGCAATACTTATAAATCTAAAAAATCATGAAAAATGAGTTTTTCTAAAAAAAATCACTCTCAGTTATGCTGCCTTCAACGCAATATTTGCTCAATATTAGATGATTAGGCAATCCAAGATTAAATTGTTAAAGGTTAACATCTGGCATCACAGAGGCTACGAGACTTACCATTCTTCACTCGGAGGCTGTTAAGAGAACTGATGGATCCGCAAAGGTCGCTGCCTCTTGTCTTTAAGGCACGAATGATTTTTGCTGTAAGTAAATTGTAACCTGATTGAAGTGCTGAACTGAATTGTATTTTCATTTTCTAAATTAATTTGTAGTCTTTGAGGATCATTCATATCTGTTTATAGTCAAGTGTGTGTATACATCAAGAACATATGTATATCGCATGGTCGCAATCAGTATTTTGCCTATGCCTACAAAATCCGTCTGGTTCTCCTTGAAGTAAGGATTCAATTTCCACTCATCTTCCTGATACATTACAGACGCTGCAGAGTTTTCTGTTTATTTCCTTTTAATTGAAAGTTCTTGATGTGGATTTTTTTTTATTCTTCAATTATCCACATTTCTAGCAAACCTTTTCTATTAAAAATATGCATATATTCTTCTATTTCTGATTAATTGACTTTTATTGATTCAAATGCGAAAGAATTTGATGAATGCTCTGATTAGCTTTCTTCTCATTTATGACAGCCACGAGTTATTACTTTAGCATGCCTGTGTATATCTCTTCCAAAGTGACCCGCAACCCATTTAATATATAAATGTATATAAATATATACACAAACTAAAAATAAAAATAAAAATACTCAAATAAATAATATATTTTAATTGTGTATTATAAGTATAAAATATAGTGTATGTATATATATATACACACATGGGTTACATGGGCCAACCCATTTATGATCCGGCTTGACTTGACTAATTTCATATTATAAAATAAGTGGACTGCCCAAACATAATTATACTTGGCAACTTGCCTAACTTGTGTCCTGTTGGGTCGGGTTGGTAGATCGAATCAATTTTTGTCTGCTCTAATATGTATTCATTTGTTAACAATTGATTGCCTGCTCTAATATGCACCCATATTATGGAGTTCTAGCCATTTCTTCTAATTCTTTTGGCTCAATGATGTATAGGCCTTATGCAAACCAGTCACATGCCAGCATTCACTTGCTGCCCATAGCTTAGAACACAACATGTTAAAAAGGGGAAAGTGGTGGGAGGTTCCATGTCTTATTACTGATAATACACTAAATTTTAGCATCTACTCATTATTTTTTATAATGAGAACAAATTGCAATAAGCACATAGGCACTAGCTAGGTTGGATTGTCAAAGCTTCCATCTATTTGTGTATTTAGTTATATTATATTAATGTAGCACTATAGCAAATATCTAGAGTTGTCTGTCAACCAATTAACCATAAGGTTGTCAAGGAATCACCTTTAATGGTTGATTATTGGAACTTGATGTGGTCATATTCTATAGTAATTCAAATTAAAGTCACCACGAACTTTGATTATGAACATCGATGGAACAATCTTATTGGAGAAAATGGTTGCAACACCACCCATATCTGACTAGTACAAACTAAAAAATTTAACTAGTTCGGATTAAAATTTTAAACCTTGCCTATGAGTTTATCTATGCATCCTCACCTATAATACTCAAGTCATGTCAAGATGAGCAGATGGTAAATGATAATAGGAAGTCATATAAAGATTCGGTTGTGATACGCAATAGTCGGGTATTTAATATTACATTGTCATGTGGAGTGTGGACAACTTGAAATGCCATTGGTTTAAGTGTTGTTGAATACTAGGGATGGTTACTGGTAGCGTGTGGGACTGTGGGTAGATACTGGCCTGTCTTGTTTGCATATGGGTATTACATGCCAGCAATATAGTTGTCTTAGCCTACTTGGGCACTTTTCAGCTAGGCTTTGCCACTCTAGTGCCCCTCTAGGGAGGTGGGCTTGGCTGCTCAAGCGCCTTATGAGCAAAGCTGGGTCTTGTTACTCAGTTGCCTCCAAAGTGGACTAAGCGAGAGCAGAGTGAGCCAACATCTAACCTCGGAGTGGTATTCACTTAACTGCTAGCTGCCTTTTTTGTGTCTTCGCTTTAGGGCCTCAATTGCCCTCAGGATGCTTCAGCCTTGGGTTTTGTAGGTTTGAGTTGGGCATTAGGCAAGTGAGCCTTGGTGCAATGGGCTTAAGTCACTTGAGTATTGCTACACTAGGCTCTTGGCTTGGGTCAATTATTTGGGATGTCCCCTTCTAGCTGCTCAGGTGCTGGATTTCATTTGGACTTGGTGTTTTTGCCTTCAAATTTATCTACACCAGAACAAAAGCTTGTGCTACTTATTTTTGTCTTAGTTTATCGCATATTGTTAATAATTCCTGGATGGAGAAACTTTGAACAATGACAGTATGGACAACCCTGGTTAGTGGACAACAAAGTCAAATCTAAGTGTAGATTCTATAGAACGAAACATGCATTGAATATTAGAATTTGACATCTGACGCATATTGGTAAAAATAAGCAATCCCTATACTCATATTTGTCTCAGATTCCATATTTTTCTTTCATCTGCTGAAATATTAAAGGGTGAGTGGTGGTCTTTCATTTCTGAGGTAATTTATTGAGAGACAAATTTTCCAGATGGTGCTAAGTGCAATATATGTGCTGAGTCCAGTGGACATTCTCCCTGAAGGTAAGACCCCACATGTACATGATTCTTGTGGATTTTTACTTATGTTTTTCTTCTGTATATTGGTTTCCTGTTTTTCTGGTTTCATGATTGATGTGATACTAATGGTACAGGAGTGTTTGGATTTGTTGGTCTTCTGGACGATCTCATCATTGTGCTGATTGTCTTCCTCCATCTCTCTACGATATACCGTTCTGTACTGCTTTACCGCCATGGAGGTTCTTGAATGGTTTTCTCTAAATATGCATCCATCGCAGAGCCTTTTTTTTATGTAGATCTCTCTAGGCCTCAGATGATGCAACTCACTCTAGCATGTCAATTGTCTCACAAGTACTCCTGATTGGGCTATAAGCCTATAAGCCTTTTCTACAGCTTTCACATGCTGTCATTACATGTAGTAGGGTACTTGTTACAGGGATCTTTCAGTTCTTTCATAATGGTCATTAGTGCATTTTTGCGGTAATCTGCGTACGATGTGGCACGTTTCTAACTTAACGCACACATGGATAGGATGTTATTCCATTATAGTGGGCTAGTTATTTCAGAACCACCATATATTTTCCGGATGAACTTGCTCTGTTTCTAAATATATGAGACATCATAAGCTATTTGACGCTGTGAGCGTCGAACGACAACTGGTACTTGAATAACATTTCTCTAAGATCCTTACTATTAAATGCGTCCGAAACTATTTTTAATTGGTAAGCTAATCCTGCGTGTTTATCTAGTTTCGCATTCTTGATGTTTGGTTGTTTGACAATATATTCGAGGTTGGGCTTGTATCTGCCAGGGAAGTGATGAGTGATAAAAAAAAAGGCCTTTCCAGCATGGAGACTGAAGCATCAACATGTTTAACACTCGTAATAGTTATTCCATTTGAAACAATTCCATTCGCTGAGATATTTTGGAATGCTATCTCGAAAAAGTGAGGCTCATCTAGTTTGGAAACAATTTTCTAGAGTTGAGGATATACTAGAATAGTTTTTGAAATTTTTGTTGCAAGCTTCCGAGATAGCCCCGACGCATTCTTAAATGATTGCGCTGAGTGTACTGTTCTAGAGTAATGAAAGTTCAATATTTTGCAAATCTCTTGAAATATTCACAACAGACTTTTTCTCAAACACAAGCAAAGAGCAAAAGACGGGAGGATCCCAAACAGCAGCATTGTTTGCGTCTTTAATTTACAAAGATCACCCATAATTATCCGTTGGTATTGAATTCGCCACTAGCATGGACCGACTTTACTGTCTTATCATACTCATCTTCTTCTTCCTCGTTCCCTTCCTTGTCTTCTTCTTCGTCCTCTGAGGAGTCATCCTGCGGCCACCCGTAGCCTGAGATGGAGCGAGATGTCTTTGGAATTGTTCTGGCTTCTGTTAGAATTTTCCTGATGTCATCCACGCTCTGGGTGGAGAAGGTAGGAGCACTGTTGTCCCTCCTGTAGTACAATGCCTGTGCCGTTTCAGTGAGTTCCCTCGGCAAGTTCTTAAGGAACCATGGGTGGTTGCGTATTTCCTTCATTGTTATCCTCTGCGTTGATCACATTACACGCCAATCCGATGATACTTCTTTTCGTACATAAATTGGTAGTATTTAGATAATATAGAAAATAGAAATAAAAGAAAGTACAAAAAATTAGTACCCGCATTGGATTTGCAACGAAGATACGGGAAATGAGGTCCCTGCACTCTTGAGATATGTGAACGTAGTCTGGTATCTTGTATTGAACGGACATTATCTTCTGCAATCAAATTATGTAACCAAACTAGAATCAAAGAGTAGTTTTTTAAACAGACATGATAGAACTTTGCTTGAAGAAAGGAACTATTCAATTTTTGCGCCTTTGGCTAAGATCAAGTCTAGATTATGCAGAATAAAAGATTAAGTTTGCAACTTTACCCTGATGGTCTTCTTTATGTTCTTCGGATCATTGGGGTCCTCGAATGGGTAAGCACCGACTAGCATAACATAAAGAGTTGCTCCACAAGACCACACATCTGCTTGCTACACTTGTTTTTAACACAATTAGATATAGAAGTGGCTTGAAATATTAGCTGTAAACAACAGGCAAACTGCTATAGTTAATATAGAGTAGAAAGAACAATAAACGAGCCCAACTATTTGATAGCTTAGCTTTTAATTATTGATACCGTTGAAATATAAATTAGAGTTACTAGGATTATTGTCATGAAAATTGTTTGGTGATCAGAACCTAGGAGCATCCAAGAGTAGCACCGATGGGGAACATGTGCAATGAATAATTAAAATCACTATGTATAAGACATAACTAATATATTTATGATAAAGAATGCTGCTAAGGGAAGAGAACTAGTTGGACGGATTCGCTAAAATGAAAGATCCGCCTGTGTTTTCTGTCTAAGAAAACAGGGAGGAAAAGAATGAAAAATAGATTGAATCTAGTAGCCCGCCTGTGTTTTCTGTCTAAGAAAACAGGGAGAAAAAGAATGAAAAATAGATTGAATCTAGTAGCATTTTGTGACTAGATTTGTGTTTTCTATTTTTTCCTTCCAGTTTTCTGTCTAAGGAAACACACAAATGGAAAAGGTAGTCCTGCAAGAGGAATTAAAAAGTATGCTAGTGAATAGTGATCATCTATCGTCTCTCCTTGTAAGAACAGGTTGGATAACTTGGACCACTATCATGTGGCAGCCACTCACTGTCACAGCGACATCAAATAGAACTTTTGGGATACCATGCATTCTGGTACCTTCTCTCTGTATGTCATTCCCAGAACGATTGCATGTACCAAATTTTCTCATGGGTCTGGGTGATTCATAAATTTCGGACCAACAGGTAAATGAGTGACACATGCAGCAACAAGTGGAATTGAACAATCACAATAACGCCATATCCAAAATGCCACAATTAATTTGTACTTGTCTTTTCTTTTCACAATTGATTATGAAGAACAATCATTTGTTAGCATACTATTAGAATACTACCCAAAAAATGTTGAACAATAAGAAATCATGAACAACTTAATTACCTCTAATAATATTCACTCAGAACTTTTCTTTTAATAGTCATTATGTAGCTAGTTCTCTGTTTTCTCATAAGCTTATGGATTGGCTTATCCAATGTCTGGCCAATGTTTTCAGTCAGTGTTCTATAATTCAGAAGGGCTCCCATGGTTCAGCCAGTTGGATTAATGGATTGATCCTGAACCGTCCAGCTCAATCACCAAAAATATTTGGATAAAATTTTAGTCGATTCTAGAATCGACTAAAATCAAGTAAATACTTTAAATATGAATGATTGAGTGTGCGCCGTATTTCTCAAAAAATACGAATTATTGATTTGTATATTTTTTGTTTTAATATATTTTGGAGGTATCTCTAATTTATTCCTTTCACGCTTGTCACTAGGTGTCACGCCCCGGTCGGATTTGCCTAAGAATAGCGCTTATCCGCTGTCTCAAGGCAGTCCGGCAGAATACCGGAACACAACTATCTAGGGTTTCCGACCCAAAATTCGAAACCCTAACTTCCCGAATAATTCTTATCCCCAAATTACAAATCGCTCAGAGAAAACCCTAACCTAATTTAGGAAAGCCGGAAAGAATCGGAACCCTAAAATTAGAAATCGAACCTTAAATCAAATAATACCTCTCTGGTCAACTTGGTCAAACTCTAATTTTGACCCGGTCAACCGATTTCCGCCGCACCGCTTGAATTAAAACCTCAACGCTGACGTCAGCCTGCGTCAGCACCAAAATTCGCCGCCGCGCGCATTTGATTTCGGCCGCTGACGTGAGCCTTGCGTCAGCCTGCGAAATCGAATTCACCACGCTCAATTTCGCCTTTGACCGTGCTGTGTTGACTTTTCCTCGTTTCGAACGCTGCTCCGTTCAAATCCTCGCGTCGTCTTCTCCGTTGGAACGAACGCCGAGAAGGGTGCCGGGTGCCGATCGAATGGAGATGCCCTCGCCTCCCCTCAGCCGTCCGCCGTCGCCGACCGTCGAAGCTCGTTCCGCTGCAACGGAGAAGATTGCAAAACATAGGGAAAGAAGATCGAAAAGAAAGAAGCTTCATTTATTCGCCTGATCAGAAACTTACAGACTCTCCTCACTCCGGCGACCCCGCCGCCGGTGCCCTCTTCCCTCCCTCGCCGGTGATCCTCTGATCACCGGTTACAATCACTCTCTCAAGCTTACTCTCGACGAAGCTTCCCCAAGCTTCGCTCCTGCTCTCGGCTGGTGGAGTTGATGGTATTGAATCGCAGATCCCCCCTCTTTGCTCTCGATGCTCCCTTTTATTGCCGCGTGACGCCGCTTCCTTCCGCGTCCGCCGCAGCCTCATCTCCAGATTAGGGCCCGCTTGCCCGATTCTCTCACCAGGTTGAGGTCAGCGCTGCCTCTTGCTCGCGTTGATCTACTGCCGAGTCGCCCGACCCCGAAGGTTGCGGAGAAGACGCCGCCGCGTCCGATTTCTCCGACGGAGACGCGATCGAATACGATGCCATATCCTCTTTTCTGATCTCGAGGTCAACGCCCCCTATTTTGACCGCTGTATTTCCAATTTGGGCTGCCGCATCTAGCTTGCTGAGGAGATGATGTCGGCGCGCGTGCAACTCTCGAGCCTGATGTGGCTTTGTTTGGGTTCAGGTTGTTACGTGGCCCACTGGGCCTTGGGCTGAACCGCCCTGACCCAGGCCTGACACTAGGGATGGCAACGGGACGGGTCGGGGTCGGGTTTTGCCATCCCCGACCCGACCCTGACTTCCCCAAACCCGTCCCCGAACCCGACGGGTTTAGAAAACCCTACCCCACACCCGCCCCCGCGGGGAAACCCGACCCCGCCCGACCTAAAAAATAAATATATATTATAAATAATATTTTAAAATTAATTTGCATTCTTTATTCATAATATATAAATAAAAAAATATTTTACATAAACTATATCATCATTTCTACATAAATTATTAAAATTTAATAACTAGGTTATAACTTATAAGAGATAAATTTGTTGTTTTAATAGTTGGGGCGGGTTCGGGGTTGGGTTCGGGGCGGGTACCTAAATTCTCATACCCGACCCCGACCCGACTATACCCCCGTCGGGTTTTCCCCAAACCCGACCCGACCCCTGGTTAAATCGAATTTTTTCCGTTGACTTCGGGTCGGATTGGATCGAGGATAAAATTTTTTGTCATCCCTACTCGTCACTCTCCTTAAAAACACATACCTCCCAGATTCCAGTCGATATGTTCAAAATATTTCCGGGATGGTAACTAAAGATCCTCGTCGTTAGCGTCCTTCATCAAGGACCATCCAACGTGACCAGGCCATGCCATCCACTCACTGATGGGACACTTGAAGTTTACTTAAAATACTCTTCATTCTTCAAAGAGGATGCATGCATTCAAGACCAAGACCCACGCGCCCTGCCCACATAAAACATCAAAAACAATTAATTAAACACCACTACGGCGGTCTTCCTTCCCACCCAAATGTCACTCTTACCCACGAAAAGGCATGGCCCACGACGCCCAACACCTCCAAATTCAAGAAAACAAACACTGCTTGCCTTCTCCAGCCCAATCGCGAATATCGATGTGACCTCACATCAAGCTAGTAAGCCATTATTCTAAATTGCCAATTACTGTCAAAGTAATAGCAATAAAGGTGTACATGGCAATTTATTAGAAGGATATGTAATTTTGTCGAGTGATTCACACACGTCTTTTAGACAAAAATAAGACATTCTCCATAGAGTATAAAAAATAAGACATGGCCCACGACGCCCAACACCTCCAAATTCAAGAAAACAAACACTGCTTGCCTTCTCCAGCCCAATCGCGAATATCGATGTGACCTCACATCAAGCTAGTAAGCCATTATTCTAAATTGCCAATTACTGTCAAAGTAATAGCAATAAAGGTGTACATGGCAATTTATTAGAAGGATATGTAATTTTGTCGAGTGATTCACACACAAGTCTTTTAGACAAAAATAAGACATTCTCCATAGAGTATAAAAAAGAGGTCGACCTCGTATATTAAATGTGGCGGCCCAGAGAAGACTGAAGGCATTATCATATTATTCCAACGTAGAAACCTAGTGATTTTTTTATATAAACAACCATTAGAATATGGATACGATTTCCAAATATGCTCGAATTAGCTAGGCGAAGTTTGTAAAGGCTGAAGAAGGGAGTCACCTTCCCGTCGTACTCGCGGGGCGAGAGGACCTCCGGGGCGATGTATGCTGGCGTGCCTACCGTTGATTTCGGCCTCGAGTGTAGCAGCGAGGACTGCGATGATTAATTAAAAGAAACAATTTCTGTGCTTTAGACGAAGAAATGATGTGCTATGGTGTTCATAAGTGAGAGGGTACGAAAAAAGAGAACCTTTGAGTAGCCGAAATCGCAGATCTTAAGGCGCGGAGCTGGGCTGCCGTCAAGCAGTGTGTTCTCGAGCTTCAGATCCCGGTGGCAAATTTGCTGAGAAATTGATTATTTTACTCGGAGTTTTTTTGTGCGCTCATGCATAAATTATTTGATCTTCAATTTCTATGTAAACAAAAATTTTCGGTAATTTGTACCCGGAAATGGCAGTAGCTGACACCGCAGATAAGTTGCTGGAAGAAATATCGCGCCTGAGAAAAAAGAATTTAAGAAATTCTCAGATTTTATTCGCTCTCTCCAATTATTTGTTGCAAAAAAAAATGTTTTTATTTGCATCGAGAATTATGAGGAAATCAATTTGGGGGGACCTCGTCTTCGCTGAATCTGCCGGCTTCACAGATCCTCTCGAAGAGCTCGCCGCCCTTGGCGTATTCCATCACGATCGCCAGATGCGTCGGCGTCAAGACAACCTGGATCCAATAATTCCGACACCAGAGAGAAGTATAAGAAAACATAACCGACGCAAAAGAGATTGCTTAATCCCAAATCGATCGGATCACCGGACCTCCTTGAAGCGGATGATGTTGGGATGACGAAGCGAGCGGTGGTTGATGATCTCCCTCTCCACATTCCCATCAATCTACGCCCCCCAAGAAACAACAACAGCACCAAATCAATCAAAACAGGGGAAGACAAAAGGAGCGGCAACGAAATCAGATCCGGCGAGGATCGGCCGGGAAGCGCTCACCCGGTGCCCTCGCTCGATGTACTTCACGGCGGCGAGCTCCTTGGTCTCCTTGTGGCGCATCAACCTCGCCACGCCGAAGTTCCCCGATCCGATGTCGCGCACCATCTCGTACTTCTCCATCCTCCCCGATCTCCCCCTCTCCACCTCGGTCGGTTCTTCCTCGTTGTCCGCGTTCTCCAAGCAAACACAGCTAAAGGTAAGCTTCACTTGCAACGGAACTACCAGTGTATTTATATTCTCCTATTTTTCTTCACTTCCCTGGGCTCCGCGCGAGTAGAGAGCGGAAGAGAAGGTTTAGAAGACAGATACCTTCTCTTCCGCTACCACAACAGCACCATCTCTGTCATTGGTCACACAAATAACATCAATCTTCGCCCACAGATTCGGGTGGGAAACCGGGTGATGCAGCGTCGAGTACAATTAGATTATTTGGCGCTACTTAACGGCGAAGGTTTGATTCCGGTTCAGCCATCTGCCACCCGACCCACGTCACATAACTGTGGAGGATTCCGTGGCGGAGCTGGGCAGGACCCGGAGTCGGGCAGGCAACACGATGCCGCCCCAGAACGCGTGAGATGGCCCCACCTAATGCTGATCCTGACGAGAGCATTTGTCAGACGGACGGGGTTCGTCGTTTCTGGAGTTTGGTATCTCGATTGAGAGAGGCGAGCTCGTGCCGAATGGATTGCCGCACGGGGGTCCAGGGCGGGCTGGGTGGCACGTGCTGGACATGTAGGAATGTTGGGATTGAGAATGGGCCGATGCGTCGGTCGGATCTCGAATTTTGTGCTTGTGGTTCGGTTTATTTTTTTTATAAATTCAAGTCAAACTTATTACCAAGTATAGATAAATTATTTTATAAATAATTAACTTTATTATTACTTGATTAATTTATGTATATATATTTAAATAACATGATACGGGGCCATACGGCATGTGATGGAGTTGCGATGTGAAGGTCTAACTCAAGTCGCATCGGGCGATAGTTCGGTTCAATTTACACGCTCCCAACATTTGAAATACGGAAGGCAAAATTTTCAAGTTTTGGTCCGTTCCGCGGTTCCGGTCCTTCCGGATAACACGCTTTACTCATTTAATATCCTATTCGTTAAGTACGAGTTGAGAACACAGAAAACCGAAAGTAGTGCGAATTTTGAACCGCCAAACCGCAAAATCTTACCCTATAAAACAATAATATAATATGTCCAGTAACCCAAATATTTTAATATCAATTAAGGAAAACAATAATTTTAAAATCACAAACTAAATAATATATACTATAAAAAACAAAGAAATAAATTCAAAATCCAACGGTTGATAATATAACTGAGCAAACTCTGTAAAATTTCTGACCAATTAAATAATAAATATTTTTAAAAATATTTTAACCCTTTTTCTCTTTTTCTCTATTACTGTTTTCGTCCTATCCCTTTGAGCCAAATAAAAAAACTCTATATTTAAAAGATAAATTAATTGAAATAATTCAAATATGATGTGTGTGGGTCTGTGGGGTGGATGGAAGGAGTGGACTTCCGGCTCATGCGTAGGCTAGTTGTACAAAGGGAAGAAGGGAGGCTAACAATTCAAGCCGTCCTTTTTTGAATAGAAATTAGGGTTCATGCTTTACTTTTGGACTGAAATTTCTTCTAAATAATGAAAAAAAAGGAAGAAAGAGAATGCACTGTCCCAATTAAATCTCTCTCGATGGACAGTTTAATTGAAGTACGGGGTAAGGCAGTTGCTTTCTACTTTGTGAGTGCGCGTTCTTTTCTTGATTAATTAGTGTGCTACACATTTGAAATTCATCGTCTAGTCAACGCTGACTCTTGTGTTTGCCTACCACGTATGAATTATCATTAATATATTATATTTAATTTAATTTAATTTGTACAGGATTATATAAGTCAAATTATCATTATTATATTATTAATATTAATATATTATCATTATTATTATTAAAATTATCTGTTTTGCTCATGCATTAACAAATGCAAACGATGACGATTGTTCATTCCTCCTATGGTTTAGTTTGACGAGATTAGATACTCAAAGTTTTGAATCAATTAACTATTAGATATGTTTGATAGTGACTTCCTTTATGAGGCCACTCCACTGGGAATCTAAGATTCAAAGTGTACAAGGTAAAATTATATTTTTATATATTTTTTAATAACAACAAAAATAAAAACATATTTTTTTAGTTTTATTTTTATACTATATATACTAGTCATAATTTATAAATTATATATCTTTTAAATCTCAATATATATAATATCGTCATTTTTTCCTAAGTAAAAAAGAAATTCGATGATATATTGTTGGTTAATTATTTGGAATTTGAGTGACAAGTCATTAAATAAGCACTGGATTATTTGAGGAATGCTTGCTTAGTTCCATTTTTGAGCCGTCTGAATAATTAAATGCAAAAAAAAATAGAAATAAAAAAAAAGCAGAAGGGGAAACCGTTAAGTGATTGATGTCAGCCAAATGTGTACTATAAATTCCAAAAGTGTGGAGGCAACAATGAGAAGAGCCGTTAGCTGCTCCCATCACTCAAAATTCTTTCGCATTTAACACTTTTCGTAGTGACTCTTTTTTTTTCTGAGATAAATTAATTGGAACGTGGTTAGACTAGGTAAAATCTGACCTGACCTCTGACTCAATTCACCTCGATATAAAGTTAGACGGATTTAGGTCAGTTATAATCGTGTTCGGGTCATAAATAAATTAATCCATTTATGATCCAAAAATAATTAAATCGTGTTGGGTTGTAAACAGGTTGACCTACTTAACCCGATTACATTATATATTTATATATACAAAATTTAAATATAAACTGATCTAACTCCCATTGCTAGCCCATAAGCCCAAATATTTTCTAGTTATTCTTTAACCCAGATTTCGGCCCACATATAAGTCTAAAATTTTATTAATTTTAATAGAATTTTTATCAATTTTTTTTTTGTGTTTAAAATATGAATGATATATGAGTTATTCGGGTCGTGTCGGATTGACTCGATTATATTCAGATAGTGTTCGTGTTAGACAGTTTGACCCAATTAATTAAACGGATCGTATTTGAATTGACTTAATCGGGTCATGGGTCACAGCTGATATGATCCGTTGACTCAAATTGTTAGGTCTAGACATTGTTTTTTTTAAAGAATCCGCTAACTCGATCATTTATAATCGGCTAAGTCTAACTTTAGGATTCGTGCACAAATCCTAAGGTTAAACTAAGGTTGAATCAGGGTAAGAGTTTTTTTCGACAGATGCAAAAGCCAAGAATACGAATAAAAATTTTAAGCGGGTTATCTGATCTCACCAATAATTGACATTGGGATCCATGCACAGTTGGATAGTGGGATCGGTACCCCGCTGGTACCCACATTTGTTTTTCCAAGAACACATGGGGTTAAATTACATTTCTCTGTCTACTCTGTGCTGGTAATGTCAAGAGTTGAAAACTTTCTTTTACTAGCATTATATGTAAAAGAGTGGCACCAACAATGGATGAAGTGACTCTCCACAACACTTTCTATCAATTCGTCATCCATATACTCTAAACATAACGATGACTCTTCGTAAGTAGAAAGCAAGTGTGTATGGTTAGGATTTAACACATGACAGTATCAGTGACCCATAATGTTAGAATTTTAAGTGTCAATTCTTTTCCATCTTGGATGTTTTTTCTATTTATGCACACCTAGCCCGTGTGACAACTTATCCATAAGTGACATATTTAAAATTTAAATTAATCTCTTTAATCCAATTTCACTTAAAATTTAAATTAATCTCTTTAATCCAATTACTCAAAAAATAAATGATGCCCATATTGTTTGAAACTAACATTAATTATCACCTAACGATGACTATCACTATCACTATCATATCACTCGACAACTATTATAAAAACTAAGATTCCAAACTAATCTAATTGTGCAACTCATTAGGTTATTATGATATGATGTTAGCAATCATATTACAATAAATGATCGGTGTCTGATAACACATAATTGCCACCTAAGTTATTAAAGTATTGAGATTTAACATAAGCTACGTTATATCTAATATTTATATAGTTCAATGATTTGCATTTTTATCACTTATCTCGCTTTAGTGTATATTGTTAAATAAAAATATATTCAGATAATAATAGATAATAATGAGTTCAGTTCATTTAGTTAAATAATTTTCTAATTATATGTTTAATATAAAAAATAAATATTAATATATAATTTCAATGAGTTGTTTTTTTTGAAAAAAATATGTTTAGTATATTATATTTCATGAAATCCACGGAATCGAGTTGTAGTTGCTCAACATACTCGACAATTTCTTCTACCCCAATGCACCTAGCAGCTCCTCCCGGATCGTCGCCATCTCCACCGACCTCTACACTGCCGCGGAGGACGACGCTGTTGCGGACACATCGAACTTCACCTTCTCCCTCCACGGCCAATCTGACGGAGATCCCGCCCTTGCCGCCGCCACCGCTGAGCTCTTTGAGGGCGGAATGATTTGGTCCCTGATGTCGTCCTCCTCAATCGAGAGAGAAAAGGGTAGGGTTACGATGGAAGAAATCTCTTACAACCAATTACTATTTTGATATCTCTCATTTGTAAGTAGAAAGGAATTATGCATGATTAAATTTAAGAAAAAAATTAATAAAAATTTTAAAAAACTAAAATTCTTAGCTAAAGAACCTATCTCATTTCCTATAAGTTATATATTATTTTTGAAAGAATTAACTTAAGTTCTATCATAATTTTATATGATTAAGAAAAAATTATTAAAAAATTTAAAAAATTTACTAAAATTCTTAGATAAATACTTTACATCATTTTTATAAGTCTTATGTGATTTTGGAACGAATTGACTTAAGTTCTACTATACAAATATAAAACTTGAGTCAATTATTTTAAAAATTATATAAAAGTTATGGAAATAAGGTAGCATATGTACCTAGGAATTTAAGTGATTTTTTTAAAAATCTTTAATATTTTCTTAAATTTAATTATATATAATTATGGTATAAAACTTGAGTCAATTATTTTAAAAATTATATAAACGTTATGGCAATAAGGTAGCATATGTACCTTGGAATTTAAGTAATTTTTTATAAAATTTTTAATATTTTCTTAAATTTAATTATATATAATTATGGTAGAACTTGGGATGCCTATTGTAGAACTTGAATTAATTTTTTTAAAAAAAATCATCTAAAACTTATAGAAATGATATATATCTAAAAAAGTATTTTTTTTTAAGGAAAGAAAACTTGAGGGAAATAATTAGGAGAGAAAAGAGGTCATATGAAAATTGGTCACAAAGGCACGGTAAGGGCAGCTTGCTCCCTGCTTCGCGATTCATGCATATTGATAAATTTAAACCTCTGCTACCTTATCTTTTTCGTCTTAATTCATTGATAATAGTAGTATTTTATTCGTTTCTTACGATCTCATGTATTTCTCACCCTTGTCATCATCTTCACTTTAACTAAAGCAACTCTTACTAAGAACAGTACAATATTGCTTATCTGCACAGCAAATTTCGAACACCAACAAGTAGTAATACAAGTATCAGAGAAACTAATCATGGCGGCGAGGAAATTGACTGGCTGCGGCCCGCTTTGCTCCCCGTCATCACTCGTTCTCGTCAGTGATGACAAATTTACCTGTTCCTGGATTGATCGCCGCAATGAAGAAGAAGAGAACGTTGAAAAAAACCAGAGGCTCGATCTCATTGATAGGCACGCCGGTTTCGATGTTCAGTTGCGCCAGAGCTCCCTTTCCCGTGATGATCTCTCCGATTATGGAAAATGCAAATCCCAGCTGAGCTAATCTTCCGACGAAGAGCTCGTTCGCCTTCGTGAACCCGAACAGGGGACCTTTTGCAGGCTCAAATGTATTAGTCCCAAGCTCAACGCAGAGAAAAGAGAGAAATCACCTGTGCTATGAATGAATGAAGCAATTACTCACCTCCTTTGTTGAGGCCTAAAGCAGATCTCAAGCCCTTGCCGGGGGGGATGACGGCCTTCTCCAGGCCTGCGGGAGGGTCGTCGACGAAGCGTCCGCGGTCGCCAAGAGCCCCAATTGCTCCGAGGAGAGTGAAGAGGATGAAGAAGAGCAGGAGCGGCTCAGCTTCGTAAATTGGGATCCCAGTTTCCAGGTTGAGCTGCGCGAGGATTCCTTTCCCTGTGATTGCTTCTCCTAGCAGCGACGCCTGTGGCAAATTTAGATGAGTTGACCATCCATACGGTCAAATCCAAGCGAGATACTTACAGCAAAGCCAAGCATGGCGACGCGACCGACGAAGAGCTCATTCTGCTTGGTGAATCCAATCCCCCCTGACGTTCCAAAGATGCCGTCTTCCACCTTTTCCTTGACCTTCTCTACCTGTTTAAATAATGCACACACAGAGAGATTAATGTGGACGAACTTCAGCGCTGAACAAACAGAGCAGGGACCAACTCTCGACCTTCGCCGGAGCTTTGGTTTTGGACTTGTATACAGCGAGAGTTGGGACGTAAGAGGTCGAAGCGCGGCGGCGATGAGAGAGCGGAGGGAGGAGGAGATGAGAGAGTGGCGCCGACGGTCTGAGGCGTCGGATCTGGGACTGCAGCAGGGCGGCCCCTTCTCTGCCTCCGATGCTGGACACGAACATGGATTGTGCCATGGCGGGATGAATTGAGTGCTCTCTGTCTCTCTTCTTGGCCTTTGTGCTCTTAACTAAGGACTGTGAAGTGTGAGATCAGCGAACTCCGGATAGGGTTACACTGGGCTTTGATGGCGGAGGAGAAACCACGTCGCCGCCTGCTGCAGATGGAGATAATGTTGGCGGGAGATTGAACTACTGAGGTTGATGATTAGCGCTTTGAGCTTGTGAATTTGGAGAGCTCCACGAGTGCTTGCATCGAAGTATTTGTTGATTAGTGGGTAGAAATCACCAGTTTTCTTATACGAGATCCGATCTGGAATTGCTTCGGAACCAGTGACGTCGCCATCGTTGCGGTGATCCTCTGGTCGTCGCTAATATGCTTGACTTCATCTGAGTTCTTGCTGCAGTATATAGGCTCCGAATATTCTGCATACATTGCGTGACACGTGTACATCTAGTCGGTTCCTAAAAAAATTTAATAACCACCACACAACAGCCCATACCTCTTTGAGCTCTTAATAAGATGTATCAGATTCATCTAATATTTTGGAAGGGGCTGCCTAAAAATTTTTAGGGAGCCGCTCTCCCTAAAAATTTTTTCCGTAGTTTAGAGCCAATGGAACGGGAGAAAATTTCTAAAACGATCATTTCAATTCATAAATTAGGCTTAAGGCTGTGTTTAATAAGAAGAAAAGTAGGAGGAGTTAGACTTAAGTATAAATTAACATTTTAGTTTATAAATTGAGTTTAGAGTATGCTAAGAACGACTATTTTGATTGTCATTCTTTAACCCTTTGTTTTTTTGGAGGGAATAAAAACTGTAAGGAATGAAAAATTACAAGAAAAGAAAACTCCAGAGAAAAAAAAAAATTATATCTTATTTCTTTGGAAGGAAGGAAAAGAAGAAAAATTAATTTCGAAGGTCGGGCGAAGTGGCGTTATGTTTTCTCCAACTTTTCTGTCCGATTTGGGCGAAAAAATTTCGGAAGAAAAATTATAAAATTTTTTATCCATTTTTCCACTCAAATTTTTTCTTTTGTCTAATGGAACAGCGAAAAACTTTTTTTTTCTTTTCCTCTAATTTTCCTCCAAGACAATAGACCCTAAAGATGAATGCCATGCTAAAAAAGAACATCCCTTTGACGATCGTTTTAGAGAAGAAAGGCCATTTTTTACAGTCATTGTATATTTACTACTAAATTTTTCTAGTTAAATATTAGTGAAATATTAGGGGAGCATATGCTATGGATGTGGAGAGAACCGTCGAACAACTTAGTACAAGAGTTGACATAAAAACTGAAGTATATATAAATTTTCTATTTTTTTTATCTTTGTAGTTAAAAACTTTTTTATATGATTTATATTACCTTAGGATGTTTCAAATGTTGAGAGTTGTTAAAAGGAGGAATTACTAAATAGGTTGAAGATATACTCTCTGGATTTGAACTGTGCTTTTTAGCACTTATCTCTCAAGATGTGTTCTTCATATACTGGAACTCAAAATCAAAAGCTTCAGCTGTTAGTTCTTCCCCAAGCTGTGCCTAATCGACAAATGTATCATCAAAAAGTGTTGTTGAAGCAGAGAATATGAAGAGCCTCTCTGAGAAACTATCAGCTGCTGTTCTAGGTATGCTCCTTTTTCCAAATACCGTAGTGTACAAGAAAAAAGGTATTAGACACGGCTAATCCTTGGCTCTTTAATGTGTTTTTTATTTTTTTTTCTTAATTTGTCCAAAAAAATACATAAAATTTTTAGGCAGTTAAATAGCTTTAAAATGCATGCCAATCATAACTTAGAGATGTGTACATAAAAACACACGTATTTCAAAGCAGTTTTAATGGTAGATTACCACCGTGCATACAATTTCTAGGCACGGCCGGTGCCTAGAACATTTTACATTTGCTCTAGTGTAAATTGCATATGGCACAATCAACATAGAAAATTTTATTTAGCTCTGAGGAGCGACATCACAAACAAGAGTTTTGCCGCTTCTGATGGTGAGTTTTCGGTCCAGACTATTGACAGCATTTTCATCCTAGCAAATACAGCCAACTAGTTGGAGAAGCAAGTTAAATCTCTTCAGCTCGAATCTGCAGCAGAGAAGAATTCTTCCGTTGGAGAAAAACTTGTTGAAGTTGGTGATATTCTGGAGTAATGTGCCAGGAAGCTTCGGCAATCAAGTGAGGAGCAAAAGAAGAGAATCATGCTTCCATTATCACTTGGAGTCTCGCAAATCTTGAGTTTGAAAGCCATTTAAATCAAAAAACAACAAAGTATTCCTGTTGCCTAATAATCACACTCATCCGTAGCTCATTGTATAGAGAGAGCCTTACTGATAGCCCATCAGGCTGTGCGGAAAGTATTCCTGTTTCATAGGCATCAGCATTTTCTGCTAGCTTGATCAGTTCAAAAATGTGAAGAAAACTGCTAGATGATGGATGACTTCCCTGAGGTGGAAAGGCATGCTGCATTTATATTTGCTTACTATGGAAGTTCGTGATTGGAGCTTGGCACTGATTTAGGTTTTGCTATGCCTAGACTGAGCTCTCCAAACGATTAAAGTTATTTTTTTTCTACTCGGTAGAGTTTTTCTAGGCAAGATTTTTACTTAGGAGGTAAGATTGTGAATCTTAGCCCGGCTTCGAAGCTGATTTTAAATAATTTTTAAGTAAAAAATAGTTAAAAAATTATTTGATAATAAAAGGCAGAAGCAAAAATAAAAAATAAAAATTGAAAAAGCTATAATTTAATGCTTCTAGCACTTCTGTTTCTAAAAAAAATAATTTATATAATTTTATTTAAAATTTTAAATATTATTATTTTAAATAATTTAAAATTTTAATACTAAAGAAAAATAAAATATATTATTATTTTAAATAATATATTTATTTATTATTTTAAATTTTAACAATAGTTAAAAATTAATTAATCAAATATCTTATACATTTTAATAGTGCACAGCATAATTATAAAGTAATTAACATCAGAATCAAATAGACACTAAAATACTGTATATATGATTTTCACACAGGCTATCTATTTAAGATGCCTAAGCAATGACTTTTTTTCCTATGAAATTTTCTCCTTTGTTTCCATTTCTTTTCGACGATTTTCAGCCGCTCAATCAGCATACAGCACGAACTACGAAGGAAATCTGCGTGAGAACCAAGGTATCGCGTTGACGTGGGAAGATATGTGGAAGCTCCCATGGGCGTAGGGTCCAATCCGAGATTGTGGATGCGGTTACGTCCGGCTCAGCAGCTAACACTTCCTGTGTGGTACAAGTGTCAACAAATGGGAGGACGATGGAGATTTCCCGCACCACGCTCGCGCTCGGCCACTTATCAGCTGCCGTCCAGATCGATCTGGTGAGATCGCCAACGCAAACAAAACAACAAAGTTTTTTGATTTCTGCTGCTTCGCTCCCTTCTTCACGCGGCTTCGGTGCCCTCGCCGGAGGAAGGCCGCGGTGGTGGCCATGACAACGGCCGCGGCGCTTTCTCTGCTCCCTGTTTCGCTTCGGCGGCCTCGCACGTCTTTCTCCAATGTCAAGAAGGTAGCTCTCTCCAACTCGGAAAGATCCTCACTTAAATTTCATTGTCATTTGGCTGCAGATTTGACAGCCATAGTCAAAACTGCAACCTGAAAAGGGACAATGAACTTCCCTAACCTAAACAGCAATTGGGATAGTTATAGTCATCTTTGGAGGTCATTTTTTGTTCCTGGCTTCCAACTCCATCAGAGGATATGAGTATTTAAGTGAGATTGATCAGAGCTTGAGTTCAGTATCAATTGGGATAGTTATAGCCTTATAGGAAAGTTGAAAATGAAAAAGCTTTGCAATAAATGATGACACATATTTGTCCTATGATCTGTTTGATTCGTTTCGGCCTAATGTTGAATAACTATAATCAATCTGCGTCTCTCTTCTGATAAATGTACATTGTTTAAACATACTTTTTCTACCATAAAGACTCTGAGTCAATCATATAAAAAATTCCAGGGACAGCTATTTCTTAACCCTAAAAATGGTTGCAAAAATTCAATGTTAGAATAATGCATCCACATCATGCTTGAATCATTTTCATACTGTTTTAGTTACACTTCTAAAGTTGCATTATCTTGTCAACTAAAATTTGTACTAGAAGGCAATCAGACAAGAGAACTCGAAGAAGGATCTAAGTTATGGTATTTTTTAGATTTAATTCATGTTATTGCTATCCAATAGGCAAATTTTGCCCTACTGGAAGAAAACTTGCTTTGGAATGTATCTTGCTTAGACAAAAGAAGGCATATAACACACTGTTATAGTGGGTGACATGATGCTAAGTCTGTATTTTACATATGAAAATGATTTTCTAATTGAAACTGTAAACTCATTTACCTTTGGTTCAGGCAGCGTTTAGTTGAAACGACCAATCTTTACAGTCAGTTTCTTACTTTAGGTTTTCCAATTATTTCTCTATTTTGACAAATAATCAAATTATATGCCACACAAAAATAAGAGAACATTTACCTAAATGTCTCTTTGGTTTTGTACTGTTGTGAACTTATGTAGGGTGCTGGTGGCAGAACCGGGTTGAAGGTTTTTGCTGTGTTTGGTGAAGGAGGGGGTAGCTTGGAGAAGAAGAGCTCTTGGGAAGCCATTTTTGATGTGGAAGACCCTAGGTCCAGAGTTCCACATTCTAAGGGGAAATTCTTGGATGTGAATCAAGCTTTGGAAGTTGCTATATTTGATATCCAATACTGTGACTGGAGAGCTCGCCAAGACTTGCTAAGAATCATGCATCTTCATGAGAAAGTACTAATGATCTTTTTTTCCTTCTTGATCCTAGAATTATACATAATAAGTCATAGGTGAACTGTTCTCGACTAATTTCAAAGGCGACCTTGTTTATCCATCCAAGTAGGGTATGCTGCTAAAATTAATTTCCTGGATGCCATTGCATGGAAATAAAAGAACCTTCTTCTGATACAGTTCTATGAAGATTGGCTTCTTTATGATGGCTTTAAGTTGTCATCTCAAGACTGTAATATTTTCTTCAATCAAATTATTTTTAACGATCAACTACTGTTCTGGATATGACAAAAGAAACAAAAAGGCTGTTGGATTTATAGATAATCATTCAAATATCCAATGATCTCTGAAAAATGGTTCCAGAAGTATTGCAACATCACTAGTAATAGGTTCTGTTTAATGCATAGTACTTTCTAAAAATGGTTACATACCACATTACAGCGATAGAATGGAGGAAGAATATGCTTACTATAGATGATTGCATTATGTAAATGAGATTTTTTTGCAGAAGGTAAAGAGAATATATATGAAGACCTAGCATTAATGTATAAGTCAAAGCATAAGTTTTGAAAAACCAAATCTGCTTATGCAGGTGGTAGATGTCCTCAATCCTTTGGCTCGTGAGTTCAAGTCTGTTGGCACCATGAAGAAGGAGCTTGCAGGGTTGCAGGAAGAGCTTGCACAGGCTCACAACGAGGTACAACAGCAATTTTAATCATTATAAACAAATTACTTCGTCTCAGGAGAATCTCCATAACCATGTAAACTTTTCTTATCTACCTGTATAAATGTAAAGGTTCATATATCAGAAGCAAGGGTAGCGGCAGCATTGGACAAGCTGGCATTCATGGAAAAATTGGTGAATGAAAGATTATTAGAGGAAAAGATATCAGCTGAATCCACTTCTGAGCAGCAGACTCCAAGTATTTCTTCAACATCTGCTGGGACTTCACTGAAAAGTTCACCAAGAAGAGGCCTAAATATCTCTGGTCCCGTCAAATCATATCACCCTAACCTTAGAAATTATTGGTACCCAGTGGCATTCTCAAGTGATCTAAAAGAAGATACCATGGTACATAAATCTTCGTTCTATCTTAAAGAGATTAATTGAGAATAGCACTGCCAGTGTGCTCTGGATTTGATCATAACCCTTTTTTTTCAGATACCAATAGATTGTTTCGAGGAACCATGGGTTATATTCAGGGGAAAAGATGGTAAACCAGGCTGTGTTCAGAACACATGTGCTCACAGAGCTTGTCCTCTTCATCTAGGATCAGTGAATGAGGGCCGTATTCAGTGCCCTTACCATGGTAAGTTGGTTATGAAATAAACATATTTCATTGGATATTACTTTTTGATATTCAGTTGCACTATACAGTATTTGCAACTTCAAGCTCAACGACATGATACATCCTCAATCATAAAGATATAGCAATTGCAAGCGATACATGACATCAGATTTTCTTTCTTCTTCTGCTTTATGTTGTGCAGTACTGTACAAAGATTTGATGTTTTGTTTATACAAAATACATGTCCAAATAAGTACAAGAAAAATTGGAATAGGCTTACCTATTACATTGTTCAGGTTTCCTTGCATGAACCGTAGAGGAAGAGGAGGATTTTCTTATATGATATTCATTGTTCTCTAATTTCAGGCTGGGAATACTCTACGGATGGGCAATGTGAAAAAATGCCATCGACCAAACAGCTTAATGTGCGAATTAGATCGCTGCCATGTTTTGAGCAAGAGGGAATGATTTGGATTTGGCCTGGTGAAGCGCCTCCAGCAGCTACTATTCCATCCTTGAAACCACCTCCTGGATTTGTAGTTCATGCCGAGGTGCACACTTGAGCTTACTGGAAAAATATTGTGTTTTAAAATGATTGCTTGTTTTTCTTGATTATTAAATTTTTCTTTGCAATTGTTTTATTTAATTATCATCTAGTGATATCATTCGGCAGCTGGTTCTCATATTCTCTTCCTTTGACCTAGATAGATTGTGATGGAGTTACCCATCGAGCATGGGCTTCTTTTGGATAATCTCCTGGATCTTGCTCATGCACCATTTACCCACACTTCCACATTTGCGAAGGGATGGAGTGTTCCAAGGTACTTTTTATTTCAATATAAACCTAGGAAAGATAATGGAGTGAATATGTAGTCTAGTGAACTGAATGTCGAAGTTCCGAAAAGAAATCATACTATACCGTTCTGCAAAGGTTGCAAGAATCTGTCACCGTGAGAAGAGATTGATCTTTTATTTTGCAAATATCTTGGTTTCCTACGTAATTTATACTGCTGATTTTCATAGATGCTATAATATGTCATATGAAAGAAACAGCTTGAAGATACAATTAGCATAGAGTTACTCTTTCTTGATTCTTAAATGTTGGACTAAAAGCATCTGAAATAAACAGCTTGGTGAAGTTCCTTACGCCTGCGTCAGGTCTCCAAGGCTATTGGGATCCTTATCCTATTGACATGGAGTTCAGACCTCCTTGCATTGTCTTCTCAACAATTGGGATTTCAAAGCCTGGTAAACTGCAGGGGAAGACTACTCAACAATGCTCCACACATCTACACCAATTGCATGTGTGTTTACCATCCTCTGGGCGGAAAACAAGGTTGCTGTACAGAATGTCACTGGATTTTGCTCCCTTTCTCAAGAACATCCCTTTCATGCACCTCTTGTGGAGGCACTTTGCTGAGAAGGTGAGTCGTCTTTGATTGTATACCAATCCAGATTAACATGTTGATATTATACCATATCAGTATCAATAGTTCCAAGTTACAGCTTGTAATCTTGTGTGTGAAGCAGGTGTTGAACGAGGACCTTCGACTTGTGATTGGGCAACAGGAGCGAATGCTCGAAGGGGCCAACGTCTGGAATTTGCCAGTCTCATATGACAAGCTCGGCGTAAGGTATCGCCAGTGGAGAGATGCATTGGAGAGAGGAGTTAAGCAACTGCCATTCACCAATGAGAAGAATTAGCTTTGTGCACAATAAGTTTCTGGTGAGATACTAACATGTCTTGCCTACTGCCATTAGTTTCATGGGTAACACAGTACATTGTTGATGGAGGTCTTATAGTCATCATCTCTTTGAAGCAATGGAGGCTGAAGGTCATCATCAAGGTGCTCCATCAAAGTACCATGATCAAACTCCAAAGTAGAAGCTGATCAGTGATGGTCTGGCAATTTCTTCTACAAATGAGCTGTACATTAGTCACGGTACCAAGGCATGCAATTATGTCTTGATTGTTTACATGTATATTATAGATAATGAATGATTTTTTTGCCTTCTTTATGTGTCAATAATGGCTAAGTTCCCTAACTCTAAAGATGTGTGATTGAACTCTTAAAGGGGCGAAAGTTGATTTGACTCAATAATGGCTAAGCTCCCTAATTCAAGAAGGGCTTTTCTCCTTCTAGATTATTGAGTAAAACATATTTGATCGGCGTACATTTTCTTCTTGCCTCTTTTGCAGGATTGAGAATTAATTAGGCAAGTAATAGATTATTGAGTAAACGGTAGGTTATAATCAAGCTCCGCAAAAGAGGAAGTAATATGTGCTATATTCTATAGCTTTAATTATTAATTTATAGTAGTATATCGGTACGAGAAAGAAATATGAGATTTTACTTGCAGTAAAATGGTAAAGAAAAGAAAAAGTCATATGGCATCGATGTGGGATTAAACTTATTTCTATACCCAAACTTTCTAAGTAGATATAATAACTATTGGTTTGAATCTTTCTTTCTTATAGTGCGACTAAAACTCCATTTTAAAATTTGTCGGCAATCATCTCTTTAATGAAATCTCTAAAATCTGACACTCTCATAATCTTTTTTTTAAAATATCCGTCATAAACAAATCGTTTCATAACTAAAATTTAAGTATAACAAAAAATTCTTAAAATTAAAAATTGTCAACTCCTAAATTGGAATCTAGAAGTGACGAGAAATGATATGATTACTCTGATACGTAGAATAATACTTTAAGAGTGGCTTTCAAAAAAAAACTATAATGATAAGTCACCTTTTCTCAAATATTTTAACCCTAAAAGAGCAGTAAATTCTTTTATTATATTTTCTTGATAAAAAATTAGGAGAAAAAAAATATAAAATACATTGAATCTAGTTGCATTTTGTGTCTAAATTTAATATATTTTCCATTCGTTCCTTTAAGTTTTCCGTCCAAGGAAACACATAACACATATTTTCCTCTAACAGTCTGCTTTAGTAGAGGGATAGAAAATAAGAAGGAAAAACATAAATAGAAAGAAAACTAAGGAGAAAGGAAAATAATTTTTATTTTTCTCTTCTTTATTCCGTTGATAGGGAAGAAAACAGAAAAGAGAATCGCCGCTGGGAGGAGTAGCTACCGCTAAGAGGATCTGTTGGAGGACTGATAGAAGAGAATTGCCGCTGGGAGGGGAGATATGTCAGCGGAAGGCAATTTCAGAGAGGAGAGGCGTCGGCGACGAGGGCGAGAGACGAGGGCATCGGCAACGAGGGAGAGAGGCGAGGGCGTCGACGATGAGGGGGAGAGGCGAGGTCCGAAGACGAGGGCTTTGGCGATGAGGGAGAGAGGCGAGAGGTCTGAGAGGGCATCGACAACGAGGGAGAGAGGCAAGGGCGTGGGCGATGAGGGAGTGAAGGTATCGGGTAGGTTTTGAGCGAGACTCGGTATTGGGAGAGAGTATCTGTGAGGGAAGAATTTAGTTTTTTCGTCTAAATTGGAGAGAAATATTTGAGGGAAAAAATACCTCAAATTTTTCTTTTTTTTTTCCTTTCCTTTCTTGTATAAATCTTTTCTTTTCCTCTAAATATTCCTCCACTGAAATAGACAGTAAAAGTAAACCATATTTATAAATAAAATTCTTGAGATTTATAATATTTACAATTTGTCTCTGTAGGATGCAGAGTCGCATGACTCACTTTGGGTCTGTTTCATTGCAAGGAAAACCCGAAGGAGGGAACGGATTTATCCTTTTTCCATGGTTTCCTTCAACGGACGGATTCGGAGGGATGAAGTAATAGATGGCTATAGTGTCATTTTTCCAGCCCCTCCGAATCAGAGGGTAAACAACGGAAGCAACGTCTCGCACTCGCGTGCGACATCTATGCGTCCGCCTGCCGCTGCCTCCAACCTCCGACCTCCGCCTCTCCCTCGCGTCTGCCTCCGACCTCCAACCTCCAACCTCCGTCTCTCGCTCGCGTTCGCCTCCGACCTCCGAATCAGGGTCGGAAGCAACGTCTCCCTCACCTCTACCTCCGACCTCCGACCTCCGCATCTCCCCGCTACCGATGGCCATCCTGCACTTACCCTCGACCGAACCCTGCTCTTCTCCTCGTCTACATCACATGTCGTCTGCATCGTCCCCTTCGTCGACATCTCCCTTCGTCCGCCTCTCCTTGGTAGCGGCGCATGCCGTTGGAGCTGGAGCTGTCGGCTGCGGACGCCTGCCTCCCTCGACAGCAATGGCAGCGACGTCTGCCTCTCCTCTCTTCGGCGTCCGCCACTAGAGCCGTCGGCTACGGACGCTCGCCTCTTCGCTGCTAATGCCTCCTCTTGGCACGTGACTCGCACGTGACGCCCTTTCCTTCTCTAGGGATTTAATTTTCCTCCCCTGCTGATTTTCATCTTATTCCCCATCCATTGAAGGAAACAGAGCCTTAGCGAAGAAATGTCCTAAGCTGGGTACTTAGCTCAGGACATTTTCATCTGGGTCCTTAAATTTGGGCTAAAAAATATTTAAAAAAATTGATTTTTGTATAGAATATTTTATACATATATAAGATCTAAAATACCCCAATATTAATACCATTGAATAACTTATAAGATATACAATATTTCTAAAAAAATAATTTTTTAGCCCAAATTTAAGGACCAAGATGAAAATTCCTAAGCTGGTACCAGCGATATTTCTTTTCACTTAGCCAGCCGACGCGTGCAACAACAGTAAGATGTTTCCTGTTGTGACCTGAACAGGGAAGCTCTATTGCCCAACTGCTGCAGTAACTTTTACCCTGTAACCCAAAACACACCTCCAGCCTCTTTTTGCATCGAGAAAGTAGAAACGGTGGAATCAAAAGCAAAAGGGGGTCTAAAAAAGAAATTTCGGCTCGTGCTTCTCTCCGTCAGCTCCACTCCCCACTTCGCGAGGGCGAGACTAGGGCGAGAGAGATGAACAGTGGAGCGGCGAACTCGGGCGACTCCAAGGTGGAGACGATCTCGAGGCTGGCGCAGTGGAAGGTCGAGAACTTCGGCCCGTGCTCCTACCGCCGCTCCGATGTCTTCAAACTCGGCATCTGGAACTGGTTCTTTCTCTTCCTCTCTTCTCCCTTTTGAAAAGTTGCCTTTTTTGCCCACCTTTTTGGGCCCTAAAAGATGAGTTTTTTATCTGTTGATGCTTGGATGGATAGGTACATGTCGATCGAGAAGAACAGGTACACGTACGTCCGGCTGTTCCCGGAACCGTGCCGGGTTTCAAAGGAGCATCCCCCCTTCGCGAAATTCGTGGTTCGGATCTCTTCCCCTGGTCCTGGCCGCCGAGCCTTCGCCTCGCCTGGTATCGGAGATGACTGCTGTTTGTATCTTTTTGGATTAATAGCTTGTTTCAGTTCACTGATTGAGTCAGTTTAATATGAGGTTTAATTAAAGAATTGATTTTGGATCATCTGTTTATTAAATTGATTTCAAGTTATAATTGTATTCTTGAATAGATTCCAACAATCACTGAGGTTTTTTTGGGATGGAGCAACTAAATAAGGCTTCGAAACACTACGCACATAAGACTCTCGTATTACTCATGTGCCTAACGCTCTTGACAATGATTTGATGTTGAATAAGTCAAATTATGCTAGCCAAACTAACTTAAGGAACGTCTTTCAATCTTTTCTGCTGTTTCTTTTCTCTGCAATCTTCTGGGCTTATGAAGTTAGCTGGGTTAGCAAGAAGATGAGAGCAAGGTTATATCAGGTTCTCTCTATGGCCCTATTGTTTTAAGTTTAAGCTACTTCAATCAGGTTATGATAGCTGAAACCAAGCAGAACATTAGTAAACTCAACTATTTACAACTAAGAAGGTGCTAATTAGTTCAGCTAATAAAGATCTTAGTTGGTGGTAATAAGGTGCTGAACTTGCCTTTTTGCAGAAAAAAATATATTCACAATTAGTACTGCAAAACAGGAAACTTGACAATGCTGTTTTCTTGAGATGAAGCTTCCATCTTGATTCCGTTTGGGGACTCTAGATCAGACCAGAAGCACATACTGTCTATCAAACTGAATCAGGCTGATTGTTCAACACCAACAAGCAAAATATCCTTTTAATTCAGTAACTAATTGTGCACAGTTGCAACTGAATTCGATTCTTACCACTACTGAACACACGTCATAACTCTTATGCAAGCTCCTGAAATACAGAATGGTCGGCTAAACTAAAGCTAATGAAATTAGGTTTTTCTAAATGCAGTTAGAGCTAAACTAACTCTAATGCTTAATATATGTGCACTTCCTTTGTTGTTCCTGCATCGATCTCTCAAACTGGATAGATTTCCCAACTGGTAGGTTTATATCTGCAAAAGTTCAAGTTTTTAATGATTCTAGGAAATAGGAATATTGAATCTGAGCTCAAGATATCACACTTGACTTTTTGCAATAGTTAAACAAGTACAATATTAAAAATATTCTACTTTATGGTATCTGTTTCTAATGGTCAAGCGGCAGCAGCTAATTTAATGGCCTTGTCTTGATTGCAGTTTTTGATAAACTTCTCCGAACCAGTGAAGATTTCGTTTGGCCTGCTGAATTTATATTTCCAGGACGCTTTACTGTTGACGTCGAATTTCTGGATTTGAAGATAGCTCCCTTGAATGTAAGGGCTTCAAAAATAAGATTTTCCCAGTTTGTGAACTATTGACGTTTGAATGTACAACATGCTCTTTTTTTCTTATAGTAAGAGAACAAGAAAAGGATCCAGCAAAAATATTTTTCATTCTTGGGCAATTAGACAATCTATCGCAAATTCTTAATTGAAATCAGTTGTTTTGAAATCTACACCCTTTGTTTCCTGAACTTATACATTGATAAATAGGGTGGAGATCCCTCTTCACTATGGTCTAATGAAGGGGTGCTGCGTTCTGTTTCAAGCAAAAGCACCCTCAAATGTCTCTCTCGAATGCTGGAAGAGGGCGTCCACGTTGATGTTACTATCAAAACTTCAGATGGTTTTCTGATGGCTCATAAGGCTGTTCTTGCCTCTAGCTCCCCTGTCTTCTCAAGCATGTTTGAGCATGATCTCAGGGAGAAGAAGTCCTCAACAATTGAGATAGAAGACATGTCGTTAGAAGCTTGCTCGGCGCTTCTCAGTTTCATATATGGATCAATAGAACAGAAGGACTTCTGGAAACATCGCCTTGCATTGCTCAGTGCAGCAGATAAGTACGATATCTTCGACCTCAAAGGTTGCTGTGAAGAGAGCCTCTTGGAAGATATCAACACCAGCAATGTCCTAGAGAGGCTTCATGAGGCATGGCTCTATCAGCTTAACAAGCTGAAAAAAGGGTGTTTGACGTATTTAGTTGATTTTGGTAGGATACATGACGTGAAAGATGATATAAGCAACTTTTTTCTACATGTTGATCGAGAACTGATGGTGGAAATCTTCCATGAGATCCTCACAGCTTGGAGGCCTGCCTAAACAGATAAATGTAAATAATTGCCGTAAAATTGTAAGTCTTGAAGTACTTTCTTAGGGGAGGTCTGTTAAGTAATGAGAACCTTTGTGCTGTGATGTGGTTATGGTCAGATATTGAACTGTATAATTGCATACATATTAAGCGGTAAATATGTACATTTCTTCACTAGTTCTGTTGCTTTTGTGCTCATTCAGGTTTGCACTTTTGCATGTTGCTTTTAGTTTCTATTTCAAAAACTATGCATCTTCAACTTGGTGTTTTAGTAAACAGGTATTGCTACGTTTAATATGGAAAAATCAATGGCATGCTTTGTTCTGTGGACTAATCAAGTATTATTAAAGCAGCTCTCTGTTGCAAACAGAGTGAAGTGAAATTGTAGGCTTCTAAATGAAAGTTGTGTTGGAGAGGATCTGCGGCCAGGGAAATGGGTTTTCAATAACCTGCCAAGTTCTCCAATCGGATGAAATCTGAGCCGTTCACGATCGTCACACGCGTCGCACGAGGAAAAGGAGTTACCCTAATGACGAAAAAATCCATATCGAGACCCAAATTCTCTTTGCATTGTAATTGTTATTTGATGAGAATACGAGGGCATATTGTTTTAATTACATTAATCAATTTTTAATCTCCGCGTCACTTGGAAGCCATTCCTCATAACTTTTCTTCTATCCTACGATCTCTTTTTCTTCTCTCTGAAGCATAAACACAAGTTCCTTCCTTGAATCGTCCTTCACGATGTCGAGCTTCAGCGGCGATGAAACTGCTCCATTCTTCGGTTTCCTAGGCGCTGCCGCAGCCCTCGTCTTCTCCTGTAATTTTCCCTGACGATTCGCCCTTTCTGGATTTTGGTTTCGTCGGTGAGTTTTTGTCAGATGCCAAGTTTTATTTTTGGGATAACTTGGTTGGTTTTTGTTCGTGTCAGGTATGGGGGCGGCGTACGGGACGGCGAAAAGTGGCGTAGGTGTGGCTTCCATGGGTGTGATGCGGCCGGAGCTCGTGATGAAGTCGATCGTGCCCGTCGTCATGGCTGGAGTGCTCGGGATCTACGGTCTCATTATTGCTGTTATCATAAGTACCGGGATCAACCCCAAGGCCAAGTCGTACTACCTCTTTGATGGGTACGCCCACCTCTCATCCGGGTTGGCTTGTGGACTTGCGGGGCTTTCAGCTGGTATGGCGATTGGCATTGTGGGTGATGCTGGAGTCAGGTACTGTTTGACATCCGCTCTAGATCTGCTGGTTTTCTGCATTGGCCTTATCTTGACCCTATTATAAGAAAAAAACATCTTATCCAAGTGTTCTGTATATACTTTTTGTATAAAAAGTATTTACATTTCAAGTATATATAATTTTTTTATATAAGATAGTTTATAGCTTCTATATGGTACGCTGCAGTCATTAACTTGTGTCATGCACATCGATAACTATTGCAAATATGAACTGGATAGTCCCCAATTTTTTTTATTATTAATTTGTAAATCTTGAGGAAAGGGGCTCATGAACAATCTAGCAGCGCAATTAATATAAAAAAACACTAAGGGAGGAGTCTTACTTGGACAGAGGAGTGAGATGCTAGTGGGCATGGCATATCTGGTCCTTTGCAGGAATCTTTGTTTCTTCAAAGTAAATTCATTATCAAAATAACAAGAAATGGCAACACAAAACCCCAGTCAACCTCTTCTATGACGATGATTTATTTTTTGCTCAAGGTGCCAATAGTAAATTCAAGACAATCATGACAATTGACAATTTCCTCTAAAACCCATAATCATTGACTATGTGGAGATTCAGAGGTAACCATATGAAACACTTATCTACTGAGCACCGCTACCATGCCCTCTACCCAAGCCAATTGATCAATGGAAATTGAATGTAAGAGTTTCAGGGTAAGTGATCATAATCTAAACATGTTAGATGTGTAGATTACCACCATAACTACTCTTAGATTCTCCAAATTAGGCTTCCAATATATCTAAAAGTCTAACTTTTCTCTACTCCTAAATCATCCTGAGCCCCATGCATATTCCTCTTTAATTGACCCAACTAGCCTTCAACCAAAATGACACCTTCATCCTACTAGTATGTGTTGTTGTCTCTTCGGATTGAACTTCAATAAAATGATACCGACTTCCAAAACAGACTTAAGTGACTTAGCGCTCCCCACATCAAATGAGTTTAATGAAGATTCTTCCCTAAATGCTTCATCTACTATCATTTGGCACATGATTGCCTTTGGGGGACTTTCAATGCTTCAAATTTGCCTCACCACCAACCTACTACTTTAGCTCCTATAATAGCATGTATGACCTTTGTTGTTCCCTACAAACCAAGTTGAGCCCCTCTGCTATTTTGAAAAACTTCTCTTTTCTATACCTGAAAAGTTCTCCCCTCTGCCACTATGGAAAACCTCCATTCCACCACTCATAACAAACTACTTCATCCCATGTGTCCCTAAAATTCCACAAGGACAAACCAATTCACGACCCTATCTGTCATTGCTAACAACTGAAGACACGTACCTTCATAAATATATAGGCCTCCATGGTTGAATAATTTGACCTTTTATCAAGATTTTAGGAACCTAACCATATTGCTTGGTATGAGTAGGACGTATCAGTCTTAGATGAAACCGGTATCAGAATGTCATGTGTCGGTATGACAAGTATTGGTACACTCTAGGAGTGGTACCACAGGTAGTACTGGATCAAGATTAGACCAGTGTACAAACTGAGTTCTAAAGCCTTGCCTCTTATGTCAATCAACCTTCATTCGCACTAAAGATGATACTTTCATCTTCAATTGACCATCAACTTCTTTACCATTATTGGTTGGTTCAGACTTGGGCTTATAACTCTGAGTCTATAGGTCAAGATCATGTTCTTGTTAAGTTCCCATAAAAGAATTGCTTGAACATGGCTACAAAAATCAATATATTCTAACATGGCATGCATTGACTACTATCTGTCAGAGGGATCTAAACAGATATGATTAAGAAGAATCCCAATGTGTTATTGCCTAAATTTCCATTAATGATATCCCTGTTGTTGAGTGAAAACCCAAGATCTTAGAGCATATCATTGTGTTTTTTGATTTTGTCAAAGTGATCAATCTCAATTATGCTTATGATTTCCAGTGGTGTACCTTTACTTGTACAATCCTTTACTTATGAATAAAGGAATTCCCCATATATGTCTCCTTTGATGTCCCTAGAGAAGCTATAACTTAGAGGTTTTGGTTATACATTTTAGGGACTCTAGGAACACGCCATAGGTCAGAACACATCCCTTCAGCTTAGATCACAGCAAAGACTCTTATGCGGGGAGAACACCCTTAAAGACCCTGCCTAAGATTCCAGTCCCTACCTAGGAAATTTTCTTGGTAGGGCAATGGATTGCCACCGATCTGTGTCGGTAACAAGGAAGGAAGTTGCTGGGCTGGACTTGGAGAGCTGGGCTGCTGCAGGGAGCCTGGTCGAGTGCTGGTTCAGGTGGAGGTGTCGCTGGTGAGTTGCTTGGGCCAGGCCAGCGCTGAAGCTGAAGCGCTACTGCAAGGATGGATTTGGGCCGACAGGTGGGCTGGAGTCTAAGCTGAGATCTGGGGCCAGGCAGCTGGGTTGGCCTGGAGCTCTCCTGGGCTGGGCTGCTGGATCTGGAGTTGAAGGCCCAGTTTGGAGGAACGGCGCTTCCTGCTGTGAAGTTTTTTCACTTGTTTGGTTGATATAATGTGCGGCGTAACAGTATAGATTTTGATACTGTTTACCAAAGCGGCATTATCCAGCTTTGGGCGCTGCGGTAGCTGTGCATATGCCTTGACGCGCGTGCATAGCTTTGAGAGGAGAAAAATCATATGTCCTCGGTTCGAATCCTGGACGTGCAAGTTGGACAACTAACTATAATGAATTGTATAATTTTAATGAATTTTAACCGTGAACACCCTTTAATCACTAGTTTTAACTAAAATGAACTAATTATAATGAGTTGTATAAATTTATTAAAATAATTGTTTTTTAGTTTATTATAAAAATTTATAATTTTAATTTCTTACTCAATAAATAAAATTAATAATTAAATATTATATTAAAATTAATTATTTTATCTTATAAAATTTAATTAAGTAGTATATTGAAATTTTATTATATTGATTAATCTAATACAATTAATTATTTTATTTTATTATAAAAATATAAAATTTTAATTTTAATATATTTTATTAAATTAATATTTATTTATTTATTAACAATACTAATAACCCAATAAATCTACAAAATAAATTTAATAATAGTTGCTACAATGACAACACAGTTATATTCACCAAACACCCTTAACAGCGGGTGCTACAGTGACAGCGCAGCTATCATAGCACAGCTGCGGCAGCGCAGCAGAACCAAACTAGCCCGAAGTTGCTAGACTTGCTAGTTAAATTTGAATCTGGCCAGAACTGGGTCAACTTCATACGGCCATAGATGTCAAAATCCCGAGTCATCCATTTCAACTCATCGACTTGGCACAATGCATATCTGATTGGAACTTAATGATACTTCAGCATCTGGCCAACCTTTTTATGTGGAGTAATAGCTGTTAAAATCTAGTAGGCAAAATTAGATGCATCCTCCAATGAAACCTCCAATAAAAAACAGAGCCTATTATCACCAGAGATGATATACTTATATTATTAACATGATAAAACTGAGAATTCCATAGCCACCAGATCCATCTCCAGGTATTCCTGGAAATAGTAATTCAATAAGATCTACATGTTTAGTCATGAACCCAAGTCTCTAAGAGACATATCGTCTGAGATGAGAATTGCCTTTGAAGGTCTAACATTGCTTTTTGTTTACCTGAGGAATTCAGTCCCCTAATATTCCAACATAAAATTGAAGGTTTCATGGAACTTGGAAGGAAGAGGGATCAGTGCCTCTAGGATCCTTACCACTATGAGTGTTGATACCATAGCCCAATTCAGATGTTGACCGCCAGGCCCATTGGAAACAGCCACAGCCTTACTTTTTTTTTTTTAATCTCTTTTTCTTATTGTTTTCAACCACTGTAGCGCCCACATCACCCAGGGATTGATTAGTTGTAACATTGCCACTAGGATCACTTTCACCAAGACATGTATTTTCATTATCAGCATGAATAGGTTTGAGCCAACTAGATTTTTCTTATCATTGTTCAACATAACCTGAGGTTGTTCTCTTGAATTGCCCCATAAGTATCCTGAGACCGCTCCATATATGACTCACCAAATACACCATCTCCAGCTAGTTGATTTGTAGCCACTGTTTAGGAACACATGAAATTTTCTTTTGTTGTGTCAAAACAGGGCATAACTCCTTTGCATGACCAAAGATGACACAAGTAGCACAATATGGAGGGCGCCATTCATATTCCAACGAAACATGGACCCCAAGCCCACCCTTTATTGAGATATTCAGTTCTTCAGGAAATGCTGAATTGGCATCTATCTGCACGCACACACAAGCATAACCCAGACGGGTCTTATTGGCCGTAGCTTAATCCAAATAGAAAGGTCGGCCTATCACACTCATAATTTGCCCGATTATGGGCCAGTTTGGGGTTGATTCTGTTTCTGCTGGCGGCTGGCGGGAGAATTGCTGGTTGAAAGGTAGCTGGCTGAGAGAATCAGAAGCTATTTAGAAAACTATCAGTGCTGGTTAAGTGGCAAAACATAACTTTTTTTAGAAACAAAAATATATATGTAAAAAAGAATCTATTTAAGAGGTAAGACTCAACCTTTAAGTTGAAATCAGTTCATTAAGCAATATCTAAATTATAATTAAATTCGTTTTAGTAAGATCAAATTTAGAGAGAATAATTAAAACTTAATTTAGATTAAATTAATTGCCACTTGAAAGAAAATTTGGAGAAAATACAATGCAATTACATGTGCACCTCAGTTTCCATTTTCATCTCTCCACTATTTTTTTCCTATAATTAACATACCCACGTTGTTCCCCCTTTCTTCTTCACGCGTCCGCCTCTACCCACGCTTGCCGTCCAACAATCGCCGCCGGCCACTGCTGGTCACCCAGCCGACCGCCGACGGGTTCGCCGGAACCCTAGCGCCGCACCGCCGCCTCGATCGAAACCCTAATCGGGTCGCCGAGTTGCCGCTTCGAACGTCGCCGCATGATGCCGCCTCGCGTCGGGAAGAACGCGCAGCGCTTGGAAGAGATCGTAAAGCTGCCGGACGCCAACGATGAGCCGCCTAGGAGCATCCGTCGGTGAGGGCGAGGGCCCCGATGCCAAGTGCGAGCCGCCTGCTCGTTTGGCATCGCCGGGCCGCACGGACGTCGCCTGAGGAAGGGCGCCGCCTCCTGGAGGAAGGGGGTCGCCTGGACGCTGCCGACCCTGCTGTCACTAGGGACGAGCGACGCCGCCGAGAAGAGGTTACGCCCGCTCGCTTCCCCTGTTTCGTCACGTTCGCCTGCGTGAACGTGAACGAACGAAGGTAAAGGTAAACGCATTAGCTTCTTTCGGCCAGCAGCTAATGGGCTGCTTCTTTCGGCCAGCAGGTAAAAGCTGGTGCGCCCAGCGGCCAACTTCCCCAAACAACCACTTTAGTATAGAATCAGCTGGCCGCACCCGCAAAAGCGGGCGGCCAGCAATCCCAAACGAAGCCTATACCTCCAGACCACCATTTTAGAGGTAAACTATTGGAACTTAGAAGCATGGGGCTATAACGAGTGTGCTATTCTGAACTTCTAAATCTTTGTTTAGTTTCCCAGGGGATTTTGGAAGGTGAACATATTTAGTCCATATCAAGGTTCACAAAGCCGGTCTGGTACCGTGCTCCGGCGAGCCACCGGACTGGTACGGTACCGATCTGGTACTGGCGTACTGAGCAGGAACCGGCGGCGAGCTGAGTTTAGGGTTTGAGGGAGAACAGCGGCGGCGGCGGCGGAAGCTTCGCTCGCCCGCTGCCGCTTCTCGCCCGCCTCCGCCGCTCGCCCGAAGCCTGCCTACCTGCCTCCACCGTCTGCCTCGAAGCCGTGCTTCGACGGCTGGTCCGGGACCGGTGGCTCACCGGACCGGTATCGTACTGGCAATACCGGCCGGTACGGTATGGTTTTTTATTTCTTGGTCCATATAATTGTAGTACTAAAATTCTGCTATTGATGCCTTGCTAATTCGTTCAGTCCATATGACCATCGTTATGGGTGATTAAAAATAAATGACTTAGCAGACAACAACTGTATGAAAATCGAAACTGCAGGGCCTTTTTAAAAGTTGAAGTGCAAAATAAACATTTAACTTTTGTTATATATCATTTTCCACATATAATTTGACAACATATATACACATGCGCGTAAGTTGAAGTGCCTCAATAAACATTTAACTATTGTTTGTTTAATTTCATTTTACTCATCTAATTTGACTACATATATACACATGCCAGCATTATCATTATGAGGGTCTTTTATACAGTGTATGATTTTTTTTTTAAGTTTGATCTGGGTGCTTCTTCATCTATAGGCGTTTACTAATAAAGCATTGAATAATTTATTTTGATATAATCTTATACAAAATTGATTTGCTTTGTGTGTTGCAACCTAGTGATTGGGTGCTGTGTGCTGCTTGTGGTGCTTGAATCGTAAGCTATGAGAACCATTTGACTGAAGCATGGTTTCTTTATCAATATAGGATTCCTTATTTAGCTGAAATTGATATTATCTTTGAAGACCATTATTTTCTTAGTTGATTTAGTGTGTTGATATTTACATTGGCCTTTTCTTTGCCAGAAGATAACGTGTGCGTTCATCTTTCACAGGGCCAACGCCCAGCAGCCGAAGCTCTTTGTTGGAATGATTCTTATTCTCATCTTTGCGGAAGCTCTTGCACTTTATGGACTCATCGTCGGCATCATCCTTTCCTCTCGAGCTGGACAATCTCGAGCAGAATGAAGCGGCTGCAGCGGCTGGCTCACGCTTGCACCCAAAATATTTTTTAAGAGAATTATTGCATCAGTGTCATCTTTTGTTATTATAATGTAATTTATTGAAAGCTTGAGCCACGGTGAGTCGCATCGTTCGACTCATTACATCCTCAATAATTTGGCATTGTGATCTCATTGCCCTGCGAGTTTATGATTGAAGGCAAACATCTTGAAATCTTGAACTGAAACTATTTTTTTTCCGTTTAGATTGGCATACCATTGCTGTTTATTACTTGTCATCTAAATATTTTAGGGAGTGGCTCGTCGGATAAGAAGGGAAAAAAATTTTTAATTCGTGAATTTTAATGTATATTTGCTATATGTTATCACGAATCTTCGTTTAAAAGCTCCTTGTGTTATACAGATAATTAGATTGATTTCTTTAAAGTTTTTAGAGAGTCTCCCTATGAATAACTCCCTAAATTTCTACTGGACGCTGGTTCATTGTGCATTAGAACATGCATCAAAAGTAGTGCAAAAAAAAAAAAAAAAATAGACGCAACTTCATTGTTGCTATGCATTTGTTCTTGCATGGTAGCTATAATGGCGCTACCAAATGCAGGCTTAGAAAATTGGCCTTCGGGGGAATAAATTTATTAAGCAAGATTTTTATTTAGGATTTTGGGGAAGAGTGATATTTATCACATTTCACTTTGCTTTGTGATTTTTTTCTCAGTAAATTACAAAGCAAAACAAAAGATAATTATATTTTTCTCAAAATCCTAAGTAATAATCATATACGTAAAAAGTCTTCTCAAGCTAGTGGGGGCAAATTCGCTTCAAGCGATTAATAGTTTACTTAGGCCCATGATATGGAGCGCTCGGCGTGAACAGAGTACCCCTCACATTGATAATAAAAAGAGGGGCGATTTTGCCATCTAAATAGTTCTAAAAAAAATAACATCTAAATGGTTCTAAAAATAATAATAAAAAATATTACGATGATTTACGTATTCTAAGCTATTCAACAATATTAATATCATCGTAAATGAAATCTTCTACGATGAACAAAAAAATTATAAAAGATAATAGAATCTATGCTATGTCATAAGTCATAACACATATTTTACTATTTTTTATAATTTTTTTTTTCATCGTATAAGATTTTATTCACTATAATATATTGATATTAATATCTTTGGATAGCTTAAAATATATAGATTATTATAATATTTTTTATTATTTTATTTAGAAATGTTTAGATGACAAAATTACTATCCTTTTTATCATCGATGTGAAGAATACCCTGTTTACAAAATCTGTTCCACGATATGTTTTTGTTGCAGGCCTCGTATTAGTGCCCAAGTGATGGTTATTTTTTTCGGTTTTCCCATTTCTGTGTCCATTCTCGAATATTTTTTTTGTAAAGGCCCTTTAATTTCTGGTGAAAGTCTTTTTCTCTATCGTTAGATCTTACCCAACAAAATCAGAAACTCCTAACATCTGATGAAAATCAGAAAAGATAAAACAAAATTTTTATTCGTCAGATTCCAAGTCAGCATACATTGTTTTCACTCGTTCCCAGTAGGATGCTCTCCTGGACTTCTTTTTTGCATCGCAGCTCCCTCCACTGCGAACCCTAGCTGTCAGGCCCCGGTCCCGTCCAAGCCCAAATCCCAGCCCAAACTCAGCGCAAAGGGAGCCGTGCGGAGCCCGTTCGCGAAAGGGGAAGGAGCAGTCAACGCGGGGCGCTGACTATACAACGCGTTCGACTGCGTCGACGTCGCGAAGCTCGAACACGAACTCACCGGAAGACGCGGGCGACGAGGAAGACTCAGACGCTGGCTGCAGAGGATGCGGGCGACGAGGAAGCGGAAGAATCGGGCGGGCGGGCGCGCCCTAATCTGGAGAAGAGGCTGCGGCGGACGCGGAAAGGAGCGGCGTCTCACAGAAATAAAAGGAGGTAGAGTGCACCATCCGAGAAAAAGGAAGGAAGCTGAGAGCAGCGATCGAGGGATCTCCACCGACGAGAGAAGCGCCGACGTGAGGAAGACCGATTGTAGCCGGAAGAGTCCGGAAAGGGAGGGAAGAGGGAGACTGATCGGCGACAGGGGTTGTCGACGGTAAGGAGAGGCTGTAACGATTTATTTGGGAATAAATGAGAGCTTCTCTGATCATCTCTTCTCCTTTGTGTTTTCGGCATCCCCGACATCGTCTATGGCGACGATAGCGATTAGCGACGAGGCGACTCTTCCTAGCATCTCCCGCGACGACTGGGAAGCCACGAGCGCAGCGGCGCTCGACGGACGCAAACGCGGCAGCGTCGCGAACGGTGAAGACGAAGGCGGGTTTCGAACGGCATTCGAAACGAGGCGGACGCAAACTGACGTCAGCAGGGCGAAGTCAAAATTCGCGGCAGGGTAAAATTTCACAGGAGCGTGACGTCATCGGCAACGGGATTAATTCGGCGACGTTGATTTTGAGAGAGTTATAAATTTTAATTAAGGTTTCAGGTTTTCCCAAAATTAGGGTTAAGATTTTCTAAATAAATTATAATTTGGGAATAAAAATTTGAGCGGGAAGTTAGGATTTTAAATTTTAGGTCGAAAATCTTAGAAAGTGTTGCATTTCGGTATTTCATTGGACTGCCTTGAGATAACATTTAAACGCTGATTTTAGAAAGATCCGACCGGAGGTTTTCCCAAAATTAGGGTTAGGATTTTCTAAATGAATTATAATTTAGGAATAAAAATTTGAGCAGGAAGTTAAAATTTTAAATTTTAGGTCGAAAATTTTAGAAAGTGTTGCATTTCGGTATTTCATTGGACTACCTTGAGACAACATTTAAACGCTGATTTTAGAAAGATCCGACTAGGGCGTGACACTAGTGGTTCTGGTGATGGCGCCGTCGGATCATGCATCTTCTACTTCCGATGGGCCACGAAGCAGGCGGCGTCGCCACCCAGCTTCTCCGTCCCCTCTCTTCTCGGTTCTTGTGTTTTTCCGGGTCTCTTCCGTCCGGTCCTTGCAAACCCTGAGACCGACGAAGTTATCACCAGCATTTCCGTTGAATCCCAGGTACTCCCTCTCCACTTCTCTTGAAGAAGGGGCTCTTCCCTTCCTCTGCCTTCTCCCCCAAAAGATCGCAGATGGCGGTGTTGGTTTTGTCTCCTTCCGAAGTTCCTTACAAATAGTGACGCTAGCAACTAGGGAGGGTTTTCGGTGTTAGATATATGTTACTTTAGTTGTGACAAATCAATGGAAGCAAATAGTCCAACTGAGAAATATTTTTGGGTTTAAATTCTTTGTTATTGCCACTTGTTAAAAAGAAAATAAAAGAGTAGCGCGGGCATGGATTAATTGTGTGGGTTTAATAGCATGGGCTCATCACTAGTATTTAATAGTTTTGATCGGATACTTGTGCACTTGGCTCTTGCTGATGTGGCCCAAGCGATGTTTCATGTGGTATGCTGACTATATTTTTTAGTTGAGTCACATCTAGGGGTGAGCATAATTCGATTTTTATCGAATTTATCGATCGGTAAATCAGTAAATCGGTTTGGTAATTTCAGTATTGATTTTCGAGTCGGTAATAATTTTTATGTAATTCGGTATTCGGTTTTCGGTTCGGTAAAAAAATTTTTGGTTCGGTAATTAACCGATTTACCGATATACATATATATTAATATATAAAAAATAAATTTTTATGGAAAATCAGTATTCAGTAAAATAATTTTTATGTAATTTCGGTATTCGGTTTTCGGTTCGGTAAATCGGTAAAAATTTTTTTCCATTCTTTCAATAGATTAATTGGGTAATATACTAATAATTTTATAATCGATAAATCAGTAAATATCAAGTTTGGTATCGGTTTTGGTAATGGTATTTTCGGTTTCGGTAAGTCAGTAAATCCTTATTCGATTTTACTGAATGCTCAGCTCTTCACATCTGACCTGATTAAAGGGATGCAACTGTTTAGACAATCGCTTTCTACATCACTTCAAATTTGTGTTTTGAACAGTTTCTTCCCCCTAGAATGAATTATTATTCTTTGCGGTAAATCTCATGAGACTAGGATTTGCCTCTTTCAATCCAAAGGAAAAAAAAACCTAGTCAAAGAATAATAATTCATGAGACTTTTTCAATCTCATGAGGTCTATCATTGTTGTCTACATGCTTTTATCATATAAAATCTCCCAACTACATCTCCTTCATTTGTAGATGCAGCTCAGATGGTTAAGGGGTCATGACTCGTGAGGGTCATGGACAGGGGTCGAATCCCGCTGCAGACGTGAATTGTTTGGGGTAACGGGGATCCAAACCGGGATTCGTGAGGTCGGAGGGACCTAGCCCGCTGGGCCTGGACCTGTTACGGGTGGGGTGACCCTAACAAAAAAGGCGACTTGCGGCTGGGTTTTTGGGGCGATTTGTTCATCAGCTCCGGCCATCTTCCACCTTCAGCTCCGGCGAGCCTTGAAGGCCCTTTGAGAGAGCTCAAAGGGTGCGGCAACACCTGCTGTTGTTGAGCCTTGGAAGGGAGAAACTGCAAGGGAAGAAGCTTCCACTCTCGGCTGGGTTGAGCAGCCGGCAGCAGCAGCTCATCCGCCACCTCCACCCTCTTTTCCGGCGGTCTTGAGGGCTCTTGAGCTTGAGGGAGGCGACAACCTGCTGGTTGGTCAGCCTTGGAGGTTCGGCAGCATTTGGGGAAGGTGTTCCCCATTTCCGGCAGCAAGGGGAGAGTGCTCCCCACTCTCGGCAATCAAGGGAGAAGGCTCCCTACTCTCACGGCAGCTAGGGGAAGGAGTCCCCTTTCCATCCGACTTGTTGGAGCTCACGGACAGCACCTTGGGCTGAGCTTGTGGAAGACATTTCCGGCGGCTCAAAGTGGTTTTCCGGCGAGGGCTAGCAAAGGCAACCTTGTACAAACTGCTCCCAAGGGTCGGGCGATCCTTGGAGGTATATTTACATGCTTTCCTAGATAGGGCATTGTAATATTTGTATAAGACGCTTGTGAGTAGTTAGTGTGAGGTTTTTGATCCCTCAGCCCACATTGGGTAGTGGAGGGGTTTTCCTCACTTTTGATATCATTGTGTACTTTGCTTGGCCAGCTGAGGCTTCGGTGTGATTAGGGGCGGACGCACCTAACTGATAGGGCGTTCCCTCCTTGTGGTGTAGTGGTGGATACCTGCTTAGGTTTGCGGGCATATGTCTAGTGCCCGTCTATTGTACTGCCTGTGATTCTTGTGTGTGTATTTACACAGGGCGCTATACGTATTAAGGACGGTCGTGAGCGCGCATATTGGGTTGAGGAGCAACGTGTGCTGCCCACCCGCCGCTCATTGACGTAGAGTCTAGGGCTAGGAGAAGATTAGGCCCAGACCATCAGATATCGGCCCGGGAGCACAGTGATCCACAGAGAGCACAGAGGCAGAGGATCGGGGCACGAGCATCCCATCTGGGGATCGGGCATTTTGAGTTGGGGGCGCAGCGATCCTAGACTTCCGCATAGCGCACGTGTATTGAGTAGGCTGACGGTTTACTCATTGTGTAATCTTCACTCTCGGGTTACACAGTGTGTTAGTCGTGCCATCACACCTCAATTTACACAGCGAAAAATTGGGGCGTGATAGATCTCCTTCATTTGTAGATGTTTTATCTCCATTGAACCTCGTTTTTGCTCTACACAAAGGTAAACACTTTGTTGTCTATATTTCTCATCTCGCATTTGTTTTTGTCATTTCATCTGTCATCCTAAATGAAAATGTGCTATGGATGAGGAAATGAATGCATTGCTTTAATGTAATACTTGGTCCTTGGTTTCTCCACCTCCAGAAATATGCTCTCTGGGATGCAGATGGGTGCATAAAGTTAATTATAAGCTGGATGAAACTATGGAACAATACCAAGCACTCTTGGTTGCCAAAGGGTTCACACTTCACATGAACTTGTATTGTTGATTACTTTGATACCTTCTCTTTTGTGGCTTGTCTATCTAAGTTCCTTTTGCATTGGCTGGTAACTTAGATTGACAATTTCACCAAATGAATGTAAAAAATGTATTTCTTTATGGCAATCTTTTAGAGGATGCCTTTATGGAGTAACCACTATGCTATGTTGCTCAAGGACATTGGTACGTAAACTTTCTAAAGCCATATATGGTTTAAAGCAAAGTTAATAAGTTTTGTTCTATAAGTTTGTTACATAATGACATCAACTGATTTTCAATGCAGCCTATCACTCTATTTTTATGTCACTCATATTTTGGTATAGTTATTCTTACAGCATACGTCCACAATATCTTTGAATAGGTAGTGACATAAAAGGAATAGATGAAGTAAAAACATATCTACAATCTCATATGACTCTCGAGGATATTGGTAAGCCCAACTACTCTCTTAGAATTGAAATAACTTACAAGGAACGGAGCATTTCTACATCATAACAAAATTTGCTCTTGATTTGCTTAAAGAAACTAGAATATTAGAGTATAAACCTATAGAGACATCAATAATTCCTACCTAGAATATTCATCGGACATGAATTCTGAGTTGGTGGATATCTGGTTGGTAAATTCATTTACCTCACTATCACTGGTATCACGTATAGTGTAGGGATGGTTAGTTAATTTATGCAGAAATTATAAAGATATTTCTAGATAGTTGTCTTGAGGATACTACAATGTTTAAAAGGGCACCCGAAAAAGGTTTGCTGAGCACACAAGGATATTAGCATAAGCTGATGTTGATTATGCTAGGTGTAGGTGGCAAGCGTTAGGTTTTTGCACTGCTGTAGGTGAAAATCTAAGAACTTGAAAAAGCAAAAAATGAAAAAAGTTGTGTCTATGTCGAGTTATGAAGCTGAATATAGGACAATAACCCATCCAACTTATGAGATGATATGGCTCAATGCATGCATTGATCCAATGACTATGTTCTACGATAATTAGGTTATCATCTTTATTGACAACAATCTAATCTTTCATTAAAGAACCGAACACATCATAGTTGATTGCTACTTCATCCAAGATGTTATTGCTACTTCATCCAAGATGTTATTGCTAATAAACTCATATGGCTTCCCTACACTAGATATGAAGAGGAATTAACTAACATCCTCACGGAGGCACTTGGACCTATCTAGTTTCATTATTCATGTAACAAGTTAGGTATGATCAATATGTGAGCTCTAGTTTGAGGGGGAGAGTTGAGAGTAAAAGAGCTAGTGGATTGGATCCTTTCCAATCCAATCCGATAACCATTAGTGTTGTCATATACTTGTTTTGTTTCATTTTATTCTCCTTGAACTGATTCTCTTCCTCGGTTGCCAACTACATGTTAAATGTTTTAAATCCTATATTGGAAAATGGAAAGGTAAACATTGAATGAAGGAGAAGCATCAAGTGCTGCTTTATTTAACGTATGAGGACCATTTGAATCTTGACAATAGTGTGTGCGTAGGAAAAATGTCTCAAATACAACTTTAGTTAACATGTATATGCTAACAATGAAGTGGTTCATACTTTTTTCTCAATGACCCTGCTGATCTAATAAGTAATTCCGAGCATCTGTTGACCTGTGATTGCATTTAGTAATTTTTGTTGGTTTTTGATTTGCTGTTAGTAGTTTGTTGAAACCTGAACTGATTATGTGAGCTAATACTTAGCTTCATCAATTGAATAGGCAATGGTAGATCCAAGATCCAGAGGATCTGGGGTAAAAGTATATTTTTTTAATGCTTGCTTACATTAGTGGAGGACAATAATATATTTTTATTCATTTTTATAGTATACTACTAATGCTTTTAAAATAAATATGGTTTCTAAATTTAGGTGGGGTAGTTGCCCAAGTTGCGCAATACATAAATATAGGCTGATTCATTCATTCATTGAAGAAAAAGTGAGCTTAGTTCTTTTCATATAGTATGCCAAGCAAAGAAGCATCAAAGTTTTGCAAAAACTTCACCATGCAAACTCTAAAGATCCAAGATCACTTACTATGTTATGCAATGTAAGATTTGATGCTTCTCTCTCTTTGCTTTTACTTCCCACATTCACCAAGAGTCCAAGACACCATCTAGAAACTTTAGGCTGACTGTTAGATAGTTTTTTAGTTTTTATAGAGTAAAAAAAAATGAGCTGCAAACTTATTTGAAAGAGATTTTTCAATCAAAAATTAATTGAGAATTCGATAACCTGAAAATTATAATTGTACAGAAATCGATGAAAAGTAAAAAAAAATAAAAATAGTTTTAAGCAAAATTCAAAAACAGCAAACATGTAGCTAAAAATCTTAGAACTTGGTAATACAAACATTTTTATTATTATGTAACATCTCAAATTCCTATTCTCATCACACGTTACAGCTTTTTATATAAATTATCACACTAGTTTTTGTAAAAATGAAAATTCAAAATTCAAAATAAAAATATGTTTCAGATTTTTTTTTTCTAAAAAATAAAAATTGAAATTGAAATAAAAATTGCAAAATAAGATGTCCGTAAAACACACACTTATCTTTGAAATTATTAAGCGTAATCTAATCTATCTTTTTTTTAATCTTTCTATTCATCATAATATATTGAAACTAATTTTAAAATGATACACTAAGTTAAAAAAAAGATAAAAATTATGTTTGGTTGCCTCTTTTATCAGTTTCTGATCAAATTAACATGTTTATGGCCTTTCCACTCACAATAGACCAGATGTGTTGATTAAGTTTCTGTCCTAGTATTTGAGACCAAGGATTCAAGAACCGTACCGTACCGGCCGGTTTTGCCGGTACGGTACCGGTCCGAGCAATCGCCGGCACTGGAACCGCAAGCGGAACGCAGTACCGCGGCGGAGACGTGGAGGGAGGGCTGGAGGCAGCTCGCGGCTTCGGCGGGTGCGAGGGAGGGCAGTGGAAGCTTCGATCGAAGCTTTCGCAGCCGGCAGAAGCTTAGCTTCCGCCAGCGCCTACGCCGCCTGCCGCTTGACGCCTCCGGTTTGTGCTCGGTATGCTGGTACCGTACCGGTCCGGCAGCTCGCCGGAGCAAGGCCTGGTACCGGTTTTCAGAACCTTGTTTGAGACATTCTGTCCGATCTGGGTTTCAAATCCCCGGCTATTGATGGAGCTTGTGATACTTATAGACCCTACTGTAATTGAGTTTATAGTCCAAGGTTCCCAGTGGTTTGATTCTAAAATATTTAGAGAAAACTTAGTAATCACATGACACCTAGTTACCTACATAGTTGGTAATGGAATTATTTCTTCATTATATGGCAAATTCTTCTTTCTTTTACTTTTTTGATGTATGAACCTGCATAATAAGATTTGTGGTTTAAATGTGTAGGAAATATTTATGAAATGAGATCTGTACATACTTGATTTAATCAAAAGTTTTGTTAAATCAACTGGAAGTCAATAATCCATTTGTCCAATGTCCGTAGCCACACTAATGTCATCTTTGCTTTGGCCATGCTTAAACTCAAGTTAATAATAATATATAGATTCAGCAGCCAACACAACAACTTCCTAATTCTCATACGATGAGATTATGCATCTTCATCTTTTGCAAACCTAATATAAGATTCATGGTTTTTTTTTCTTCTGGCTTATTCTGCTATTGTATTTCATGTCAAAGGAGCACCAGTTTGTCTCTGTGATTTATTTTAATATCTTGTTTTCTTGATTCTTTCAGGGTTTTCTAGGATGGAGCAGAACTTTGCTGAATGTTAGTCTCTTGAAAGTAGATTTGTTTTCTATTTATAAGAATGGAGTTTTCTTTTGTGAAAAGAATCTTCACAGTCAGGTGTCTCCTAGCCATGGTAGTATCCAGTGTCAGGCACTATAGAATTCTTGAATTTATCCAGCTAGAAAACCTACTAAAAGATTCCTCCTGTCGCCTGGGCAAGGCTTTCTAACACCGGAGTTTGCTAATAAAATTTTGGTGTTGATATCACTTTGATGGTTTCTGCACAGGTATTATTGCCTTTTTTTAATTTATTTATATGTAAATATCATTTGAATAACTGAACTAACAACTGTACTACCTTCGTATATTCTTCTTAAACTGCAATTGTATTGTGATTTTCACGAACATTTCACATCAAGTCTGTTAATTGTTACCTTCCTACCATTTTAGATACATAATTAAACTGTTAACTAGATTTTGACTTTTGATAAATATGCAATTAATTTTAATTTTGCATCAGAGAGATTGACTGAATTTTAGAAACTAAGAATCTAACCTGGTTCATTTGTCTATATATATCTAAGATAATTTCTAGTTTTTTTTGTTTTTCTTATAGGTTTCAGAAAATACTATGATAATTTCTTCTCATTTAATCTCTAGGAATCTGTAGAGATAGTGCTCCTTGTTTCATTGCTTGCATAGATTAGCTCCATAATTGATTGCGTGGTTCCAAGGGCAATTATCTCAAACTTGCGTGTAACCCGTCATGTCGTACACAAAGTGAATCGGACCACCTAAAGGAAAGAGCTCCGAATCTGTGTCCAGGCTTCTGCACGAGCATGTCTAGTACCTCTCCGTAGCAGCCTAATGGTTTTCTTTCCATTGTCGTATTAGGAAAAACATTAGCAGTGGGGTCAAGCTGCGACAAACCTCTCATAGCTGGAGCATATTCTTAGACTATTGCCGTGGCCTTTCAACATTTTTTCTTGTGCTTGTACCTTTCTTGGATGTCTTTTGTTAAACATAATCATGTGGATATAGAAAGGCTACGTCCTAGACTATTATCAAGTTTATGAACAGCTTGTTGTTCCTTAAAGAAGTCAAAGGACAGGCATTCTAGTACAGCTGGGAGATATGGACCCACAGGTAGTAGACAATGCAGACTATTTTGTTGTTGATCTGAAGATTTTTCGGTGATAAGCTAAAGAATTATTGTTAAAACATGTTTGCTATGGTTAAAACAATACTTTTGAAAAACATGTAATACTGCAGAGTTACATTTTAGTCAGCCTTGCACAAGGCAAATGACTTCCATATTACAGTTTGATAAAAATTGTTCATGAAGATCAACAAGAGTCTCCAGCTGTGTGCGTCAAATACGTTTAAAATCATTATTAGTTTTCTTTGCCTTTGTTGTATGTATGACAAAAATTAAGTGTTTATATTTGAAGTCTATTTTTACTCTATTGCCTTGAAGTCTATTTTTACTCTATTGCCTTGAGTGTTTTGCCTCTGCTCAAGTTTCTCTACACGTGCATTCTCGTTGTTCTCTCCTTCAACTCTCTTGCATTCTCTGCTAGTTTTTTTATTCTTGCATCCTTTCTTTGACGATATTTGTCACAACAGCCTTCATCCTCGAACCTGGGAACAGAATCTTGAGACCTCCTATCTCTCCAGTACTATATTCCACCCTTATGCTCAGCAATTATCAGATCCCTAATGTAGAAACCCTCCTTACTCCTTTTGATTTGTTTTCTAAAAGTAAGAATTCTTTTTTGGATTTGGATTTTGTGAATGATCTTTGAAAGAAATGGTCATTGTTTCTTCTTAGTTAATCCATTTCTAAAAGTAAGAAAGATGTTTGACTGTTCTTTATTCAATATTTTAGTAATTTTATTAATGTAGCACTTTTAGATTTATATATTATGGATCTCCTTTTACTTGGTCTGATAATTAAAGTTTATTTATTGTGCATAATCTCAATCAATGAATCGTGCATTTGCTAATACATTGTAGGTTAATAGATTTGGATCTACTCATGCTAATCTAAGAGTATTTCTAATCACTCCCGTCTTGCTGTAATCATCTTTAAATCTAGTTTTCATCCTCTATATATTTTCTAATCTTAATTATATTCATAATCGACTTTCCTATTGGAGCAAAACTTATATTAGACATCTTGAAGTTGAACTTTCCTTTGGCTAAAATATATCTCCTCTCCAAAATTTAAAGAAACCATCTCTATCCCTAGCTTCTCTAGTGAGGAAGAGCTCTTCGTGCACTCACTATGCAGCTTTCCTTTACTTCAAATCAATCTCTGGCCTCAAAACACATTTTACTTAATTCTCTTACCTCTTCTGGCCAACGACCATCACTTGTTTTACCTTCATTTGTGACGGCTGTAATAATGGGCCATCATGAAATAAATAATTAATTAATAGGATAAAATTTAAAATTTCTCCAACAATTCTCATAAAATTTAAAACTTTCTGAATATCATTAAAATTAATAAAATGAATAAGAGAAATTAAATGATGCTTATTAGCTATATTATATGGTTAGTAAAGTGCTTTTAAAAGCGCATCCTCAGTGAAAAAAGTTTCCATTGAAAGATAGTGAATGAAGTCTTAGACTACTACTTTCATTTGACTCTACTTTCAATAAATCCACACATCATATAAAATTAACTTATCAGGTTTTGCATTTTGGGTTGTGCCTATGTATCATAAGAGATTCGAAGAGTTATCCAAGTTTGCTATAACTGTATTTGGATACTCTTATATAGAAATTTTCCTACAAAGGATAAGTTACAGGCTTATCTCATGGTAAATACCACTTCAAAAAATATTCTTTGCCTCTATAATAAAAGCACAAATATATTCTTTGGAATGAGAGAATAGAATACCAACTCTATCATATATAAATATTTTATCATTTTTAGTTTTGAAGTACTTTTTGGTCAATCAATTAACTTGTTATTACCACATTGAACTTTATTCATAGGATCTCCTGTCGCAAAGGTTGGTTCTCTTCATATAGAGGCTTTTTAATTGATAAATTTTCATTCCTGATATTTTTTTAATCTTAGTTTTGGGTAAGCCTTTAATCTTAGTTATGTTGTGCTTAATCTTTACATGAGAAAGAGCTACAGCTCTATATGAGTCAAATTATTTTATATACTTTTATCTAATTTTAATATGATGACTTATTTTTGTATTTATTAATTTCTTTATACAGAAGTCCTACTGCTTTTGGAGTTTTGATTTTTATTATTGTTGTAATTAGTTTTTTATTATTATTCCTATAGTTAAATCCTTTACTCATAAGGATTAACATGTGACAACTGCAACAATGAGTTGTCATAAAATAAAGAAAAAAAATTAATATGAGAAAGTTTAAATTTTACCCAACATCATTTTCATTCCTCTTATGATTCCATTTGCGGTATGGATCCACCTCACCTTTCACATATGACAAATAGACTTAGTTGTATTTCTAGTGACACATCAAGAAAAGTGCATCTATTCCCTTGAACCTGTGGGCCTATTGTTTCATGTACTTACCCTTGGCCTTTGGTCCCTACCCCTGGCTCCTTGGGTTGAATTATTTTGCAAGAAACTTTTTATGCTGACCCCCTACTATTGTTTAGTTGTCCCATTCAAACATTGAATGTCTTGTCTTGTTTTATTTGTAATTCTGATTTTAATTTCATTGAGCACATATTTTTTGCGGGCATTTTCTTGTCTTTGTGGGACTATTTCCAAGATAAGCTTTCGTATGTCTTTACTTATTTATTTGGTCCACTTGCATTTGATTCAATGAATGTTTTCAGCTCTATTGTTATAGCTATTTGTATGATTTTTATGGTACGCTCAAAATCATGTAGAGTATAGTTGTACGAGGCTGATGTCCGCAAGCAATGAAGGTGGGGTTCGTCCCCCAAATCTTGTTATCAACCACTAATGTCCTTACCAGACACCCTTTTGTATCATTTTTCATATCATAATTAACATGCACATGTAATTTCTGATTGAAATTGATAGTTTTTGAACCAAAATTGACTGCAAAGATTGAGATGAACACATGCTTGAGTGGTTCGATTGGCATTCTATCCTTAAAGCACTGGTCTTGGACAGTCGCCATCACAAAGAGATACAAGTCATGTGCTGATAATAGGGACCATTAGGAAATTGCGCTTGCTAACTATTCTACATGGTCAAACACTCCAAAAGCAAATAGATCGTCACTGCAATTGTACATGATTGGCGCCAGCGCCCACACACGAGTATGCATATGTATTGATTATATCCTTATGCATCACAAGGAACAAAATACAAATCAATTTGCACTCGGAATAGTCCCTTCCATTTCCTCTCACTAGACTCTTTCCTTCTTTCTTTCTCTTCTTCTAGTTGGAGGCAGTTGCCCTCCTGGTTAGGCTTCTTATCCAACCTTTCCTAGTTCCCACCTTACTTCCAAATGCTGCGTGTGCTGAACTTGCTTTGTTGGACTTGTTCCAGTGTGCCAAGTGGAGAAGATGGCCAATCCTCTTGTGCCACCTCAGTACCCCGTCGGGCTTTGCGTGCTCCACCACACTGCTTCTGTTTCCCTTGCTACTCTTGACCATAGCAATGCCACTGCCGCAGGTGATGCTTGTGGAAGGTGTAGTGTTCATGGTTTTCTTGGTGTGCCAAGATGCTTGTCCATTCTTCTCGAATTTGATCGATATGAAAGAATCTGAAATCAAACAGAAACAATGAGGAAGGCACTACATGATCTTGTCAGCGAATTATTTTTACCTTAGCTTGAGCTTGCAGACACTTCTAACGTAGTGTGTCAGTGATCAAAATGTAAAGCTGATAATAAATGTTGAGGATTGGAGAATTACCTTCAAGGCTGGCGATGGAAGAAGATTCGTCATGAGAGTCGACATATTTATTCTTGTGGTACAGCTGCAGGAGATTAGAGCCCAGAGCAAATACTTTACGGATGTTGATGCTGGAGTACTGTCTCCTCAGCCTTCTCAAGGACCTCTCGTCGCCGCCAGTTTGCGGATGGCGTTGACCTCGTTTAGAGGCTAAAACCTGGAGCCTTTCTTTCAAGCACACAGCACATACGCCCACCATTACTTGCTTGGGGTGGAAACAACAATAGCTATTCTCTTCTCCGCGAGTTCTCATGTTGAATTTGTTGGGCAGCGCAAGGCTCTCCAGCGTTTTTGACACTGAGAGTTTGCTCATTAATTTAAAGGTGGTACTGGAAAGGAGGCGAGACCGTGGACGGCAAGAGAGGCAAAGGCAAAGCCCCCGAACTTGGACAGCCTTCGTGGTCAAAGTGCACGAGGCTCCCAACAACATTCTCCTTGAAGGTAAAGGGAAATTATTTTTTTATTGAATCAATTATTTCACAATAATACGCTTTGTCTTCATGTATAACTTGTCGCAGTTCTTTTACTAGTATGTAACTATTGGGGAATCATCACTCCTAACGTTTAATCAAGTTGTTTTTTTCCTATAAAGTTGGGTCTCTTTCATAGTAAGCATCTGTGGGGAATCACTCTTGCACTAATTAATGAACTCGCTCGATTTCTTGACGCGGGGAAGATATGAAAGGAAAGGGCTGGTTGTTAAAGGATGGTAAAAGCGAGCATTTGGAGGCCAACATGCACATGGGGTGCAACAGTCACAACGAGGTGTCGTCCCTATTTATAATCAATCAAATAAGGTTTAAGATGTGGTCGGAGGGACGTGGCTCCATATTGTCTTGTGCCTTGGCGCAGGGCATCAGGAAATTTGTGAAAGTTGCTAAAGCCGATCGATTCATTTAACAGCACTGCTCTGATTCTGTTTTCCATGTGCAAATCTAGCAAAGATTATCTTTCTCTATTAGATTCCCTGAATTTGCAGTGTTTGTAATGTGCCTAACTTACCAACCTGATTAGTTGCTTCTGTTATATTTGACAGCAGCATTTGCGTAGGTGATCTGAGGAGTCTGTTGCATTGAATTGTCAATCTAGGAGAAGATTCACAGTTGGATAATGATATCCTAGAAAATCGAGCTTCACATGACTGCAACAAGGCGTATGTAACTCTGGCAGAAAGGTCTTCAATAAGTTGTGCGCGCACAATTTAATGATTAGCCGCTTGTGTATCTTGAGCAGTAATCTTGTAACTTCGTACTGAATGAGAAAGCTTTGCAACAAATCCTTCAATTTGATCAGCCGCTTGTGTATCTTGAGCAGTAAATAGTCTGCTGGACGTTGCCTCGGCCATTTGTTTCATTGGCTGGCCTGGAACCATTTTGCCCCTCCTATTCTGCATCTGATTTTTCATCTGGGATCTCAGTTCAAATGACAGGAAATCAGAAGCTTCTGTTCATTTTTTTGTGTGCAGAAAGGGACCGTTCAATCAAGTCTGCAATCCTCCTGAATCCCGTCAATACAAGTTAGTCTTCTCTATGTCCACCCAATCTTATCATAACTCGGCATCAAAATAAAAATGCTATATCTTCTTTTGGAAACCTCAAAATCTCTTTGCAAACCAGACTATGGGATTTCGTTGCTGGTTATATAAAGAATGCACTTTGGAGAAGTGTTCATTAAAACCACTGTCATTGAAACCCGTAGTCATCTTGGGGAGACCATTATACCTAATCTTAAAAATATCTTTAATAAGGTTCTTAGGATCAAAGTTTCAAGAGTGCATTCATCTAACATTCTACGGTTCCACTACCTTACTATGCTCATTGAGGATTTGATCATCACCGCCATAAATCTAGTACAAGACTTGCATTTTTTTACTATTTATCATCTATTATTTCACATTCTTACAATAGCACCTGACCCAAATCGCAGGTTATGTATTTTCTTCATCAATGAATGCTTTTTATTTTTGTGATTTTATCTTTTGTGATATATCTGTTTTTGCTGCTGCCCTAAGTGTTAAGATCATCACCCGTAACAGGTCGAGGCCCAGCGGGCTAGGTCCCTCCCGACCTCACGAATCCCGGTTTGGATTCCCATTACCCCAAACAATTCACGTCTGCAGCGGGATTCGACCCCTGTCCATGACCCTCACGAGTCATGACCCTTTAACCATTGGGTTATGACTCGTGAGGGTCATAGACAGGGGTCGAATCCCGCTGCAGACGTGAATTGTTTGGGGTAATGGGGATCCAAATCGGGATTCGTGAGGTCGGGAGGGACCTAGCCCGCTGGGCCTGGACTTGTTACGGGTGATGACCTTAACAAAAAAGGCGCTTTTTTTGTTAGGACTACGACCCGTGTGGGCCTGAGCCGCGTTCAACCCGTATGACCTCGGGCGCTCACGTCGGCCCTTCCCGTGTCATACCAAGGTCCGGCCCATGCCAAGCCCGGTTGTCACTAACCAATCCAGGCCCAGAGGTTGCTCCCGGCCTGGTTCTCAGTTCCCAGGCATATCTCGTCTGCAGCGGGATATGATCCGTGAGGGTCATATCCAGAGGTTGCAAGGTCGAATCCCGCTGCAGACAAGATATGCTTGGGAACTGAGAACCGGGCCGGGAGCAACCTCTGGGCGTGGATTGGTTAGTGACAACCGGGCTTGGCATGGGCCGGACCTTGGTACGACATGGGAAGGGCCGACGTGAGCGCCCGGGGTCATACGGGTTGAACGCGGCTCAGGCCCACACGGGTCGTAGTCCTAACAAAAAAGAACCCGTTAACCAACGGGTTATGATCCGTGAGGGTCATATCCAGAGGTTGCAAGGTCGAATCCCGCTGCAGACGAAATATGCCTGGGAACTGAGAACCGGGCCGGGAGCAACCTCTAGGCCTGGATTGGTTAGTGACAACCGGGCTTGGCATGGGCCGGACCTTGGTATGACACGGAAAGGGCCGACGTGAGCGCCCGGGGTCATACGGGTTGAACGCGGCCCAGGCCCACACGAGTCGTAGTCCTAACACTAAGCTACATTTGTTTTCTTTACAGTCTGAGATTCATCACTCATTGGTCACCCAACGTCTCTTATTAACACGGCAACACATTCACTACTACTAGAGTAGTAATTGCAAACTGCAGTGTCGCAATTGACACCCTATCGCCCCGCTATCTACAGGTTTTCTTTTAACTCTATTATCAATAATTATGGCATATCTGCATTTATATGAATGTCCATTGTTGATCATTTCTTTTTGTCTCCTGCAAGCCTTGCCATTGTCTGTCAGTATATGTTTATTATTTTAGTTCATACTTTATACAATGCATGGAATGGAATTGCTGTGAAAATTGCTGGTTAATTAGTTACTATACTATGGATAATATATTAACGATAACTGGTCAATAATTTAAAAAATAGTGTTTAATAAAAATAATTAATTAACTTTTTCTAAATAATAAAAATACTGCATATATTTATAAACATAGACTAAGTTGCGCCTAAATTAATTATCTACATATTCATTTTAGTGATAACTGGAAAATAAATAGCTGGGCATGTTTAATAATTTTTTTAAAAAAAGTTAGTAATTACTAAAAATAATTAACTATGTTTCATCTAAATAGTAAAAAACTACTACATATATTTATAAAAGATCAGCACTCACATATTTTAGTTTAAATACAGGGAGGTTTATTAATTACGTTTAGTTAATGAATTCAATTAAATTAAGTTGAGCCTAAATAATTGCATAATGTGTGCATGAATTGAGCAAAAACGAGTTAAGCTCATGGCTTATTTGTTATATTATTTTTATCTTTTTAATTCTAATTTACATTACGATCCAAGCAGTTGCACCTTCCATTGAATTTTAATATTAAATAACTTACATTATAAAGTGCAATACATTATAAATTTTGATTGCTCAAGGGGATTTATAAAGCTTAAGTACGTTCATGGGGTGTGGAGCACTTAAATCATAATTGGCGACTAGCTAATAATGCAGATTGCTGCGTTACTCTTGGGCTGCAACTTCAATTTTTGGTCATTTCGCTGTAAAAAAAAAAACAGATTAGGTGATAGGTGTCACGCTCATATTTACAGTAATATTTTTTTTTTAATTATTTCTACGTGAGTCAATACTTGACACGAGTCCAACTGCGTCAACGCAGGTATCCTAACGATCGAAACCGCCGGATTGGGCGCGACTGGCGAAGTCGATTCCCAGCCCGATTATGGACTCAACAAGGATCGCTGCCGTTCCAAAGTGGTCTTAATCAACACTCACGATTTACCAAGGACCGGTATCGCTGAACCGGACTGGGTTTGCCCGAACCCAAACGGGACTCACTCGTATCCGACCGCCTCGGGCGGGGTCCATAATAGAATCCAAACACTCTCTCTCTCGTCCCGAGGTCAAGCCGGCACCCGGCGATCACGGACAGTCGTCCACACGGCGTCGCACGCCAGTGATCGAAAGAATTCAGCAGGCTCCTCGCTCGCACGCCGGCGGCGAGGCCGGACGACGCTCCGCCAGTGAACCGACGGCCTCGTCCTTCTCGCCCGAAGACGAGAACGACGGGGAAAGATGTCCCACAGGGTTTCGCATACGCATGCGTCTACCCCGAAGGAACTCATGGGGACTACCGGACCCGAAGGTCAGCCACACGCATCCACCAAAGCACGCCTTGCGTGCGGGTGCTGGTAGGCTGAAGGGAAGACCGGCGGATGGTGGCTGGCCGAAAAGAGAGGAGGGGTTGCCCGTCCGTTCGTTCCACACTGCAACCGGGCTCAGCAGAAAGTGGTCGTCGTCGTTCCTAACTCCGCTCGCGGACGTCGACACTAGAAGAGCCACCAGAAGGGCATCGCTGCTGGCTTCAGAGGAGAGGAAGGAGGACTTTGTTCTTCCGCCACGGTGAAGACGTCGAGCGAGCGCACGTCTTCCACACCGACAAAGCAAGCGCCACACGTTTGGTTGCTCACCGGACGAGGGAGGGCCACCAGTAGCCAGGCTGCTTCGTCGGAGGGGAAAGGAGCTCCGCCACACGAAGAAAACAAGCTCCACTCGAACGCCGTCGCTCGCAGGCGACGGACGAAGACGCAGGAAGCCCGCTCGCAGGCGAACCTCGGCTCCGGAACTTCTCGCACACAGGCGAGCCGGCAGCCGGAAAGAGGAGAGAGAGGGTTCGCTGAGAGGAGCTCAAAGCCACGGCCAAGCACATGCATGCAGCGGAGAGGGACGGCAAGGAAACTACGGCGTCGCCGGGGAAGAAACGCGCCCCGGGACGAAGGAGAAGGAGTGGAAAAGTAATACCTCGGCGCTCGGCGCTGGTTCCTTCTTTTCAGGGAAATGGTTGCCGGACGCGCCTTCCAAGGCGGTCAGGCATTGAGGTCTGGCGACTGCGGCTACGGTGGCGACGGCGTCGGACACGGGGAAGACAACGAACGCGGCTGGCGACGAGAAGGGAGACGGGGTTCTCCAGGGCCTCCTACCACCCGCCCACACCACCGGAGCCCGGAGAACGAGCCACCGACGAACATCCGACGGGGACGATGATCGGGAATCAGAGAGAGAGAGAGAGAGCGAGGTTTCTTGTTTTTCGCCTGTTTATTCCGAAGACGACGCTGCGTCTCCTTTTTTTTTTTTTTTTCCTATGCGCAGCCCGCCGCACGCCTTGCACGCCGCCCGAGTCTCTGTGCCGTCACATCAACGCACGTCCGCGACGACTTCGTCGCCTCGCCCGTTGGGTAAGTTTCGGATTCGAATTCGGGCGGTGCCCGATCCGATCCTCTAACCCACAAATCCCCTAAGAGCAAATGGGCTGGGCTGGGCTGGAATTGGGCCACGCCCAATTTTCAGCTCACAGGCCTAACATTCTCCCCCTCTGGAGCGAGTCGTCGCCCTCGACGACTCATCGTAACGTCAGATCTCGTCCACGAACTACCACAGTTCGGACACCTTATACCATGTAGCTTCTTCCATCGGAGAACCTTCCAATCGAACAAGAAACTCTGCTCGTCGGTTTATCCTGCTATCTCCCAAAACTCGATAATCCAAGACCCTTCCGATCTTTTGGTCGAACTCCGTTTGAACTATAGGAGGTGCACAAAGTGATTGTGATCGAGCTGGATCCCCTTGATCCTTATAAAAACCCCTTTTTGGAAGCTCACATGGACTGTCAGACGCAGCTCCACCCCATCGGAGAGCTTCAGACGATACGCCACTGAGTCGACCCGACTCAATACCTCGAAAGGTCTATTGTATCTCTACGGAAGTCCCTGATGTGTTGCCTTCGCAGATACCTCCACCATATCCGCGGAATACGTCGGAGAAGCACCAATTCACCCTCGGCGAACTCTTCGCCTCGACATCGACGAATCGCATAACGTTGCATTCGTCTAACCACAAACTCGAGGCTGTCTCTAGCCTCCCAGAGCGACTCCACTCGCTCACGAACTACCCGTAGGATAGCATTATTAACCAAAGTTAGGGATTGTGCCCAAAAGGGCCGCACACAATAGACGATGATATGTGGAGATTATAGGCGATTCGCGCCAAATCGATCCACTTTAACTAATCTTTTCACTCGCAGTCACCGCATAACAGAGGAAGTCCTTCATGAGGGTATTCACCCACTCCAATTATCCACCTACTATCAACGGGTCGTACCCGACTTGGTTTGCTCAACAGACTTTCGATACTCTTTATCGATCACAACTGTTGCTTTTATCCTCGTAAGGAAATCTCCTTCCACTCTGGATATCGCAAAGCAGACTAAGGCGTTATGCCTTCTCAGTGCATCACGCACTTCATCAGCCTTTTTAGGCTTGTATTCCCACCGGAACTGGAATTCTGCTAAGAATTCCTACCATCTGATCAGTTTGGCGGACAATCTCTTCCTAGTGGTGAGAATATGCATTCACCACCTTATCAAAATTTCGCCACAAAGGCGATACCCAGGAGAAGGACTCTCCATACGCATAGCATCTTTGCTCTACTTCACTTAGCTTCCGACTATCGAAAGCTACAGGATTCTCATCCTGTACCAACACATCGTCTATCGTTTGATCCGAGGGGTCGGATCTCCTTGGCACAACCCTGCGGCTAAGGCGTTCGCCAACAACGGGTACTCCCTTCCTTGACTCCGTGCTTCCGAATGCACGGCACGAGGCAAGGGACATCCTCATCGTACATCTGTATCCCATACAGGTAAGGCAACACAGCTATCTCTGCCTCGACCGAAAGTTCGAGGCCAAAGATTGCTTCGTAGACTTGAAGATTCAGAATCTTCACATGGCAACGGCCCTGCCAACTGCCGGTTACGATATCCCTATCGTACGATACCCTGAAGGTCTCGATGTCTACGATACTGACCGACCCCACTCGGTCCTGTGATGAGAATGTTTTAAGTCCAACACTCTTAGCCGTTCTCGACGAACCACTTTGTGTGACTTAACTCACACACGAAATTTTCACGGAATTGTAGGGAGGGTTCTACAATACCAGCGATCAAATTGGATCGCATAATTCTCAGAGAGATTCGTCCAACTTGGTAGCGCCTAAGTCTCCTCCTTTTCGAAGGCGTCCCATACCACCTCCGTCGAAGAGTAACTTAGCTCGCCCCAATTACTCTTTTGTCCCTGAGTCTTCCCCCTCATAAAGGCGTCCCCTTATGATGAGAAACCCAGCTCGGACTGATTTCAAGGATTTTTCCTTGCTGTCCTCCCAAGCTTCCCCCACGTAGAGGCGTCCCCCTATGCGAAGTTGGCTCAGTTGGACCAAGAAGAGGGATCTCTTTTATTTTAGTTGGATACCGTCCACTCTCCTTGTCCCCAAATAGCAATTTTAGAGTCTACTAACTCTTCCTCATTTTATCTCCCTGAGTAGCAGTTTTAAAGTCTGCCAACTTTTCCAAATAGCAGTTTTGAAGTCTGCTAACTTTCCTCAAATACCGTGGAGCAACGCACCCCTCCGAAATGGGAAGCTCCAGGACGTGTCATCGCACGACAGTCCCACTGGCCGAGATCGGCCGTGGTCGATGCTATCGAAGCCGCCGTAGCGCGCTTCAGCATTGCAACCTCTGCCTAAGATGCCTCTAGCTCCCGGTGCGTCGAGTCACCCTAGCTACGAGACGCTCGCCCGAGATGAGCCGCATGGAGACGATCTCCACTGAAATGTAGGGAACGATCTCCACTGAAATGTAGGGATCCAAAACTCCATCTCTGACCATGTCCTCGAGGGACGCTAGTCTGGTGTTTGTCGAGGATCCCATCTGCTCGCAGCAGTTGGGTCAACAAAAATCACAAGTACGACGCTCGTACTGGTTGGAACGCACAGAAACCTGGCTCTGATACCAAGCTGTCACGCCCACATTTACAGTAATGTTTTTTTTAATTATTTCCACGTGAGTCAACGCTTGACACGAGTCCAACTGCGTCAACGCAGGTATCCTAACGGTCGAAACCGCCGGATTGGGCACGACTGGCGGAGTCGATTCCTCGAATCGACTCCCAGCCCGATTATGGACTCAACAAGGATCGCTGCCGTTCCAAGGTGGTCTTGATCAACACTCACGATTTACCAAGGACCGGTATCGCTGAACCGGACTGGGTTCGCCCGAACCCAAACGGGACTCACTCGTATCCGACCGCATTGGGCGGGGTCCACAACAGAATCCGAACACTCTCTCTCTCTCGTCCCGAGGTCAAGTCGGCACCCGGCGATCACGGACAGTCGTCCACACGGCGCCGCACGCCAATGATTGAAAGAATTCAGCCGGCTCCTCGCTCGCACGCCGGTGGCGAGGCTGGACAACGCTCCGCCGGTGAACCGACGGCCTCGTCCTTCTCGCCTGAAGACGAGAACGACGGGGAAAGATGTCCCGCAGGGTTTCGCATACGCATGCGTCCACCCCGAAGGAACTCACGGGGACTACCGGACCCGAAGGTCAGCCGCACGCGTCCACCAAAGCACGCCTTGCGTGCGGGTGCTGGTAGGCAGAAGGGAAGACTGGCGGATGGTGGCTGGCCGAAAGCAGAGGAGGGGTTGCCCGTCCGTTCGTTCCACGCTGCAACCGGGCTCAGCAGAAAGTGGCCGTCGTCGTCCTAACTCCGCTCGCGGACGTCGACACAGGAAGAGCCACCAGAAGGGCGTCGCTGCTGGCTTCAGAGGAGAGGAAGGAGAACTTTGTTCTTCCTCCACGGTGAAGACGTCGAGCGAGCGCACGTCTTCCACGCCGACAAAGCGAGCGCCACACGTTTGGTTGCTCACCGGACGAGGGAGGGCCACCAGTCGCCAGGCTGCTTCGTCGGAGGGCCCGCTCGCAGGCAAACCTCGGCTCCGAAACTTCTCGCACACAGGCGAGCCGGCAGCCGGAAAGAGGAGAGAGAGGGCTCACTGAGAGGAGCTCGAAGCCACGGCCAAGCACATGCATGCAGCGGAGAGGGACGACAAGGACACTACGGCATCGCCGAGGAAGAAATGCGCCTCGGGACGAAGGAGAAGGAGTGGAAAAGTAATACCTCGGCGCTCGGCGCCGGCTCCTTCTTTTCGGGGAAATGGTTGCCGGATGCGCCTTCCAAGGCGGTCAGGCAGTGAGGTCCGGCGACTGCGGCTACGGTGGCGACGGCGTCGGACACGGGGAAGACAACGAACGCGGCTGGCGACGAGAAGGGAGACGGGGTTCTCCAGGGCCTCCTACCACCCGCCCACACCACCGGAGCCCGGAGAACGAGCCACCGACTAACGTCCGACGGGGACGATGATCGGGAATCAGAGAGAGAGAGAGCGAGGTTTCGTGTTTTTCGCCTGTTTATTCCAAAGACGACGCCGCGTCTCCTTTTTCTTTTTTTTTCCCTATGCGCAACCCGCCGCACGCCTTGCACGCCGCCCGAGTCTCTGTGCCGTCGCATCAACGCACGTCAGCGACGTGAATTGTTTGGGGTAACGGGAATCCAAATCAGAATTCGTAAGGTCGGAGGGACCTAGCCCGCTGGGCCTAGACCTATTACGGGTGAGGTGGCCCTAACAAAACGCCTAATTTTCGGCCCACAGGCTAACAATAGGTGATTTTGTTAGAATGGCTTTTAATAGACACTTTTAACTTTAAATTTAAAACAACTTAATCAAATCATAGATCCAGTTGAATAAAACACAAAACAATGTATTTCATGACAGAACAGAAAGAAAAAATCACAAGAGGCCTCCGTGAATCATGAGCAGAAATCAATTAGACTGATCTTCCTCTATCAAAGCCCAACTTTAGATCATTTGATCAAATGAAATTAGACTCAAACTGTCCATTCAAAATAAATCAAAACAGAAGCAATAATTTGTTTTACCTTTTTTTTATTTTGATTGGACCGTATGAGTCCAATTTTGGACATAGAGAGAGCTACTAGCTGTTCCAGCTTGAACTCAATAATATTGGCATGAGTTGCTCAAGGAGACGGGAGTGTTGAGCTTGGCTGGGTTCATGATTACCTTGCACAGTACACTTATTCTGAACTTGGGCTTAACCAATTGCCCCAGCACATAAGCTCTCGATTTCACCACAAAGCTAAGGCTTAGATGAATTGGGGCCACACTGTTTGGGTTCCCTGGTGAGCCGGTAAGGCTCGGCCCCCCTCCGTATAAGGGTACCTTGTTCCCTTCCACCAGCACGCTAATGTGCCTCTGGCTCTTCCTCGACTGGTAAAAATTGCTCATCTACAATAGAAAGTAATGGAGCAATCAACATTGTGTTCTACACAAGAACAAAATAGAATAAATTGGGAATTAATTGTTACTTCAGAAAAGGGTTCAAGTTAAAGAGGATTGAGTGTTCACTCTTACATCTCCACTTGCCAAGTTGAGCTGGTCGTAGTCGAGTTGGAAGGTTGTGGAGCTGACGTGAAGGCCGAAAAAGGTTCCGGTGTTACGGAAATCAAATTTCACGGTGGAGTTGAGCGTGGCCATGTCCGTTGGCACCAGCGACGCGTCCGTCCCGGCTTGGATGATGAAATTGTCGAACGTGATGCTCTGCAAATCGAGGATCAGGAACCGAGCATTGCGACAAGGCAATCGATGGGCATAATGGCACACAGAAACTTCACCTTCATGGCGATCTGAGGCTTCTGAGATCTGCTCGCGCCCCATAGGATTAGGGCAAAGAAGGAGAAGAGGGCGACGAACCCTAGCGCAAAGGCCAAGTAGTAGCACCTCCGCGGCAGGCCTGCCTCCCGCTCCTCCCCCTCCTCGAGCAGCCCTTCCTCCTCGATGGTGGTGCACGCCTTCTCGCTCTTGATCCGGCGGCTCTTTCTTCCGCCGGCGGCGGCGGAGGCAGCGGGCTTGATGGGCCCGGAGAAGCGGCTGGAGTTGGAGTCGCGGGAGCGGTGGCCGAGGGACGAGTGGGAGTGACGCGGCGGGGAAGCCGCCGGGCTGAGCGCTGGCGTGGAGAGGAAGGAGGCGGCGGTCTTCGTCTCGCCGCCGTCGTGCGAGTCGCGCGACGGGCTCTGGACGTAGTAGGCCTGGCGCGGCGACGAGGGAGCCAAGCTCGTTACCTCGGAGTCCGTCTTCGCGTGCATCGCGAGTTAACTGAACTCGAATGATCCGAGATCTCTGCTCCTGTAACTGACAGATCGATGGCGGCGAGCAAAGTCACACAATTTCTCTCACCCTTTTCTTGTGTCTGATTGAAATGGATGGGAATTGGGAGGAGAAATCGGTGTTGAAGGTAGAGGTTGGCTGGAGTTGGTCGTTTATACTCTTTTGTTGCGGGTGAGAGGCCTTGTTCGTGAAGGATGATCGGAGAGGAGCACATGAAGTGATTCGTTTTGACAGATCAGTGTTAAGCTGGCTAATTAACTTAACAACCCATCTGCCATCTTCTTCACCTTCCCATGTGACAGGGATAAGTTGAATGGGTCTCAATAGTAATCAACCATCTTTATAAATATATGAACATTTTACAGGGAGCATCAGAATCAGATCCAATTATGCGTAACTGCTCTCCTTGAGTATTTCTATAGGACTAATAGTAGTTGCCACTATAGGACTCCTCACACTGTACTTTCCACTCTCATCCACCCAAGTTAATGAACCATGAGCCACTGCATCTACCTTCACCCTCACATTTTGCTTTAATGTCAGGGCAAAGCTTTGCTTCTCCTTTTTCTCCTTGAAGATCAATAATTCGGGCACCACAGTAATAGTAAACCCCCCAATTGGCTCAATCTTTGCTCGATAGTTTGCACTGGACTCGCCAACATTGGTCACCGTCCGTCGGAACACTTGAGTCGACTTGGCCTTAGTCTCATTTGCATCAAAATATGCAATGAAGGATGGGTAGTTAAGATCCATTGTTGCATTTGAACAATCTACTAAGGAAGACTTTGTAATTGTCCTAATCTGTTTGCTTGTGAAGTTCATGGCGCACATGAGGTTCACATAGTCGTTAGAGTTGGCATCGTAAACTAAACCCGGTTCCAGGGCTTTGTTGGGCTCAATGTGGCCCGAGCCCATTGCTAGTGGGTTGGCCCTCCTGTAGCCGCGTCCCATATCCTTAACTGGAGTACCGGTGTTGTCCAAGTGGTTTGCGGTGGTCATCAGGGCAGATCTGATGGCCGCCGGGCTCCAATCCGGTCGCGCCCCCCTAAGCAAGGCTGCGACGCCGGAGGCGTGAGGGCAGGCCATGGACGACCCGGAGATAATGTTGAACGGGCTGTACAATTTGTGCGTGCCGACCCTGCCGATCGACGTGTTCTGTGCCCAGGACGCCAGAATCTGTGATCCCGGCGCAACTATGTCTGGCTTCACCACGGTCGGGCAGCTCGCCGCCGGCCCTCGGGAGGTGTACGTGGCCACAGCCGGAGCACCCTTTGTGCCCAGCACGGTCTGCCTGAACCTTAACGCGGCTTTTGGATCAGGGCTGGTTTTGATGTAGTTTAAGATGGTTGGGCCGTCTTTTGGGCTAATGACGGCCCCAGGGAAGGTGAATTGGACATACAGTTCCGTGAACGGATCGTCGGATATAAAGAGGCCTGCATCCACTTTGGAAAACCTCACGTTTTGGACCGCGAGGCCCAGGTCGGCCACTTCGCAAACCACTACTTTGTGGCGCGAGTTCTTGAGCAACGTGGTGTTCTCGCATGTCCCCAGGAATGCGAGGGGCATCGACTTGAGAGCAGGCATTCCGGGGTAGAGCGATAGCCCCTGGACGACGGCGCCGTCGCCGAGGCTGATGTCGGCGTCTTCGCCGAGGTTGATGGCGCCTCTTAGCTGGCGGTCGACGGTACTGGCACCGACTGTAAGCACCCATGGCGTCCCGTTGTGGAGTAGCCCTAAGAATGGGCCCTCGTTGCCCGAAGAGGTCGATACGAAAATTCCCTTTTTCATGGCCGCGAACGCGGCAATGGCGATTGGATCCTCGTAGAGTGCGACGCCGTCGAGGCCTAGGGAGATCGAGATGACGTCGACGCCGTCAGCGATGGCCTCGTCGATGCCCGCCAGGACGTCCGACGCTGTCGCTCCCTCTTCCCACAGCACCTTGTATACAGCCAGGTGTGCGCGCGGAGCCATGCCGCGCGCCGTACCAGGCGCGTACCCGAAGAAGGACGCGCTCCGCGCGAAGGCGCCCCCGGCGGTGGATGACGTGTGCGTGCCGTGGCCATCGGTGTCGCGCGGGGAATTGACAGCGATGGTCAGGTTGGGATCGGCCGCAAGGAGCCCCCGATTGAAGGCCCGCGCGCCGATGAGCTTCCGGTTGCACGCGACTACGGGGTCAAAGCCCGGACCGCCCTCGCATGCGCCGCGCCACCGCGGTGGGACCGCGGGCATCCCGTCGTCGTCGAAGCTGACGCTCTCCGGCCAGATCCCGCTGTCCACCATGCCGATGATGACACCCTCCCCCAAGTTACTCGCCGGCCACAGCCCGCCACCGGCGCTGAGCTTGAGGAAGTCGGGTGTGTGCGTAGTGTCCTTCTTCACGCGCTTGTCGCGGTAGCACGAGAGGAACCCGCGCGAACCCTTGAGCCGCTCGAGCTGCGCCGGCGAGAGGCGCGCGCTAAAGCCGTGGATCGCGTGCTGGTAGACGTACACGATTTGTTCGTCGGGGGGGAAGGAATCCGAGGCGGCGGCTAGGGTGGCGGAGTACCAGCTCCGGTGGTCGGAGAAGGCGGCGGGCATGGCGGAGTTCTCCATGTGAACAATGTAGGTCGCGACATGGGCGAGAGTGGATGCTGACAAGTGTGCGGCGGAGATTGCTAGTAGCGTCCATAGGGTGGGAATCAAGTGTGAGCGATGCCCCATGAGAGTGATTCGATTCGACGGGAACGCGAAGGAATTATCAAGTGCGGAGCCAGAGAGAGCATTTGATATAGAATTTGACAGAGGACGGGCGTCTACAGTGCCGCAGTGACCCGTGTTCTGAATGTGACGTAGGAATTTTTCGGCATTTCTTATAATTTAATAGCGGCAATCTTTCTATTCTAATTAATTTTCTTGTAGGGCACTTCTGGAAAGTTTTCCTGGTGGCATTTGGAAGGTCTAATTTGCAAAGGATGCCTCTAACTACAGTATTGCTCATGGTTTAGGGGAGGTTAGCCTTAAATATAATTTTTTTTTAACCTTTGATGAAGGCAAAACTTGATTTCAAGATGTTGTTGTTGATAAACAAGGGCTTCAGTCAAAATTTGCCTCATCAATTACTGCAAAAAAATAAACCTTAGGTCCTAAACGTCAATGCACTACGTGACAATTGTCTTTTATTGGATGTGTATTATAGTAGTTTCACAAGTTTTTGCACCGCCGGAAGACTTCTCATTACAACCAATTCAACCATGATACGACAGATTTTTTTTTTTTTTCCAACTGTGCATCATTACAACTGAGCACTGTTCCCACGTTTGGATCCGAATTTTTTTTAAAAAAAAAATATCATGAATGAGTACAATATTATTATGAATAAACTATGTCCACATAATATATTCACTCCATTCTATATAAAAAATATGCATATTATTAGATTTTTCATATTGTATTAATACATAATTTTCATAGCTGATGAACCCAAAATAGGCTATAGTCTGCCTGCCATTTGAAATTTTTTCATAAAAACCTCGTAATTTTTTTATTATTTAAATACGAACCCTCTGGTAGCGCATGACCCATTGAATAACCTTTTGTTTTTGTTTTTGTTGGGACCCATTGAATGTACTTGCTAAGCGACTATGCAAAAGTACAAGTTGTTAATTACGTACTGGCCCTGTCAAATTTGCAAGATTTCTTTTCTTTACTAGTTATTTATTTTAAGGCGTCAATTAGTCCAACCAATAACAACTTTAATTGTTGATAATAAAATATCGAATTCGGCCTAAATAAATGACTCATTCGGGTGGGAGAGAACTCGCTCCAAACCCGTTCGCGTCAATGCAACGATGCTAAAGAGAAGGTGGTTGGGCGATCGCCTTTGCAAGAATTTGTTGCGTTGCTCGACAGGCAACGACCGGGTAACATGCAGAATTGCGGCGTCATTCATTGTGATGGGCGAGAGCTCAACCGAAAGATTCCGATCCGCACAGCGTAGGAAAACAAGAAAGACTTTAGACTTGTAGGTTAGGCCAAGCCCTAGTCGCATTCACCCAACGCTAACCTGTTCGTCCGCTCGATCGATTTGGTTGGCTCCATGTTGCACATGCAACCAACTCTAGGTCCTCCACAGAAGTAAATTATATCATCCATCGACTATACTAGAAATCAAAAGATTTCGATCCACACAACGTAGGGAATCAGGAAAGACTTTAGATATATTATGTAGAATGAAATTCACGGTAGAAATAATGAAGAGAGCAATGAATCATTTTCATTGCTCTTTCTATCCTTTCCACCGTGGATTTCGTTTTACAAAACATAGCTTAACTTGTAGGTCAAGCCAAGCTCTTAGCCACATTCACCTAACGCTAACATGTTCGTCCGCTCGATCGATTTGGTTGGCTCCATTTTGCGCATGAAGCCAACTCTAGGCCCTCCACAAAAGAAAATTATATCATCCATTAACTACACTAAAAAGAAAGTCGTAATTGGTCCACCACACTATACATTATTTGACATGAGATTTACTTTTATATTATTTTAAAAAAGCAAGATAACAAGAGAACCAAGAGGGGAAGCGAGATTGTAGCTTGACCATTAATTAATTAACACGTGCATAATAAAAATAAAAAAAATATTATTTATTTTATTTTTGAGATATTCTATTTTATAAAAATATATATATTTCATTAAAGATAAATGTGTTTGAATTATAAATTGAAGTAACTTATTAATAAACTTAATATATATATATATATATGGATATATAGTTGGCTAGCAGCCCAGCCTGTAATCAAATAATTAATGTGTGCTACAGCTTGGATTGCTCAATCATGTAAGGCAAGTGGTGGCATAGGTTGCTTGGACTGGGACTTATTTGTACAAATAGACACCCGACAAAGTTTTAAGTTATCTAGTTTGAATAAATCTTATTGGATAGGACCACCGGACTAAGCGGCAAATTATAATCTCTTATCATAAGCACGGACCACTCTAAATATAATATTTTGATTTAACCCCGTAAAAAAAATAGAAAAAAAATAATAAATTAGACCAAGTGAGCTCATTATTATATATAATATTTGAAGGGCTTTTAAGTATTTTAATTGAGTCACTTTCATAACACTAAATATTAGTACTTCCACAATTATTTTTAATTATATTTATTTTAAACACATTTTTTTGATAGAAAAGGAAAAAAATTGTCATACACGTGGGAAAAGAATATGGCGAGGTAAATTCTAAGAGTTAAAGCTTGAAAATGTTAAGATAACAAGTAGCTCTAATTACCATTAATTGATACTTTAATGACCAATTATTGTGGGATCATAACACTAACTAATTGAAACTAACCAAACAGCGTCACAAGGGAATGGTCAACATCATCATCATCACTAAGTCCGAAGAGAGATATTGAAAAGTGTTTCAATTATTTGAGTTCATTTGGACGAGCATTGAATTATATGAATTTATATGACTCAAAGGCTTGGGATAAAATTGCCCACGTTAGTCAAGAAAGCTTGAAAGGTAGCACTCCTCCTATATTAAATCCCCACACGGGTGTCTATTGTGAGGCTCAAATGAATTTGGACTAGGCCAAGGAGGAAATGGACTGGACAGGCAGCCCAAGCCCATGCTGACGAAGCAGAAGCGGCCTCCGCTTCATCCCAGCTTTGTTTGATTCACGACCAGGGCTGACGAGGCGAGGCCTGCCGGCGTCGTCACCGGTGGGATCTTCGGCGACATCTCTGGCCAGATCAACGGCGACCGCTCCGCCGTGGACAACGGCGGAATCTATGGGCTGGGCGAGCGGCTTCAGTGGCTGCATCAGCAGACGTGCCCCGAAGTAATGCTCGGCTGGCGGCAACGGCTTGCGGATGCGCCCGCAGATAGCCGATTTTGGGAAGGCAGCTGGCGGACGATCTCCTTCCCAAGACCGGCGTCGCCCCTCGCCCATAAGAACGCAGGCGAGTGGACGAGAAGAGGGGGGAGAAAGCAGGGGAGGAAGAAGGCGGCTCCCTTCCCCTGTTTCGAGAATCGGTGAGAGAAGCCTCCGTTCTAGCTTCGTCCACGAGGGGAAAGGAAGGGGGAGGTGGAGCTGGCGGCAAGCTCCTCCGCCTCCCCCGACAATGGCACGAGTGTTGAGGGAACTGTAACTCGACGGCGAGGTGCCGTCGACGTGAGGGAGCGAGCAGGATCCGACGAGCGAATCTGAGTGAAGCATGTAAGGGTTTATGTAGGTTCGATCTTGATTAAATCGGACATAAATTTTCTTTATCTCTCTTGTTGGCTTTCTGGCGAGATTCTTTGGTTTGTCCGGCGAACTTCTGAGTTCTCTATTCCAGTGTTCTTCCTTCACCATTCCCAGCGACAGAAGCTGTCGATGACAAGACGAGTAGGCTGAGGTTCGGACGAGCGGACCGAGCCTGCCGCACGTCCCTTCCCGTCCACCCCTCTCGATTTCTTCTCCGACGCCGAACAGCCATCAGCGAACATGCGGGTGAATTTCGCGAACAAGATGGAATTCAGTGATTTCGGTTTTTGGATTTGGCACACATACAGAGGTGTGCTGGTGATGTGGACAGGCTAAAATAGGCTGGGAGTGACACATATTGTAGAGTGTGGAGATGGGCAGTAGATGGGCAAAAAATGGCCTAATCTGAATACCCAGTTTAGTTTTTAACCTAGGTATCCTAATCATTTGTTGGATTTACTTTATTGTTGAACATAAATTTCAATGTAAATTTGTCTGTTTATTGTTCGTTAGCCTCCTGTTAATCTAAATCACCATATAATTTTTTTTATTAGCTATTCCGTAATTATGATCTGTTAATCATAATGATCAGTGACAGATCTTCTATTAATATTAAATTAATATCAATCAATATTAAATTAAGATATATCAACTCATCAACAATAATTATCATTAATAAACTACTAACTATAATTCCATCAATCATAATTATTATTGATCGACTATTAATTATAATTTCATCAATCATAATTATTGTTGATATGTTTATCAATCATAATTATCGTTGACAGACATTCATTGATAAACATCAAAATTTATTGATAGACATTAATTTTTTTTTTGTATTTTTAAATTTGTTGATAAGCATTAATGATGATAACAAAAAATTAATAAAGTAGATTCAACGGATAATTAGGGTATCATATTAAAAAAACTAAGATGGTTCCCAGGTTTGGCGATTTCTTCGTAAATGGGGAGCACAGTGGGTCACTAATCATATAGGTCGGAAGATAACACTAATTGTGGCCAAAAACATGTGAGAGGTCATTCAATATCTCGTCATTATTTTTGCGTGTGACCCTTTAGGTTCTTCACGTGTAGTGTTGACTAATGCGAATGACCATTATTTGTTATTTTCACTCATATCAAACATGACTCATATTTGTTATTTTCTACGACTATTGAGCTCTAAACCGTTTAACTACCTCACTATTTAAATCTGAATTCAATTTCTAATAGATTACAAAGTAAATTACATAACTTTGAAATATGCATCTTGAGCCAGATTCAGTAACAAAGTAGATCGCATTAAACAGGCAGAACTCATATAAAAAATTTAGGTTTAAGAAAAGTTATAATCTTCCACAATAATCAGCCACAAACACCTTTTCTTTATAACTACCAGCAACTAATAGCATATACATCTGCAAAACTCTCATGCATGCAAAATGGAGGTTCAAAAAGCCAAAGAAAACTTTAGCAATTCACAGCACATTATAATGAACCGTGACAACTGAGAGTGTACTGAAGATATTCATTGCTAATAGTGTTGTTACTCAAGTGGCTCTCGAAGTAGCATGCGTAAGGTGATACCAAAGTAAAGAATATTTGAGTTACCTCTAGATGCCTAAGTGATATAAGTGGAGCAATAGTAATGGTTAACTGCTTAGCATAGCTATTAAACAAATGACAATATAAAGTGCAATACATTATAAAGCTTAAGTATGTTCATGGGGTGTGGATCACTTAAATAGTAATTGGCGACTAGCTAATAATGCAGATTGCTGAGTTACTCTTGGGCTGCAACTTCAATTTTTGGTCATTTCGCTGTCAAAAAGAAGAGACTATGTGATAGGTGATTATCAGACTAGCATTTAATAGACACTTTTAACTTTACTTTAAAAAAAACAAAATAATCAAACCATAGATCAAGTTGAATAAAACACAAAACAATGTATTTCATGACACACAACAGGAAAACAAAATCACAAGAGGCCTCGTGGATCATGAGCAGAAACCAAATAGAGTGATCTTCCTCTATGAAAGCCCGATTTTAGATCATTTGATCAAATGAAATTAGACTCAAACTGTCCATTCAAAATAATTTAAAACAAAAACAATAATTTGTTTTACCTTTTTTTATTTTGATTGGACAGTATTTAGACAGAGAGAGCTATTAGCTGTTCCAACTCAATAATATTGGCATGAGTTGCTCAGGAGTGCTGAGCTTGGCTGGGTTCATGATTAGCACATAAGCTCTTGATTTCACCACAAAGCTAAGGCTTAGATGAATTGGGGCCACACTGTTTGGGTTCCCTGGGGAGCTGGTAAGGCTCGGCCCCCCTCCGTATAAGGGCACCTTGTTCCCTTCCACCACCACGCTAATGTGCCTCTGGCTTTTCCTCGACTGGTAAAAATTGCTCATCTAGAATAGAAAATAATGGAGCAATCAGCATTGTGTTCTACACAAGAACAAAATTGAGTAAATTGGGAATTAATTGTTACTTCAGAAAAGGGTTCAAGTCAAAGAGGATTGAATGTTCACTCTTACATCTCCGCTTGCCAAGTTGAGCTGGTCGTAGTCGAGTTGGAAGGTTGTGGAGCTGACGTGAACGCCGAAAAAGGTTCCGGTGTTGCGGAAATCAAACTTGACGGTGGAGTTGAGCGTGGCCATGTCCGTCGGCACCAGCGACGCGTCCGTCCCGGCTTGGATGATGAAATTGTCGAATGTGATGCTCTGCAAATCAAGGATCAGGAACCAAGCATTGCGACTAAGGCAATCGATGGGCATAATGGCGCACGGAAACTTCACCTTCATGGTGATCTGAGGCTTCTGAGATCTGCTCGCGCCCCATAGGATTAGGGCAAAGAAGGAGAAGAGGGCGACGAACCCTAGCGCAAAGGTCAAGTAGTAGCACCTCCGCGGCAGGCCCGCCTCCCGCCCCTCCCCCTCCTCGAGCAGCCCTTCCTCCTCGATGGTGGTGCACGCCTACTCGCTCTTGATCCGGCGGCGGAGGCAGCGGGCTTGATGGGCCAGGAGAAGCGGCTGGAGTTGGAGTCGCGGGAGTGGTGGCTGAGGGACGAGTGGGAGTGACGCGGTGGGGAGGCCGCTGGGCTGAGTGCCGGCGTGGAGAGGAAGGAGGCGGCGGTCTTCGCCTCGCCGCCGTCGTGCGAGTCGCGCGACGGGCTCTGGACGTAGTAGGCCTGGCGCGGCGACGAGGGAGCCAAGCTCGTCACCTCGGAATCCGTCTTCGCGTGCATCGAGAGGTAACTGAACTCGAATGATCCGAGATCTCTGCTCCTGTAATTGACAGATCGCCGCCCAGGATTGTTGAGCCTAATTAACTTAACAACCCAGTTGGCAATTTTTTTATTTTTTTGCATCTTCTTCATTTACCCGTGTGACAGGATATTCAAATGTGCTTTAAATGCTGTAAACTTTTTTTTAATTGGTGCAACATGCACAGCACAAATGCCCATGCTTCTAAAATACACGTGAAGGGTATGATTTCCCTTTTTTATTTATTCTCAGCCAATTATGCGTTACTACTCTCCTCGAGGAGTATTTGTTTAGGACTAATAGTAGTTGCTACTATAGGACTCCTCACACTGTACTTTCCACTCTCATCCACCCAAGTTAATGAACCATGAGCCACTGCATCTACCTTCACCCTCACATTTTGCTTCAACGTCAGGGCAAAGCTTTGCTTCTCATTTTTCTCCTTGAAGATCAATAATTCGGGCACCAAAGTAATAGTAAACTCCCCAATTGGCTCAATCTTTGCTCGATAGTTTGCACTCGACTCGCCAACATTGGTCACCGTCCGTCGGAACACTTGAGTCGACTTGGCCTTAGTCTCATTTGCATCAAAATATGCAATGAAGGATGGGTAGTTAAGATCCATTGTTGCATTTGAACAATCTACTGAGGACGACTTTGTAATGGTCCTAATCTGTTTGCTTGTGAAGTTCATGGCGCACATAAGGTTCACATAGTCGTTAGAGTTGGCATCGTAAACTAAACCGGGTTCCAGTGCTTTGTTGGGATCAATGTGGCCCGAGCCCATTGCTAGTGGGTTGGCCCGCCTGTAGCCGCGTCCCATATCCTTAATTGGAGTACCGGTGTTGTCCAAGTGGTTTGCAGTGGTCATCAGGGCAGATCTGATGGCCGCCGGGCTCCACTCCGGTCGCGCGGCCCTAAGCAAGGCTGCGACGCCGGAGGCGTGAGGGCAGGCCATGGACGTCCTAGAGATAATATTGAACGGGCTGTACAATTCGTGCGTGCCGACACTGCCGATCGATGCGTTTTGTGCCCAAGACGCCAGGATCAGTGATCCCGGCGCAACTATGTCTAGCTTCACCACGGTCGGGCAGCTCGCCGCCGGCCCACGGGAGCTGTACGTGGCCACAGCCGGCGCACCCTTTATGCCCAGCACGGTCTCCCTGAACCTTAACGTGGCTTTTGGATCAGGGCTGGTTTTGATGTAGTCTAAGATGGTTGGGCCGTCTTTTGGGCTAATGACGGCCCTAGGGAACGTGAAGAATTGGACATACAAGTCCGTGAACGGGTCGTCGGATATGAAGAGGCCTGCATCCACTTTGGCAAACATCACGATTTGGACCACGAGGCCCAAGTCGGCCACTTCGCAAACCACTACTTTGTGGCGCGAGTTCTTGAGCAACCTGGTGTTCTCGCAGGTTCCCATGTGTCACGCTCCGATCGGAACGGTCTAAAAACAGCGCTTATCCGTTTCCTAGAGTCGTCCGGCGGAACACCGGAACGCAACTGCGCTAGGGTTTCCGGACTGAATCTCGTCCTCAAACTCGAAACCCTAGTTCCCTACTCAACTTCTACCCCCAAATTACAATTCGCACGGAAAGGATTGGAAAACCCTAACCCTAATTCGAAAAGACCGGAAAAGATCAGAAAACCCTAAATCAAAATACCTCACTGGTCAAAATCAATTTTGACCAAACAGTGTCGTTTTCCGAATTCAAAATCGTCGGATGCTGACGTCTTGCCGACGTCAGCCACCAAAATTTCTCCGCCGCGCGTAATTCTTCCGCTGATGATGTCACGCTGACGTCACACCTGAAATCGAAATCGAGGATTCGATTTCCGCCGCGGCTTCCGATTTTGACCAGTCAAAATCGGAAGCGGTGAATACTGTTCACCTTCGTCGAGCTCAAACGCTCGCCGCTGCTGTGCGTCCGCCGGAGAGGAGTGATGCCAACTGGAAGGCTGCCCGCCTTCCTTCGTCTAGCCCGTCGCCGTCCGGCAGCCACCCGCCGCCGAGAACCGTCGCTGCGAATCGTACAGAGGAATCGCCGAATCCAGAAACAGGGGAGGAGACGCGTGAAGGAGAAAGCTTTATTCTAACACGTTGAAGCTACAAAACTCCTTCCAGGCGACCTCCGTCGTCCCTCTCACGTCGGTGATCCGCCGATCACCGGTTACAGAACTCAATCTCACACTCTCTCAACTCGCAGCGCTCGCCAGTCCCTCTCAGCTCTCGATCGCGTCCCGTTCGCTCTCGTCGCCGTTCACAAAGTTCGCTCGATGGTGAGGATGCTCGTGTCCCTCCTGCCGGAGAAGATCCTCCAAAGCTTTATAGAGAAGAGGCGCCGCTCGCCTCTTCCGAACTCCACGCTACTGCCGCACACCGAGTCCTCCTCCGGATCTTCCGCTCGCGTGGACCGCGTCCACTCTTCGCTCACGGATGTCGCCGCTTCGCTGCTGCATCAGTTCCGAATCTTTCGCCGATTTCGCCGTCGCCTGCGTCGTCCGAAGCTCGCGTCGCCAACCGCGTTGAAGTCGTCGCTTGAAGAAGACGACGCCGCGTGCGGCGTCCGGGTTTTGCTCCGTTGTCCGTTTTCCCCGCGCCGCCATGCTGCCACAATCCTTCGGCGTCGACCGCGTCGAAGCCAAAAGCCCTCTTTCCTTTTCGCGGGCGTGCGCGAATCTCGCGAAGACGCCGCGCTACAGCCGTCCGCGCCCACGTCTGCACGCTGCACGCGATTCCCAATTCTCGGTCAACATCGAATGTTGACCGGGTCCTTTCCTTGTGGCTTGGGCTTGGGTTAGGCCCACCGACCTTGGGCTGAACCGGGGAATCCAGGGCCAAACAATTCTCCCCCGCCCAATTTGGACATCGCCCCCGATGTCCGGCGAGGGCGGCCCGCTCAACGCCGGCTGGCGAGCCACCCCTCTTGCTCAGCGCAGTTAGCCTCGTAGCACTCTTTCCAGTTATGTTCCCTCTTGCGTTGAAGCTTCTCATAGTTCGCACGTTGCCTTGCGTTGTCTTCCGCTTCTAGCTCTTCCCAAGACTTCGGTGAAGTCTTTTCCTCCACTACCTACTTATACGTCTTTTTCTCCTGTGGAGGGTTCGTATCTCCGGAGCTCGTCTTCTGCTCGACGTTGCTCTTGTCGACTGCGTCTTTCGGCTCTGCTTCTCCGGGGGTTGGTGATGATCTTCCTGCGACCACTGAGGCAATGCGCACAACTCCTATGCGGGCCTCTACTGGTTCCTCGTCATGCACCACCGCCAGTTTCTCCGCTAGCTCCCGATGCACAATCGCTGCAATTGCGTTCACCCTTTGTCGATCCGGACAGTCGCGCCCCCACACCAAGCATCCCAAATCAGACTCAGCATAAACATAGGCCTTGCAAGAGCAATTGCTCAAACAAGCTTGTCGACAATCATTCTCGCTCTTGACAACCAACATCGGGTTCGCGTGATCCGGCAGCTTCACTCCAGCCATCTTATGGAATCCGTCGGTTCCAGTGCCATTGCGGCTCCTATTTCTGCTGTTGTTGCTGTTGAGCTCGCACGCCAACGGCGTCCTCCTTATGCACCCGTCCGACCAGTTACCGTTGCTCCACTGCGCGCTTGACTTTGGCACGAACCCCTTCAAGCAACTACACGCCGACGCATTCCCGGTGTCGCTGCAGCTACCGTAGTCCCCGCACTAGCCGTAGAGCTCGCAATCGTTGCTCGGCTGCGTCCACACCGCCTGCCACTGTTTCGTCTCTGACACCAGTATCGACGTCGTCTCCACCCCGTCCCACCCCATCATGAACCGCAGCAACGAGCTGTTGAACGACGTGTAGGTGAAGTATTTTCCTTCGGTGTCGTAGCTGAACCCGTAGATATTGAGCGCCCCCATCGCGGTCCCAATGAACTTGTGCCCGTTCCACTGCCCCGATCGCCAGTGCGGCGCGCCGCTGCTTCCCCAGATGAAGATCTGGGTCGATCCGTTGGGATCGAGGCCCAAGGAGTAGTTCCCTGGCGAGGGATCTTCGGCATTTCGCCACGCCGTGTAGAGCTGCGGCTTCCCCGTCGTCGCGTTGAGCCCGACCTTCATCCCTGGCAGGAAGGTATCGGTCGGGTGGTCGAAGCTCTGCTTTCTCAAGCTCAATGAGATTCCATTTCATTGTTCCAATTTGTGTTTAACAACTCAAATTTTTCTCAAGCTCTGCTTTTTCGGCTTGCAGACTTGCCAATTGACTTTTGAGAACACTTAGTTCTCCTTCTAGGTTGGTGATCTTGAACTCTTTAGCAATATATGCTTCTAGAGTCTGTGGTTCCAACTTTACTTGTTTTGCAACTGCGGGTGCTGGCAAAGTTTTCATATACCTTAAAGCTTGGAGATGACCAGCTAAGGTATTCATTGCTGTGAGAAACCCAGCACCGTGATGGTCATTCCACAAGAGATCTAAAATCGTCCTATCATGTCCGGTCAAAGCAGTATAATGTTTATGCGTCCTAAACAAAAACATTGGTGTTTTGTCCGGTTCTTCTTTGATCACTTGTGCATAAGTTATGTCATCTGTCACCATTGGTTGGGGACCTTGAGGACCTTTCTTTGCCTTCCCAGTGTCTTTTTTCAAAGAACTACTAGAAGCCATTTCCTGCAAAATTTTTAATTGACCTTTAACAAAGGTATATGGATAACCTTAGGTTATCATGTTTAGCCAAAAAGGCGTGTTATTCTAGCCTTTGTAAAAGGCGTGATAAAATGTCTGAAATGACATTATTTTTACCTTTGATATGTTCAAAGATAATTCTGTATGCATTATTAATGCAATGATCTATAAATGATAACTATCTCTTTTGAGAGATACGTTTCTCATTTTTAATGTTAAAGAACTTTACGATTGCTTCGCAATCTGTTCTTATTAATATTTCCTTTTTATTTAACAGAAATAGTCTAAAAGCATCTAAGTCGTAGCAAACAGCTAGAAGCTCTTGATCAATGCTGCTAGTGACATTTTCTCTCGAAATTTGCCAGAAGCATATCTGCATATAGTCTCAGGTTCTATAGCATATTTATGAGATTTGCGAAGAAGGATGGCTCCCCATCCGTGTTCATAACCATCTGTCTGGACAATAAGGTAATCACTGTCCAATGGCAATTTAAGCAAAGGTAGTGTGTCTACCAATTGCCTGATTTTATCAATTTGTTGATAGTCTTCGGTGTTAAATTTCTTTACACCAGTCAGCCTTAATTTTGAGTAGAGGGGTCCACTTAGTTTATGTAGATCTTTTAAGAAAGGTCTAGCATAATTTATTAGTCCCAAGAATTGTTGAAGACTCTTGGTATCTGTAACCTCAAGAGTTTTTATTTTAGAAGCAATATGAGGTTGGAGTGTTATAGCTCCGTTCCCAATTTCTACTCCTAAATAGTCAATATTTTTTCTATAGAATTGATATTTTTGTCCTGAAACAATAATCTCATTTGTATAGAATTTTTGTAATACAAGTTTTAGATGACTTGTATGTTCTTTTTCTGATTTGCTGTGTACTAGAATATCATCTATATACGCGCAAACAAATTCTTGATTAGGTTTAAACACCTCATCCATTTTCCTTTGGAATACTGCAGGTGCAGTTTTAAGTCCAAATGGCATAACAAGCCACTCAAAGCTTCCTAATGGACATGTAAAAGTTGTCCATGGTATGGATTCTTCTGCCATTCTGATTTGCCAAAAACCAGATTTGCAGTCAAATTTTGAGAAGACCGTACTTCCCTGTATAGAGTTTATTAACTCTGTTTATCTGGAATATCATAACTATCATCTTCTATATTATCATTTAGACAGCGATAGTCAATTACCATTCTAGTCTTTCCCCGAACTTGTTCACTATGTTTATTGATAATGAAAGCAGGAGATCTATGAGGAGACGTACTTCTTCTTATCACATTGAGTTTTAATAAGCCATCAATGTGCATTTTAAATTCAGCAATGTTTTCATTTGTTGCTATGATTTTCTTATTTGTAATCCGAAAACCAGGGTCTTTGATTTTCAGTGTACAAAAAAGTTTGTTTTTATCCCAATGAGCTTGGGGTTTGAACCAAATATTTGATCCTTTTCGAGAACTCGAATCAGATTATCTACATCGGGATTTCCTGATTCAATTTTATCTAAAGGATGTTCGCAAACATCTTCTTTTTCATAGTCTCTATGGAGCTTATTAAGAGGGTTTCTTATGATCCATAGGATTTCTTCTTCATCATTTGGTGGTGTAACCATCAGTTTCATTTTTCGCTTGTGCCACCTGGGGCATTTTGCATGAACCAGGTATAGAACAAGTACACCCACCACGCTTCGCAGGCGCTGAAGAGGTTGTAGGGAATAAGTGTATGGGGCAGAAAGATAAGCCCCTCAGTGGTAACCGTAACGCCTTTGTAGGAATTAATAATCATATTAAGTCCGATGATAAATTTTGTTTTAACAAGACTCAAAGGTCTTAAACAAATTCTACCAATATAAGTTGGTTGGGTATGATGAGTATTTCCTAAAGAGAAGGAAAGCTTATGTTTGGCCAGAATATATTCATACAAGAATAATTTGTCATCCATTTGTTCTGCATAAAACTTGTCTTGTGGATCAAGTTTTACATGGTATTTGTGTGGAACTAGATCCATGTCTAAGATTGTATTACTACAACCCGTGTCAATCAAAGCAGGTAATTCTAATTTTCAATCTGCAATTTGGATAATGCTATTGATTTTAATTGAGTATAACCATGGAGGTTGTACTGGTTTATGGATAAAGTCAATTTGTTTGGAAGTCGGACCGTCTTCCGTATTTTCATTATAATCTGTATTTTCGTAGAAAATAAGATTTTCAGGAAGTTGGTAACGACTTCTTTGTTCTAACTCCTCATGTCTTTGAGAGAGTTTATACACTTCATTTTCTAATTGAAGAATACGAATTTCTACAATTTCTGTTCTTGTTGGTCCTGATTTTTGGGAAACAGACTGTGAGGGACTTGGTAAAGATACTTGTTGCTTTTCAAGGCAATATTTGCAAGCCTCTAAAGAACAAATAATACATTGATAGCGAAGATTCAAACTTGGATATTTTAAGCAATATGTACAAGCATGATCCTGGCTACCTCGTCTGGGACTCCATTTATGTTCATGTGTTGGTATAATTAGAGGTGTCATGATGTGATACGGAGGTTTATCCGTAGTCATTATAACTGTTCTAGATAAGGTTTTAACATATCTAATTTGTCTAGAGAAGGTCCTGATAAATGTTCAGTTCCAAAAGGGGATTGGAGCTGATCTGATTTAGATAATAAATCAGCAGTAAATTCTTCTAATTCACTGTCTGAGTCTGATTTATAAGTGATATCTGGTATAGAGACAATACTATATATTGACTCTGTATCAGAAATATATTCGTCTACATGGAGTAGATCTTCTTGAACACAATCAACAAGAATTGATTATTTACTATAGAGATTCTATCACTTAGTACAATCTCGTGCTAAGTGGTTTTGACTTCCACATGTAAAGCATGAAAGCTTATTTTTATAATCCCTCTTAGGATTAAATTTTCTAACATGCTTTTCTTTAGCAAGATAGGGTTTCTTTGCAGAAGATTTCCTAAGAAAATATCTCTTAGAAGGTTTGTTCTTCTTAGGTTTCTTCTTTTGCTTAGGTTGTTCCTTAGCATATGTTTGAGGTATGTAAAGTTCATTACAGAAACTAAATTCACCTTTTAAGTGATGATCTCTTCTTAATCGAGTACATCTTTCTACCAATTTATCGATGATAAATTGTATTCTTGTGGTAATATTATTCACAGCAAAAGAAAGATGTGCTTTTTCTGGATCAGTATTCCAGGCTTGATGTATTTCGTGGCCAATGGGAGCAGGTAATTTTAAAAATAACCTTTCTCTGAGGGCTTGGTCATGATATCCACCAGCTTTGCAAGCATAATAAAGATAGTCTTGCAAAAAAAGTTTAATATATTTCCAATTTTTAATTTGGATAATTTCAAGCTTTCTAATCGCTTCTTTTTGTTGAGCATTAAATCCCATATTAGGATTTGATCCCAAAATCATTATTTTCATTCAGTTGGTGAAATTATAAGGATTCACTCCTAATGAAATATCTTGTTGAAACTCTATAGGGCAGTTTAGCTTATAAGATTCCCACATGGCTCTAGCAGTTTCACCTAGTAAATTTTCTAGATAGGAATACATTTCTTCAGCAGAAAAGTTTCCATCTATTTCTGTTACCTTCATGGCAACCATGGAAGCCCAATTGTCGAGAACTGTGCTCCATGTTTGTGGGTCATGAGCTGCTAGATTAAGGATCCTTCCTTCATCTAGAAGTTTTTTCTTATCTATTATTTCCAAAGGTAGTCGTTTACCTCTGGTTCTGATAGTTTCTCGTTCGCCTTCATTCTGAGTATAAGGTTCACGAGGAGGTTGGGCTACAGTATAGGTCCTTATGTGTGAAGTACTTGGCTGGGTTGTACTTGTTGAGGATGTTGCCTGTACTAGATTATTATATACTGGAGTAATATTATTGGCTTGTGGTTCTTGACCAGTCATTATTGTATCCATCAAATTTTGAGGTATACTTTGTACACTCTGAGAGTCCTCATCAAAAAAGGATTCTTCAGTGTCATTTTCAATTCCGAGGAAAGAATTTATTATTTCTTCCTCTTCCTGACTAAATTCTAAGTCTTGGGGCTTTTTAGGCCATGCCAGACTCTAATATTTCCTTCACTATCGTAAATAAGCTTATGAGAACTAAGTAATTTCCCTGTTTTAATAAGCTTAATTTCTAGACTTATCATTTCTTCAAATGTAAAGTCTAATTCTTTAGGTACTACAAGAGTATGTTCTTCTAGTAACATTATGACTCTAAAAACTTTTCTAGTCCTGATGTCAAAGCCTCATTATCATTAAGTGTTTGCTTCTTTTTATAATTTGAAAACCTCAAATTATATGTGTCATCAGAATTTTTGAACATAATACTGTCCTCCGGGATAAGCATTTGTTCACAATCTAAATTCTTGGAGATATTCCAATCCAACCCTCCAAGATCATCTGGGAGATGGCCATAGGCTTTATCATTTTGATTCCTTTACTGGCTAAAGCATCTATTACGGAAGAAATATATAGCTTGTATCCAGTATTAGAGTTGTTCGTTAATTTTCCTAAAAATCCTAATCCTATAAAAAGATTAGAATCTCCAGAAAAATCTTCGTATCCTCGTGCTTGGATACCAATTTCTAATTCTCCTAAGTCCTTAAGACTTATGAGAAAATCTGGGGCACAATAAAAGAGACCCTTATTTTCAGTCATGTCGACTTCCATACAAGCAATAATTGCTTTCCTTGCATCAGATTTCCATCTTTTATCAAGAATTGCAATTAATACTTTTGTTCCTAGCTTTTTTCGTGCTAATCCTTTTACTGAGATTACAATCATTCCTATATGAGCTAATGTTTTTCCAGATTGTCTCAGTTTTGTTAAGGAATCTCTTGAAATAATCTTAAGATTTCTTGGTTCTGTTGTGACAGAAATATGTTCTTCACGAGTAATTATTATAAGTTGAGTTCTAAGGTTTAATGGTCTTGTCCTGTAAAGGAGTTGAGGGCGTAATATTTGTAACCTATTATTTTGATAGGCCTCAAATTGCTGATCTGTATCAACAACTTCTTCTAGAACTTGTGCTGGAATCCCTTGTCCATCAAAAATCCTATTTAAGAGATTTGGGATGGGATTACTTATTGATAACCATTCATTCTGGTTATTTTCTCGTACTGTTGTGGTACCAGTAAGAGTATTAGAAGTTCCTGTAAATGGCCTTGTACTCATTTCCAGGCAAACTGGGTACTCCTAGGTAGGCCTGGCAAAAAATTATACGACCCGCCAACACGACACGACACGACACGAGTTTTCGCGGGTTTGGGTTTAACATAATCGTGTTTCATGTCATTATCGTGTCGACCCGTTTATGACACGCTAAAATTCGTGTCGTGTCGTGTCATGTCGCGGGTTGACCCGTCTAACCCATATATAATATATATTATATAAAATTAATAATTTATAGATAATTTTAATATAGTGAGTTAAACAGGTTATTCATGTCGTGTCGTGTCAATCGTGTCGTGTTGTGTCATCTAATAACTTTATATTATAAATCGTGTCAATCGTGCCGTGTCGTGTCGTGTTATGTGACACGACCTATTTATTAAACGTGTTAATCGTGTCGTGTCGTGTCACCTGTGAAATAAGCGGGTCGTGTCTGTGTTTCGTATATTGACACGTATACATAAACGGGTTGTGTTCGTGTCAAGCACAATCGTGTCACGTGTCAAGTATGACACGACACGTTATGACACGCGAAACACGAATTGCCACCCCTACTCCTAGGTTGTCTTTTGGAGGTAGAGGTTTGAGATATTCCAGTGTGTCCTGAAGACATCTGTAATACTCGATTTAACTGTGTAGTTAATTCTTGAACCAAGGTTTGATATTGTTGAGTCTGTAAGACTAACAAATTTTCTAATTTTTGGATTATTTCATGTTGTCTAAGAATTGTATCAGCATAAGTTTTTATACTTTCTTGCTGCCTAATTACAGATTCAGTAGACATTGATATATTTGAAAAAATAGTATAAGTTTTTGATTCAATTGCATAAGATATGTAATGGTAAAATTATTTTGTCTAACAAATCTTTTGTCAAAAGCACTTTGGGAATTATCTGAGATTATTTCTAAAGCATTATCTAAATAATTACTAGATTCAAATAGTATTTTTTGATAGTCAATATCATGATCTGTCGCTCTTGATATTTTTTTCGTAGGATTTACCATTGTTGGGATCGTCGGATAAAGAGGCCTGCATCCACTTTGGCAAACATCACGTTTTGGACCGCGAGACCCAGGTCGGCCACTTCGCAAACCACTACTTTGTGGCGCGAGTTCTTGAGCAACGTGGTGTTCTCGCAGGTCGGCTTGAGAGCAGGCATCCCGGGGTAGAGCGATTGCCCCTGGACGACGGCGCCGTCGCCAAGGTTGATGGCGGCGCTTAGCTGGCGGTCGACGGTACTGGCACCGACTGTAAGCACCCACGGCGTCCTGTTGTGGAGTAGCCCCAATAATGGACCCTCGTTACCCGAAGATGTCGATACGAAAATCCCCCTTTTCATGGCCGCGAACGCGGCGATGGCGATTGGATTCTTGTAGAGTGGGACACCGTCGAAGCCTAGGGAGATCGAGATGACGTCGACGCCGTCAGCGATGGCCTCGTCGATGCCCGCCAGGACGTCCGACGCTGTCCTTCCCTCGTCCCACAGCACCTTGTACACAGCCAGGTGTGCGCGCGGAGCCATGCCGCGCGCCGTACCAGGCGCGTACCCGAAGAAGGACGCGCTCCGCGCGAAGGCGCCCCCGGCGGTGGATGACGTGTGCGTGCCGTGGCCATCGGTGTCGCGCGGGGAATTGACGGCGATGGTCAGGTTGGGATCGGCCGCAAGGAGCCCCCGATTGATGGCCCGCGCGCCGATGAGCTTCCTGTTGCACGCGACTACGGGGTCAAAGCCCGGGCCGCCCTCGCATGCGCCGCGCCAACGCGGTGGGACTGCGGGCATGCCGTCGTCGTCGAAGCTGGCGCTCTCCGGCCAGATTCCGCTGTCCACCATGCCGATGATGACACCCTCCCCCAAGTTACTCGCCGGCCACAGCCCACCACCGGCGCTGAGCTTGAGGAAGTCGGGTGTGTGCGTAGTGTCCTTCTTCACGGGCTTGTCGCGGTAGCACGAGAGGAACCCGCGCGAACCCTTGAGCCGCTCGAGCTGCGCCGGCGAGAGGCGCGCGCTAAAGCCGTGGATCGCGTGCTCGTAGACGTACACGATTTGTACGTCTGAGGGAGGTAATCCGAGGCGGCTGGGTGGCGGAGTAACAGCTCCGGCTGTTGGAGGAGGTGTTGGAACTTTTTGAAAAAACCCAAAAAGTTTAAACCCATTATTTATTAAATTAATTTTATTTAACATTAATTTACTCATTATTAAATTTACTTATTTATTTATTTAATTAATTTCGCGGACGTATGACACTACTTAGAATAGTCATTATGACTTCTCTATATACACATATAGAGATGTGCACAAATGACATATATTCTGATATGCTCTTTTCTCTCTCGTGCATCTTTCTTTTTTACTGTTATCGCTGAAAGCTCCTTGTGTTAAACTGCTACACCGACGCGCCGGCAGTAGTAGCACCTGGTTGAATCTTCAAGGTGAAAGATCTGATTTCATCCCACGCGAGAAACCGAATATTTGCCTAAAGACAGATCTTCGGATCGCCTTTAAGTTTTCTAACTCTAACCATTTCTTTGTTTTTGTTAATTACAGGATTAGGAACAATCTTAGGCAAATATTAATCTTTCTAATCCTGAAAATTACGCATATGTTAACTATTGTTGGTATCATTAATTTCACGCATCTGTTTACGGAAACATTTTGTTATCGCATCATTTGGTTATGGTGTTAAATTGATTAATTTGTTTTGTTAATCCTATTAAGCATACGCTGCGCGTTAGTATTAATCTCTAACTTAATTGTAAGTCTCGTTGTTAGATTCTGTTTAATCTCCCGCATCTATTACTGTTTTACATTAATTAGTTTATTACTGTTAATTGATTCCTTTTGTTTATATTAATCTGCTCCATCCCAAATCTGATTTTACTTTTATTTGCATCTTTCCTGATCTGCGTAATTGTTAATCTAGTTAATAATCTAGATTTAGACTAGGGTTTAATCCTTCCTGCATTCTAACTAATTCCTAATTTCTGTTACGTTCACTGCATCTGATTATTTGAGCATGCATCTCTAATCAGATGATATATTAATATCATTATCTGCACATACAGCAATATTAATGTCTCGGATTTGATCGTATTATTAGATCTGTTAAAGCATAGCAATTATTTTGTAATTTAGTAATTTGTGTATTAATCCTGATCTGCAAATCTTTGAGATTAATTTCCGTTGTTAATTGCATGCGTCACCTAATTTTATCAGTTAAACTGCAATTATAACTTATTTGGTGTTACTGTTCTGTTTGTTGCAAACCCTAGTCTCACGCATAATAATAATATCACTCTTGTTGCATGCTATATCTGTTTTTCCCTGTTTAAACCAGGCAGGCTCTCAAAATTATGATCCGGCTTGCTACATGTGTATATTTAGATCTGATTAATCTCTACTCTTAATTAATTTTATTTCCTGTATCTCTATGCAGTATAATTTATCTGCTAATCAGAGCACCGTTTGCTATCTGTTTGTTAATTAAATCTTCCGCATCTTATTTGATCTGCATGATCATCCTGTTATTGCCTGCATCTCATTCAATTTAATTAATTACCATCGAGCATCTTGATTAAGGGTAAATATTAATGATCTACTCATACATTCTGATATGTTATTTTCTACCGTTAATCATTGATTATCATTAATTGTTGCATTTCGTTGAATTATTTTATTTGTTCTATTTGAGATTAACTTAGCATGCGCTGATGGGGGCTCTGCACGTCACGCACACGCATGTGACGCTAAAAATCATTCATCATTCTTTATGTGCGAGCACCGCAGCTTACGCGCGCGCATGTAACGAGCATGCCCAACATCAAATACTTGCATATATTTTAACGAGCATGCCCAACATCAATTTCACTTATTGCAAAAATATATCCATTGACGGCTTATTAAAAAAAAATTCATGACTTACACATTTGCATTTATCTTAACAGCATAGATTTATGCTTAAAGTTGTGAATCAACTTGATTTGAATAATGATATATTATGATTTATGCTTCACAATATGTTATGATATACATCATACAAATAATGCATAGCTTATGGCATAATTTTATCTAGATCTGAAAATCAGAGTGCCGAGCCTTATGTACACTTCTTAACTTGGAATCTTGCTCTGATTGTTCAACGTGATATATCATGCATTCTGTTTATATAGCACTGTGTTGCATCTAAACTCTCATTTTCATTACGAAAATTTATATATATATTATTGCTGCTTTAAAGTTTTATTGCTTGCAATTTTATTCTTTTTAAATATTGTCTTACTTAATACTATTATGACTCCCTATAAAACTTAAAAATATCATAAAATTTTTCCATATCTGGGGGTAAAATTCTTACAAATGTGGGGGTATCAATACACTAGATCAAAAGGAAAGAATTTAGACTTAAACCTGTTGATCTAGAATTTTCCCTAGACTCTAATACATATAAATGTCTAGTAATCAAGTTTGATAAATTATGATAACAAATTGAGTAGACAAACTAAGATTAGACAAAATTCTATTAGATGGTTGGTATCATATGATAATGATAATCTTATTGATTGCCTCACTAAAGGTTTGTCTCAAACCAAAGTGGTGGCCTCATCAAGGGGAATGGGGGTTTATCCACAATGGGCCCTCCTACAGTGGCAACCCAACCTCCGTGAAAGGTAGACCCTGGAAAAAGGTTCAATGGGTAACAACAAGCTGACTGGTTGGCCAAGGAGTACCAACTAAAATTTGTTAAAACACTATTGTGTTTATTGGAGTTTTGTAAAACTTCAATACCCCATTTCTAAGATGATTTTGTACTCCTGTGTAGATGTAAAGTTGAGTATAATTCTTAAAGAAACCCAAAGGTATATCCTAGGAAGTGCCTCTACACACTTCCTCATAGGGTTCTCCTATATGTAACCTTTCCGTATACGGCCGCGGAATAGAGATTGGACCTCTCTAGCTAAGTGGAGGTTACATGAAAAGAAAATTATGCGCACGGCCAAAAATGCGCAACACCGCGACACAAGGTTGCTGTATCGTGTGTGCACCGTTCAACGTTGGGTCAAAGGGAATGTAGTTCAAGACCTGGTTCACTACATTTCTTCCAATGGAGTTTCATGTACTAAGTGTAAAAAGCATGGCTTTTTCCTGACCGCGTGATATAGGCATTTGACAGCTCTTTTTCTTTAGTTTGAACTTTTTGTGTTTTGTGGGGGATTATTGGAACTTTTAGGGAAAACCCAAAAAGCCCAAACCCATCATTTATTAAATTAATTTTATTTGAGCATTAATTTACTCATTATTAAATTCGCCCATTTATTTATTTAATTAATTTCTATTCTTATAATAGATAGGCTTTATAATTAAATTATTTTTATTTGTGAATTTATTAGGGCGTGCATTCGGAATTGCTTACCAAAACTGGTACTAAAATTTTAATACTAGTATCAAAACTATAATTTTGTCTCTCGAACCTCTATTTTTTTGGTACAGTACTAATATCGAAATTCTAAAATTTTATGAATATATATACTAAATTTTTGAAATATCAAATTTTTCTAAAAGTACAAAATTTACAAAATATATATATATATATATATATAAATACTTAAAATTTAGCAAGTAGTTTAAAGAGTGTCGACTTAGATGTAAACGTTTAAGTATAAAACTATAAATTAACAAATAATATTTGTGGTACTTTGTAAAAAATTCCAAACTAAAATATCAATATTGGCACTCAAGTATCAATACTAAAATATCAAATACTAAAAATTTCAATAGAGTACTTTTGCTTACCCCTAAAATTTATATAAAAATTATGCACTATAAAAATACCTTGTAAAACAGTAAAACAATAATAATATAACAGCCTATCAAATACCTCAGCAATAGTATAGTAGCCGATGAACCCAAAATAGGCTCAAGTCTGCGTACCATCTGAAATTTTTTTCATAGAAACGTCGTAATTTTTTTATTATTTAAATACGAATCCGTTGGTAGCGCAGGATATTTTACATCACGAATCCCAGGCCATATAAACTGGGTCTTTTATTTTTTAGGAAAATAATTTTTTTTAAAAATAAAGTAATTTTTTATAAACTTTTTAATGATATCAAATTTAGGATATTTTACATCACGTACACATATATAATACCCTATACTTATATTATATTATTTTATATAGTAAATATTATTTGTTCCTAGAACTAATGATAAAGGCTCCAAGAGTATTCCTGATTTCCTGTTGTAAGTACAAGTTGTTAATTACATACTGGCCCTCTCAAATTTGCAAAAAAATTTTATTAGATATTTATTTTAAGGTGAGAGTTAGTTCGACGAATAACAACTTTAATTAATAATAATAAATTATCGAATTCTCGTTCGGGTGCGAGAAAACTCACGCCACACCCGTTCGCATCAATGAAACGATAGGGTGGTTGGGCGATCGCCGTTGCAAGAGTCTGTTGCGTTGCTCGACAGGCAACGAGCGGGTAACATGCAGAATTGTGGCGTCATTCATTGTGATGGGCGAGAGCCCAACCGAAATAGTCCGATGATCGGCAAAGCGTAGGGATTAGGAAATCAGGAAAGACTTGTAGGTCAGGTCAAGCCTTAGCCGCATTCACCAATGCCGACCTGTTCGACCGCTCGATCGATTTGGTTGACTTCATTTTGCGCATGCAGCCAATGAGCCAAATATAAGTCCTCCACAGATCCTTAATTAATAATATTATTTATTTTATTTGTGAGATATTAACTTTCATAAAAAATAGATATGTTTGATTAAAGATAAATGTGTTTGAGTTATAAATTGAATTAAATTATTAATAAACTTAAAATATATATAAATGGATATATACTTGGCTAGCAGCCCAGCATGGGATCAAATAAGTAATATGTGCTACAGCTTTGATTGCTCAATCATGTAAGGCAAGGGTGGCAAGGTTGCTTGGCCACTAGGACTTATTTGTACAAATAGACAGCCAACAAAGTTTTAAGTCATCTAGTTTGAATAACACTCATAGGTTGCTAAGAGGCAAATCATAATCTCTTATCATATGTAAGGACCACTCTGATACTTTTCATTTAGCCCCACAGGAAAAATAAAAAAAAAACATAATATATAAAATTTAATGAGTTTATTATTATTAAGGGTACACATATTTTAAATTAAATCACATCATCATCGTTGAGTCGTACTAGTGAATCTAGTAATTAATTAATTTGTCGTTAAGTAGGTTATAATATAATATCCCAATTTAGTCTTAGCAACTAATTTTAAAAAAATAATATAATATATAAAATTTGAAGGATTTAAGGTTTTTAATTGAGCCATCATCTATGCCTTATTTATTTCGAGGGAAAGGATGAATTTTTCTCTTTTCCCTTGTTTACTAGGGCGGAGAGAAGGAGGGAAGGAAAATACTCCTATTTTCCCTCGATTTTGGATGCGCCCAAATCGAGTGGATTGATGCAGTAATGCCCTCTGCTCATCGCCTGCCGCCTCTCTTCTCTTGCTTGTCGTCGTCGTCGTCGCCTCTCATCTCCTGCTGCTTCACCGCCTCGTCTCGCTTGCACGCTTGCTCGCTCGCTCACTCGCTTGTCTCGCCATTGCCTTCGCCTTGCCTCGCTTGCTCGCTCGCTCATCTCGCCATTACCTTCGCCTCGCTAGCTGACCTCGCCGCGCTCACCAGCCGACCTCACCATGCCACCGCTAGGCCATCACCTCCCTCTCCTCTTCCTGCTCTGGACACGACATATGAAAATCACATGTCTCCTACTTTTCTTCTCTTCTTATTTTCCTTCCTCCTTTGTTTCCTTTCCTTCATTCTTTTTATCTGCCTAAGTAAAGAGGGCATTAAGCAGGTCGTAACACTAAATATTATTCCTTCCATAATTATTTTATTAAGTAATTAATTAGACTTATTTTAAATATTTTTTTGGATAGAAAAGGAAAAAAATTGTCATAGAAAAAGAATAGGGCGAAGTAAATTTTATCAATGATTGTTAAAGCTTGAAAATGTTAAGATAACAACTAGATGTAATTACCATTAATTGACACTTAATGACCAACTATTGTGGGATCATAACACTAACTAATTGAAACTAAACAAATAGCGTGACAAGGGAATGGTCAACATCATAATCATTGCTAATTCCAAAGAGAAACATTGAAAAGTGTTTCAATTATTTGAGTTCATTTGGACGAGCATTGAATTATATAAATTTACATAATCCAAAGGCTTGACAGCAAGGCTTGAAAGGTAGCCCTCCTCCTATATTAAATCCCCACACGGGTGCCTATCGTATAGTGTGGAGATGGGAAATGGATGGAGGGCACAGTGGGTGATTAATCATACGAAAACACTAATTGTGGCCAAAAAATGCCAAAGGTCATTCAATATCTCGTAATTATTTTTGCGTGACCTTTTAGGTTCTTCACGTGTAGTGTTGACCAATGCAAATGATCATTATTTGTTATTTTGACTCATATTTGTTATTTTCTACGACTATTGAGCTCTAAACCGTTGAGCTCTAAACCGTTTAACTACCTCACTGTTCAAATCTGAATTCAATTTCTAATAGATTACAAGGTAAATTACATAACGTTGAAATATCCATCTTGAGCGAAATTCAGTAACAATGCAGAGCGCATTAAACAGGCAGAACTCATATAAGAAATTTAGGTTTCAGAAAAGTTATACTCTTCCACAATAATCAGCTACAAACACCTTTTCTTTATAACTACCAGCAACTACTAGCATATACATTTGCAAAACTCTCACGCATGCAAAATGGAGGTTCAAAAAGCCAAAGAAAACTTTAGCAATTCACAGCACATTATAATGAACCGTGACAACTCAAACAACTTATGCTTGACGGACTGCTGTGCTTAGGATGATCATTACTGAAATAATAGCAATATAACTCAGGAAGAGGAACATTACAGAGAGAACACACCAGGGGGGGATTGTGGTGAACCACTCTCAAGCAAGACGCTTCTGCTACAATAAGATCTCGATGTGCTAGAAGAAGATTGCAGACACCTTGCATCAACACTACTGGGAATTAGCTCATTTCTCTGCGTTCTTGCTTTACTGGTCCTCCCGCCAACGTAATCTTCTTCTTCATTTCCAGTAAATCCATTTTGCATTGGATCTAAATGCTCAGAGAACACCCTAAGAACTTGTTTGATCGATGGTCTTGCTCGACCTTCTCTCTGCGTGCAGCATTGTATAACCCCCACCACCATTTGCAGCTGCTCAAAATCAAAAGAGTCGCCAATAGCAGGGTCTACCAATTCTGAAATCCTTGAATCTGATCCTAAGAACGCCTGAGACCATTCCACTAGATTCCTGTTATCCTGTATCGCTCTCCTTCCAGTCACCAGCTCAAGCAACAACACACCATAGCTGTATATATCACTCTTCTCTGTCAACTCTTGAGTCACCACATATTCGGGATCCATATACCCTGTATATCAATTAACAATCGAATTAGCTTTCTCTTATCAGATTAATTTCTTTAACCAAAAGCCACATGAATTTCTGTTTATCTATCATGCTAGAACCAACAATCAGTTTGGATTAAATGCAATAATTGCTTTTGTAGTTCAAACAATAAAATGAACGAAAGAATGTTTGGCTACCTGTACTGGAAATATTGCGATTGCAAATCCGTTACCAGTTGAGATATTAGTGCTGAAATTCCAACAAGGTACAGATACAGAGTCGATTTCTATAGTTCCATTAAGCTTCAATAGTTCAACTTCGGTTTATTATTTAATGGTACCCCCCTTTTAAATTATTCATTGCATCACCTTGCCACTTGCTCCTGAAATTTCTACAGTCTCAACATGGATCGTTTCTTTAAACTATGATGATTTAAAGAAACCAAGTAAATGAATATTTAGAAAATACCAGCACAAGTAGCTTTGGGATGGAAAACAATCTACTAACTAATAGTCGTTACTATTGGAGAATTATAATTCAACAAAGTAACAGGAAAGGAAAGTGTCATTAAGAAACACTAATTACATTATAATTCTGTTTGTAGTGTACCATGATCTATGAACTAAATTGTTTCAAAGTAGATGATGAGTTAATGTTCCGTATTCTCATTTCTTTCATTCATCTCACTTTGGTGTATAATTTAAATCTTCTTTGAGCAGTTATGATAGGAGTTGGAGATGCATGCCTGGAGTTCCACGGATATCTGTATTCACCGGCTCAAAGCTTATTGCTCCATTTCTTGAAGCATGTGCAAGACCAAAGTCTGCTACCTATGTACAACAAGTCATAAAATCGTGCATTGCCAATTCTACAGTAGAATGCTGAATCCACTTTGCATGAGCATTTACCTTAGCTACACATTTATCGCCCAAAAGAATATTGCTTGACTTTATATCTCTGTGACAGAGGGGAGGATCACAATAGAAATGGAGATACTCCTGCAATTTATAAGTTACACCAACTGGGTTTCAGTAGTAATCCACAGCCCACCTTAAATGTGAGTTTCAAAACCAGCAACTAAATTTTAACAGTAGTACACAAGATCCAGAACAAAATCGCGACAAAATAAATTAATTATCAGAAAAAGCCCACTGGGAAAGAACTTCACGACAAATTATCAATCTCCAATCCTTCCTAGAATATGCAATAGGTCATTTGCAGGTTGACTGATCAATATCTTTTTAGCTGGTAGCTCATTCTAATGTGGTAAGTCATCCGAAGAGTGCAAGAAGCGAAAAATGTGAAGCTAATTGCAGATTAGAAGAATAATTAAGTAATGATGAAATATGACCTCTCAATAAGCAAAAAAAATAGACATCACAAAAAAGAGTACGAAGCAAACATTAGGCCTCGCATTAGAAGGGGCAGTTCATGGTTTTCTAACTGGAGGAATGGTAAAGGATAAAAGTTGCATAGGTATTCTCCTCTTTGAATGGTAGAGAGAATAAAGTACAATCAAGTAGATGTGTTAAACAGAAAAACAAGAATGGTAGGTCTAGTCTGCATCATTTAGAACAAACAAATGGAATGAAAATGATCAAAGTTAGTCAAGCAAGGATTGGAAGTTCAAAAGAATACAGATGAGATTCTATATGTTGAAGCTCAAACCTTAGCAACTCAAGCACTCATGGAAAATATTAAAAAAAAATTGTATACCAAGGCATTGGCCACGTCAATCGCAATTCGCAACCTTGTCCTCCAGCTTAATCTACTTCTCCCTGATGCTGAACAAGTAAGTGTTCCGTTAATTAAAAAATTCCCTTGCAATTTAAGCACAGAAAGCAACAAGAGTCAGCGGATTACAATGAAGATGATGCTTAAGGCTTCCATTCTCCATGTATTCATACACCAAGAACCTATATGATTAGGAAATAAGTAAACGAATATGTCAGATTTCAAAAATAACTATGACATGAAAGTCTTTACCTTTCATTGCGATCAGCACAAAAACCCTTGAGAGCAACAAGATGGCGATGGTGCAGTCTTGCAAGGAGCTCTATTTCCCGGCTGAACTCTTCCTCACCTTGCTTTAAAATTTTGTTCATCCGTTTTACTGCAGCAACAGATCCATCTGCAAACTGAGCCTTGTAGACGGTTCCAAATCCACCTTTACCTATGACAGTGCTGAAGTTCTCTGTTGCTTTCTTCATTTCCATATATGTGAATCTACGGAACATACTTGATGAACCTAAAAGAAAGTGTCCATAACAATAAGTGAAGAAACAATGACTCCAACAATTTATGTTCTGAAAAAGGCTCATTGCATAAAGGGAATTAAGCTCATGAGTTGAATCATATCGAGTTTATAGTCCATAAACATTCTGAAGGAAAAAAAACCAAATAATGCCTAGGAAATTGTTTACCTATCATAGCCGAGTAATCTTGGCAAATATGAGAACATGTTATTGCTTCTCCAAAGCAATATCATTATTTCATTTGTTCACATACGTTAATTGTTCTAAATTAGATAGTCTTCTCACGAGAACCAAACAAGCTTGCAGATTTCAGTTCCAGGCATTTCAAGCATAAAGAATGTAATGCTAAAAAGATCTACATGAGTCAATACAGGCATTTGATAGAACCTTCTTGACATCTGTGGGCTTGAGTGGGTGGGAAAGCATCCCATGTGCTATCTAGAGGAGCATCAACATTCTTCAGTTCTTTACTCTTTTTGCGAATAAGCAATATCAAGACCAGAAGTAACAGAATTGTCAGCCCTATAACCCCAATTCCAATTCCAGGAAGGAGAGTGAGGTGGTAGGTGTGTCTAATTCGGTTGATTGGAACAGAAATTAGTTGTTTGGGAGTTTGAGCTGTAACGGAACTTGGTGATGTAGATCTTGGAGAAGAACTGAAATTGGCCGGAGGGACAGGAGTTAGCGACCCAGAAGATGGCCCAGGGAATGCTGCCAAAACCATAAAAAAAACTATAATTAAATCAAAGAAAAAAATTTTGGAAAATAAGGGAGTAAATAAAGGAAAAAAAGTATCTATGTAATTGGTTAAAATACAAACCTAAAGGAACATTTGATGAATGTTAAAACATGACAGTTAGAAAGCAGCATATCATATTGCCAACAAGACTATGCTCTCAAAAAACACACAAAGACTTTCCACATATGATTAGTCTAGAGATGCAAAAGAGAACAAATATTTTGTTATGTAACTCTTTCAAAAGATTTGGTTTTGAGTAGTTGTTACTACAATTTACTTCATCAGCGTTGCAAGGCATAGATTATTGCCTTTACTTTCTCAACATTTACATTTATGCCAATACACATTTCTTGTCAGTTGAAGAGCTCATCGTGCATACAGATGCCATTGTCATTACAGTCAATAGTCAACTATCAGAATACTGCTCCAATTTCCAACATCAATAATTCCTCTACGGTTTCTCGCTTTTAATTTCAAGAGTTGTCTTTCAGTTATCCTTTATTAGTATACTCTGGTATTTCACCTTATTTTTCAGTATGAAAATATAGCTTGAATATGTTTGTGCTAGTAGTAAAAGGAAAAGTTACTTTCTGAGAATGTTAGTTGATCACGTTTAGAAAAAAGACGCGTTCACTTCATTTCACATGTTTTGATATGATGTCTTTGTCAATAGCTTTATTCCATCATTGATAACATATAATCAAATGGTAGAAAAAGCTTGCCATATTGGATCTTGGAATTTCCAACTTTTACTAGAATATTATACTCCAATAATCCTAACAAATTGGTTTAAGCATCTGAAGAAACCATAATAGATATGTCATTTTGGCATAAGTTATGTATACATTAAGGATGTGTCTATGTGAATGACTCAACAAATAATTCTGTGAAGATTTAAGCATTCAGAATTCATCGAACCTGGAAGAACGCTTAGACCTTGAACGCCAAAGAAGCAAGTTGCCATATCAACAGCAGAAAAATTGCCACCTTGGTTTGCAAGTGTCACAAAAACTGCATCACGACAGACACTTAATGTGACGTTATCATCATTTCCTATGAGATGGTGAAGGTATAGAATGCCAGAATTTAGGCACCTCTTGCAACTATTATCTAAGGAAAGAGGCATATTACAAGTTTCAATAACATCAACAAAATTGGGAGATTGCATCATTTCCAACACAGTTTCTCTACCCTGGCATTGATAAGAAACTCTAATTTTTGGGCCCAACCCACAAGAAAAAATAGCACTGGTTGGAATGCCATATAAATTGAAGGTTCGTGAAATGGAATTAAGGCAGACTTCAGTGAATGCTGGTGGAACTCCTAGTCTGCCACTTGCATTTGCAAATCGAGCAATAGATATAGCAACAAAGGCATTAATATAACGGCAGCATGTCCCTCGCTCACTCTGGTTTGAACAAGCTGAAGATGCTACATCGATGTTTGACCAACTAAAGTCCAGTGGACAATCTGCATAAAAAATGAAATGATCATTATGGATAAATAGACTTTTTCAATAAAGATGAAAAACTAAGAAAGACAATAGAAGAACTAAGTTACTTTTTTAGGATATACTTGAAGACGCATTCAAGGGATTAATCCTCCAACTTATGGGATAAACCTGAATGCATATAACATCCAAGCAAGTGGGCACGTTTGAAGAACTAAGTAACTAAAGTCAGCAATAAAATCAACAAACTGCGTATTTAACAATCCTTTGACAATAAACATACTTTTCATTGTTCCATTATTCTAGTCTTAGTTACAAGCATTTTACAACTTTTGATTTAGTGAAGGAAAGGCAACCATGCTGTGTAAGTAACATTCTTTTGTTCAGTGGCAACCTAAAATAATTAATAGATAGAATCCCAATACCAAGTTCATAGCAAACATACATATTAACTATTATAGCCAGCTAGTACAATAGATTGTTGATTCGTAACCCAAGATGAAGGCCTACGGACTTAAAATCTTTTCATTCAGCTTTTGCTGATCCATTGATTCAAGTGATCTGCACTGAACTATGGAACTCATTCAGAATATAAACCCGATCCAATTGTGGAGACGAAAACATGGTTCAGTTCAAAATTTTCTTTTCTATAACTACCGAGAAGAGTAAGAGATAATGTAAGACAATAAATAGATCGAGCATTTTAATTGCAGCAGTTACTCCAAACTTTGCTCTCAATGCACTTGAAGTAAATGGTGCGTCTTGCCGGGAAAAGTCACAATGTAATTATTCAACTAAAGCAGCCAATCAACTAATAAAGAGGAACTGCTTTACTCATTTCCCACTTTTCACTCATCAAAACAGTACCCGGAGTACCATATAATATGAACAAAAAAAAAAGCAGAAAGCTCCAGAACCAACGTGTTCCACAGTGCAGCATCACTATCAATACTGGAAATAAACCAGTAATAAAGGAATCAAATATCATTAACTTGCCCGCATTTTCCATCATAAGCAAAACGAGAAGGGATCAAAAGAAGTTGGCGCATTGAACAGACGACCCAAGCCGCATCAAGAAATGGGGGAGGAAAGCAAGGACAAGGACTCACCCCCGGCGACCGCGATCACCCGGAGGCTGCTGCGCAAGCCGAAAGAAGCTAACACCGCGAACAGAACCAGGACTCGGACGGCCGGCATTTGAGAGAGGGGCGAGGATGAAGGCGACAGTGGAGTGAGCGAGCGAGTGAGCGAGCGTAGTGCGGCGTGTACTCGATCTGATGCCTCGCGTTCCCTTTATTTGCCGAGAAGTGCGAACCCTGAGGCCAACCTGGTCCGGACCCGGCCTCGTTTCGTTCAAGCAAAGCAAACGAACCCCCACCCAAGGACCCCACGTTGTACCCGCGCCAGTTTAACGTGCCCTGAAGTCGCGGGCGACGCGGGACCCTCTGAGCATCCGATCTTATGCAAGAAGAGAACAGCAGACAGGCAACTTTAACGATGAAGCTAATAGAATAGCGAAACTGGTCGACAAAACGAGAGTTTGATATATGGAACGGAGGAGGGGATGGAAAAGGAACAAATACTTAGTAGCAGGGTAAACTTGCGGGTAAGGAATTAACTGTAATAATGTGGGCGAGAGCTGAGAGGGAGAGTGAGACAGAAGGCACGGGCGAGACAGAAAAAGATCGTGGGCCCGCCCCAATTGAGAAAAAGAAATAAGAAAGGGGTCTTGTGGGGCCGCCGCTTTCTTTTGGGCTTTTGAAAATGAAAGTTCGCACGAGCCAACATTCAAAAGAAATTAGCACGAGTAGGCTTGGTTGGTAAAGTAAAATAATAATTTCCTTGAATCTAACACGTGGCATCCAATCTGCTCAGCAATCAAGGTGAGATACAAAGCTGCAACGGTGGTTGAAGAGCTTTTACGTGGGTTAGAATACAAATAAAAGCCACAGCATGTGCTTGCCATTAGAGGGTTGCGCAAGTGAAGGGTGGATGTGGGTACCCCGCCCGCTTAAGAGTTTTATCCCCAACAGCTACCTCGATCTTCATTAATTTTCTTTGCGATTTAGTTTATTCATTCATCATGGATTTAATAGTTCAACAGTTTTTTTTAACACATCTCAATATTAGATATTCACGGCTTATTTATTAGGAGTGATGGAAGGGTGAAAAGGTAAATTTGTAAAAAAAATTTATTGTTTATTGAGAAGAATAAATCTAAAATAAGAAATTATTGGACGGACGGATGAGAAAAAAATTTCTCATTTCAAATTCGCCCAAATCAGGGGTAGATAAACGCGTGATGGACGCGGCTCTTGTGTTGATGCTAGTCTTCTCTTATGTGATTTGATGCTCTTTGTGTTGCTAAGTGAAGTGTTGCCACTCGCGTCCCCATTGCTAGACGCCACTCGTGTCCCCACTGCTAGCTGCCACTCGCAGCAGATGCAATCGTAACAGCCACTGCTTGACCTCCCCTCACCCTTTCTTCCGTCGCTCGTCCTCCCCTCCCCCGCAGCTGCTCATTCTCCCCTCCCCTTCCTCGACACTGGCCCTAGCCGCCACTCAGTGGCGGAGCCACATGTGAGCTAGTGTGGGCAAATGCCCCCACTCATTTTTAAGTTTTTCATTGATTATATATAGTTATAATTAAGTGTAAAGAAAGATTAAACATATATTGCCCCCACTCAACATATATATTTTATATATTTGCCCCCTTAAATATTTTTTGCTCTCACATACCTTTGGGTCGCCACTGCCGCCACTCACCCTCCCCACAGACGATGCAGGCGATGCCCTCACCTACTCGCTGCTTACAAACGCCGTTCATTCACGTGTCCAACAATTCTCTCCCTTCCAAAATCTTTTCCCTCCTAAAATTACATCCCTTCTAGTATACATAGCCTTAATAATTTATGTTTAATGTGGATATCAAAGGTAAAAAGGTTAAACATGGAAAGATACATGATACTAACAGCGGTAGTCTAATTAAGGATCGTTTAGCTCCGCTTTATAAATTTTTTTATAAAATCAGTTGGTAGAAATTAGAAAAGTTTTTTTTTCTTATCTTCTAATTCTAATTTTAACTATCAAATAATTTTCAACCAGCTTGTCTTCATAAACAATTTAAAAACTATTTTATAGCTAGACCAAACAGCCCGTAAATTATTTTAATTAATATATTTTTTTAAATAGTGGACAACAGTAACAAAAATACAGCCAAAGTCTTATATGAATAATTTCTTTTGTATAGATTTATAAAAAATCAAATTTTCATTAAAGAAAACGTGTTTCTAATTTGACTATGTAAGTTGTTAATTGAATTTACTCATAACAAGTCAAACTTCTCGCCTGACCCGATCCGCATTGAAAAAGCAAATATCATGTGTAAGTCATCAACTTTGATACGGTAAACAATTCTTATCGAACCTTCTAGACACGTGGTCTTTGAACAAATCCTCCCCGTCTGATTATTATTCTTAATTAGTCGTCCAAATTTTAAATTTCATCCGCTGAATGACGCTAAACACGCTCCAGCAAAGCTGCCCTGCTAAACAATTGGGTCTGACAATAGACATTCTCCTAGCAGGATCCACGTTGTTGGGCAGGCGGTCGTCCTGTTTTAGGCCTTGCGTCCGATCTCGTCTCCTCGCTGGGCGACGTTGCGGATATGGATCAGAGCTGAGTGGAACCCGTTACGTCACTCTTCGGACCCGTGTCGCTTCCCTGACCCGTTTTAAATCCACAAGCTAATGAAGCTTCCTCTCGTCCGCATCCGACTATAAATAATTATCTCAATCGGAAACGGGAACAGGTGGGATCAAGAAGGGCAATCGCCTTTGCCATCCCGATCGCAGGCGCCGGCGAAGGCACATACTGAAGCCAGAGATGAAGAGGAGACTGCCCTCTACTCTTCCACTCTTCTTCGTTATCCTCTCCCTCGCTTCGCCTTTTCTCTCTGCGTCGGCCAATGTCTCATCTCTTTCTCTCTCTCTCTCAGACGACAAATCTAGTCGCCGCTAACACAGATTGGTTGATTTTGTTGCAGCTGGGAGATACATGCTCCACCGACGGGGACTGCGACGCCGGGCTCCACTGCGACGGCTGCGGAGATAAGCCGGGTTCGTGCGTGCTCACCAAACCGTACGATCCGAGATCCAAGGTCGGTGGCCGGCGACCGTCATCCACGGTTATTTTAGTTCAACGATTTGGGGCTAATTGAGGATTGGGTTTGCCAATGTTCATCAGGGGAAGGATTTGCCGTTCAACGAGTACTCGTGGTTGACGACCCACAACTCCTTCGCCATCTTGGGGGCGACCTCCGCTACCGGCTCCAACCTCATCACCTTCACCAACCAGGAGGATAACATCACCTCCCAGCTCAATGTGCGTTTCTCTCGCTCCTCTCCGTTTCTTTCGCTCTCCCATTTGCTTACTCGCGGTCGTTTATCTGATCATCCGGTTTCGAGTTCTTTCGTTGGTGATTTCGTCGGTGAGGCTTACCCTCACCGGAGGCGCCGAAATCGAAATAGGAGGTGGGTTTCGGTGGCGAGAGTTCCGATTGCCTGCAACTGCAGCTACAGGAAGTTTCTTGCAATGCTATCAGGTGGCTGGCGTGAAAGCATGTGTGCCTCGTAAACTCGTTTTGCCATGAATCCAGTGGCAAAGCGATCATCCAGGGGATCAGGGCCCGATTCGAGTAACGATCTAGGCACGGCGGTCATGGCTGCGCGCCATTATCCATCGCTATGTGATGAGTTAAATTGGCCGGCGAGGTGTAAAGGGTACAGAGCCGAAAAGGAAAGATACGAAAGAGAATAACGACTGCTTCGTACCTGCTTTCCTATTTGATGTGTCACACTGAGTGGGTCAGTGGGTCTTTGCGGGGTAGATTAAAAGGTGAGGAAAAAGTTAATTCTTCTAAGGCCGGAAGGAAGAAGTGCAAAAGACTCATTCGTGTTCGTGGTAGGAAGAAGAAAAAGAAGTTTAGGCTTGTTGCATTTTTTTATATTATAGAGGAAAGCATACGTTTCCGCCGATGTTACCTGCTTACCTTTTGTTATTTCCAAGTTCATGTGAACGGTGTACCTGGTTTGAAGCGGTGGTAAAGCGTTGGTGCTGGGCCTGTCCATCATGTATTATGATCAGAGTTGGTAGAACGCCAGGTCACAAATTAGCTGGTGAATGAGTGGTGCGCACCAAAAGATAATGAGTCAAATAACTCCTAATATTCTGTGGCATTAAATTGAATCGTGACGCGCATAAAGTTCAATCACGTCATAGTTGGATAGACGAGGGAGGACACATACGAGAAGAAAATTTCTAACCTGGATATCCTATTTTTTAATTAAAAAATATTTTTTTAAAAAAATTATTTTATAAATGAAGTATATATCCTAAGCTATTTAATGGTATTAATATTGTGATATTTTAAGTCATGTATACTCATTAAATATTCTAAATATTTTTATATAATAAATAGTATTTTATCTTTTATGTGATTTTGTTTAGGGTATTTAATGAGTATACATAATCTAAAATATCTCAATATTAATACTATTGAATAGCTTAGGATATATACATTATTTTTTAAAAAAATTTAAAAAAATATTTTTTGATTGAAAAATAGGGCACCTAGGTTAGAATTTGTACCCAGGTTAGAAAATTTCTTCCACATACGAGGCTGATGGATAACAAAAGTACTCTTTCTCCATTGATAATCGGGAAGCTACTTGTGCATACTTAAGACTTGATTATTATGGTGATATTGATTAATTTCGTCATTGGTGATAATTTATTGAAAATATTTTTTTTTTCTTAAATGAAACTCGTTCGATAGATCCATCTGTAACTATTATTTGTTTGTTAAGTTGTTAAGTAGTCAATACTAATAGCTTGGATATAGAATATCAAGCTATCAATTTAGAGCAAAATGCGAAGTTGTTGTTGTTCAAGCTAGATGTAATTTATGCTTCAATTCTTTCTTATTTCTTGCTTACATAAAAGAAATTCCCTGCATGATGGATTTATCCTCCTAGCTTAATGAGAGGGAGTCGCATGTGTTATTGCTAAGTTATTTTCTTCAGTATTCCTAACTGTTGAATCACAATTGATTTACCATAGGTATTAGACTTTCTTTATTTGGACAATATCCCAGTATTTGAGTATGCCACTTGTTTAGCCTGATTTGCTCTTGTCCTATAGTGTGGAGCTAATAAATTCTGATGCAATTTATATTTGATGGCTCATATTCGTTTTTGATTAATAAAGAAAACCTTTAGACACAAGTAAGCAGAAGGATCCCTCAAACTAAATTATTCTGTCAAAGATGCCTACAAGTTGTTGGTTATGGGTTCTTTTCCTAATGCACAAAGATGCTAATGATGTCAACTTAATTATTTGATTAGATAACTAAGTTGATTCACATGTTGGTCGAATGAATAATTTAATTATCTGCTAAAATAATAGTTTCATCTCTTTGTACATATTATTGCACAGTTTGCTTTACCTAGGAAATGATGTCAAACACAGATTTTAAAAAAAAAATCTGTGAGATTTCGCAAAGAGGAATGAAATAATGGCTTATTATCATTTATAAACTTGTTTCAATTTCCAAAGGTAGATTATATTATGTCACCTTATAAATATGTCTCAGTAATTTATAGGCTATGGATATGTCTAAAATGTTTTCCGTAAGTGCTACAATATCTAATAATTAGTCACTGAGTCTCTTTTTTTTGTGCACTCTGGTGAAAATATTTTGATTTTATTGCAGAATGGTGTAAGAGGGTTAATGCTGGATATGTATGACTTCCAAAATGACGTCTGGCTTTGCCACTCCTTTGGAGGCCAATGTTATAACTACACTGCCTTTGTAAGATTATCATGATAAATACTTCTTCCTGACATGTATTGCATAACTAACATTACTGAATTGCTCTTTGTCAGCAACCTGCCATCAATACTCTCAAAGAAATCGAGACCTTCCTAGAAGCAAATCCTTCAGAGGTCATAACCATATTCATTGAAGATTACGTCAAAGCCCCGAATGCTCTAAGCAACATTTTCAATGCTTCAGGTCTGATGAAGTACTGGTTCCCGGTAGATCAGATGCCAAAAAATGGCAGTGACTGGCCCTTGCTAGGTCAAATGATCGACCAAAATCATCGTCTTATAGTTTTCACATCAAAAGAATCCAAGGAGGCTTCTGAGGGCATTGCATATGAGTGGAACTATGTAGTAGAAAATCAATGTAAACTGAGATCAAATTCCAAATTCTGGCATTGGGTAGTTATATATGCATCAAAATATACTTCTTTACTGTATATTATGATTTGCAGATGGTGATGAAGGAATGAATTCAAGTTTCTGCCCCAATAGGGCAGAGTCGTCGACCATGAACACCACGTCCAAATCTCTTGTGCTGATGAATTACTTCCACTCAAATCCAAATCGGGTAAATTCTTGTCCAGATAATTCAGCGCCGCTACTTGACATGCTTAACGCATGTTATAATTCCTCAGCCAAGCGCTGGGCCAACTTCGTTGCTGTTGATTTTTACATGGTGTGTACTGTTACCTTTTCTGCTTGATTGCCACTTTTCAGTTCATAGGATGCCCACGATATTGACGTATGATTGACTTGCTTCTTTCTTGATGCAGCAAGGAGATGCGCCTCAAGCAGTTGATGTAGCAAATGGACATATGGTTTGTGGTTGTGATAATTTTGCTTATTGCAAGGTGAGTAGTTCTAGGTAATTTGATTTAAAAGCACAAATTAAAATGAACTGAATGGTGATTGTCAATATATATCACAACACTCTCAAATAACTTGAATTTATGAGTTTTTAACTATGTTTATATATATATATATATGTAGTTCGGACTAGAGCCTAGATTGCTTTGTCAATCATTCATGGGAAACCTACAATATCTTTTCCAGATTAGGTTTATATTCACCAGTATAATATCTTGTTTCTACACCATGTTTATGTTCAATTGTTCACCAGGCACCAGCATCAGCATTCTGAGAAACTTTTGCAAGTATATGATCCATGTCCGTAGGCAAAGTTTTGTAAATGTTTGTGGTAGAATTTAGAAATTATGTGAAGATCAAATTGTGTTTATTGAACATTTGCATTTGTCAAAAGGTGGTTATGCTGGGCACACGGGAAACTTCCTTTGTATTAAATTAGCAGAAAGAGGCTCCATTCTAACTTGTTAAGGGACTCAATTTGGTTACAGGCTAATGCTACGTTTGGCACTTGTGTAGTGCCAAAGCGTTCAGTTCGACCACCAACTGCCGGCCAAGATGGGAAATCCAATGCCCCCATGACTGATAAATTCTATATGCTCTTAAAGGTGGTAACACTCACGATATTGTTGCTGCTGGAGTTCTGTACATTTTGAGCGCGGAGCTGTTTTTGAGCGGCTCCATGTATGCTTGTGATTCTTCGAGTGCTGGAGCATTGTACTTTTATCCTGTCCAGAAATTTATTGGTAATATTTGGTTAAATATGCTAGTGTTATTAACTAATCAATTTTGTCGGGCGAACCATACGTATACTAGATCTGATTCTGAAACTTGCGCTCGGTGAACTCTTACTGCAGTAATTTTGAACAATTGCTGGAAAACGAAATTTGCCCCAGGCTGAACATTAGCTGAAAACATAAAAACAAAAGACATACTACTCAAGTAAATGGGATCCTCATCCGTTTCTAGCATTAAGGCTATATTTTGTTTGAGGGAATTCATAATGAAAAGGATAAAAATGATATAAATTTAAATTAAAAGCCATCTAGATTCATAGTATTTTTTATTCTTTCCACCGTAGATTCTCTTTAACATAACATAGCCCCTTTAACAAAACATAGCCTAAATATTTTTTAAACACACTAACGCGTTCACAGCACACACCAAACAAAACAGCCATGTGAAAACTGGTTCCAAACCACTGCTATGTTTGTGATTTCAAAACAAAACACATACAAAGGGAGTGTATTTATAGGGAGATAAGTCCCTTCTTTAGAAATTTTAGGAAGCCAGTTGGATTACCTGCATATGGTCTAGATTAATTAGGTACCATGATATATGTTAGCATTTCTATTAACATGCAGTGAAAAAAAATATGTGGATCAATATTTTTTTTTCTAATTCAATAGTGTTAAGTAGTAGACTCGTGAAAGCAGATACCAATTAGGCAATTACCATGGTGCATGTTAGTGGAAATACTAATATACATTAAAATATACGAATTAAAATTTTCTCTTTCTAATTCTAGTGTCCTACATTGGGCTCCTCAATTCTTAGGGAGACAAGCTCCCCTGTAAAGGTGTCAAGTTGCCACCACAATTAGAAAGCAATATATATATATATATATATATATATATATATATATATATATATATATTTTTTTTTTCCTGTTTTATCTCTGTGATTCTTTAAATTATGTTGACGTAGAAAATGACTGTTAATGTCCCCACCGAAAAAAAGAAAAAAAATGATATATGTGTTGTCTTATCCGCTGTTGGCAGTTCAAGATTAGAAATTGTTACCATGGAAACAGAATTAGCCCTGCGCTTCAGTTAAGTAGATCCTTTGGTGGTGGATCATTGTTACTCATCGTCATATTAACCACAGCGTAGCCCTCTATTCCTTGTGTTTAGGAGGGAGGAGGAAATACACGAGGAAAAAGAAAAGGAAAGAATCCACGTGCATACGGTGGAGGTTGAGCACGTGCGGCGGTGACGGCAAGGGCGAGGGTGAGTTCGTCAGCGATGAGGGCGAGTGGCGAGGGCGAGGTTGAGCTCGCGAGCGGCGATGGCGACAGCAAGCTTCCGAGCGACATATAGCTACAATCAAAATTTCTATTCGAAAACCCTCCTGGGAGGAACACTCGACTTAGCTCCCTTATGAGTAATCGCAATTGGTCTATTCCTCATCCCAGATCCACGAATCTTATTGACAGTTATGCGATCATTCCTACTGTCACGATCCACTCAAATCTCAACTCAGATCTTTTATACTGGAACCGCACTACCCACGGGGAGTTTACCCTCAAATCCGCTAATGAGGAACAAGTCCATGGCATGCAGGTATATTGGAAAGACATGGTATGGTTCAAAGGACGGATACCGCGCCACTCCTTTTTAATATAGTTAATCTTCCGGGGCCGGCTTAGTACAAGGGAGCGTCTTCATGTTTGGGGAATTGTGCCTAACCCTACTTGTATGCTTTGTAATAATCATCCTGAAACTATGGATCATCTATTTATTAATTGCGCAGCCCTAACTGATCTCAGGAATTTAATTTCCAGGATAAGTAATATAACCTTTAATTTTGGCACATGCAAAGAGGTTCTAATGCAGCTCTCAAACCATCATGGCCTATGGGGAAGTAAGATCCAGCTTTACATTAAAAGACTCATGCTATCTGGGGTTTTTTATTATATCTGGAGATACCGCAACAACAAACTTATGGGCACCCATAATAAAAGCCCAATGGATTTCATCATGAGCTTGATTTTGGATGTCAAAATTAAACTCAGAAGCTATATCCCTCTAGCGCACCTTGATCCCCAAGTCTAGGCTTTCTCAAATATTTGGATGGACCTTGTAGCAGCTTAGTCTTTACCGTGACTTCCTCTTCCTCTTATCGGCAATCTTATGCAGGCCTACTTATGCAGCTCTCTTCTGGGATCCGACAATCCTGGGTTCTCTTGGATTTCTTTATGGCTTTACTTCGCCTGGCTTCGCTCTTGTGTAATTTTTTATACCTGGAATTTTTCTTTTCCCTCACCTTTGGCAGACGGGTTTTCTTTCTCAAATGCTGCTTTATATGCGAGTCATTTTATAATGGACCTCCTTTCTTTTGATTTTTGGGTAGCATTGAAGATCTCTTGTGAACTTCAAGCCTCTCTGATTCGTGCAGTCCTTGGCTGCAAACTACAGACAAATTCGGGGCGCGTCCTCCCACGGCAGCGAGGGACAGATCATAGATGCTTATACCTCTTCACTGGGAAGAGATACCTCCTGATTTGGTCCCAAAGTAAAAGAAAAGAACTCATCTGTTCCGCACTGTATGATACTGAGCCTTTGTGTTGTCTTGCTTCTTGTGTGCGAAGTGTCCTTGTAGCTTTTGAGTAGAAATTTCCTTGCCTGGATTAGAAAACTGTGTGGTGAGATTTGTAGCAAGGTCCATGCGATCATGTAAACAGAGGAAACTCTGCTGAAATTTTGTGTAGAACCTATCTTATAGGGAGAGGATCGTGATTGTACATAATCTGTAATATTCCTTTTACTTTATATAAAAATCTTACTTGCTTTTGGCAAAAAAAAAAAAAAAAAATCTGTTCAATTTGGGCAGAACACGTTTGGATGGAAAATTGATAAGATTTTTTATCTGCCCTCCCATCCATCCGCTTTATTAATAGAGGGAAACTTCTTTCCCTTCTTCTTTCCTTCTTTTTTTCTCTTCATTTTCTTCTTTTTTTTCTCCTTTTTTTCTCCCTATTAAACACAACCTAGAGATCAGTGACATATTTTTTTTTTTAAAAAAAAGATAGATAACACCTCTCAAATTAAGTAATCTCAGTCTTAATATTATAATTTTTAGTAACTGCTGTGACTTTGTCTAACCAAATAACTACATCAATCATAACTCTATCTAACTATATTGTAACCAAATATTATGACTTCATGGGTGACGAGTAGGATATATAAAAATAGCTCACTCAAGCATAGTAAAGCCTTGAGAATACACAAAGGACTTGTAGTTCTAGAAGGGCAAGATTATATTGGAGGGATGAAAACGATTGTTTAAATCAGATATCAAATGCAATTCTAAGTTTAAACTAAAAAAAAGTTACCACTTTATACTCTTCCGTCACATCTTATGTACAAACCTTATATGCGTTCATTCGGTATTCACGGTAACATTCCAATGAGAAAGATGAGATTGTTCATCTAAGACAAAATTATGATGAAGCTAGGTGAAATGGGCTCTATCATATGCATAAAAAGACCCCTCCTACAGCAAAGAGAGAATAGGTGAGCTAAGTTGATCTAAACTGTTATTCATACTCTTTTGGGTAAAAACTTAACTTGAGCATCGAAGGAGCAACATCTTAGTAATCCCACTGACTTCTCTTGTGCTTGTATGAGGTTAAGACGGAAATGCTCAAAAGCGCCTCAATTCGTTTTGACTAAAAGCTAAGCCGATTTTAAGCACTCAGTCTAAAACTAATCTATGTTTAAGTTGACAACATATATATGCATTATATGTATAAAGGCTACAAAATATATGTTACAAATGACACCAGATGGTTTTAAAAAATTATGGTGAAGCCAGAGGTCTGTAAATTAAATTTCGAGGTCAAGTAGTCTGACCCTCCCTAGTTCCAACCTTCACTGTAAGTCACTGACCAGAGAAAAATACTATATTGCTAGCTCCACTGTGTAACAATAAGTTGGGTTTCCATGGACACCATGCTCCTTACCTTATTAGGCGGCGGTTCTTTGAGCTCCTATATTAGATCTGGAATGAGAGCGAATGTGAGAGTGTCAGTTAGTTCAATTAGTAAGAATTAATTATTGATGATAAGATTTTGGGTTTAATTTTTGCTCTTATTATTTAATTTATCTATGATAAATTAATCTTTTATAGAATATATATTTTGTAAATATCAGTAAGAGGGTCATTGGGGCGCATTTTCTAGGAAGCCACGGCTTGTTAGAATATTAGGAAACCCTGGACTTGACCGTCCGATGGAGGAGTGCACAAATCTCTCAACGCCTTTAATTCTCGTTTTCTGTGCAAAATCGGGAATACCTGCACAACACTTTTCGTGTGCAGATTGTAAAATAAAATGAGCGGTGTTGATTCGCGGCTTCTTAACTTTTTAGGAAGCCGCGACTTTCTAGAAAATTTTTCCGGGTCCATTGCCCCTACGCAGGGGCAAGTTGGCAGTTTCGCATTCACTGTTTTAATTTAGAAGGCTCGAGTTTAATTTTAAACAATTAATGATCAGGTTACCTACGCTTCGTTGCCATCCTTATTAATGCCTCAGATCGAGATCCAGATGGCACTTCTGATCTGAATTCTGATTTCCACAATCTCATGGCTGCGATCATCAAACCTCTCATCTTCCTCCTCCCGCTCCTCTCCTTCGCCGCTCCCCTTTTCGAATCCGCCGCCGACTTCTCTCCGCGTAACTTGGACCTTCACGATTACCCTCCCCTGGCAGATGGCCTCTCGTGGGACTTCTACGACGACACCTGCCCCAAGCTAGAGTCCATCGTCCGCAGCCACCTGCGCTCCGTGTTCGCCAAAGACGGTGGACTCGCCGCCGGAATCCTCCGTGTATTCCAACACGACTGCTTTGTCCAGGTGCACACTTATGGCCCACGAGTTTTCAGTCTAATTCGCTTCGGTGCTCAACATTGATTTGCTGTAGGGGTGTGACGGCTCCGTTCTGCTCGCCGGCTCCGGGAGCGAGCAAGAGGCGCCGCCGAATCTGACACTTAGACCGGAAGCCTTTGCGGTCATCAACGATCTCCGGCGCCTGGTGGAGGATTCTTGTGGACTGGTGGTTTCTTGCGCTGACATTACAGCTCTGGCGGCTAGGGATGCAGTGTTCCTGGTACACAATTTGAAACGTGCATTTATATCTTCAATCCTTTTACCAATTTAACTGCAATGAATTAAGATTAAATCCTTCAACAACCGGACAGAGCGGAGGACCTCGTTCAAAGATGCCGTTGGGCAGGCGGGACGCCCTCGCCCCTGCTTCGAACGCCACCACTATCTCCAACATCCCTTCCCCGCGCTCCAGCGTCACGACCCTCCGGGCGGTGTTCAAGGCCAAGGAGCTCACTCTCGTCGACCTCGTGGCGCTTTCCGGCGCCCACACCATCGGCGTCGGCCACTGCGCCTCCTTCGCCGATCGCCTGTACCCAACGCAGGACCCCGCCTTGGCGGGCACGTACGCTAGGCAGCTCTACGCGACGTGCCCCAACGCGACGGCAGCGAACACGACGGCTATCGACGCCCGGTCGCCGGGAGCGTTCGACAACAAGTACTTCGTCGGCCTCGTGAACGGCGAGGGGCTCTTCGCCTCCGACCAAGGGCTGTTCAGCGACCGGAGGACGAGGGAGACGGTGAAGAAGTTCGTGGGGAACCAGAAGCGGTTCTTTAGGAAGTTTGTGAGGGCGTTCGTCAAGATGAGCCAGTTGAATGTGCTGAGTGGATCCAAAGGCGAGATACGAAGGGACTGTGCCGTGCCGAACTCCGCCACCGGCGCAGCGATCTCAGCAATGTAATCGTCGACAGCGATCTCCATTTGTTGCTCGCGTGGTCGATTAGATGATTGTAGAAGCTGCTCGTGCATTTATCGTCAAGTATCCCAGAGCATGTATCGTGTCTTAAATCGTAACTTTTTTATGTTGCCTTATTTGGTCGATTAGTTCAGATCCGATTTCATATGATAGAGAGAGAATGTGCCTCCTGCATCTAATCCTAGGAAAGTGCTTGATCTTATGTGATAAAAAAAAGTGATGTTGCCCTTCTCACGAAAAAGATAAAAAGTATCATAAAAAAGAAAAAAAAATCATGAAAAATGTCATAAAGAAGAAATAAATGTTCAGGTAAGCTATGGCTTACGTGAATCAATTCGTGTCTTACGCGATGACCTCATCAGCCTTCCCGCCCATCCATTAGACGTCAAAGTTCAATTGGGTGATCTCGGCACTCAGAATGTACACAGGCCCATTCGCCCGACCATGCATGCGCGTCGGTTCCCGGCCCAATTGCTTCGCCTCTATCGACCTCAATAAACGCCGCCGCACGTGGCTTTCAGTTCAAAGCACACCCTCCACCCACCACTCGTGGTCCCTCACGCCGTCCTCAAAACGCGCGCCAAAGGTTCAAAGAGGACAGCCAGAAAAAGCTTAACGCCACTCCTTCGCGCCAAAATTTCCCCAGGTCCTTCTTCGAGAAGATGCCCCTTCGAAACCCTAATTCGAAATCAGTTTAAATCCGCAGCGAACGCCCTCATTGAAGCAGCAACCGCTCGTCTGCCTTCTCCTCTTTCGCCTTCCATCTGTTCGACTAAACTCCCCTGAGAAGGATTCGTGATGTACGTTGTCAAGCGGGACGGTCGACACGAGGCCGTCCACTTCGACAAGATCACCGCCCGGCTGAAGAAGCTGAGCTACGGGCTCAGCCTGGACCACTGCGACCCCGTGCTCGTCGCCCAGAAGGTCTGTGCTGGCGTCTACAAGGGCGTCACCACCAGCCAGCTTGATGAGCTCGCCGCTGAGACATCTGCCGCCATGACCGCCAATCACCCCGATTACGCCTCGGTATCCACATCCCTTCTCCTTTCTGGTCCTTGATCTTTGTTGTTTGCTTTCTTCGTTTTGTTCGATTACTTGTTTTTTTTCTCGTTCTATTGTAGCTTGCTGCGAGGATTGCGGTTTCCAACTTGCATAAGAACACTAAGAAATCGTTTTCAGAAACGTGAGTGAATTTTCTTTTCAAATTTCTCAAGGTTCGGGATTTATTGACATCTGCTATTGCGATGCTGAGTTGTTGATTGTTACAAGTTCAGGATAAAGTTGATGTACAATCATTTCAATGAGAGATCTGGACTGAAGGCTCCATTGGTTGCTGATGACGTATACGAGATAATCATGAAAGTAAACAATCAACTGCCTTGGTGAACTACAAGTTTTCGCTTTTGTCTATATTATTCCATCAGTGTTATCTTGTAAATTTTTTCTCAAATACTTTGATATCTGACTCTAGTTTGAATTTGACCTATCCTTTCAAGATGTTTATACTTGCATTTAGTTGAATAAATTTTCGTTTGACTTGGATTCGTGTGCAACGGATGTAAGTTTTTTACTCATCATATTGAATGATTTCAGAATGCTGCTCGCTTGGACAGTGAGATAATATATGACAGAGATTTTGACTATGATTACTTTGGCTTTAAAACGCTTGAAAGGTCATATCTTCTGAAGGTTTCTGGAAAGGTAGTTGAAAGACCCCAGCACATGCTGATGAGAGTTGCAGTTGGAATTCACAAGGACGATATTGACTCTGCCATCAGAACATACCATTTGATGTCTCAGCGGTGGTTTACTCATGCTTCTCCCACCTTATTCAATGCAGGCACACCTCGGCCTCAGGTAGCGAATTTTACAATTGCTATGCTATCTTGTGAATTACTGCCACTTTTTTTACTTATTGTTTAATATCTTTTCCCAGCTGAGCAGCTGCTTCCTATTATGCATGAAGGAAGATAGCATTGAAGGAATATATGACACTCTGAAAGAGTGTGCTGTTATAAGTAAGTCTGCTGGTGGAATTGGTGTTTCTGTTCATAACATTCGAGCAACTGGTAGTTATATCCGGGGGACAAATGGAACGTCCAATGGTATTGTTCCAATGCTGAGGGTGTTCAATGATACAGCTCGATATGTTGATCAAGGGGGAGGCAAGAGAAAGGGTAAGTTTGTCACGATTCACTTACTGTCATCTCATGGGACAATGTTGAACATTCAATTTGTTGGTTTATTTCAAACCTACTAGGTGCATTTGCTATATATTTGGAGCCTTGGCATGCTGATGTCTACGAATTCCTTGAGCTTAGAAAGAACCATGGAAAGGTATGTCTCTTTTTAACTATCAACTGATATCAACTTCCCTCCTGTGCCATAGGACTGTCTATTTATTGTTGGAAAACATTGTAATTGAATGCCTCTAGGTCTCAGGTTTAATGAGCCAGTGTTGTGACCAGTTCAACTAAGAGATTGTGCTTGGCAATTCCTTCTCTTCTAGCCTTGGCATGCCGATGTATATGAGTTTCTTAAGCCTACCATTGAAACTTATTGTCTCTTTTTACCTATTAACTTATATCACGTTCAACTTTGCCCTTGAATGAAGTGGGTACCAACTAGCTAGGTTTTCCATGATCATTCTTGTGCACATTCAATTGTGCTAATTCCGTCCTGATGCTTCTTGGGTTGGGACATGAGTCAAATTAGGATTAGGATGGCTTGGCATATTGCACCATATCCCATAAATGAATTTGTCCAGTAAGCACATACTAAGCCGAGCCTTGATGACCACAAAAAAATGAAAATCACAAAAGCCTGAATAAAAGCTTCATGACAAAAATAGCCAAGACCAATATTTCACAATGGTTAACAATTTAATTATACTTTTACATGATATTCAAGTGGATTTTAAGAAATCGTCAATATTCATATAAGAACAATTATACATCATAAATTTAATAGGAAGAATTCATGTGTTCACGATAATTTATGTAACATAAACAGCACGTGAAAGCATAGCTTTAAGCAAACACCTTCTCTTGTCATCCAGAGAGTCACATACAGACACCTCAAAACCGGTGGCTTAAATTGGTAAGGGATCTTGACAAGGGCCACAATAATTATACTAAAAAAAGAAACCAATCATTTTGATTAAACTGGAATTAATTGCAGATTACTACCAAGTAGAAAATGACCCTAAAAATTCATGTGCTACGATGGTTTCATGTTTGAGTGCTGACAAAAACCATATGCATCATTGCTTTTATGTGCTTTGAGATAAATATTTTTGATGGGCTCTAAGGTTTCTCTTGGAAATTACAATTAGTTCTGAATAATGAGATTTATTCTTTTACCAGTTCTGACTTAAAAAAAGAAAACATGGTTTACATTTAATGTCGAACTGTACTTTTCATCCTTTACTGTAATTTCTCTTGAATGATCTTGATCTGATGAAAAAAAATGCATGGAGCGAGTTCAGAGCTAGGGATCTTTTTTGTTGTTCTCAATATATCTCTTTGTTGCTCTTACAGGAAGAACATAGAGCTAGGGATCTTTTTTATGCCTTGTGGATCCCCGATCTGTTCATGGAGCGAGTTCAGAGTAATGGGCAATGGTCATTGTTTTGCCCTAATGAGGCTCCAGGACTTGCTGATTGTTGGGGTGCTGATTTTGAGAAGCTCTATTTAAAATATGAAAGTGAGGTAAGTTTGTCTTTTTTATCTTATATTGTAGTGCTTTTAAATTAATTTTTCAGCTTTCTTTCTGTTCATGAGTTTTAGGGCAAAGCTAAGAAAATTGTTGCAGCTCAGAACCTGTGGTTTGAGATCCTAAAATCTCAAATTGAAACTGGAACACCGTATATGCTTTTCAAGGTACTGTACAAATTACTTAATTCTTGAAGAATAAACTTTGGGAATGCTGTTGATTTGAGGATACTTCTCTAGGATTCTTGCAATAGAAAAAGTAATCAACAGAATCTTGGTACCATCAAGTCTTCCAACCTGTGCACAGAGATCATCGAGTTCACAAGTCCTACTGAAACAGCCGTGTGCAACTTGGCGTCTATTGCTTTACCACGATTTGTCAGGGAGAAGGTGTTATGATAGATCTTTGCGCTTAGTTTTAATAAGAAATTTTAAATTAAGCATCTGATTATGCTATGAGGTACTGAATTTCTTTCTTTTGATTTACTTTCAGGGAATCCCAATAGAGTCACATCCATCCAGGTTGGTTGGTAGTATTGGGTCGTCAAACAGATTCTTTGATTTTGACAAACTTAGTGAGGTGAGATTTTATTGCTAAAATTCATCACGTTGATTCGATATGTTTACCAGCTGAATCTTATGCTTGTTTATTATAGGTAACTGCGATAATCACAGCAAACCTCAACAAAATAATTGATGTGAACTACTACCCAGTTGAAACTGCATGGAAATCAAACATTCGGCATAGGCCAATAGGAATTGGTGTTCAGGGTTTGGCAGACACTTTCATCTTACTTGGCATGGCTTTTGATTCATCTGAGGTAATTGCTGGAAAAAGATTCTGTTTGTTATTATTACATTATAAAATATTTTTCTTTGAATTTTTGTTTTAAATATCAGCCTTCTTTTGCAGGCTCAACAGCTAAACAAGGATATATTTGAAACTATATACTATCATGCCCTAAAAGCTTCTTCTGAAATTGCTAAGGTCAATGGCCCCTATGAAACTTATCAAGGAAGTCCAATTAGCAAGGTGTGAATCTGCTTCAATTCCCTAACAATATGTCTCTGTCTCTCATAAATAATTAGTGAACCATAAGATCCGCCTCTTTCCATCTTACTCTTTGCATTAGTGTATAACATTGTTATTGATAATAGCATATGTTAAATAGAATTATATATATATATATATATATATATATATATATATATATATATATTGCTTAGGAACACTACAATCTGCCTTTGAAGTGGAACTTTACTCTCTGAGTTCTTTGTATCACCCAGCTGCTTGAGTTTGTCATGATTTCTTAATGTCACTGTAACAATGATATTGTTTATGTTGCTTCTCAGGGTATTCTTCAACCTGACATGTGGGATGCTACTCCTTCTGACCGATGGGATTGGTCTGCACTAAGGGAAATGATATTTAAGAATGGCGTCAGGAACTCTCTTCTTGTTGCTCCTATGCCCACTGCTTCAACGAGTCAAATTCTTGGAAATAATGAGTGTTTTGAACCTTATACGTCCAACATCTATAGTCGCAGAGTTTTAAGGTTTGTTTGGGACATGGCTCTTTCCTTGTTTGTAAATCTTAAGTCAATACCTATATGATGAATTTCCATTTACCCAGTGGTGAATTCGTTGTGGTGAACAAACATCTCCTACACGATTTGACTGAGATGGGTTTATGGTCGCCTGCTCTCAAGAACAATATAATTCATGAGGATGGATCTGTTGCTAATATTGCAGACGTTCCAGATAATTTGAAGATAATTTATAAGTGAGTTGATGCAACCAAAAGAGCCTTTTTGTTTAAATTATTTTCCCTAAATGCTAATTGAGATGTTTATGATGTTAGAACTGTTTGGGAGATTAAGCAAAGAACTTTAGTCGATATGGCTATTGATCGTGGGTGTTACATAGATCAGAGTCAGAGCCTTAACATCCACATGGACCAGGCCAATTTTGGAAAACTAACATCATTGCATTTCTATGCTTGGTCTAAGGTGTGGAAGCTTTTCATTTTAAGTTTTCAGCTAGTCAATTGCCCGTCCAAATGATATTTTGATTTGAAAAATTGCATTGAGCTCATGTTTGTTCCTTGTTAACATAGGGCTTGAAAACTGGAATGTATTACTTGCGTACACGTGCTGCCGCTGATGCAATTAAGTTCACTGTTGATACTTCTTTGCTCCAGGTTCACTCTCAATCTTAACAAGTTACCTCAAGTTTCAAATCGCTTTTTTTTTGCTTTCTAAATTTTGCGGTAGTATAATTTCGTATTGACTGTAATTTCTGTGCAATGCAGAAAACTCCGATAGAGAATGCTCAGAATGGTGACGTTGAAGCCAAAATGGCGCAGGTTGTTTGTTCCTTGGAGAACCGTGAAGAATGCATGGCATGCGGAAGTTAAAGCTTGCTATATTTAAGCACCAGAATGAATTCTGTGATTACAACATCATGGCACCTTGAGAAATGTTGTAATTATCCCGCCCATCCTCTGCTTGGATCTATCTCCTTTGTGTTATGGCTTTAGTTTGATGCAAGAAATATGAAATCTGAGTGTTGTGTAAATGTTAGTTACTGTTATCTGGTGGTTCAATGAAGACTCAGGATTTGATTTGTTAGATCGCATGATTTGAAATTTGAGTCGTATGATTAGAACCACAAAATTAGTTTGTGCTTTTGATTGAATCGCCCTGATAGAATAGCAATATGTTATGATGTGGTAATAGTGTAACGTATGGTTTACGGTGCCTCTGTGCTTATAGTACCTGCCCCACCTGCCTTAAAAAACAAGTATTGCAGACATTAGAAAATGTTAGGCTATATTAGGACAAATAGGTCACACATTAAATGCCCTACGGATCGGCCATGTGCTTGCCTAAGTCCTAGTGAATGAGACTCAAATTTAATAGCATATGAAATTTTTTAGGGAGATTATTGCTGAGAATTTTTAATGAGCTCTCTCTAAAATTTGATCAGGCATGGTGCATGTTAGTTCACTTTATTTGTTTCAATCCAAGGGTCATTTGTGTTGTGTAGATTTTAATTCTTTAAATTTTTATGGAGATGGCCACCTTAGAAATTCTACTCTATATATCTAGTAGTAAAGTTAATTAAAATTGATTTATGTAATATTTATTGTTTGTATTCCACCCTCCGTTTTTTAGGTTTGAATAGCAAATCTTAGTCACCATGCCCAGCAGAGCCCATGGGATTGAGTAAGCAAAAATTGATAATTTAGTAAATGTGGTATTGGTAATTACTTTAGTAATTTTTTTATTATTTATTTTTAACCAATTTACTAACTTTACTAACTTTTTAAAAAATAAAACTATTTATATAAAATATAATATTATAGTTCGTAAATTAGTAATTTATTGAATTTGTCCATTGATAAATTGGTAAATTATTAATTTATAATTTTCTTATTTGGTTTGTTATCAATAATGCAAATTTTGGTTTGATAAGTTAATAAATTAATTTTTAACAATGCTTTACGTTTATAGCCCACTTAAAGGGCCGATTTAGGGCCAGTTTGAGAATGCTGCACAGCCCGCCTTTTCGCCAGTCAAGCACGGGTCAATGGCGCGCTCCCTTAATTTTTTTTGCTTCGCCAGACTGCAGCTAAGAGCTGCTGCCATGACGAGTCAATCGCGGGTCAACGGGCGCCCGCGCGGCTCGTACTCCCAAACGAAGCCTTAGACTGGTACTAAAAAAATCGAAAAAAAAAACTTATTAGCTCTAAGAATGCAAAGTTGTTGTAATAACCCTATATAAATGTTGCATTTGGCATGACTAGTAGCTAATTTTGCTAGACAATACAATAAATTTTTGAGAAGTAAGTGTTTGATTGATAGCTTATTAGTTCCAAACTTAAAAGCACTACTCCTTGCTTCCTTGCTTCAGTAATTATACTCCATGGGTGTAGGCGTCTAGCTATTCAACAATCCCCTGTGAGGTCGTGATCCTAACATCATTACTCCAACACCTATGTCAACACAGTAGACACCACTGAATCCAAATTTTAACCTTGAAAGGGGCACAGGTACCCAAAAAAATATAAAATCTGAGCCGGCCAATCCAGCACTTACACTCTTGAGGCATTCCATTAAAACAGAAAAAAAAAATAAATTATTAGAATTTTTTTTTTTATTGGATGAATACCTTGTATCATGATCCGAACTCCTCAGGTCCTCAGGGCATTGGTGATTTGCTATACGTATGCAAACAAGAAACAGAGAATAGATAAAAGGTAACAGCTGTACCCAGGTGGCAGTTTACTGGCACTAAAAGCAAGAAAATAAAAGTAATTACGATTTGCAGTCAGAAAGAACAACAAAGCAAACCCACCAATCATTGTCAAATGCTTCTCATCACAACTCGACAAAGGATCATGGGTTGGTTTCATCGGTAGCCCTGACTATTTTATTGCAACGCTGTGTAATCTTAAACCAAAGACAGCGGATCCCGGCTGGAATCCGGATCCAACCCGGCTGGCTCCTCGCTTGACTCCGCCGGCCATGCGGCCAGGCCACCCTCCGAGGCAAAACCGAACCCGATAAGACCCTGCAGGATACAGTGAAATCTCAAGGGCATTCCGGTCTTTTCCGCGCCTTCTTTTCCCTCGGTTTATATAACATCTCCTCCCCTCAAGCCTTCAGGCCTACTCCGTCGGTCCGTCCTCGCAGTGGGTGTTAGGTCAGGTCTCGCTGTCGAGAGAGAGAAGAGAGGGGAAAGGGGAGGAGCGGGAGCAAGAGGAGGTGGATAGATGGCGGAAGAGAAGGAATCCACGTCGGTACCTCTAAGCCAGGCGGCGGATCCCGAAGACCCCGCCAAATCGCCGCCTACTTCACCGAGTTCGTCCACTCGGAAGGTAGGTTCGCCTCGGATCAGATCGCATCTGCCCGGATCTTTTCGTGTTTCGTGCACTTTTATCGGCTGAAGTTTGAGTTCTTTTGATGCGGAAATTGCGGATCCTTTGGCCCTTACGTTTGTCTATTTTTTCGCTGACGCATATGAAGCGGTAAATTGGAGATCTGTTAGAAATTGATGGATTAGATTAGCTACGTGGATCCGGGGCAACTTGGACAGGATTAAAGCAAGATGGAATGGAGAATGGCATGCAGATGTTTGTCATTGGTGATTCAATGGACACATAGGTTGTATCGGTGAATCCGCATTGTTTAGTTGAAATTTGACCTTGCTGGAAAGTTTCTTTTTAGGATTATGCTTTGGATACTTATCTAGTGACACAAATGTGTATGGTGTCGTACCTAAGGAGAATATATTGCAAGAGACAATAGCCTAGTTTTGTAGACGAGTAGCAGTGTTACAATTGTGTAGATTCGCCGTCTAAACCACCCAAAACAAGAACGCGCTTAGGGTTGCAGTTAAGTGGAAGGGAAGGGGAAACTGTAATTTAGGGTTGTTAAATAGTGGAAGGGAAGGACAACCTGTAATTTATTTATAGAGTCGTTCTTTGACATAAGAAATCAATGCAATTCGATAGGATTGTGCCTGATACATTTAGCGTGTTTGGAATGTTTATAGAATTATTTTCTATTTACCACCATTTATTTCCTTAACATGGTAAGCAAAGTTCTTATAGATTTCTACTAGTTTTTCCATCATAATTCCCATGTAGGTGCATATTATGACTTTAGGGGTTTCTAAACTGCTAACATGGAACCCTAATAATCCTAGCAAGTATATGGACGATTTTTCATGAGCTGTTGTCATATGCTTCTGTGTTCTACCAAAGTGCCTATATCTTCATACATGGACATGCTTCCAAATCTACTCACCTTTGTTTCCTACCAGCTTAAATCGGTAGTAGACATATTATACATGAAGCTAAAGAATTCGTAATGATAAATGTAGCAATCCGAAAAGCACAAAGTTAGGATTGTAGCTTGTTACTGCTGTTTTATACGGTAATTCTTATGTCTATTGAATAACATAAGTGGCTCATATGCTTTTATCCTTTTGTTTTACAGGCTTGTTGTGCAGTTCTTCAGAGCTGGGTATCAAAAAAGTTTATGACTGGATGGTGCGGTTCTCTCATTTTTCATTATAAAGTATAATAACACTTTTATCTAACCCTATTTTGTTATTTTCAGTGTAGTTCTTTTCCCTGTTGCAGTCACTTTTTATATCACATGGTGGTTTATTCAGTTTGTTGATGGTTTCTTCAGTCCACTTTATGACCAGCTTGGGATTGACATCTTTGGTAAGTTTTTCTTACTTCTTTTGCAACTATTTTACTTGATTTTCTCTAATAGTCAAAATAATCTTGTTGGCCTCCAGAAAGGGCCCACAACATCAGTGTGCAAAGTACCTGAGTGTATATTTAGCTTCATAAACTTCTTTACAAATTGTAATTTCCACATTTATGTTTTCCCTTCAACCAAGTAACTTTCTAGAGATGTTCAATTGGAAGTTTATCTCAGCAAGTACAAAGTGGAAAACTATAGCTTTGGAAGAAATACTTGGATTTGCAGCTAATGTTATATTGAGGTTAATTATGGATACTCATTAATACATAGTGATGCATTGTACTGTAAAAGTTATGTAGATCATTATTCCCTTCCTGCTGGGAGAACCAGTTAGAGTTAGAGTACTTGATTATCTTTAGTTTATCATTTAGTGTCTACTTGGCATATAGAGACCAAGTAATTTTTGTAAAATAACTGTGGAGCAAAGGATTTGTTAATAGCCAGTTTCTTCTACATTGTTGCTTAATAAATGCTAAATTTTCCTAGTAATTTCGAAAATGTATGCATTAACTATCACAGGATTGCTTCATTTGTATATTAGCTTGAAAATGTGTTGATGCCTGAGCTAAGCTCTTCTTCATTCTTGTCCTTAGTGTGTTTACAATGATATCTTGTGTAATTCATATTGTTGAATATCTAAAGTGTATTCAACAACAGTGTTTTGTTAAAATTTGCTCTACCTACATTCAATTCTTTCTAAACATAAGGAGTTTGGTTTGCTCTAATTGCATGAATTTGTCTTTCTTATAAAAATGCAGGGCTTGGATTCTTGACATCTTTGGTGTTTGTGTTTCTCGTTGGAATTTTTGTTTCATCATGGTTGGGAGCAACTGTTGTGTGGGTGGGAGAGTGGTTTATAAAAAGAATGCCCTTTGTACGGCATATTTATTCAGCATCAAAGCAAATTAGTACTGCCATTTCTCCAGGTACTGTCGCTATTGGACAAAATAGCCATATTTGTCGTTCAGGATTTATATTGAACACAAAAATGATATTGGCTACTTTTATATTACCTATGTTGACTGTAGAATAAAGTTGTGATTCCTGGCTTTAACACTCATTTTCATATGAATTTGTCATTCTTATTTGTTGTCTTATTGCATGGAATTTTCCATCTGAGTTATGGAATTTAAAAGTGTATGCGGTCTACTAGCTCACTACTTTTTCCTTTCATGACCATGAAGTCAAGTGCTGGCGATCTAAAAAACAAACGTTCTTGCCTTCTAGTGTGTAACCTAGAGAAATCCGGAGGTGCCTGTGTGATGAACATGAGCACCATCCTTTTTGGAATGATTTTCTTAAAATACAGATATTTCCTAATTATTCTTGTTTGGAGCAGAATATAACCTATGAATCACCTATCAGTGATGCCAGTTACCTCTATTCTTTATTTTTAGTGTATAATAACCAAGGGGTTTTGTGGAGGTGCCCATGTAATGAACGAACATAAGAGCTTCTTTTTGAAAAGGGTTTCTTCAAATATAGGTCACAACTATGAATCACCCGTCTTACTATCTTCGTACCTCAAATTTGAAGTCTCCTGAGAGTCTGACACTGCTTTTGCAAGAATATCATCTTTGTTCCAAGTTTGGGTTTCCTGGTACTTGCTTAGAAATCTATTAGAATTTAGAATAGAAATATTTTACTGTTCTCGCTGTATGTGTAACTCTTACCCATTAGAGAAGAAACTTGAAGTTAGTTTCTTCCTTGTCTGTCTGGATTGAGAAATTGCTCTTACTTTTTTTTTGCTTTCTGTTGTTGAATATATCGGTGGGTTATCATGATGTATATTTTGTCAAATCTGATTGCACCTAGTATTGTTCTCACCTTGTTCTTTCTTACTGAGACCTTGGAAGACTTTGTGTTTATAGACGATGCATGCTTTTCTTTTGTGCAGACCAAAATACCACAGCGTTTAAAGAGGTTGCAATTATTCGTCATCCACGTGTTGGGGAGTATGCATTTGGTTTCATTACTTCATCGTTGGTTCTTCAGGTGGTTAAACCAGTGTAGCATTCTGTTATTGATCTTGTCATTCTGCTGTTTATCTGTTAATTATTGACATGCTTTTACTTAGCACAGCTGTGCTCATTCCATTTGTTTAGACAGGTTAAAAAACTTACCAATGAAATAGATCACGGAAAGTGTATGAAATTTAATGACAAGGTTTTCATTATGCTTGATTTATCATTTGCTTTCTTGCACCTAGATGTTCATCTTGCTTCGGAGTGATATGTCCTTTCTGACTTTCGAGATACGCTACTAGAATGTTCGTATCATGTCTGTATCACTCATGATAGATCATCTTATATCTGATATCATTTCAGGATGGCGTTTGTCACATTTGTGACTTGTTTGTTTCGCTCCATTTAGTTATGTATTAAATCCATCATTGGACGATTGTTTCATATTGCAGAGTGACAAAGGTGATGAAGAATTATGCAGTGTTTACGTTCCAACAAACCATCTATATATTGGTGATATATTCTTGGTCAACTCTGAAGAAATCATCAGGCCGAACCTGTCTGTTCGTGAAGGGATAGGTCTGGCCCCTTTCCCTTTTGGATTTTATGTTATCATTCTTTATCACTTATCAATGATATTCTTAGCTTGAATTCCTGAAACTTCTCAATTATGTTTTAGAATTACTTACTTGCTGAAGCATCTTTGACTTGCCTCTTGGGTTTTTTATTTGTAGTCAATAACGTAGTCAGATTCAATAAACACTACATCATTTGGCTGGATCCCACAATTTTCTTGGATGTAGTTAAAAGACAATCATATATAATATATAAGCATTAATATGTAGTCTTTTGTGTTCCTAATGCCGCAGAGATTATTGTTTCTGGGGGTATGACAATGCCACAGTTGATTGCTCCTTTAGAAAGGATTCCTCGTAAAAACCAGTGTGTTCGGCTAAACAGATTACCATAGCCAAGGTAATATTCAATCAAAGTAGCTGATCTGCGTTCATGTTGTCCGTCTCAAGCTTTTCTTTTTTTTTTTTCACAAAACTTTGTGTGTTTCAGGTTGGCTGATCATTTTAGGACTGGCTGTTGATGATCTTTGGTGTTGCCATGTTGCTATTTGCGTTGGATATAAGAAAAGAGGAAACTGGAAAAGGAGCGGATGTTTAGCATTGTTTTTAAGAATGATGGAAATGGTTGATAACGTATTGCCCATGTAACAACCATCGGTAATTCGGGCCTTTGGCGCCAGATAGAGGGGTGTTTGACTAGATGTTTTTTTTAGTATAGATAGTTTGGCCCAGCTTTTATTTGTTTTACGAAATTTCGTTCTTTCATTGACTTTTTCCGCTGAATATAAAAGCATGAATTACAATTCACCCCTGCTTGGCGTTTGACTTATGGGTAGCTTTTACCGTAGAACGAGCGGTTTAAGAAGATTTCATTGTAAGTTACGTCGAAAGATAAAACATGGAGTGGCACTATCTGCAAGATTTTCATGTGCGTGTGACCTGCGTACGTTAATACTAATACAGGAGAATAATTAGTTAATACTTTTTAACATAATACTCATAATACCTTCATGAGGATCTTTCTTCAATTGAATTACAGCTTGGGGTTTATACATGAAAGCGATAAATGTCAACAGAGCACTGTGAGTAGCAGTTTCTCAAATGGCTGATCTAGATCAACTAGTAATACGAATTCTATAATCGTATTTTTACCCAAATTTTACCACTTCATCAGACTGCAAATATTTCACACATCAACCAGTTCAAATATTTGGGTATGGCTTGTAAACCATTTAAAATAGTAATAACAATTTTTTTCAGGTGGGCAAGATGAAGACAGGACCTTATCAACACAAAGATACTTAACGGTTGAACCGACATATTTCAATAGCTCAAAAGAAAATAGTAGTCGTATGCGGAGATCAGAGCAGTATGTAAAGATAATTTCGTACCATTTCAGAAAAGAACACGATAATTAAAATATTCTTTAAAAAAACTCGATAATTAAAATCCAAAATTTGGTGGAGGTAAAAAAGGAAAAATGACATGTTTGTTGGATACTCAAAATTAAAAGAACGTAGAAAAACCAAAATCCGATGCAAGGGCATTCCAATAGAAGACTTTTTCGACACGTCTATTGCCTAGAAAGGTAAGGTAAAAGATCATGCCTTGAGCCGACCATAGAACTTCTGTTTCTCTTGCGTTGTCTGGAAGCGTCCATGACCAAACTTGGAGGAAGTATCGATGAACTTCAGTTTAATCTCCTCAAGAGCCACTCGTGACGTCTGTTTCAGCAGGGATTGACGTAGAGTGACAACCCTCTTCTTTGGTCCAACACAGCAACCCTTGATCATAAGATAGTCATCTTTCACGATACCATAGTGAGGGAAGCCACCCATGGGTGTAATGTCTTTCTCAGTCCTGCAAAACAGAACTAAAAAGTGAGAATGCCCTATAGTAATCCAGTGAAAAGCTTACAGTTTAGGATTATGAACATATCAAAACACAAGCCTGTGTTGAGATAAACGTTGAAAATCTTGTGAAGAAAAAAAGATTATGCAAAGAAATGAAAAACGGAGTTGGGAAATGACCTATCAAACTCGGTTACAGCACTGTGAGACTCATCGCCAGCTTTGCCAATCTTGTATATCTTCTTGTTCATTTCAGTACGGTGGTGGTACCCATTCTGTCCAGCACGAGCGACAGTGTAGGATACCCTCGCAGGGTGCCACGCACCAATACAAGCAACCTTGCGCAGACCCCTGTGCGTCTTACGCGGAAGGCGGGTGACACCCCATCGAGTGACAACACCTTCATATCCTTTACCCTTGGTAACACCAATGACGTCAATCATCTCATCTTTCTGGAAGACGGCATCAATAGGGATTTGCTTTTCGAAGAAGCTGTAGGTAAAATCTACTTTCTGTGCCACAGTTCCTCCATTAACCTGGATCTCCATCAAATGAGCCTTTTTCTGTTTGAGACCCTTCATCTTCCTTATCTGCGAAAGCGCAGGAAGGCCATTATCAGTTAATTGATATGAATCAGCGGCTCGAAAATTGACCCTTGCACAATAACAAGATATCTACCAAACAATTGAAATTAACTCCAAGACATCAACCATTTATTTAATTGCTCCACAAAATTGAGATCTGAAGTTATAAAAGCAAACACGCTCCTCCGTCTAAGTAATTCTTTTGAAAAATATTACTTAACAACCAGGTACCAATGAGTATGCAGAGCAACAACCTAAAACTTTTACTCTTGATATGTCAGAATATTCAGAGGTAACGGTAAATATAATGCACTACAGTTTAAATCAAAAGAGATACTGACAAGATAAAACCATGGGCCTATTATAACTGAAACAATATCTTAAATATATACTAATAGCTATTCATTGGGCGAGCAGAAGAGAGCTATCATTAGCTAAACACAGACATCCATCAAGTCCTCCGTATAAAGTAACATTTCTCTCCTACAAAAGCCAAGTGTTTCTGCTCGATGACAACTCTCTCCTTTTAAGTTTTAACACAGTAACACACTTCTCTCACCATATGACTTATATATAAAATAGTTATATGCACACTAACTACGAGAAAATTTTTGCAACAATGCCATGTAGCAACATAGATTAGTATCAAACATTTGAGTAAAATAATTCAAGAAATAGGCCATGCTAATTCGATTCACCTGAGTGTGAGCCAACACACGGATAACAGATGCATATTTCTTCATCTTCTCCAGCTGGGATTGAATCTCTTTCTTTCCTGCTTCATTGTCATATTTCTTAGAGTACCTTGTGAAAGCCTTCTTCTTGCTCTTGTACCAGCTCTTGTAGAATCTCCTCCTCACTTCCTCACTCAAATGCTGCGCCCATACAGTGTTGAGAGAGCGGAGACCGCGTGGTGTCTTCACATACGCAACAACTCCAACAACAACCATTGGCGGAGTTTCAATGATTGTCACAGCCTCACAGGTTTCCTTCTTGTGCAGCTCTGCAGTTCCCAATGAAAACCCATAAGTATGGAGAGAACACAAGTTGGCAGAGATACATAAAAGATAGTCCAAAAGAAATCTAAAAACATGTACGATACTATTGTTATATTTGATGACAATAGTGATCAGATAACTAGTCTGTAGCTTATAACAATAGTCAGTCCATCAGATAGGCATTCTGATTTTTGTATTCGATGACAATAGATTCAGACTTGCTATTGTTATATTGGATGACAATATCATCAGATAAGCAGTTTGATGCTGGCTTAAACAATGCATCCCCATTCTTTGAGGAGTGCAACCTTATGTTGTACACAACAACTAAAAACTTTGCTATTGACACAACTAGTTAATTTTTTTACTAGTTAAAATGTCATAATTATACAAATGGGTTTGCAAATTTGAAATGCAGAAAAATTATTCACATTTTGCCATCATAATTGCATATGTAAAAAATCAACACTTACTAGATCCTGGCTTTTCCACCTCCCGCACAATGTGTGTCATTCCAGATTTGTATCCAAGGAAGGCAGTGAGCTTGCAGGGTTTTGTTGGGTCATCCTTGGGGAAAGACTTCACTGCAAGCCAAAAACACGATAAATAAATTTCATTTATTAAACAAATATTAGCATATAGACCCGTTTCAACTTCAACCGAAAAGAAAGTGCACGTAGCAACTCATTAACAAAGCTAAATAAAAGCAAGGCGTTGCCGCGTTGCCAAAACTCAACCAAAAAGGACAGAGTCCTAGTAATTATGAATAAACTACAGGCTAACAAGCGTAGCAAGCTATACAGTGTTGAGAAAACGGTACAAGAAACCCTGCATATCCATAATAGAAAAGCAGATTTCGAGGGAAACAATATAACCATTCCAGAAAAATGCAAAAACGATACACATGCGCAAAACACAGAAACGAGATATGCATTTCCATCAGACTCAATGCCTTACCATGGCTTGCCAATTACTTTAAGAAAAAACTACTATTCAAAAATAATAATATGGATTATTCTTTTTATTTCAAAATGATAATATACATGATCCTTTTATTAAAAAAATAATATAGACGATTGACTGAGTTAGTCCCTCTGCATACAGATTTCTCGCACTCTAATGTCGTATTTTCAATAAGACACATGTGAAACTTTAGACAACTCTAGCTTCCATATAAAAAATAATTTGAAGCCTTCAATCTCCCATCATAGGTAAAAAAAAAGAACAATGAATAATTCTATAATAAATATTAGACAGAAAGAAAATGTCATCGGCAAATTAACAATAGCGAAAAGTACCAGGAACAAACACAAAGATGAGGTAATTATAACTGAAGACAATAATGTATCCACGATACCTTTTCCACGATGACGAGACGCTCTCTTCCTTGGGAGAAACCCAAGAGATCCATGCCTTGGATGCTCGAACTTCCGATGAGACATCTTCCTTACCTGAAATTTTGTTACGAAAAATTGAGCAACCAAATTTGTAAGAGAAAGAAAAACTCGATTACTTCCACATCAAGGGGAGAAAAACGAAACACTTATTAGAAGCAAATGTTAGCCGGCGTCGCAGATCTAGTCACTAGAGCCAATTTGAACTAAAAGTACTTCTTAATTGTATAGATTTACAATTAAAAATGCAGAAAATGCAAACATACAACACTCGAATTTACGTAGATCTACCTTGTCGCGTATCGTAATCCAAGAAAAATGAAACCAGTGAAGGTCAAAAGTATACGGAACCGGAAAGAATCAGGAAGAACATGATGGTGGGACGAATTGTGGTTAAAATCAAGAATCCAGAATGACAAATTAGAGCGAAAAAGACCCCGATACAAAGGGAGAAGCTCACTCCGGGCTGCCTACCTGTGGGGCGGACGCTGGCCTCGGCAGTTGGGGATCGAAACCCTAATGAGCTTTTATAGAGTGATACAGGCGTAGTGTTATTACCAGAACACCCTCGAGAACTTTGCGAATTACTTGACACCCACTAAGCGGGCGTCCAGCCGTACTATCTGATCGTGATCATCAGTACTGTCGAGTCAACAGGCTGGGGCTGGACCGTAGTTGGATTCAAGTGAGATCCGAATCCCGATCAAATTTGCTTACAAATCTAAAATTGGGACCCATGTCCAAAGTTTTTACGTATTGAATCCATTTAGTAAAAAGATACTTGTCAATCCTAGATAAGTAAAATATATAATTGTGTACATATAATGAAAATGGGAGAGTTAGTGAACAAATTCATAAGAAAAAAAACACAAATAAACACACGATAAATTTGTAAAATATATATTCGTGAATCGTGATGGAGCAATTACATATAACAGTGTTACACAAGCTTGCATAGCAATGATGGGATAAAATCACACACAGGAGGCTGGCAAGTGGCAACTAGACAGCATAGCAGGGCACACACTACACATATCTCTTGACCGAAGAACTATACCCTGTTTGGTCATCGTAGTACTTCGACCAGAGCATGATGCCGCCGTACTTGCGGGAACTCTTGATGCTCGGAAGGACTTGCGACGTGAGGTCGTGGGTTGGAATGAAGCCACTCCCGGCGGCGTCAGGAGCCGCCGGAAGCCCTAGGAAAACTCTTTTCACGGGGAGCGTAACCCACTGCTTCCACGCGTCCACAAGGTCGCCGATGCCGCTGGAGCTGTACTGGCATGGTGGGTTGTTGTAGAACTGCACCCAGACGAAGTCGAACAATCCGGTGCTGAGAGCACCGCCGAGCCAGGCGTCAGGAAACAAGCACTGCGGCGCTGCGCTCAGGTAAACCTTCTTCTTCCCTTGTTTGCCATAGGACTTCAGATACCTGCAAAGGATTGCCGGTGGCATATTGTTTTTTTTTATTGAACCGCTTTAGTTTATTCATAGTCTTCGAAACAAGATCAAGATTACAAATTGACGCGAAGATTCTCTTTATCGGAAGAGCTCCAGCCTTGAATTTTAATGTAGATTTCAAATTGACGAATCCAATGTGATTTTTGATTTTGGAGCAGCCATTTTGTATTGGTGGAAACAATATGAAATCTAGTAAATTGTTTGAGCTAAAACAGGAATCGTGACGAACTAGAGCGAAAAAACAAAAGCCCAATTTATGTATCTATACCTTGCGAGGTCGTCCCAGTGCTGGTTGGTGCCGCCCTCAATGTCGAAGTCGACGCCGTCCAGGGCCGCAGGTCCAAGCGGCCGCGACGGCGAGGAGCCGCCCAAGAAGTTGTCCCAAATGTAGGAGGCCACCTGGCGCGCATCCTCGGAGGAGGCAAGGTAGTAACTCCCGGCGCCGCCGCCGATGGAGAGCAGAACCTTGACTCCGCGGCGCTGGCACGCGGTGATATCGGCGCTGAGGCCGGTGCAGCCGTCGGAGTAGGGGTCGCAGTGGCCGGCGAGGTTGATCACGGGGGTCTGGCCGTTGCCGAAGGTGGCGAGGAAGGCGAGGTTGACGAACCTGTAGTTGCCGGAGGCGCAAGTGTCGGCTAGGGTTCCCTCGTTGCCGTTTTGGCCCCAGTAGACGGCGATGCTTCCGGCGCGGAGAGTCGTGGAGAGCGCGAGGAGGAGGGAGGCGAAGAGGAGCGGCGCGGCCGGCGATTGGGTTGCCATGGCGGGAATGCGATGCTGTGATTGCTGTGGATTAGGCAGCGAACGGGCCGCCATTATATAGCTGGGGAAGGTGGATTGACGCCGTGGATTGTAGGCAAAATAGTTTGGAAGGAGAGACACAATCTGAATTGGGGTCGCTCCACACACGGCGGCGTTGGTGCAACGGCGACGGTGTGTGTTCTTGCTAATAACCAATCAGAATCAACTAAGCATACACGCTTCGAAGCAGCCTTACGTTGACAACTTCGGAAGTTTGCACAATGATGAAGACAAAGCTCAACATGCACAGGTGTCACTTGGATAATTAGTGTGTGTGTGTTTTTAGGTCTCACATTAATGGAAAAAAAGAATGGTTTGAGGTAAAAAAAAAAGTAATTTTATTTAAATGACTAATTATATTAAATTTATCACTATAACTTATAAAATCATGTGGTTCCTATAGTTTGAATAATGCTTTCAATTGATGTTAGTATGAAGATATTCTCAATATTTTGAAACCAATCATATTATACATAAACTTGGAACATGGAAGCTAGTTCAGGTGTTTTTTTTTTTTTTTAGCAAAAAAAATATAAATAAGCATAGCACACACAAAAGGCATATGAAACTGATATCTCAAGGTTACTAAGTAGTATATGATAAAAACATGTGAGGCCAAGGCATATTAAGTGAGGATTTGAAGTTAAATGCAAAAGAGTCAATACACCAAGTTATATGCTACCTCAAGAGACATCCATCTTCCTAGGCCAAGTACACCTATCAGAGCCGGAAAACAAAATTGGTTCTGACCCGGGTTGTCCACATCAGATTTCAGTTAAATGAGATATCAACACTCGTGCTACAGGTTTTTGCAGAAAAAGTAGGAGGTTCTAACCTTCGAGTATGTAATTTGATTTTAATTGCCACTTGGATGTTTGGAATTCTTGTTATAGGAACTCCAGTGAGGTCAACAATTGTGCTTGCAGCATAAAAAATGATTTTCCCATTGATATTAATCCACTCACTACATTATAAATCATCACTTAAGGAAAAAAAAAATTTCATGATCTAGCAACATGACATCCATGTGTTCTCTCAACATCAAAACATCCGTGTATAATTGTACACTCAGTCGGCTGGTGGAATGCATAAAATAAAACTCCAGTAAACTGATTCTTTGGTGCTAGAATGAAAAAAGAAAAAAGTTAAAAGTAGGGGACCATGAAAAGCACAATAGAAGGAAAAGAAAAGCCACTCTTAAAGTTAAAGCTCGTTTCAGATCCCCCAGGGAGAGTGATTGGCAAGGAAAGCAAAGTTTGCAACAGATCATTGAACATTGAACGCTGAACTAAAATTATGCCACTATTTTCTACAGGCAAAATGGAAAAGGATATTTCATATCAACAATTGAGGTATTACAAGACATGTATTGCAACTTCATATGAAAAAGTAATTAGTCTTCCAAAGGTGCAAAATTGACCTAGGATACTAACAAGCCAGGTCACGCGATATCTCTCTCATTCAATGAACAGGCCCTTCAAACTATGCTGCTAGCACATCTGTTGATTCCTTAATCTATTGCGATAATCAAGAAGCCAACAGATATATACAAGAGGAAAACAGGATATAGGGCCAAAGCTTTTCTTCTAGGATTAACTGCAGCGCTCATAAATGGATATGCTGCCCAGGAACTCCAAGCCAATGTGATTGAGACCACAATCATCTTTATTAGAACATTATTCTTCATTGAGCAGATTAGCGCTCCAACATCCAAAGGAAAGAGGCAGTAGCCCAGAAGACTAAGACTCTGAAAGAAGATGATCTGCCCACCCTATCATAAATGACTAACAGATGAAAAAAAATTCGGATTTGTGATAAAAATTAGTCCAATGAATACTATAAAAGATCTTCTTACCAGAAGCAAGACATTCAATGTCAGAATGACAGCACCAGCAGCCAGCACTGCAAATGCAACAGCAAAGACTTCAGACTGTAACAAGCAAAAAAAATGCATCAGATGTAAAACATCAATGGCAAAAATGGAGCTTAAGCGATAAACCATTGGAAGCCCTCCTGTAAAGTATATTAGTCAAGTTCAGTATTCAAAACATGGCACAGTACCAAGAAACATGCAACAAACAAAAAGATCCCTAATATATTTTCAGAAAACACTATGCTAGACACTTAATGAGGCAAACTTATTGGAATTGTCTGCATCTTGCAGTTCTTGACTGAAATCATAATTATGCCACAACGGCTTCAAGAAGTAGAGCAGATCTAGATTTTTCTAGCATTTCAAGTACAATAGAACTGTATCAAACTTGTTCGTCCAACATCAGAAAGGTAGGAAGGATACTGTATTATTTGAATATAATTATATAAGCAGAATCGATGACCTAATTAACTGTCAACAAGGCCGAATTCTCAACGAAGGCTAGAGCACCGATTAACCAAGTAAAGAAGTAAATTCTCATTGTATTAGGTGCTTTATTCTTGGTTGCAATGTTGTCCTTGTTGGTAGTTAATTAGGTTACTGATTTTGTTACGCCCCCGAGCGCCATCCGGAATCTACGCCGGGAATCCCGGCCTCGGGACGCAATAACAATTGTACCTGACAAGATAGCACAAAACCCAAGAGGTACAGGACAGAATAATATATTATAACAAAGGCCAACCCGGCCACAAATATTCATAAGTCAAACCCACAGACAGATACAAGACTGGCATAGCGATCAACAGAACCAACAACGCAACCGGAGCAGCGGTCGACAGACTAAACAAATAACGAGACCGGCGCAGCGGTCAATAAGTCCAACAGGTAATACGACTGACGCAGCGGTCGACAGACCAACAGATAATAAGACCGGCGCAGCGGTCAACAAGTCTAACATCTACATAATATAACATTACATCTGACACACTGATAAGATGCAACACAAACCCACCCAGACTGGTGGTCACAAACTATCTATCTAATTTACAAACAATCAAAGGGGGTTAGCCGGAGGCTAAGTAGGGATATCACAAGTTGTATGGTGCATGATCAGATAAAAAGTTTTACCATAACTACAACCAAGACTCTACATGACCCATATAGAGTATAATCAAATCTCAAATACGTATCGCTATACATGTCAACATACACAGGTAGAAAAACTGGGAGCTGATACAGCACTGGTCCACGACCCTCAGCTCTATAAACATAGAGTGGTCTACGACCCACAACTCTAAGTAGAGTAGTCCCTACCGATGGCTCCCCGAACGGTAGAGACGACTGTCCGTCGATAGCCCGCTAGTGTAGCGTCCTACACTCCAATCAACCCCTCATTGGGCTGATAAACATCCAAAACCTCAAGCCCATAACATCGGACTCTCTCGGTCAAACATAAGGAGACGATCACACAGCGTCTCGGACAGAAATATCACAGTCAGTATCCGAGGTATACTGGACTATCTATCGCTAGATATCCAGCCCTCATGTGTATATATAACATGACATTATATCACCTATCAACTACCAATAAACATGCAATAACAAAATACTCATACTGTGTTTCATGCAACAGACTATGTCAACAGGAATATAACTCAGAGCAGAACAGAATCAGATAGTAATCAACAGTAATATCAACAATAAGGAAGTGCCACTAATCTACACATGTGGTTGGCACCGCAACAAAGGAGAGAGGTAGAATCCCTACCTCGAACAGTAGACAACGGCACAGATCCAACCAGCACAGTCACAGGTATCAGTCAACAGATCCTAACAGGGTAAATCATGTATAAGTCCATGTACTCCGTTTAATCCATTTTACCATAATCGTTAATTAACATACTAATCCGTCATTAAGTGGTTATGTTCAGATCCGGGTTATTTAGTCGAGTCCAGCAAATATATAAGGCAGATTTGTTCACTTGCATTCGTATAAGTACGTATAGAGTCGGGTCGGGTACTAACCGAGTTCGCAGCCACGTGCGAATGTATAACACCACGGAAACACCAGGATACGCGAGAACCAACCACACGGACATAAACCGCGACGTTAGCATGGATTTCGGAGATCGCCGGAAGTTCGCCAGAACAGTAGTGCCGCCGCTACAGTACCGCCGGAACAATAACTTCCGGTGGCAGATTGGGACAATCTGGTAGCCAAAGTGTAGCCGGCGCTGAGAGGATTCTGGCCGTATGGTCGGTTTCGTGGGACGAGGTCTAGATCGCCGGAAATCGGGAGAAAACCGAGGGTGGCGCCAAACTCGGATCTCGCCGGAGTCGGAGAAGGAGATGCCGAAAACGAGCTAGGAGGAGGCGGAGATGTTCGCAGGAGGCGAGGGAGGCTCGCCGGAGGTAAAGGGGTCCACCGGAGCCATCAGCGACAAGGATCACGTCGGATCCGACGAAATCGAGCGAGTAAAGGGAAAAACGGCGTCGATCCAGTCACAGGAGGCAGAGCCGGGTCTCGTCGGCGACAGGCCTCGCTGGAGAGGCAGCCGGACGAAGGTGGAGGTGAGGGCGAGGGATGAAGTAGTGAGGAGGGTGATCGCCGTTCGAAGAGGAGATGACGACATGCGCTCGTTCGTGAAGGAGAAACAAAAACGAGCGGCTGGGGAAGGGAATAAAAAGGGAGAGGAGCGGCGGTTCACGAGGGCGCTTGGGCTCTCATCATCATAAATGGGAAAACGTCCCATTAACACCAAATTAATGCAGCCCCTTGGGCTTCCCCTCTTTAATGCCGCCCCATGGGATCCCCGCTTTAATGCCGCCTCTCGGAAATTATGCCGAATGTAACATTCTCCCCACCATAAAAGAATTTGGTCCACCAAATTCAAACACATTTATTAACAGGGAACAAAACAGGATTACATGACACTTGTACAAGGATCACTCATCCACATACACGTTTTCTGGAAATAGATCCGGGTGTTTTTCCATAAACTCTTCTTCACGTTCCCAAGTGGCCTCACTCTCAGGATAATTCTTCCACTTAACTTTGATTAGACTGATAACCTTATTCCTCAATCGGTGCTCTTTACGGTCTAAAATCTCAACAAGCATCTCCGAATACGTGGCATCCTGTCTGACATGAATAGCACCATGAGCCAAAACATGTGAAGGGTCCGCTATATACTTTCGTAACATTGACACGTGGAACACTGGGTGAATATGTGAGTACGACGAGGGAAGCGCTAATCGGTACGCGACAGCGCCGACACGCTCCAATATCTCGAAATGGCCAACATATCGTGGATCCAATTTACCAGAATACCCGAATCTAGTTGTACCCTTCTTCGGAGAAGTCCGAAGAAACACGTGATCACCGGTGTCAAACTCGAGAGGACGTCGTCTTTTATCCGCATAACTCTTCTGTCGGCTTTGGGCAGTTAGTAATCTCTGCCGAATGATTTGGACCCTTTCAGCATCCAATTCCATCATAGCTGGTCCCAACACACGACTCTCACCAGCTTCGTCCCATAGCACCGGAGATCTACACTTCCTACCGTACAAAGCCTCGAAAGGTGCCATCTGGATCGCCGAATGATAACTATTATTATAAGCGAATTCCACTAAGTGCAGGTGTAACTCCCAACCGTCCGTAAAGTCTAAGATAATAACTCGGAGCATATCCTCTAGTGTCTGAATAGTTCGCTCCGATTGGCCGTCCGTCTGCGGGTGATACGCAGTACTAAATCGTAGCTCAGTTCCCAGAGCTTTTTGTAAACTGCCCCAATACCTAGACGTGAACCGTGGGTCTCTGTCAGAAATAATGCTGGCAGGAACCCCATGTAGCCGTACAATCTCCTGACAATACAGCCTTGCCAGCTTGTCCATAGAGTAATTCTTTCTTATAGGTAAAAAGTGGGCTGACTTGGTTAAGCGGTCAACGATCACCCAAATCGAGTCTTGGCTAGAGCGTGACCTTGGAAGATCTGTCACGAAGTCCATAATAATATGTTCCCATTTCCATTCCGGAATAGGAATACACTGTAAAAGCCCAGAAGGGTTCTTATGCTCAATTTTCACTTGTTGGCATGCCAGACATCGTCCGACATACCCTGCCACATCCCTTTTCATTCCTTCCCACCAGTAAAATTTTCGCAGATCCCTATATATCTTTGTGGCACCAGGATGTACTGCAAATCTGGACTTGTGTGCTTCTTCCATTAATTCATCTTTAACTATCTCGGGCACACATAGGCGGTTCTGACATCTGATCACACCCTGATCATCCTGGGTAAATTCCGCTCTCTTACTTTTCGTAATAATAGACTGCAAATACCAATCATTCGGTTGAGCCTCAATGATTTTCTGCACAATTAAGGATTGCGCCCTCATAACTGCCAAGCATCCGTGCTCAGTAGGACATATAATTTCAACTCTTAAGTCTGCCATCTGTCTGGCCAACTCCGTCGGAGTTACCCGTAAATGAGTTAATACCCCAGCAGTCTTTCTACTTAAGGCATCAGCTACCACATTGGCTTTTCCCGGGTGGTAATTAATCGTACAATCATAATCTTTAAGGAATTCTACTCATCTACGTTGTCTCATATTCAATTCCTTCTATGAAAATAAATATTTCAGACTTTGATGATCCGTAAATACCTCAAAGGTAACGCCGTATAAATAATGTCGCCAAATCCTGAGGGCGAATACTACGGCAGCTAACTCTAAGTCATGTACCGGATAATTCTTATCATGCTCTTTCAATTGACGTGAGGCATACACAATAACCTTATCATACTGCATTAATACAGCACCTAAACCTTGAAAAGATGCATATGTATACACCGTATACCCCTCGTCACCTGTTGGAAGAACTAGTATAGGTGCACTGACAAGTCTTCTTTTCAATTCCATGTAACTATTTTCACAAGTTTCATCCCAGAAGAATTTCACTTCTTTCTTCGTCAGATTCGTGAGTGGACCAGCAATTTTTGAAAAACCCTCGACGAATTTTCAATAATATCCAGCTAATCCCAGAAAACTCCGAACCTCAGATACAGTCTTCGGACTTTCCCATTCCACAATGGTCTTAATTTTCTCAGGATCAACTGCCACGCCTTCGCTAGAAATCACATGGCCTAAGAAGGTAACTTCACTTAGCCAAAACGCACACTTGCTATACTTAGCATATAATTGTTCTCTTCTAAGTGTTTCAAGCACAAGTCTAAGATGTCCCTTATGCGCTGCTCTACTCCGAGAATAGATTAATATATCATCAATAAAAACCACCACGAACAGGTCCAAATAGTTAATGAAGACCCGGTTCATCATGTCCATAAAAGCTGCCGGAGCATTAGTTAGACCAAAGGGCATGACAAGAAATTCATAATGCCCGTAACGTGTCCGAAAAGCAGTTTTCGGCATGTCCTCACCACGAATTCTCAATTGGTGATACCCAGACCTCAAATCAATCTTCGAATATACACAAGTACCTTTGAGCTGATCAAACAAATCGTCAGTCCGCGGCAAGGGGTACTTATTCTTCACGGTAACTGCATTCAACTGTCGGTAGTCAATACACAGCCGGAATGAACCATCCTTCTTCTTCACAAACAAGACAGGAGCACCCCAGGGAGATGCACTGGGCCTGATAAATCCCTTATCAAGAAGCTCCTGTAATTGTATCTTCAACTCCTCAAGTTCACGTGGCGCCATTCGATAGGGTGCCTTGGAGATAGGCGTCGTGCCAAGCTGGAGGTCAATAGTAAAGTCAACAGCCCTGCCTAGGGGCAATCCAGGCAAATCCTCAGGAAATACATCAAGAAATTCCCTGACAACCGATACACGTTCTATAGGGATGGGGGTCTGACTACCCGTATCAACAATAGACATTAGAAAACCATGACAACCCCTGCTAAGTAACCTCCTAGCTTGCATAGCAGAGATAATAGGAGCAATCTATCCAGATACTCCAGTAAATGTGAATGTCCTATAATCATGACTTTTGAATACCACCATGCAGTCATCGCAATCAACCACCACACGGTTATAAGAAAGCCAATTCATCCCAAGAATGATCTCGAAATCTGAGAACTCTAGTAACATCAGATCCGAGTAGATAATCAGTCCGTTGAAACTCAGAGGGCACTGCAGTACCTCTAAGTACGAACGTAATGTACCACCAGAGGGTACAGATATAGTCATATCATGCTGAGAGAAAACCAGCTCTAATCCCAACTTTTTCACAAAAGCATATGAAATAAAGGAGTACGAGCTACCAGTATCTATCAGTAAGCATGCAGGCGTATCAAATACTGAAATAATACCTCACATAACGTTGTCTGTCTCGCGTTGGGCATCCTGCTCAGTCAGCGCATAGGCCTGGCCAGTCGTGGGTGTCTGTTGTGGTCTGCCCTGGGGAGTCGGTGCAGTGTGACTGTGGCGAGGAGGTTGAGGTTGTCCTCGTTGAGCAGGTGGAGCCGATCTCTGCGTGCTAGGGGCAACCTGAGGCTGCCTACCCCTATTTGGGCAGTGGCTCTTGTAGTGACCCATCTCATGACAGTAATAGCACTGAATATACTGGAGTGGGCAGTCCCGAGAGATATGGCCCACCTCCCCACATTGATAGCAGGCCCTCGGGTCAGGAGAAGATCCAATGCTTGGCGGAGGTGACTGGATGGATTGCCTAGACACAGACCCAGGGGCCCATGATTTCTAGCCCGGCTGGATCGAACGAGCACCAGATCGTTGCACATGTGGATTCCGGCTTGCAGAAAAACTAGAATCCCTAGTGTGGCTAGATGCGAGCGCCTTGCCCTTGCGGCCCTTCAGTTCAATGGCCTTCTCATTCTTCTCAGTTCGGCGGGTCATAGCAACGACGGCCCGGAAATCCTCAGGTGGCGCTGAATTAGTTCCCCGAGCAATAAGGGGATCCAGCCCACGAATAAAGTGACTCGACCGAGCCACAACAGTAGGTACCATATCTAAAAACATCTTCGCCAGTCACTGAAATTCCGCTAAGTACTCGTCAACCAAACGACTGTTCTGCTCCAAGGTCATAAAGTCGTGTCGTAAAGTCTCCCGTACCGTCTCTGGGAAATACTCAGTGTGGAAAGCCTCGCAGAAGGCCTCCCAATCATAGCGAGCCATGCCAATCGTGTGTTCGAGTCCCTCGAACCAATCCTTGGCGTCGTCAGAGAAGAAATAGACAGCCAGCATAACCCGTTGATCATTAGGGCACTGTAATATGTTCAAAGTGTTTGTTACACTTTGCAGCCATCGATTCGCTTCCTTCGGGTCCGGTTGCCCAGAGAACACTCCAAATCTTCGTTCCCCCATCGTAGTAAAGCGAGACGCTAACTCCAACGCTGCAGTCGAGGGAGTTTGACGCGCTCTACGCCGAGGTGGTTCTTGGACCAGGGGTTCTTGAGCATGTCACCTGTTTCCAACCTCACTAACATTGTCATCGTACAGAGTCTGCGGAGCGGCCACAAAAGGTTCCTCCCTTCTCTCATTGTCTGAACTGGACGCCCTCTGCTTCCAACTAAGTGGGGCACTTAATGCTTGGCGGGCCAATCCCGCTATATGCCCGAGACGAGAAGTCCTTTTTGGTGTCATTTCCTGTGACGCACCAACAACAATCAAAGGACTATATTAAGTAAGATCACGGTTTATCGAAATCAGATGCGAGTAATATGAACGCGATCTTAAATCCTAGTGTTTGATCTTAAGTCCTTAAGTAAGACACAAGATCCTAAACCAAACAGCCTCTGATACCACTAATTGTTACGCCCCCGAGCGCCATCCGGAATCTACGCCGGGAATCCCGGCCTCGGGACGCAACAACAACTGTACCTGACAAGATAGCACAGAACCCAAGAGGTACAGGACAGAATAATATATTATAACAAAGGCCAACTTAGCCACAAATATTCATAAGTCAAACCCACAGACAAATACAAGACTGGCATAGCGATCAACAGAACCAACAACGCGACCGGCGCAGCGGTCGACAGACTAAACAGATAACGAGACCGGCGCAGCGGTCAATAAGTCCAACAGGTAATACGACCGACGCAGCGGTCGACAGGCCAACAGATAATAAGACCGGCGCAGCGGTCAACAAGTCTAACATCTACATAATATAACATAACATCTGACACACTGATAAGATGCAACACAAACCCACCCAGACTGGTGGTCACAAACTATCTATCTAATTCGCTCCAGAAGGAGCCGCGCCAGAACCTGGAGGCAAATCAAAGGGGGTTAGCTGGAGGCTAAGTAGGGATATCACAAGTTGTATGGTGCATGATCAGATAAAAAGTTTTACCATAACTACAACCAAGACTCTACATGACCCATATAGAGTATAATCAAATCTCAAATACGTATCGCTATACATGTCAACATACACAGGTAGAAAAACTGGGAGCTGATACAGCACTGGTCCACGACCCTCAGCTCTATAAACATAGAGTGGTCTACGACCCACAACTCTAAGTAGAGTAGTCCCTACCGATGGCTCCCCGAACGGTAGAGACGACTGTCCGTCGACAGCCCGCTAGTGTAGCGTCCTACACTCCAATCAACCCCTCATTGGGCTGATAAACATCCAAAACCTCAAGCCCATAACATCGGACTCTCTCGGTCAAACATAAGGAGACGATCACACAGCGTCTCGGATAGAAATATCACAGTCAGTATCCGAGGTATACTGGACTATCTATCGCTAGATATCCAGCCCTCATGTGTATATATAACATGACATTATATCACCTATCAACTACCAATAAACATGCAATAACAAAATACTCATACTGTGTTTCATGCAACAGGCTATGTCAACAGGAATATAACTCAGAGCAGAACAGAATCAGATAGTAATCAACAGTAATATCAACAATAAGGAAGTGCCACTAATCTACACATGTGGTTGGCACCGCAACAAAGGAGAGAGGTAGAATCCCTACCTCGAACAGTAGACAACAGCACAGTAACAGGTATCAGTCAACAGATCCTAACAGGGTAAATCATGTATAAGTCCATGTACTCCGTTTAATCCATTTTACCATAATCGTTAATTAACATACTAATCCGTCATTAAGTGGTTATGTTCAGATCCGGGTTATTTAGTCAAGTCCAGCAAATATATAAGGCAGATTTGTTCACTTGCGTTCGTATAAGTACGTATAGAGTCAGATCGGGTACTAACCGAGTTGGCAGCCACGTGCGAACATATAACACCACGGAAACACCAGGATACGTAAGAACCAACCACACAGACATAAACCGCGACGTCAGCACGGATTCGGAGTTCGCCGGAACAGTAGCGCCGCCGCCACAGTACCACCGGAACAGTAACTTCCAGTGGCAGATTGGGACGATTCGGTAACCAAAGTGTAGCCGGCGCTGAGAGGATTCCGGCCGTACGGTCGGTTTCGTGGGACGAGGTCTAGATCGCCGGAAATCAGGAGAAAACCGAGGGCGGCGTCAAACTCGGATCCTGCCGGAGTTGGAGAAGGAGATGCCGAAAACGGGCTAGGAGGAGGCGGAGATGTCCGCAGGAGGCGAGGGAGGCTCGCCGGAGGTAAAGGGGTCCACCGGAGCCGTCAGCGACAAGGATCACGTCGGATCCGACGAAGTCGCGCGAGTAAAGGGAAAAACGGCATCGATCCAGTCACAGGAGGCAGAGCCGGGTCTCGTCGGCGACAGGCCTCGCCGGAGAGGCAGCCGGACGAAGGTGGAGGTGAGGGCGAGGGATGAAGTCGTGAGGAGGGTGATTGCCGTTCGAAGAGGAGATGGCGACGTGCGCTCGTTCGTGAAGGAGAAACAAAAACGAGCGGCTGGGGAAGGGAATAAAAAGGGAGAGGAGCGGCGGTTCACGAGGGCGCTTGGGCTCTCATCATCATAAATGGGAAAACGTCCCATTAACACCAAATTAATGCAGCCCCTTGGGCTTCCCCTCTTTAATGCCGCCCCATGGGATCCCCGCTTTAATGCCGCCGCTCGGAAATTATGCCGAACGTAACAGATTTTGCTAATACTTAGGGCATTCACTTGTCTGATATATAACACTAACTTTCTCATCTACCACCATAATTGTCACCATACTTAGAGAATTTTGTTCTTTATTCTGCTCTATTATGACTCGGTTCAATGGGTAAATTCTCTTATTTAACTTGTGGACCTAGAGGCAACACAATTAAGCTCATATCAGTGGTAGTGGATCCATTACGCTTTATATATCATTAATGTGTTCTTGAACCACCTCTGAGCTACCAAAGATGATTGAGATATATTGGATTAAATCTTATTTAACATTGATCAGAATTGACTCTAGGCTATATTGGACATGAAGAGTTTAAATGAAGAAGATGTAAGTATGTAACATGCTACATTGGAAAAGGGGTGAACAATTTAGTCTCATATGTAAAAAGTAGTTAACATGTGAATGGCACAAGACTTAAGGGCCTACTATTATTGACTTAACAATTTTGGATTATGTTGCCTATAGATTTGTAAGTTATGGGATAGCTCACTCAATAAATCATATTATAACACGGTGTCTCTTAAAGTTCAAAATTTTTTATTAGCAATCTAGTTTAGTCCCACATTAGAAATCGAATAATAGATAACATGTTATATAAGACTAAATGAGTTTACTACTAATTTAGGCTTAAACATTTTAAATTAGGCCACCAAATTAGGCATGCAAGTTCACAGACACTAAGCATCCTAGTTGAAATTGTTTATTATGAGCTATATCATTTGGTCAGCATCATATAGTACTGGTGATGGTTGAGGTTGCATTAAAAGGCCTAAAACCTCCTCCCTTCCAGTTTCAAATAGCTACTAGATTCCAAACAGGACCTTTAGCTATAGCAAAAGAATACTTTTTGTCTCCCTACAGAAAATCAAATTTCCTAACAGTGTAGGAAATGTTTTGGTGAATGCGTAGGAAATGTTCGAAATGAGATAGTACAACAGCAAAAATGTAGTCAAGCTTGTAATGCAATGACACTTTGTATAATTCCATACTGGAATTACGAAGTTGCCTTCACATTGGGGGCATATATTTAGGGGAATCTAGATAGGCCGTCTATAATTTTTTTTGCATTCTTGAATTTGTTTACAGTAAGTTGTAGGGTCAACTTTGTAACTTTCTGATGTGCTTAGAATTCATGCATTCAAATAACAGAAATTCTAATTTCAGAGATCTATTTATCCAGCCCCAACCCCATTTTTATGGAATAAAATAATTTTTTCTAGCAATGAAATTATTATTATTATTTGCCTTAGCACAACAATGCCATACCATGTTATCCCTAGGCCTAAACCTACTTCAACGAAGAAGAGAATAATGTACCTTCAGTCAATCCAAAAACATCTGTTCCCCAGTTCCCCTAAACCTAAAAATATTGCAGAAGTGCTTGAATTTGGGGTTTAACAATTCAAATGGCGATCCCCATACATACTCTCCAGCGCAGTTACTTCTAATGTGTTGATCCATGCAAGCAAAGAACAAGAAAGGCCGCGTTGAAGATGACAAGCCGACAGTAGAACAAGCATGATTGACACTTTAAAGAAATCAAATAACATAATTTACAAGGATCCAGAATTCAATTACCTTCTTCACGGACGCCGACCATGACAAGATGAGCCCAAGGAAGATGATGAAGAAGAATGGGCCCCACAGATCCCAGTCCCTCAGAGCCTTCCCTGGATCCTCTCTGAAAGGATTAGGGAACACCACAAGCTTCAGATTACTCACGATCCGGGAGAGATCCCGCTTCACCGTGTCCCATACGGGCTCCGTGAGGGTGTCAGGCGGCGACCCAAAGCCATCGGAAGAAATTCCGCCGCTCGATCGGGGGCCTCCGGGGGCGTGGCCGGCCGGCGGCTGAGGAGGGGGCGGGACGACAGAGGGAAGGTCCTTCTTGTGGGTGGGTGGGTGGTTGGCGGGGGGGATGAAGGAGTAGGAGACAGGGATGGAGGCGCGGGGAGGGCTGGGGGGGAGGGCCGGAAGGACGGAGGATGAGTGGGCGCCGACGCTTATGAGGTTCTCGATCTCGTCGATGTCGGACTTGCCGGAGGAGTGGAGAGGGACGGTGTCTCCGTGCGACATCTTCTCAGGGCCGCGGAAGCGGGCGGCGCAACCACCGGGTTGGGGGAGGGGGAAGGCGGAGATGGTGGAGGAGCGGCAAGGCTTTGGGGTCTGGAGGGAAACGGGGGAATGTCACACGGTGGAGGACGAGGGGTTGTTATTGTCGTTCGCTTGAACCAATGAAGCATTTTGAAGCTTCCAAAGCATGCCGAGCACGTAGGACATTAGGAGATAAATTGAACAGCTCCTCCGTTTATGAAATTTAATTTTTAACATTTTTTTTAAAAAAATATTTATATTAGAGAAAAAAAATTAAATTAATTTTTCATGATACTTTATTTTTTATATTTTTTTCATAAAAAAAATCTTGGATGGAAGAGTATGTATGACTGACTCTTCAACAACTTTCACTTGAAAATCAGTATTTTCCAAAGGATAATTTGGATCCTTCAAAAGGAAGATCACTTGCTTAGTTCAAATCCTTAATATTTTATTTGAATTAGATTCTTAATCATTTGTAACTAAGTCAAGAGTCAAGATCAGGTCGGAAAGGACAATGACTTTATATTGATTTTGTTTAGTATTGGATATCCAAAAATTTAAACTCTAATCGTACAAGAGAAAATAGAATAATATGAGAGAGAAAGGCAAAAAAAGGTTTTTTTTTATGTAAAAAAATAAATTTATAAATAAAGTTCAAGAATTTTACATTATAATTCTTAAAAAATATTAATTTAATCGCTAAAAATAATTTTATTATATTCTTACTTTAGTTACGAAGGCCGTGTTTATTTGGACAAAATACACAATTGAAAAACGGTAGTTAACAAATTGACACGAAGAGATCGCGAAAACTAGAATTTAGATAAAAAAATTTTTAAGAGGCCTTATAAAAACAGTGATTTGTAGGATATTTGCTGTTCGGTTTAATCGCGTGCCTATAAGAGTAACTCAATTAGGATGAGGCGCGTTTTCTAAGTGGATAGGGTCGCTTAGTTGCATCCGAGCGGATAGAGCTGAATGCTTGACACGTGGTAGAAATAATATCCAACGGCTGATGGAAAAACGTGCCCCGAGCTCTCCTTCCCATCGAAACAGACGCACGCCTGTCCGACGGTGTTCCGCCCTCCCTCATCCTCGATGGCGTCGTGCCGGGCGATCCATCACTGCTGCACCTTGCGCGCGCTGGTGGCCGCCTTCCTCGACCTCGTCCTCTCCCACCTCTTCCTCTACGCCGCCTCGTTCGTCTTCTTCGCCTCGAAGATCCTATCCCTTTTCGGCCTCGCCCTTCCTTGCTCCTGCGACCTCGTCCTCGTCGATCGCCGCCCGCGGCCGGAGTGGGAGCATCAGCATCAGCATCGCGGCCTCCGCTGCATCCAGGGCTTGCTTCATCGACGGGTCGCTTAGACAAATTCGGACGAGATCCAACGGCTAATGGAAAAAAACGCGCCCTGGGCTCTCCTTCCCATCGAAACAGACGCACGCCTGTCCGACGGTGAATCCCTCCTACCCTCCCTCCCCTCCATCTCCTCGCCGTCCCCGGCCTCCCCGCCGGCGCTGAGAGCACCGCCGACCTCCCCACCCACTCACCCCCCGTCGAGCTCCTGAAGCTCCCGTTGACGGCACCCGCCCTCAGGTCGAGTCCATCCTCCGCAACCTCCCCCCGCCTCGCCGTCTTCGACTTCGGAATGCAGTGGCTCCCCGACATCGCAGAGCCGCTCGGCGTCCGCACCATCTTCTTCTCTGTCTTCGCCGCCGTCTCCACCGCCTACCTCACCGTTCCGGCCCGCCGCTTCCACGGCCCGGAGCCGAGCCTCGCTGACCTCAAGTCACCTCCGGCCGGTTTCCCTTCCTCCTCCTCCATCAGCGGCGTGCCGGCGTACCAGGCGGCTGACTTCCTCTACATCTCCCTGCACTCTGATCCTCTAATGGCCAGGGGAGCTTCTAAGCTTTCTGGGAGACAACGCTGGTCGCCAACCCCCACGCAGCTACAAATTCTGGAGAGCCTATTTTATCAGGGCAATGGAACCCCGAGCAAGGAGAGGATAAAAGAAATCGCCTTTGAGCTCTCGCGGCACGGCCCAATTGCAGAGACAAATGTCTACAATTGGTTCCAGAACAGAAGGGCGAGGTCGAAAAGGAAGAAGACAGCAATTGCGGCAAGGAAGAACGCCGAGTCCGGCGCCGAAGGTGAGTCGCAGAGTGAGAGAAAAGCCAAGTCGAAAGTGATGCTTCCGCCTGCACTTGCAGACACAATGCAGAGCCCTGCAGATGCCAGCTCTCCGAGTCCGGGGAGTGTTTTTCCATCAGCCGTTGGATATTATTTTTACCACGTGTCAAGTATTTAACTCCATCCGTTCAAATGCAACTAAGCGGCCCCGTCCGCTTAGAAAACACGCCCATTAGGATGCCCTGCCGAAGGAGTAAATGTTCTAGGCGATCGCGGCCGCCTAGAATTTTAAGCGTCCCCTGCACATCACCGTTGATTAGTGCACATCACCGTTGATTGGTGATGCCGTTGATTGGTGATGTGCGTGAATCTTGAAATCTCGAAACTTGTGCTAAAAATTTTCTCCACAGTACAGTTTTCATCCCTGCACAACATCTTTGGTAGTGAACGGTGAGGATCACGGACGCTTAATTTTCTAGGCGGCCACGGCCGCCTAGAAAATTTTTCCCTGTCGAAGTATTATAGAAGGCCTCACAGAGTATTAACTTTTTTTTTCCTCACAGAGTATTAACTAAAACAATCCAATATCGCAGCCGGCTTGGCTTGCACACTCTGATTTTAGGTACTATATAATATCCCTGGCAGAATTGTTTTTTTTGCAGTGGAGTCCGTAACCTGATAATATTTAAAAATGAACTCGCAAAAGGCAATTCATCATATGCTAAAAGAAACATATTACATAGCTACCGGAGAGCAAGCCCAGCATATCTTTCGAGCTGTGTGTGACAAATTCCTTCATAACTTGGCACCACGCTTTGGAATCCAAAAACACTTTTCAGTGAAGGCATGAATTGCCTTCTTCTTATAGGGAGAAGCCACTCACAAATGCAGCAAGACATGCATCCAGCACCGCCCTATTCCAACATCAAAACTCCCTCCAAGAACACAGCAATGAACCTATGCCTCTCGCCATCAAATGCAGGGATCTCTTCTTCCAATATGCATGATACCACAGTCATACAAATCATGCCAGGTTTCACAGAAGCATGCAAGAATGTGTGGAGTTTGCTTCATCTTATTCAAAAAAAAAAAAACAAAAACAAAGAATGTAAACCACATGCAATCTTAAGAGCAAACTCTTTTCCCTGGGTGAATAATGTCATCCATGAAGCAAGATACACTATAATCAGATATCAAAAGGAAAATCAATTGCCTCAGATAAGAGGGATTTCATATAAACCACATCAGTTTGATATACACTCACCTACCATTTTGCACAACCATTAACAGAAATTAACTATCATTCAAGACTGAAGAAAGTTCAGGAATTAGCACCAATATTAACTGAAACGTACGTTAAAAAGGAAGTTTAGGAATAGGCACCAAGATTAGCTGAAGCATAAGCTATAAAGCAAGTTTAGGCAAAGAATTGTAGCTCATGCATTCTATAAAGTATGGATCCATTGATCTGTAAGAAGCAGACACTACCATACAAAATTCAAGAAATCTTTTCGAGATTACTGAAAACTGGCATACATTTTGCTGAAGGCATTATTTGTTGCTCCATTCTCTCTCCTGCCAGTTGAGCTTCAGGTTCTGCTACAATCACTCTTTTATCAAGCACTTTTAGAACAAAATGACAGTGGCTTGGTATCCCTAACACACCTTCACAATTGATCAATAAAGAATCTTCATAAACTCATAAAGCAGGATGATGAATCCAGTAAATTGCCGTCAAACATATGCATACACAAAATATGCAAAAGATAAGTACAAGTTAGGAACTTAAAATGAGCACGAGTACTCCCAAGAACAGGAAACAAGAAAGAAAGTATAAATATACAAAAAAAGAAACAGCTAATTCTTGTAGTTTTCCACGGTACAACTGAGGGAATTGTGGGGAGGAACACATCAAGGATTCAAACAATATTAATGAGCAAACTGTTTCCCCATCGTATACAGTTTGTGACCAAAACTAAATACATGAACACCCAACACAGCTACAATCACTCTTTTCACGATCTTCTTGCATATCCTGCTTTCTTCACCTGAGTGGAGTCCATAAACCAAATGCAAAAAAAAAAAAAAAAAAAAAAAAAAAATACCACGTTCCAATATCGACGAAAGCTGCATAATTGATACTTGGCACTTACTGGCTACAGCGTATTATACATAATTCACTCGGCATTGTGCGAGCTGCTCAGAAAGTCGAGGCCTTCAGTTCGGCTCCTTACAATCCTAAGGAAAAGCTCACGCACCAGGCGCTCCAGTGGGTCCAAACCCTCCTTCAAGGTGTTGCAGACATCCAACAACTCATCCACACCCTGGCGCAGCTCTATCTCTTTCTCTTCCGTCGACGGGAATTCCGCAGGCTCCAACAACTCCGCCAAGTGGCGGCTGCACTTCTCCATCTGATGAATCTCTTTTAACAGCCCGGAGGAGCTCTTCCTCTCCTTCTTCTTCGATTCCTCCAAGATTTTATCGTGGAGCAGCGTTATCGATGCTGCCCAATGGAAGTTCCGAGGGACCGAGAAATGGGTCTGGAGGCCACGGTCCTGGCATGGGATGGCGGCCACGAGAGCCCACATCAGGAAAAAGAGTATCGTGCTCATGGTGTACACTGGAACGACCAGGCCGTTGGTTGCGGCGATTTCGCTGCCCCGTGGCGCACTGAGGTTGTTCCCAATTGCCTGGAGCTGCCGCGCGGCGGACCACGAACGAGAGACATTCCAGGACAGGGAACGGTAGTGCCCTGCTGACGCGGCAGAGCCACTGCTACTGTCGGGGCGGTGGTGTGGCGCATCCTTGCCGGCGCGGCCGAAGGAGCGATTGCGAAGGTTGAGCGCGGACCCACCCGTGGCCTCCTTGTCGTCGAGCATAAGGATGGTGAGATCGGTGAGGGCCTTTCTGGCGCGGCGGATCTGGCCCTCACTGAGCTGCCGGTCGGCACGGCAGCCACCGAGGGCGACTATAGCGATGTCCAGATGCTTCCGCCAGCGGCGAAGCTGGTCGATGCCGTCGCGGACGGCATTACACACGTCAAGTGCCTTGACGGAGCGGTCGAAAAAGTCGGAGAGCATGCGGTCGAGAGGAGGCCGGGCGAGGTGCGCCTGCCGGCCGTCCTTGCAGCTGAAGAGGATCATCTGGAACTCCTCCTGGCAGAGGAGGAAACCATCGAGCATTTTGCGGAGCCACGCGATAGATAACAGATCGTCTGCCGAGGAGAGGTCGAGGAAATGGTCGGCAACATGCTTCTGGAAAGCCTCGAGCTCGGGGTCGACGGCGGAGCTGGCGGAGGAGTCGTTGTGGTGACCGGCATCGATTGAGTGGACCTGATCGCGGCGGAGGCTAAGAATGGACCGCCCGATGGAGGCGAAGGAGACAGAGCTCTGGTAATCCATGGCCGGCATGATCACATCACCCACCGCCACCAACAGAAACAACAAGAAATACCCCCACTCCGAAGAATCAACACAAATTTCCACAAAAAATTCTTGAAAAACTGGAGATGAAATCTGAGGGAAAAATTGAATCTCTGGAAGAGAAAGGGGGATGGCGAAGAAGAGGGGCTGCACTGGAGGGGTAGAAATAAAAGCGGGGGACTTGCGGATGAAGGAATGGGTGGCACGTGAGATTGGCGGGTCCATGCGAATCCGCATGTGCTGGATCAGGAATGGTTTGAGGCGGAAGGCGACGGTCTACTTGTCCGGCCGCGATCTGGCTCGAGCTTTGGACCCGGTCTGACGAACGAGTCTAATCTGGTCTTCTGACGTGGAAGTCGGTTGCTTTATGCTGAAGAACCAACCGCCCACCTCAACGGCCGACTGCTTTGCCTGTACCTCGCGCGTGTTGTTATGCTTCCCGTTAGAATAATGCTTGGCTGCTTTCGGAGGATTCTTTTACGAAAAAGAAAGCAGAAATTGATTTACTAATTCCTATTATTAATTTCTCATAGATGCATGCAAAACGATGATAACCAGTTTGCATTGATTCTAATTATCACTTAGTTAGTGACTTCAAAATTATTGTTGATTCGGTAGTGGACAATATGCAGGAGAGAAAGCAACCAAGGGTTAGGGGTACACATTTGGCACTTGTAAAGAGCTAAACACAAGAGCAACTGCTGCTACCAGAAACCTTAAAGAACTGATGGCGTATAGACTCTAGTCAAATACATTTTTAGTGTTGCTGTGATCCACAGGGCTATATGAAACAGTGAAGGAGATGGACACGGCATGGCATCAGATATCATTCCATGACAGAGCTACCCCACGCAACTTTGCCCCATGTAGCTAAGGCAGCGGTACAAAGATACAGCTCCACATCCACTTTGTTAAGTCATTGACTGCTGGGGGATTGTCCAGAACGACCAAAGTTTCGACACCCTAGCAGATGCTAAATGCAACGACATTACTACCACATGGGCAGCCAGCTCAGCTGCAGTTTTATTCTTTCCTGTTGTATAGTGTTTGTCTGAGAACTTGCTAATCTCATGTTCAGCCTAACTATATTCTCATCTAATTATGTACACTAGTACACACGACCACTAGACATGAGAACATGCATGGTTAAGAAAACCTAAAATGCTTTCCATGTTTGTATTACTTCGTTCCACCTTACAGCTATATTCATTACATTACTGCAGTTGTCCAAATTAACAAGCTTCCTCATCCGTTGAACAGCACCAACCTTCACACCTGGACTTTTGGGGCAACCAAGTCAATGGAGGTCTGAACTTTGCAACTGTAACTGTTTGGTACCCCTACTCATCATGAGCTTAGAACAAATAATTCATCCATACAACCATTGCCACTGCAGTTCAGTTAGAAGAACAAAGAGACATGCATACAATCACAAAAACTCACTAGTACTTGAAAGCACAATATATGTATGTTGCAGTTTAAACATAACCACCAATAGCACAAAGGCCAGCACGCCAATTTCGTCGATTTCTTTCCTTTTTTAACTATCAACAAATTCTCATATTATTCACAAGCCAATTTGGTGTCGAAGCTACTTAAACAGATGGCAAAAGCTTGGAAAGCTGAAAGTGGATACCGGTAGTCCATGGTGAACATGTCCTTCGCGACCTTGCCAAACTGCAGTATGATCTTGTCGTGACCAACTGCAGCAGGCTGTGTGGAAGGGCCGGCAATGGCAAGCTGTGGTGCCGCTATGAGCTGGAAGTTCTTCACGGAGGCAATAGTCACGCGGCCCCTGAAGTTGAGGCACCAGCATTGCAGCTGCTCGTGCCATCTGGGTGGTTTGTTCCGGAGTACCAAGGGGCTCTCCTTCTTTTCGGTCTCCGCATCCCCCTCTTGAGCTCCTCCATAATTGTCAGAAAAGCGGGAGCTGCTAAAATCTAAAGAGCGGTCCATGACTGAAATGGAGGAAATACTGCGGAATGAATCGCCAATAGAGCGAGAAACAAGATTGTCTGCTTGCCCAGGGACAGTGCCGCCAGGTTCAAGCGCTGAGGCAGGAATGGAATGCATAATGCAGTGCATTCGACGTGGTCCTCTAGTGCCTAGGACGTTTAGCTCGTATGTTATCTGAGCTATGGGATAGCTGCCTGATGGTGCCTTGGGAGACACTTTCTTGGAGTAGAATCTGCGGCTTGTTCGTCCAGGTTGGCAAAAGGCTGCTGCATTGTATGGGGGCTGTGTATCGTAGATTCTAAACTTTGTTCCAACAAAATTTGACCTATAATGGTGGAAGGAATTATATTCAGCATCACTTCCAGCTATTCTCTTTTTTTTTTATTAAAGAGAAAGAACAAACTAGTTAAAGGGAGAAAAATGAAGTACCTCAACTTCCCAATGTAGGTAGTGCTAGATCTAGATATGTTACCAGCATCCATAGAAATGATATACTCAGTACAAGTAGCCTTGCCGTTTCTTTTAGCTGATAGGAGGAACTTTCCATTCTCAACGAGCACAGCTACATAATCAGATTCAACAAAACAGATGCATTAAGCACAGTTATATAGTCATGTTCAACGAAACAGATAGATTAAAACAGAGTTTCCACAGCAAATGAGAAGAAAATATGTGGAACATCTGAGGATACAGAGTTTGTATCAGATGCCCGGAACTAGAGGAACAGTTGGTGAAGCACAAGCAGTCTAGAAGGGGACAGGTAGGTAAGCACGATAACAATGGTGTTAAGAAGATACAAAATATCCAATAGTAGTTACCTGTGCAGGTACCAATAGTAATGATTGTTGCGGCAGTAGGGCTTTAGTTTATGGAACACTCAGGACATTCGGATTGGAGGATGGATCCGATTCATAAATTTAATAGGGCATGCGTAGGAACAAATAACGTGCACAGAAGTGCCATTATTCAGAACCATGGTATCATAATTTAGGTTGCGAGCAGGCTAATAAAGAAGTAACAAACAAGAATGAAAAAGATAAGGAAATAATTTGTACTAAAATATATATTTTAAAATCACCATTCCTGCAAATAGTGTGCCCATTTGTTGGCACAAGGAACATGAGCGGTAGTATGGTATATAAGTATATATATGATGTACGATATATAAGAAACAGATCCTATAGGTACCAATTCATGCCATGTGTCAATACTTCCAAATCATAACATACCGAGCAAATACAAATTCATGGGTAAGGACTACTATTTTAAATATGGTGACAACTAAATAACAAATCTATCCATTGTAGAGAAAATCCTAGATTCATATCTATTCTTACCGGAACTATACCCACTACAGGAAACAAAAAGGCCGGATTTTTATCACTGCAGTAAAAATGTGAACCCCTTATTTGGTGTTGGTGCACAAATTAAGAACATATTTTGTTAAATTATTTCCTTAAAGACACAAAAAAGAAGGAAAATATATGAGGTGTTAAATGAGTTGACTGAGGGAATCAGAGACTCAATTAAGTGAAAATGCATTTTTAACATATCAAAAGGGTGTAGAGACAGGTGCAAGATAATGGCACGTTAAAGAAACTTGGTTAGAAATATGCATTCATAGACAAGTCTGCTTGCTTACATGGACTAAGACATAAATAGAGACGATAAGTTAATCTTGACTTATCCCTCTTAATGAAACACTGGATCATCCCATCTCGAGCTCCAGGCTGTTCATAAGCAAAAAATAAATGTAAAATTAATTAAAATGCTTAAATTCAACCACGTTAAAAGAAGCAGCAGATACATTATAAGATGTTTCATGTTGTCTCATTTCTATACAATTCTAGCAACTTGGTCAAAAAAGACATTACCTGTTTCAATGATATTGGAAAAGTGAGTTTCCCAGAAACCTCTGGACTTCTAATAATCTCTTTGCACATCTCCCTCCATGATCTGCACACAGCGGCACAAGCAACAACATGCTTGCGGGATGGCCACGTAGCTTCATTTTCCTCTAATCTTTTGATTACATCACGAAGTAACTCAGGAGGAAGGCTGGCCCAGTGACTCTGCTGGACTTCTTGATGGGGTTCGTGTGGCTCATGTAGAAAACCATGAGACTTTCTTCTGTGATGACCAGAACGACCAGAAAGTTTCACTTCAAAACTCCGCCTAGACAGACTACCAAAGCTATCCCTCACATCACGAACTATGCTACGAAATGACATCTGGGCTATTCCACAAAAAAATAAGCTGAAGTGAATCAAGGTGCAAGAGGCTAATACATGACAGCAAAGAGCGAGAAAACATCTTGTAGATGTCCTTTCATAAATCTCTTATGAAGGGTGCACAGAAACCGTTCAGTCGATGGATAGAATGTATCTCAACCTTTCATTTAGCATGTAAAATCAAAGTTATTATATGATTTCAAAGTTCAATGGTTGAGATGATTCTCATCTGAAAAATAAATGGATCCAATGCTCCCTTCATAATTTTCTTATGAAGGAAGGATTAAGAACTTTTGCTCGAACCCTTGAATATAGAATAAACTATATTTTTAACCGATAAGTGATTAGAAAAATGAATTTCGACAGGGAAACAACACAGATTATGAAAATAAGCAAGAGCACTAGCTAGATGAAAAATAATCGTTTAATATCAATACCTTGTCGGAGATTTATATACCCATAAACAATGAAAAAAGTTTCATACTGTATTACCGTGTCCAGAAACTCATATGACTGCCAAAGAAAAACTACGGTGGACCTTGATTGAAAATTAGGCAGATTCATTCACTGAAATATAAGAAGACTAAGATCGCAGTTTTATTATATAATCAGTAAATTACGTATACATTATCGAAAAGTCTTAGCTTTTAGAGAGAAAAAAACTCCGATGAACCATAAACGGACCAATTATCTTGCCCTGTTAACCTTTTCTCTTGGAAAAATCAGGTCAGTGGATGATCGAAGTTATATAAATTCAAACGCTAGAAATGAGAATCCCATTACCTACCAATACACTAGTATGAAAGAGTTTATATCAAAACACCTGCATCTGAAATACGATAATGCCACATCAAATTATAATCTCCAGAAATGCCATGATACAATAGTAAGTTCAGAATATTGAATACGGTATTTGCAAACAGCATAGTGTATCGGATATGAGAGGGTTAAATAAGATCCAAATTAAAATAAAATATTGTTAAAAATCCTAACGATAAAACATTTATTTTGCTACCATGAAACCGACGCATAAGATTACGCATGTCCAGTAAGGAACAACCAAAATCAGCCTCCTAAAATAGGATTAAGTGGCTACTCTCCCCTTTCAAAAATAGGTCAAAGTGGGAACAAACCAGAATCACAGAGCAAGAATTATGGGATACAATAATTATTCCAATCGTCAACTCATTTATGAAATCTATGGGTGCAAGCTATCCATATGTGCCAGGAGGGAATCTCGCTCGCCCCCAATATTAAGCACGTATTAATTCATCACTGGGTATAAGTCGTCACACAAGCAGTAAACGAGAAAATACTTTCAGATTGAGAGAACTGCCGCCTTCTTGTCATGAAACAAGGAACAACGGCATCATAATAGGATCAAACTCCCGAACTGCGAAAATTGCACCAGGGGCAAGCTAAGGGATGCAATAGTGAGAAAACCAACAACGAATTGCGAATAAAACATGAAAGAAGCTCCGAGCTCAGACCTTCAACACAAAAAAAAACCTATCTTCTGAGTTCTTCAGTAAACCCCCAAACCCATATTCCCAACTTGCTTCATGAAAACACCAAATTTCGATCAAAATCATAGACGACGCCGGACGATTCTCTTCGAGAACAGATAAATTGTCCCCGAAAGCATCCTTGCTCTACTAAAAGAAACACGCAGAACCAACGATCAATACCTTGAGTGTCTTGAATCAGGAGATGCGAACCCCGCCACGAGGAAAAGAGGACAACCGAGCTCTGCGCTTCGAACTCCAACCTTTGATTCGTATACAAGAAAAGAATCGTCCCGTTCAAATCCTCCGCCTCAGATCCTTTCCTCGTAGACAATCAAAATCCTTCTCTCTCCGACTCGAAATAGAACCCGAGGGTTAATCCAATAGGCGCTGAAAAGGTGGGCAAGGCGTCGAGTTGAAGCGCACGAGAGAGAGAGAGAGAGAGAGAGAGAGTGAGAGAGAGAGAGGGGGCTGGGTAAGCGAATCGTCTTAGGGCGATAACCACCCTCCTACCCATGAAAACGACTTTGCCTCATCTTAAAGGGACCCGCGCCAGGAAGGAAGCGTTTCCAATAGCAGAACGGTAAGAAATCGGGAAACAAGGAAGCAGGTAGAAGTGGTTTGTCTGTTTTGAGATCTTATCCCCAAACGTTGGCGAGTGAACTTTCCCTTCCGTCACGTAACGAGCAGCAGCAAGCTCCGCCTAACGGCAGCACCACATTTGTAAGAAGTCCCTCCGCTACGTTAACGGCTCCGTTTGACTTTCATGCGTGAGCGTTAAGCGACCCGCAGCGGCGGTATCGCGGTTTCGTCTAATGCTCCTCCGTAACAGTTCAATAAAACGTGGAGCCGTAACAGGAATATATAACTGAGTTTCCAATTCGCTGAAGTGATTATCTAATGACGAAATGTGAAATAATATAATTTGATAAGTACGTTATAAGGATAATATTTTTCGTGTGTTGTGTATCGGCTTTCGGGGAAAAAGATACCGGATTTTTGGGAAAAAGCGTACCGTATCGGTCACTGAGGTGGCATGTCGGAACGGGCGAGTTTGTGTCGGCGCTACAGTGATACCGCCACACCCCAATTTTCCACCCCAAGCGCCCCCGCCGCGGCATCCTGTGTGAGCGGGTCGAAGCGCGAAGTTTAAGGAGGGGAACGCTCGCGCATGGGGGTGAGCCTAAACATAGGAAAACCGCGACACGGCGACAGCCAGGTGGAGAAAGCGGAACGCGCGCACGCTCTCATCATGAATGTTAGCGACACAATAAATAACTGCCGGCACGCCGCTACGCGTTGATGACACGAGCGAACGACTACGGACCGTCGATCGAAAATCGGACGGCAAAGATTTAAAGGGTCCGCTTAGTTCAGCCCCCACCAACGCTTCTTCACGTGGCAAGCACGTGGATGTGACTATGCGGTTGGGTCAAATGATTAAACAAGTGTAATCGACACCAATCCTCGTACCCAACCACGTGGCCTGCAACAATTTGGTAAATATGGACGTGTAGGGCCTGATTGGTTGGAAGGCCAGCTGTCAGAGTAGTCTTAAGAAATTGGTGAACAACTGTTGTTGATTGATCAATCGCAACTAAAATATGCGCAAGCATATAAATCGAATACGACAAGTAAGATTAGAATACATACAATTATTTTGATGCATTCGTAAACATATTCCGACACATAAGAACAAAGAAAATTTAAATTTATTTTTCTAATAGGAGAATGTCTAACCAATCCAAATAATCAAATCCCCGTGACATGATTGAGATTTATATAGACGTGATTTTATTAGTAAACTTTGATGAATTGTCTTGTAAAGAAAATAATAACGAGGCCTTCAAAAGTGGACATATCGGATTTTTGTTCGTATATTTAAATCAATCATTTGGTTTGACTTCTAGATCATATTTTTGAAGAAGAAATTTATAAAAAAAAAAATACATTAAATTTAGTATATCTAAAGTCCTGATGTTTGAGACTGAGTTATTCTAAAACATGGAGGCATGAGATATTTAAGCTTGGCCCATATGAAATGATTAAGATCAAGATACTTTAGTGTCCATATTATTTGGGCAGAAGCCCATGACTTAGTCTAGTGAGATCAATCTCAAACTAAGTTGAGAAGCTATATTTGTGAGAGGAAGGATTGTGATGAATTATATTTGTGAAATGAATGATTCATATCACCGTAGAAAACAATCGAGATGGATCAAAATATTAAAATAGAACTTCACTAACACATTCAAAGTTGCAAATACATTCAATGGTTCCTTAGGCCATTGACCCAAAAAGTATTATTATATTATATCCTTCTTCCCTGAATACACAACATTGGCCTTGAAATGAGTCCATGTTCTACTGCAGTGGAATACACTATTCATCACAGGTCACGGTGCATAGAATTCTTAACTTTCTTCGTAAGTGAAGTTCACTTTTGCCTTTAATTTGCTATTGCGCAATGATAGTATTGCGCATTAAAAACTTTAAAATTAATAGACTTTTCACCCATGGTAGTATCGTGTATATTAGCTCTTATAAGGGGGTTGTTTGAAATTTTGCATAATTCCTTATTTCACATATGAAAATCAATGACAACGATGAACACTAATATTTAATATAAAAAATCCCTCAATAAAAGGGTTTAATACAAAAAGAAACCCCAATCACTTTTTTTTTATTTAAAAAAAGTTTATAATTTTTTCTTATATAAGGCCATGTGAATTGGAGTGGAGGAAACACCTCTACCTAATGGAAACCACAAAGGTCTACTTGGCTGTCGTGCTCATATGGGTTCTATACGCCGGCATGCACGTCCTCGCCAAGGCGGCTTTCACCGGTGGCATGAGCACCTGCGTCTTCGTCTTCTACAGGCAGCTCACCGCCACTCTCTTCCTGCTCCCACTCGCGTTCCTCCTCGAAAGGTTCTCCTTCGAAAACATGATGTTATTCTCCAGGTAATCGCCGTCAATTCTTAATCCACGAATCTTCCACGCACAGGAAAAGAGTCCCGCCTCTGCCTTTCAGGCTGTGCTTCAAGATGTTCATGCTCTCTTTAGTTGGGTGAGCTTCATGATCAATTCATCTGTCAATATTTAGCTAAGTGATCAGCCGAAGTGACCTCTGGTAGGATCCCCGGCACCATGAATCTGTTCTCCGTCGCCCTGGATTACACCTCGGCCGCTCTATCGTCCGCCACCGTGAATTCCATCCCGGTGTTCACCTTCATCATGGCGGTCTTGTTTCGGTCTGTATTCCGCGAGCGCTGTCCATTCATCCGAGTATCCTTACGCTTTAAAGTGTTTTGACTCAGGAAGGAGACGGTGAAGGTGAGGAGATGGTCCGGCGGCGCCAAGATCGCCGGAGTTGGATTCTGCGTTGCCGGCGTTTTGACCATGGCCTTCTACGCGGGGCTTCGGTTCAAGCCCTTGAACCACCGGCACGTGCTCGCGCACGGTGAGCGGCCGCGGCCACTGTCCCGCTCCCACGACAGGTGGGTGCAGGGGACCTTCATCATGATCGCCTCCAATATAACGTGGTCTCTCTGGTTGCTCATGCAGGTGCGTTTGCCGTTTGTTATGGGTCTACGAGAAATTAAAAAACAACATATACACATTAAGCCTGACTTGACTTGAACCGATTTGACCGGAACACGATTAAGCCCGATTAAAACCCACTTTAACTTTGTGACGAGTCAGGTTAAGTTGGCACGTCAGGTCAATTTTTGCTAGTTGCTATTGATCGTATGTATCTAATGCGCTTGATCCACTTATATATATATATATGTGTGTGTGCATGCAGGGGCCATTGCTAAAGGAGTTTCCCTCCCATCTTCTCTCTACCACACTGCAGAGCCTCTTCAGCGCCATCCAGACCTTCCTCATCGCTCTCGCCGTTGAGAGGGACCTCTCTCGCTGGAGGTTGGGATTCAACGTTGACCTCATCTCTGTCGCATACTGCGTGCGTGCCTCCGCTTGCACAATAGAAATGAATATCGAAGCCTTTTTTTACTCTGCCATATATATTTATATATTACACCAACCTCCTAAAACGGTCGCACATTTGAACTATGGCAGGGCATCGGCGTCACCGGAGTCACATTCTTCTTGCAATCGTGGGTGATACAACAAAGAGGCCCCGTGTTCTTGACTATGACGGTGCCACTAACCATAATCATCACTATGCTCCTCATATCCTTTGTCTTAGGGGAATCGGTTGGATTAGAAAGGTATGCACAACTATAGTAGCAGAGATTCAAGACCTAAATATTTTGTATTTCATTAATTGATGTTGCTAATGTATTTGGTTGCAGCATCTTAGGTGGAGCTTTGATGATCGGAGGGCTGTATAGTGTAGTTTGGGGACAGAGGAGGGAGCATAAAGAGGAACAAATACCAATGATTAGTGGCTTGGAGGAGAAAGAAATGGAAGCACCAAGGGAGAGTTACGTTAGCTAATTTCCTAATTGATTGCAATTGGTGTCTTATAATTTATCCTATATAAAAATATAGCCAATGTTTTTGAATGATGTGAAAATTTTTATTTACCAAATTATCATGAATCCAGGAGTCGTGTGGCAAAGTTTATCCCTTGGGTAGCTAGACAGTATGAGGAGGTTGGCTAGGGGTTGTTCTGGACACAAATCTTCGGGTTGTCGAAATTTTTTTTTTATTTTATTTTTTTAGAAATGATCTATACACTATAAACTATACAATGGTATCAATATTGAGATAATTTAGATCATACACAATAAGAAATTACTCTAAAGATTATTGCATAAAAGATAAAAATAATTTTACTATATAAAAATATTTAAAGTAATTTCTTATTGTGTATAATCTAAAGTATCTCAATATTAGTGTCATTGGATAGCTTATAGTGTGTAGATCATTTTTAAAAAAAAATTAAAAAAATAAAAAAAAAAACAAAATTTAAGCTAGTTGCGGAAGATTGTGTCCGGTTGTTCTAGGCCCTATAGTGTAGGTGTGTGCGAGATTGTAACAGAACTAGAGAGCTATTTCGGCCAACCTAGGGTGGAGTTCGTGCAGTGAGTGTGAGGGTTGAATGATCGTCCTGTGTGATGAGAATGTGGATGCATGAGCTGTGTTTGCTACCGTGTATTTAGAGCATAGTCGCCTACTTGCGGACGAGTGTGTTGCTCTGTCACAAGTGATCTGCTGCTTCCAACATTTGGCGAAGGTTGAGGCCTGAAAGTGAAGGAGAGTGAATTTTCTAAGCAGGCCCCGCTCTAAGCGGGGCCTAATCTAGCATGAATCCCAATATAGGCTGTACGGTATATTGAATGCCGAACATGAAATTAGGAATAGAATAAACTTGATCATGAGATGGTGGAATGGATAAGCAAGAAATTGTGCCTTGTAATTTGCCTTCCATGAGATAGTGAGAAACTAAGAGCAACTATAGTCAATAGAAACAAGCTAGTAAAAGATTTACTATAGACCTGTAGGCTCATGGTGGCAAAGTGCATAGGCAAATGGTTTATGCCCAAATAGGAACAACCAAACAGATGATGAACAAGTGAAAATCACATAATAGTAGATTACACATTGCCTCATTATTGCCAAACCAAGTTGAATAGCTCCGTCTTTTGAGTGTATTAGTGGACGGTAATAGTTAGCCCATGCCATTCAGTGAAGCTTGGAGGTTGAAGGTTGAAGCCTTGAAGGTGAGTGAGTGACAGACTCTGATTCTATAAAGGCCATTGGTATTCAACTCTGCTACAATATGTGGCGGTGATCTAGTCCACTTAGTGGTTAGCAGATCTAGAGGACTAGTGGTTAGCAGTAGGGTGATTGCGTGAAGGTTGAATTCTAAAGTTACGCTGGTGTCTTAGTGTTAGGCCCAGCCCAATTAAGCTGTTGACTAGGGTCAAAATCAGCCCAGGCCCACGACTGAAATTGAGATCCAATTTAGGATCTCCGCTGGCAAAATCGACGCCTCGCTCGTCGAGTGTCAGGAGGCTGCCTCTGATCCGACGGGTCGAAGCACGACGACGACTCGACCCAGTGGATCGAGGGAAGCTGCCGGACGACGAGTCAAAGGCAAGAATGACAGAGCCTCTGACACGGAATGGAGGAACCTCTGGCGCGGAATGGCGCCTGCAGACGGGTCGACGTCGGAGATGTCGTCCGCATGCAGCTGGACGAGGGGATCCAATGCCGAGCCGCCTATAAGAGGAGCGGCCGGCGAGCTCAAGAGGGAGAGAGAGGGCAGAGAGGTGTGAAAGAGGAATAATGGCGGATTAGCCAGAGGAATCGGCTGCGAATGGAGAGGACGGGCAGTAAACAAGGGTCAGTTGGGCTGAGAAAGATGGAACACTGGGTTCCGATTTCGTCCCGGCGATCTGAACTCGCTGAGGAACGATGCTGCTCCGTCCTTCAATCCCCTCTTCCCTCTCGTCGGACTCTACAGGCGACCTTCCGGCTAGGACTCGCGGTGTCCTTCGGAGCTCCGGTGGTGTGGGTGGGTGGAACGGAGCAACGCCGACGTCCAGTCCTCCTCTCCCTTTCTCGCTTCCCCTCCGTGCGTTCTCGACGAGCTAGAGGCAGCAGCCTCGGCTGGCTGGCAGGTTCGTGCGCCTTGGACATTTATCGGTTGGAAGGGGGGGAAGAGGGACAACGCGTCGGTGTGGACGCCTGCTGGCGATCCTGCCGGCGCTTGTAGTGGCGCCGATGAGGCTGAGGGCGAGGGGCTCGAGGTGCCTCTCCCCTGCCGCAGGTCCTTCCCCCTGCCCTGCTCCGGCAGTGGCGTGCGCAACGTCGTGGACGAACGGCTAACGCGTTCGGCGGACGAAGCTTCGAGCGAATGAAGCGGCGAAGAGAGGAAAAAGGGGAATATCCGACGTGGCGCACTTATGTTAACTGGGGGCCTGACAGCGAAGATGTGAATTTAGTTTGTTTTAACAGTTAGGATTTTAATATAAAATTTAAAATAAATAAGAATTGACTATAGTATAATATAGAGCATAGGGCTTTGTAGGCAGCTAGCAATTGTTGCATATAGTGTAGCCGCGTGTCTAATGTATTGTAACTTTTTTATCATACGTAAGAGGATGAAAATAAATTAAAAATATTTTTTTAAAAAATAAACAAAATGGATAAAACAATTAGAATAAAGAGATTTCTCTTCATGGACGCAAATTATAATGTTTTTCAAATAATATTATAAATCTATATGTATATTTTATTCCCAAAAGCCAAAACAGATGTTGCTTCCATTCACTTCTATGGTAAAGAGTTTCTACATTTAACTTGCATTTTGTTTTGCCAGCGCAGCGGTTTGGACGCTGTGCTATGCCTATAACCTTAGGGGTTTCAAGTTTCAACCCAGCGGCTAAATTTTCTCTTCTGCTTTGTTTTTTACCCTAGAAAAAACGCTGAAAATCAGGATATAACGAGAAATCTTGCATTGTGTCACATGATCGATTCAAAGAATAGCAAAGTATTTCAATGTAAAGAAACATCAATATTAGATTGTCATCCAGCAATGTCAACATACTAAGATCCTCAATGGGGGGTGTGGAAGCTACTAGAAGCAGAGGAGAACGACGGTGGCCGATACCATGAATCCGAAGGTGGACATGAGGAAGCCAAAATACAAGGCCCAGCTGCGCTTGAACTTGCTCAGGTAGCTCTCTGGCGGTTCCTGGTAGTGGATCTCGAATTCGCCAGGCAGAATCGGCGGGGGCACGGCCCCGGAGGAGGAGAAGCGCATCCTGAGGAGTTTGAGGCGGTCGGTGGCTAGGGCTAGGGTGAGTTTGTGACAGCGCCGCTGGTACTTGAAGCCGTTGATGCAGCGGAGCGTCTGGGCGACGGCAACGTAGAAGGCGAGGTGGCCGAGCGAGAGGAGGCCGATGGGGGCCCAGCAGTGGCGGCACTGGAGGCGGTCTGGAGGCGCCCCCAGCTGCGCGGCCAGCACCACCGAGAGAAAGAGGAAGAAGAGCTGGAAGAGGCGCCACAGCTCCTTCTTCTGCGCGTCCACGTCCCGCTTCTTCTCTAGAATCTTCTCGAAGTGGAGCTGGATGATGGTGTTCAGCGCCTGGATAGCCGCCTCCCGCCGCGATGCCGCGTCCGTCGCCTCCCCCTCCCGGCCGTACCCTATTGCCGTCTCTGCCGCCATAGCTCTCCCCCTTCCCTCTTTGCGTCCTTGGGGGCGAGAGGAGCTCGATGAAATGCTGCAATGGAGTTTCGAGATAAATCTCTGAAAAGTGAAAAAGCTAGCGGCAGCGCTCGGGTGAGGTGGTGGGACCTGCATTAAAGAGGAATAGTTTTTTTCCGGTACAATGTGCTTCAAGTGTACTATAAGATCTGAAATAAGGCCCACATTGTAGCCGTTGGATGCTGGTCGGGACTCGGGATCATCAGCAATGGCATTTTAGAGCGATGATGCGTTGCAGCAGAACACGGTCTAGACGACGTCGCTGGTGCTGACCTGTGACGCTTTGTCATCCTCTGGGCTCGGTCGGAGCAGGTTAGGTGGACCGACGAGGTTAAGTCTGGACCGTACCCAGCTTTATATGTACATGCCGAGCAGAAAGGGATAAGAGAATCCTCGTGAAATTTGTACAGAGCTAAATAATTATTAAGCTTTGATGAGTTGTCTTGTGAAGGAAAACAACGATGATATATGTCCTCCAAAGAATGGAAGGCCTAACGTCGCAAATGGTGTAGAATGACAAGCACTTGATATGGTAAGCGAGACGAAATGACACCACCTCCTAAAGTAAAGACAAAATCAACGATTAATTTTATATTAGTGGAGTTAGAAATCCAATTAGTAAGACAAAACTTCACAAGAACAAAGGGTAATACGAGTACGTTTACTTGCAGTAGTTTATGGTTCTCTAAGGTATAAGGACTTTGTTTATAGCATTATAGCATTCTACTTAATAAGATTGAGGGAGAGCCTATAGCTTGAAAATATAATCCTTATTCTTTTAAGGGCTTTCTTTTAAGGGCTTTCTTTGAATTTATGTGAAGAAAATTTCTTTCTCATAACATTGCTCATTAAGAGGTGCAAAACCCTAATAATAGCTTGGTGTTGAATTAAACCTTTGATTTTTGATGTATATATGTGATTTTGAGACCACTATACAGATTTGATCGAGCTGTATGAAATTTGAATGTGCCTTTGCATAGATTGAAGTCATTTTCTTAGAATGTATCCTCATTTTTAGCCTAATTCTTCTTGTGATGATTGATTCAGCTTCTGATCTAAAGGATTGACCTTGGTTATCATTTCATTCCTTTAACACCCCTAGTGCTCTTATGGAGAGAAGAAAATCTAATTAGCAAATTTGGTAGCATTAAGCTTACACCTAGTCCACACACTCATCCATACAAAGTTGCATGGACTAATTCAACCTCCTTATCCATGAAAGATATGTACCCATCCAAATGGAGAATTATATTGACAATTATATAATGTGATACTATAGCTATGAATATTGCACACATTACCCTTGGTCGACCTTGATTGTTCATCTTACATATGATTAATTATGTGAGAGAAAACACTTAAGTCTTCAAGCATAACAGAAAATTTGTCAAACCTAACAAGTTAGGTTGCAAAACCAACAAGGAAAAAAGGTTTTTCAACTAATTAGTACTTTCATCATTTACAATCTTAGTTGGCAAAAGAAGAGTTATATTGACCTTATTGTCTTAGGAAGTTTGATTTCGAATCCTGAGATTCCTATTGATGCATCTTCTGTCATTGTGGACTAAATGCTTCATGAGCTGTTTTGGAAGGCCTTCTATAAAGTTTCTTACATACACAATAAGTTTTCTTTACTTATTTTATTCCTCATTGTGAATTGTAATATGAGAAATTTCCTTCAATGTAAACCTTTTGTTGGACGCTATTATATTAACAGCTTCCATCTACTTCTATATTAAGCAGGTTTGGTATTGCTCAAAGCAGAGCATATCTTCTCTGTGACTCTGAAATTGATTTTCTACAACCTCCTTTTTCTTTTCAATTGTGGTTTGTGGAAAACATTTTGGATTATTGAAGAAATACCTAAACCTTGAGTTTTCCTAAAACATACGTTTTTGGTTCTTGGATTTTCAAAACCATTGATAAAGAGAACTTTTGGAATCGCTTATTCTTTGTTTTCTAGTTTGTACAAAAAGATTAACGTGATAAGTTATGTAGATGGAGAAAAATCACATTGGAAAAAAAATAAGGGTCAAGCCCTTGCTAATTGCATGAAGCACACATATATACCCACTCCATGGGAAATTGATGCATAAGTAGACACGTGATGAGCAAGCGGAAATATAAAAAATATATATTTTGATTTTTTTTAAAAAAAAGAGGAGAGAATAAAAGAGACAAAAAAAAATTTAAAACAACTAAAACTCATTCATTTGCACATATTGAACTATATTTAAACATGTAAGTTGTACGAAAATAGAATACTAGAACTTAAAGGATTCACCTTGCGCTTTTGGAGAGTTGAAAGGGTATGTCATCCCAATCTTTACCTTGACTCAGAGAAAGAGTCGACACTTGTACAAGCACATAGAGTATTTGCGACAAAGAAGACTAATTAGATTAGTAAACAAAATTACAACAAAATTAGTCAGTCTTCATTGCTATGTCGCGCAGGATGAGTCGATGACTCTTGAATGGAATCGACTGATCCAGCAGCTAGAGCGAGACGAGATCTTCCTTGTCAAAGATAAGGAGTTATAGCATATCCAAGCATGCTAATTACGGGGATTGCGGGGGCGATGGACGAAGGCGAGCTGTTGCCGGAAGACGTGATGATGTATGGGAACGAGAACTGAGTTTCTTGATTTCATTGAAAGGAGGCTAGGAGGTCGTCGACGGAGTTAGAGCGTCGGAGATGACAAATCGATGAAGGTGACGATGAAATAGAGGATTTCACGAAAAAACAGTGGTTTTGAAAGGGGGCTTCGATCCGGTGATCGGAATACTGGTTAGGCAGATGCCGTCAACTGGGCTTTGAATGGTGAAGAAGCGTTGGCTGAGATTTGGATATGATCTGGCCGGTGGATTGTTGCCTGTAAATTCACAAAAGTTGGCCAAAAAAACTTGGGTTCGATGAATCTCGAACTTCGTTTCAGGATGAAGAAGATGAAGGGATTCGTGATAAATCCCATCGGTGGAGAGCTTGGAGAAGTTCGTAGATGGTTGAGGGCGTTGCTAGATGGTTGTTTCCAGGAGATGGTTGAAGACGTATCCAGAGATTATTGGTGGACGAAAGGAGCGGATGCGAGTTCGTTATAGAGAAACCGGAGAAATTTGGGAAAGAAGAAGAGAGGAAGAAAAGGGTGCTCAGCACCAGAAAGGGAGGGGAAGAGAGGAAGAAGGGAGATATGAAGAGACATCCTATGCTATGGAGATACTAGAAACTATTTCATTCAACTATGTTATGGATGCAAACAAGGTTATATGGGCTGAAGCTACAAAGAGACGTTGGTCTCTTTCCAAGGAAGGATGAAGCTGCGTCTGGAAAGGATGAAGCTGGTGCGTTGGTCTCTTTTAATGTGAGTGAAGAGGAACGTAGGTGTTTCCATTATCTTCACGTGAACGTTGGCTTGATGCAATCCTTGTCCCTTGATGTGTTTGGTGCGATGAAATCCCTTGATTGGTTGATTTGAAGTTGGCGCATATGAATGTGGCTGCATGGCGATTGATTACTTCAACCTTGTTTGGTAAAGTGATTTGAAGCTTCTTTGATCTAAACTGTAACTTGAAGTTGAGTTGGAGTTATCTTCGGAACTCGAGCCTCTTTGGAGCTTTTCTATGCAATTATATTATGCCATGCACTAACCTCCTACTATGTTGCTTTACATTTTTAAAATTAAAATGCATACTAAACCTATTATATATAACTAAGGTGTAATTTAAGGGTGGACCTAACCTATATGATGCATGCAAATGCAGGGATATACCTTGTGGGGCCTTGGACTATATTAGCCTTAGCTCCACTTGTACGTTCGTAGCTTGTGATATGTGCCTCCATCGTAGCTTGTGATATGTGCCTCCATCAGAAATGATAACTCTAAAGTTGTACACAAAGAGCACATTGGAAAAGACCACTAGAGCATTGGAAGAGAGAAAATCAACACACATAGAGCCCAAAAGAAAAAAAAGAAAACGATGAAAATGATTGACTACTCAGAGAAATCAAGGCACCTGCCAAGTCGTGGTAGCTGCGGTGCCATTGGTGCCCATTTGTGAGCTAATATCAATCACAAGAACTATGGAATTCATCCATGTCAAAGATGTTATTGGTGCCAAATAATGATAGAAACTAATAGCATATTGGTAACCAACTATGTCAAAGGGCAAGGTGGAAGTCCCCTGCATATATTGTAAATATCCAATCTAAATATTGCAAAAAAGTTTAATATATTTTGGCCATTTTATCTCTAGAAAATTGTTGAAGTTGTATGCTTTAGCGGGATTATCAAAATGTTGAAAACTAGATGAAAGGAACAAGAGAAACCTCAAATTTTTCATTCCTTTCGAAACCAACAAAAAAGTGTGTTTTGGTTGTTGCATCAGGTATCAATCAAGAAAAGCCCTTGATATAGCAAAATTTATTATTTGGCAATGAGATCATAATGCATGAAAGCCTCTTGGCAACTTCTTTGGTCCGATTAAACCATGTTAGCTGATTAACAATGCCCCTCTAGATTGCCAATATAATAACAGAAATTTTCAAAAGTTTATAGCCAGTTCATAAACGTATTATTTACTAACATTGGCTTTTTTGAACAACCATCAAGATTTGTTGGCTAGAACCAAGTACCTTATGGTCTTTCAGTGCTTCACTCAATTATTTTCCCATGTCTCGTAAAGGGAAAATGCCTATAAGTGCTTAAAATTGTCAATTGTTTGCTTATGGCTTTGGTAGATATCAATTGATGCTAGCCAAGCATTTTTAAGTCTACTGAAGGTATTTGCTCATGCAGGTTTTGGCTTACCTTTTATTATCAACTTTCTCCATAGCTGCCTCTTGTAATGACATCTGGGTATCTAGATTTAGAAGTGAAGAATTTATTGATATGCCGAATGATTCTATTGCATCTTATTCTTAGCTTTTCTTGCACTTGCTTTGAGTTCGCTCGTCTCAGCACTGGAGTTTTGGTGTCATGTTGTAGAGGGAATTACTCATTTTATATGCAATTGTTGTGAAACAAAGGTTTTTTCGATGAATTGACTGAAATATATAATTTAATACATTTGGCATTTATTAGTTGCTTCTTTCTTTTTAGAACTATCAAAGAGCCCGTTCTTTTGCTGAACCCTCAACAAAGAAAGAGTGCAGGAAATGAGGAGAGGGTGAGGGAGGGGTGGAGGCTGGGCAGCAGAAATCGTTTGACACCAAAGCAAGATAACTGATGTTGATTTGACACCAAAGAATGAGTGCGGGGACTGTGATGAAGGCACCCTTAATTACCTTTGATATCTTAGAACTGCAGTTGATTTGACACCAAAGCAAGCATTTTATCTTCTCTGGTTTGTTATGATGGAAGTAAGGTGAAGGTGAACAGAAACATATAAAGGAAGTCACTTGATTTGGCACCAAAAGAAAGCATCCAAAGTATCGTCACAGAAGCATAGCTAGAAGGGGGAAGAAAGCTAGAGGTAGAGTTGAGTATTTACTTCCATAATGGTGTTTCGTTGAATGATCAATTTTTTTCATTTAATTTTGACTAAATGCTGATTGCTGTAAACATTGATCTCTCATCTGTGTATGACTGGTTAGAAACTGTCCCTGTTGATTTGCTTGACCAATGTTCACTTGCTGATTTCAGGTGTGGATGTGAAGAAGAATGTTATTGTGACTATTACATCCGACAAGGGTCTTTGTGGAGGCATCAATTCTACATCAGTTAGAGTCAGCAAGGCTCTTTACAAGTTGACCTCTGGTACTATTTATATATGAGCTTAAAACTAAGGACCTACCGTTAAGCTTGAAATGATAATTCAAGCACTTTTTGTTCCCATCAGGTCCAGAAAAAGAAACTAAGTAGGTTATTTTGGGAGAAAAGGAGAAGGTTCAACTGGTTCATGACTCAAAAAACAGCATTGAGCTGAACATTACTGAGTAGCAAAAGAATCCTCTCAATTATACTCAGGTCAGTGTTTGACTCGTGTCAATAGAGACGAAATAGATTGTTTATTTTCCCCTCCTAGAGGCTGTAGCCTTACTTAAGGCAAGGCTTGACCCTTAACCTGCGAGATCTTCTTCTTCTCTTCTGGTCCGCGCTCATTTATGACAATCAGAGAAAAAAAAGAGTTGACTATTCATTGCTCATTAGTATTTATATTTCCTACATGTTGCACCTCTTTTCCTTTTAAGTAGGTTTTTCACTAGTTAACATATGAAATGCATGTCTAAGATCATAGGCTTGTTTCCATGATAACAGTCACTTCTTGGCATCTTTTGCACATCAACTTTTTTGATAATTGCAAACATGCTTACTTATGCAGATTATTTTCCTTAACAAATGTTAATTTACCAACTATGAATTTGTTGGGTGCTTGACATTAATTACTGTGGCTAATGTCCTTTTGTATAGCCTTGATTGGCATTCTTTAGATGTGTCGTATACTTTTTTTTTTCTTAATTCTTTTGGGTGAACTGCTTGTTCTGGTTGTGCGCATAGAAATTTGTGTCGGTACACTGATTTTAGTTGTTATATGATTCTTAATGTTTGATGTGCTGAATTTAACACCGAATCCTAGAAGCATGGTGCTGTACTGATTGCTAAATTTATAAAAGAATTCTCTCGAAATGAGGGCATGCATTACAAGTCATGATAGGATGAGTAGAGAAGAATAAATGTAAAACAGAGACAAGAGACTACTCTATGAGATCCTTCCAATGTTTCACCATCTGCCACTTGGAGGGGTTGGTTTATTTGTTGTTGAGCTTCTTAAATCTCCGAACCACACTGCCTGGTAGTTTGTTGTTATTCCTAAAGCTTTCTTGGACTACATCTCATTTTGCTTTCTGTTTATGTAACAGGTTTCTGTACTTGCTGATGACATCTTGAAGAATGTGGAGTATGATGCTTGTGGATTGTCTACAACAAGTTCCAGTCTATCGTGTCCTTTCTCCCAACTATCTCGACTGTACTATCACCTGAGGTGATATCAATTATTTTTATGTTTTGTTTAGTCACTTTTCCTGTGCATATTTCAAAACTTCAAGTTAATACTTTGTGTGTTAAGGCTGTGGAGAAAGAGTCAGAAGCTGGGGGAAAACTTGGGGAGTTTGACAACTACGAAATTGAAGGGGGTGAGACCAAAGCTGAAGTGCTGCAGAATCTTGCAGAATTCCAATTTTCCTGTGTAAGAGTTTTCAGTAAATTGTCAACATTTAAGCAATGATTTTTTAAGTGCCAATGCAGTCTTTCCTAATTTGTCTCTCAAGATCTCTATTCCCTTGCGAAAATGAACACTATAGGTACATACTGCAACACTAGATCCATATTAACGTTTGTTAACTGAGGTTTTTTTGCACCTCTTCAGGTTCTATTTACTGCAGTCCTGGACAATGCTTGCAGTGAGCTAGGAGCGCGTATGTCTGCCATGGACAGCTCCAGTAGGAATGCTGGTGAAATGCTCGACCGTCTTACTCTTACAACAGGTCTCTCTCTCTCTCTTGTGTTTGCTCTCTCGCTTTTGTGAGCACACATTTTATTAATGACGCTAAACTGACTTCTCTTCTTTTTCTCTGAAGGATTCGCCAAGCGTCAATTACTACAGAACTGATAGAGATCATATCAGGAGCATCTGCTCTTTTATGCGAGTGTTATTTGTTTTCCTTTCTATAGTCCTCTGGATGGATGAAGATGAATTAGGACGTTGCAATCTCAAAACTGTCTGAAGTTATGGAATGCTGCAAGTGCCCTGTCAAGGATCCGTATCGTAAGCAATACATTTCTTTTAATTGCTACTATTTTTATCATTAGGATTCTGTGTTTTTTTGGCTTTTATTTATATTTAGGTTCTTTGGATAATTGCGGAGAATGGATGAACGCTTGACTATTTATGTTTATATTTCGTGTGCCAGAGAAACCTAACTAGTCGATCTGAAATATTCAGCAGGTTAGTCGCTTACTCAAAGGCAAATATATGGTATTCATTATATTTTGAAGGAGTAAATTTTATGTTCCTGTGGTGATCCCTGTCAAACCGCATCATCGGAGTTTTCTGGTCCGAATAAAAACCCTACAATGAAGTGCTTCAAATTGTGTTCAATATTAGTATTTAAAAACATTAAAACAAAACTCTCATACACCTGCAATCTACGTAAAACTCCGTTCTAAAACTGGAAAAATAATTAAATTAGAGATAATCCGGTATACGTAGTTACATTATATGCCGGATTATAAAATTGTGACCGGTTTGCATTTTATGTTGGATTTAATTAACATTAAAGAATATGAGTACTCAACCCTTAATTTCTGCTTAAAAATGAAATAAATTTATAATTTTATCTTAAATTTTTAATCATTTATTATAAATAATATGATGTTATTTTAATTTATATTTTTAGATTTTTTATAAAATAATTTAAGATAAAAAAATTTTAATTTATTCGAGGCAAATGTTTCTATGCCCTTGTTTGAATAATTAGTTGCAAATAATTTGTCATGATTTTGGTATAATATTCAAAGTTTGATGCCTATCAGTTGAGAATAGGGGTGGGCAAATGGTTTGGTTTATTCAGTTTTTATCGATTTATTGTTCAATTTAGTAAATTTTGTTCAATTTATTCGGTTTCAGTATCGGTAATATATTTTCTAATATTTGGTTTTCGTTTTCGGTATCGATTTTTAATTTTCGGTTTAGTAAAAATTAAATTTACCGATACTAAGTATTAAATTAATAAATTCGGTATGGTAAATTACCAATTTACTGATATAAATTAAAATTATTAAATTTTTTGATAAATATTTAAAAATAAAAATATTATTATATTTATATAAATAAAATAATTTAAATCGGTAATTTATCGAATTTACTAAAAAATTTATCGAATTTCGGTTTGGTATCTATTCGGTAAATTTTTTATTCGATTCGGTTTTGATTTTTAAATTTTTGATAAATTCTTAATCGGTAAATTTGATTCGGTTGTTACCGATTGTCCACCCTTGGTTGAAAAGTTAATAGATTTTTTTTTCATGAAATGATCTATACAAATCTCTCCCAAAAGAATAGTCCTCTTCAAAAACAAACCCTGCAATCAAATCTGAGCCTCTTTTACGTCTTGAAACAAGTAAATACTATCTTAGCATATTGATCAGAAATAGGACAATTAGAGAAAATTTTACCACGTACTTACGGATTCTTTTTTGCTAAGCAAACACTTGTGCTTGCCGATCAGATCATTCATGCCTGCCTAACTAAGCAATGGAGCGGAGAACTAACAAGTCAATTTACATATTAAAAAAAAAGTCAATTTACATATCAAGAGTACTCTGGACATTATTGGGTGGGCAATTTTGCTGCACAAATAAAAATGATTTTGGCAATTTTTGTTGGTAACATCTCTATAGGATGAGGCACAAGCACTGCCAAAATCACATGAGAAATTACAAGTTGATTGCCCAAAAATCTAAGAAGATTTGATGCCACACTAGTCGCCAAATTTTAATATAAATTATCATGAATAAACAACCAACTTATCATCTAAAATATATTAGACCAGTAATACCTAGATTTAATTGGAGGAAAAGGTACATACTTTGTCCGGCCACTGCTCATTAAGCTTGAGTCAAATTTATTATTTGTGTTTGATAAAATTACAAATGTTTGATTCTCCTTCAGTTTAAGAAGAAAAGATCAGCTAACTTACAGTGTTTGAATGGAGGAATAGAAATAAGAAAAGAAAGAAAATAAAAATAGAAAAAAATAAGAATGGAAAAAAATTATATATTTTTTTAGGTCTTGTGTTTCATTGAGAGGAAAAAAAATCATTTTAAAAACTATATAGATTATGATTAATAAATAAATAATTAGTAATATATAAACTACAAGAAAATATATTGATGTATAGTGAAATGAACGAATTCCAAGGCCCTCTACAAGAACATAGATGCTATGGTAAACTAGGAGAAAGTGAAGGCGTCACCACTTTCAGCTCTCCACAGCCACTAATATAAACTGTTTTTAGGGGGCGATTCTACGTAGTACGAGCAATCTGAGCTCTGTCATCTCCTATGAACTATGCAAAATCATTAAATTGACGAATCCTTTCAAATGACTTATATGTAGGAATCATAGCTATATTGGTTATGACATGCATCCCTGAAATGAGAATCAGTCCGAACAACTTCAATTGTTTTGTCCATAAAAATGACGAAATGATTCAAAACAAAAGTTGATTTGGACAAATTGAAATAATTTCAGCTCTAAAGTTGTAGCTCATAGATGTATCCACTCCATGGGAAATGATGACTCTAAAGTTGTACACAAAGGATCACATTGGAAAAGAATACTTATGCATTGGAAGAGAAAATTAATACACATAGAGCCCATAAGAAAAAAAAATGAAATTAATGAAAATGGTTGACTAATATGAGACAATCAAGGCACTTGCCAAGTTGTGGTAGCTGCATACCTTATGGTGCCATTGGTGCTCATTTGCGAACTAATATCAATCACAAAAAGTTCAAGAACTATGAAATTCATCCATGCCAAAGATGTTATTAGTGCCAAAATAATAATAGAAACTAATAACATACTAGCGACCAACTATGGTAAAAGGGCAAGGAGAAAGTCCCCTATAAACATTGTAAATATCCTCAAGAATATTAAATTTCTCTTTGAACTAGATCAGCCCGACATATATTTCTCTCATACATAGAGTAATGTAGCTTTTAATTTGGCTGGTTGTATTTTCTAAAAGTAAAAAAAAAATCATATAACTTTTGGTGTAACACCTGGCCTGATACCCTGGGTTGGATGTTGTGTTCCAATTCTCGTAGAAATCTAATCTAAATGAAAGATTATCTTGCCAAAAAAAATAAAAAATCAATTTATTTGGCTATTTTATCTCTGGAAAATTGTCAAAATTATATGATTAGCTGGAATATCAAATCATATTATTGTCTAACATTAGCTAATCTGAATGACCATCAGGATTTGTTGGTCAGAACTAAGTAGCTTGTGGTCTTTCAATGCTTCACTTAATTATTTTCCCATGTCCGGAAAAAATACCAAAAAGTGCTTAAAATTGTTACTTATGGCTTTTGTAGATATCAATTGATGCTATGCAAGCATTTTTAACCCCAAATGCATTAGTTTCTGAAGGTATTTGCTCATGCAGGTGCTGGCTTACCTTTTATTATCAGCATCCTCCACAGCTGCCTCTCGTAATGATATCTGGGTATCTAGATTTGTAAGTGATGAATTCATTGATATGATGAATGGTTCTTTTGCCATCTCATTCCTAGTTTTTCTTGCACTTGCTTTGAGTTCGCTCATCTCAGCTTACAATTTCTTTCGTTGGAATTTTGGTGTCATGTTGTAGAGGAAATTAGTGTATGAAATCATTATACATGCAGTTGCATCTTACAATTGTTGTGGAACAAAGGCTTTTTCGATGAATTGAATGAAATATTGGTCTAGCTGACCTTGGGGCTTTGACCTTCTTTGTGTGGATGAAATAGCTCAGCTCTCTTCATGCAATATCGGACACGAATGTTTGAGTTGAGCAAAGAATTAGCATGAATGTTCCTGTTCTACAGTAGATTACTTTTGTTGATCGCCACTGGGCATTGCTGGCAATTGTGAGTGGATGTAAAAAGAAGCCAACACTATCTTATCCGCTCCCATTGTTCATTATTCTTGACAAGACTCATAGTATCTTGAGTGGAAATAATTTCGTACTAAAAATGACTTGTGATATCTCGATAGGAGGCTGATAATAAATTTTGCTTTTTGATCTTGAAATAATTGAGCAGGAAATAGTGTTTATGTGTTATATTTTATTATATTTAGTATTTCTATCATAGATGTAGACCTGACAAAAACTGATCCGACCCGCCGACCCGACCTGACTCGACACGAAGTTAGGCGGGTTTGGGTTGGGTCTAATCGTGTTCGGGTCATAAATGGGTCAACTCGTTTATGACTCGAAATTAAACGGGTCGTGTCGGGTTATAATCGGGTTGACTCGCTTAACCCGATTATATTATATAATTATAGATTATATATATAATTTATATATAAATATATACATATACATATATTTATATATCATTTCGGGTCGAGTCGTGTCGTGTCGAGTTAATCGGGTTAATATTTTTATATTTATATAATTATATATATTTTTTATAAATATTTGTTTGAATTATTTAATATTAAACGGGTTAATCGAGTCGTGTCGGATTGACCCGAATATATATGAGTCGTATTTGGGTTAGATCATCTGACCCAATTAATTAAACGGGTCATGTTCAGGTTAAGCTAATCGGGCATGGGTCATAAATGGGTCAACCCGAATATGACCCGCCGACCTGTTTTGCCAGGTCTACTAGATGTTAGGTTAAACCGTAGAAAGTCATAAGATTAATATTCGATTTGATGTCACCTCATACCAAACAGATTTGGCTTGCTTCGCTATAGGTTATCCTTAGTGTTTAAATATAAATAATGCAATACGTTTGATTTTTAATGATGAGGTGATATACCTCATTTGCTCAATCTAATTATATTAAGGAGTTCTTTTTATCATCTCATCCACCTAAGATGTAAATTGTCTTGTTTCTTCAATAATTACCATATGTATTTCAACCTTGCCCGGCATATGCACTACCTCATCTTATTGACCTACTGACCACATGATACAAAATAACTAACCCAAGAGGCAAGTGAAACCCAACTCAACGTTAACTCATGTGGGATGAAGACTCAACAATTTATAATGGATACTTTATGTCACGCCCTGAAATAGGGTAATATTTTTTTGATTATTTTACCCGTGAGTCAACGCTTGACTCGAATCCAAATACGTCAACGCTGATATCACAATGATCGAGATCATCGGATTGGGCGCGACTGGCAGGGACGGTTCCTCAAACTAATCCCCTAGCCTGACTATGGACTCGTGCGGAAGATCGCTGCAGTTCCAACACGACTTGGATCGACGCTTACGATTCACCCTGGACCGGTGTCGACGAGTCGAACCGGGTTCACCCGAACCCAAATGGGACTCACCCGTAACCGACCGCGTCAGACGGGGTCCACAATGATTTTTGAGCACGCTCACGTGCCGGAGACAGAGCCGAGGGGAGTAATCGGACGTTCCCCGCCGGGGACCCGGACTCACCCACACGTCCGCGGATCTGGCCGGCGCCCGGTGATCGCGAAAGGATGTTCACGGCGTCGCACATCTGTAATGAAGAGGGTCCACTCGGTGTCGCACACCGGGACCGAAAGAACTCAGCCGGCTCCTCACTCGCACGCCGGCGAAGAGGCCGGACGACGCTCCACCGGTATCGTCACCCAAGGGTGACGGAAACCTGGCGGCCTCGTCCTTCTCGCTCGTAAGCGAGAATAGCCGGAGGTGAGGTTCGTCCGAAGGCAACCAACCAAGCCGGCTTCGCGTATGCAAGCTCGCACGGAGGTGAGCTCGGTCGTCGAAGAGGATCTGAAGAGGAGGGGTGGCGGTGGCCACCCACGCTGCACCTACGCCGGGAGGGAGGCGCCGCAGCAGGACAGGCGGTTGAATGGAGACGGAGGCTGGGGAAACCCACATGCGGGCGCGACCTTCCGCTCGAACACCGGGGAAGATGACACAAGCAGGTCGCGGAGATGGCAGCGGCGGTCGGAGGAGGAGCACGCGCTGGCCGAAGGCTTGCCGACGAGGGAAGACCACCGCACGCAGGCGGCGCGACCGGGGGCCAAATGTCGCACGCAAGCGACGGAAGAACAACTCACGCACGCAGGCGCGAGGGCTCCAGAATTTCCCGCACGCAGGCGGGCCGGCAGCCGGAGGAAGGGGGAGGGCTCGCCGGAGGAGCACGACCACGACAGGCAAAATGGCGACGAGGAAGAAGCTGAAAAGGGGCGTCGCCGGGAGCGGCGTGCTCAACCGGAACGAAGGGCAAGGGGAGTCGAGTGTACCTCGGTGATCACCCGGCTGCCGGCTCCGTCGAGTCGGTGAAGCGGTTGTGTAGCCGCCTTCCGAGGCGCTATGAGGGCGTCGCTGGCGTCGGAGACGACGAGAGTGGATGGTGACGAGAAAGGGGAACGGGGTTCTCCGGGGCCTCCTACCACCTGCCCACACCTCCAGAAGCCTGGAGAACAGCCGCCGCCGACGGCGTCTACGAGATCGGTCGCCGGAGAGGGAAGAACCGAGAGAGTTAGTGAGGAGGACGCTGGTGAGATTTTTTTCCAAATGAACGTTCGTAACGTTCGAGCGAGGACGGCGTCCTCGCTTATTCCACTCTGCCGACGTGGCACCCACATCGCCCGAGTCAACCCGCTGTCTCGTCCGCCAGTTGCCTCTCGTCACGTCGCGTCCAACCCACACGAACGAATTACGCGCGCGTCGATCGTCGGCGTTTCGGATTCGGGCGGATCGATCCGCTGACCCGCCAGTAACAGGGGCAAAGAGCTGTGGGGCTGGGCTGGCCGGGCTGGAATTGGGCCGCGCCCAATTCCTGGCCAGTAGGCCTAACATTCTCCCCCTCCGGAGTGAGTCGCCGCCCTCGGCGACTTAAGGTAACGTCGGATCTCGTTCTCGAACTGCCATAGTTCGGACGCCTTATACCATGTAGCTTCTTCCACTGGAGAACCCTCCCTTCGAACAAGAAATTCTGTTCGTCGGTTCATCCTACTATGTCCCAAAACTCGGTGGTTTAGGATATCTCAGATCCTTTGGCCGAACTCCGTTCGGACCGTAGGAGGCGCATGAAGCGACTGAGACTGAGCTGGATCCCTTGGATCCTTATGGAATCTCTTTAGGAAGCTCACATGAAATGTCGGATGCAGCTTCATCCTGTCAGGGAGCTTAAGACGATACACAACAGAACTAACCCGGCTCAACACCTCGAAAGGTCCATCGTATCTCTGTATCAGTCCCCGATGTGCTGCCTTCGTAGATATCATCCTCCATATCTGCGGAGTAAGTCGAAGAAGAACTAAGTCGCTCACGGCGAATTCTTCATCCCGACGTCGATGATTTGCATATTGTTGCATTCGTCGAGCTGCTAGCTCGAGGCTGTCCCTAGCCTCCTGGAGCGACTCCACTCGCTCGCGAGCTGCCCGTTGAGCCGCAGGACATCTCCCCTCGGAGGTCCTCATTGCGATATCAACAGGAGTTAGGGGTTGTCTCCCTAACACTAGCTCAAAGGGGCTGTGCCCCGTAGACGATGATCTGTGGAGATTGTAGGCAAACTGTGCCAAGTCTATCCACTTCACCCAGTCCTTTTGACTTGCAGTCACAAAATGATGGAGGTAGTCCTCCACGAGGGCATTCACCCGCTCCGTCTGTCCATCCGTCTGGGGATGATTTGCTGTGGAGAAGTTCAACTTCGTTCCCAGCTTGTCGAACAGCGTCGACCAGAATCGTCCGGTGAACCGGGCATCCCTATAGCTCACGATATCCGTTGGGAGCCCAAAATGTTTCACCACGTTCTGAAAGAACAAATCTGCAGCCACCACAGCTGAACATGGTTCGGGTGCTGGAATGAAAACTCCATACTTGGAGAATCTATCCACAACCACAAATATAGATGTTTTCCCCTCAACATTGGGAAACCCTCCAATAAAATCCATGGACACATTTGTCCAAGGGGTCTCGGGAATAGGCAAGGGTTGTAACAACCCAGCCGGTAACCTCCGATCGACCTTGTCTTGTTGACAAACAAGACATGTGCGGACATACATCTCAATGTCGGCACGCATATCCGGCCAATAACATGACCTGGACAACAAGGCGAGCATGCGGCTTTGTCCAGGATGACCCGACCACGGGGTATCATGGAGCTCCCTAAGTAGCTCACGCCGCAATCCACCGGATGCGGGGACTAGTGGCCTCTCGCCACGGGCCATGACAACATCATCGGCTCCCAAGTAATATCGTCAGGTCGTACCCGACTTGATTTGCCCAACAATCTTTCGATATGTCTCATCGAAAGTAGCTGCTGCTTTTATCCTTGCAAGGAGATCTCCTTTCACTCTGGAGATCGCAAAGCAGACTAAGGCATTAAGCCTACTCAGTGCATCAGGCACTACGTTAGCCTTTCCAGGCTTGTGTTCCCACTGGAACTGAAATTCTGCTAGGAATTCCTGCCATCTGGCCTGTTTAGCTGACAATTTCTTCTGTGTGGTGAAATATGTATTCGCCACATTATCAGTTTTCACCACGAAGGCGTTACCCAGGAGATAAACTCTCCACGTTCGGAGGCAGTGCACCACTGCTACCATCTCCTTTTCATGAGCAGAGTACCTCTGCTCTGTCTCATTTAGCTTTCGACTCTCGAAAGCTACAGGATGCCCATCCAGCACACCACCTATTGCTTGATCCGAAGCGTCGGTGTGAACCTCGAAAGGTTTACCGAAATCTGGTAATTTCAGGATCGGTTCAGAAGCTATACGCTCTTTCAAGCCCTGAAAGGCTGACTGACACCGATCGTCCCAACCCCAGTTGGTGTTCTTTTTCAGCAAATTGCTGAGGGGTGCAGTCACTCTCGAGCAACCCCGAATGAACTTTCGATAAAAGTTCACAACACCGAGGAAACTCCTCAACTCGGTCTGATTTGAGGGGACTTGCCATTCCACAATGGTTCGGACCTTACCCTTGTCCATTTGCACTTGGCCATGGCCTACCACATGTCCAAGGAAGGAAATCTCTTCCGACATGAAAGTGCATTTTTCCAACTTCAAATAGAGTTTGTTCTCCCTCAAAACTTGAAGAACCCTCTTCAAGTGTACCAAATGTTCCTCAACGCTTGAGGAATACACCACTATATCATCCAGATATACTACGACGAAGTCGTCTAGAAAAGGTGCTAACACCTGGTTCATTAGATGACAGAACGTCACTGGAGCATTGGTAAGCCCAAAGGGCATGACCAGAAACTCAAATGCTCCATAACGGGTCACGCAAGCTGTCTTCCGTTCGTCGCCCTCGGCGATACGGACCTGCCAGTAGCCCGATCTCAAGTCAAGCTTGGAGAATATCCTAGCTTTTCCCAATCTATCCAACAGATCTGGGATCAAAGGAATAGGATAGCAGTCCCGGACTGTTATCTTATTTAGGGCTCTGTAATCCACACAGAACCTCAAAGACCCATCCTTTTTCTTTTGGAATAGGACCGGGGCTCCATACGGTGACACGGTTGGCCGCACAAACCCTGCTTCCAACAACTCATCAAGTTGTTTGCGGAGTTCGATCAACTCCACCGGCGGCATCCTATAAGGTGCCTTGGATGGGGGAGTAGATCCTGCCACAAGCTCTATCTTGTGGTCGATCCCTCTCCTAGGTGGGAGGTGCTTCGGCAATTCCGAAGGCATCACGTCAGCAAACTCCTCCAACACTTTTTTGATCGCCAAGGGAGTCTCACTCATTGTCAGGTGGGGGCCCTCCACCCAAACGGCCATAAGCGTCGGATCTCCTTGGCGCAACCCTGCAGCCAAGGCGCTCGCCGACAAGGGCACTCCCCGGGAGTCCCTCTTCTTTCCCTTCCTCGGCTCCGTGCTCCCAATGCACGGCACGAGGCAAGGGGAATCCTCATCGTATATCTGTATCCCATACAGATAAGGCATCACAGCTATCTTTGCCTTAACCAAAAGTTCAAGGCCGAAGATAGCTTCATAGTCTGGCAGTTTCATAATCTTTGCATGGCAGCGGCCCTGCCAACTGCCGATTACGATATCCACATCGTACGATACCCCTAAGACTTCGGGGTCTACTGCACCGACCGACCTCACTCGGTCTTGTGCTGGGGACATCTTAAGTCCAACTCTCTTAGCCGTGGCTTCGCTTATGAAAAGGTGCGACGCACCTGTATCAATCATAGCGTTCACCGGCATGGAGTTTATGAGAGAGACAACGTATAGCAACATAGGCCTCCCACTACTAGTGGAGGCAGTGCCCAACACAAGGGGATTCAGGAGCGCCTCCTGATCCCGTACGTTGTCCTCACCTTCTGCTCTTGCAGTGGATGGACGGTCCCCGACCGTCTTTGTCGACTGTAGTGTCGCGGGCCGACTCTCCCGCGTGAATGACTCTTTGCCCTTCACGGCGAATGAACTCTTCGTTCGCAAAGTAGAAGCCGTACCACTCGCAGTGGCGGAGGCTAAGGAGGGGATATGTTCCCCGGACCTCATGTGGTCCATCACAGCTTCCGCAGCTTGATACAACTGCTGCGCGTAGTCTCGGATGTTCGCAACATGCCGGACTCTCTCGAGGGTGCCCCTCGTAGAACACGTCAAGTTCCTTGGAAGGAACTGAGTTACGATCTCCGTTTTAAGCCTCTCCCAAGAGAGCTTACGGGCTAGATCGATCCCGAATAAGTTGGGAGCGGCCTGTATCTGCCCCGATAATTTCACATCTCCGGAGAGATACGCGACGCAAACTTGGCCTTCCTCCTGCTCTGGGATTTGAATATCCTGGGAATATGTTTCCCCATCCCAATGGAAGTTCGCAACTTCCTCGGAGCAACGCACCTCTCGAAAGGGGGCAGGCTCCGGGATAAGTCGTCGCACGACGGTCCCTTGGCCGTGATCGGCCGTGGTCGGTGCTATTAAAGCCGCTATAGCACGCTTCAGCATCGCAACCTCTGCCTGAGACGCCTCTAGCTCCTCGGTGAGTCGAGTCACCTAAGCTGCGAGGTGCTCGTTGGAGACGAGTAGTGTGGAGATGATCTCCACTGATACGCGGGGATCCAAAACCCCGTCTCCGACTATGTCCAGGAGGGACAATAGTCTGGTTTTCGTCGAAGATCCCATCTGCTCGCAAGCAGTTGGGTCAAACGAATCACGAGTACGACGCTCGTACTAGTTGGAACGTGCAGACACTGGCTCTGATACCAAGCTGTCATGCCCTGAATTAGGGTAATATTTTTTTGATTATTTTACCCGTGAGTCAACGCTTGACTCGAGTCCAAATACGTCAACGCTGATATCACAACGATCGAGACCGTCGGATTGGGCACGACTGGCGGGGACGGTTCCTCGAACTAATCCCCCAGCCCGACTATGGACTCGTGCGAAAGATCGCTACCGTTCCAACACGACTTAGATCGACGCTTACGATTCACCCTAGACCGGTGTCGTCGAGTCGAACCGGGTTCACCCGAGCCCAAATGGGACTCACCCGTAACCGACCGCGTCGGACGGGGTCCACAATGATTTCCGAGCACGCTCACGTGCTGGAGATAGAGACGAGGGGAGTAACCAGACGTTCCCCGCCGGGGACCTGGACTCACCCACACGTCCGCGGATATGGCCGGCGCCCGGCGATCGCGAAAGGACGTTCACGGCGTCGCACGTCTGTAATGAAGAGGGTCCACTCGGTGTCGCACATCGGGACCGAAAGAACTCAGCCGGCTCCTCACTCGCACGCCGGCGAAGAGGCCGGAAGATGCTCCACCGGTATCGTCGCCCAAGGGTGACGGAAACCTGGCGGCCTCGTCCTTCTTGCTCGTAAGCGAGAACAGCCGGAGGTGAGGTTCGCCCGAAGGCAACCAACCAAGCCGGCGAAAGCCGGCTTCACATGTGCAAGCTCGCATGGAGGCGAGCTTGGTCGTCGAAGAGGATCTGAAGAAGAGGGGTGGCGGTGGCCACCCACGTTGCACCTACGCCGGGAGGGAGGTGTCGCAGTAGGACAGGCGGTCGAACAGAGACGGAGGTTGGGGAAACCCACACACGGGCGCGACCTTCCGCTCGAACACCGGGGAAGATGACAACAACAGGTCGCGGAGATGGCAGCGGAGGACGGAGGAGGAGCACGCGCTGGCCAAAGGCTTGCCGACGAGGGAAGACCACCGCACACAGGCGGCGCGACCGGGGGCCAAATGTCGCACGCAGGCGACGGAAGAACAACTCACGCACGCAGGCGCGAGGGCTTCGGAACTTCCCGCACGCAGGAGGGCCGGCAGCCGGAGGAAGGGGGAGGGCTCGCCGGAGGAGCACGGCCATGACAGGCAAAACAGCGACGAGGAAGAAGCTGAAAAGGGGCGTCGCCGGGAGCGGCGCTCTGAACCGGAACGAAGGGCGAGGGGAGTCGAGTGTACCTCGACGATCACCCGGCCGCCGGCTCCGTCGAGTCGGTGAAGCGGTTGTGTAGCCGCCTTCCGAGGCGCTCTGAGGGCGTCGCCGGCATCGGAGACGACGAGCGCAGATGGTAACGAGAAAGGGGAACGGGGTTCTCCGAGGCCTCCTACCACCCGCCCACACCTCCGGAAGCCTGGAGAACAGCCACCGACAGCGGCGTCGACGAGATCGGTCACCGGATAGGGAAGAACCGAGAGAGTTAGTGAGGAGGACGCCGGCGAGATTTTTTTTTTCCAAACGAACATTCGTAACGTTCGAGCGAGGACGGCGTCCTCGCTTATTCCACTTCGCCGACGTGGCACCCACGTCGCCCGAGTCAACCCGCTGTCCCGTCCGCCAGTTGCCTCTCGTCACGTCGCGTCCAACCCACGCGAACGAATTACGCGTGCGTCGATCGTTGGCGTTTCGGATCCTGGCGGATCGATCCGCTGACCCGCCAGTAACAGGGGCAAAGAGCTGTGGGGCTGGGCTGGCTGGAATTGGGCCGCGCCCAATTCCTGGCCCGTAGGCCTAACACTTTATTCCATGTAACAACACAATCTACATTCAGTATTACAATTCTCATCATATTTGCAAATTGTCTCATTAACTTGAGATCATAGAGACTATGTAGTCTAAAATTACTAATCTCATAAATCTTACACAACATTTATATGCTGATCCTCATTTTCATTTGAGATATCGTACTCTTCCTTAAACTCTTTTAAGGCTATATATTTTTTTTTTTGGAGAAAAGGGGGGAGAAGAGAAAGAAATTCAATTTTCTTCTGATTTGTTTGGCAGAATGATTTGGAGGGAAAGAAAAAATTGGTGATTTTTTCTCCTTTTTGTTTCTCTCCTAATCGGAGAGAAAACAAACAAAGGAACATTGTTGTATGAGGAAAAAAAAAAGAAAAGAAAAGTGAAGCTGCTGCCCATCCACGACCTCGCCCTACCCCTCGCCCCGCGCTTGTCGTTGCCAGCTGCGTCGTCGCCACTCAATTCCCTCGCCCTCACCCTCACCGTCACATCCTCTCCTTCTCCCCAAGCCTCAACACCGCCTTTTCGTTGGCCTTCTTCTTCCTAGTGTTTTTCCGACGACAACCTTCGGCGGTCGTCTCCTTCTTCAACATCGGCAGCAGTGTTTCCCAGCTTTCGATCAGGCGATGAGGCTGAGGCGAGGACGTGTGGTCCTAGCCTGCCGCATGCCCCAAGGCCTGTTCATCTTCTCCTACAGCTTCTAGCGGTGTTCGTTTTCGGTGCAAGCAAGTTCGAAGCGTGCAGGCAGAGCGAGAGGCGTTCGCAATGAGGCACGTCAACGAGTACGGTCAAAATCAGGGAGAAAATTTCTCCCTCTTTATTTTTCTATCCTTCATTTCTTTTCTTCCCTTCTATTTTTCTTCCCCTCCAATAAAGCACATTGTCCTAATTAATACTCAAGCCTAAGTGATGTAGGAAACGTGATAAGGAAAGAGATAGAGGAAGAGAGAGGATTAGTGGAAAAATATAAAGAGGATTAGAGTGGATTTAGGATTAATATAAGGTAAAATTTTTTTTAAGTGATTTATTATGAGAATAGAGATAATATATATATATATATATGTATATAAGAATAATATAGATGTGCTCTTTCCAAAATACATGGGCAAACTGTAGACCTAGCAATTCGGGTGAGTCGGTTATAAATGAGTCGTGTCAGCTGTAACCTGTGACCTGATTAAGCTAACCCGAACACGATCCGTTTAATTACTTAGGTTAAACTGTCTAATTTGAACATGACACGAATATAATCGGGTCAATCCGACACGATCCAAATAACCCGTTTATTAAATGAGTCATTTATTAACTCGATCTGTTTGACCCGATACGATCTGATTATAAATTTACTATTTATATTTTATACAAAAATAATAAATTGATAAAAATTTTATTAAAATTTATAAAAATTTGAGCTTATGGTGTGGGTTAAATTCTGATTAAAAGATGGTTCTAAGAGATTAGGGTTTTATGGTCTCATAATAAGAGTTGGACGAGCTTATATTTATATATATATATATATATATATATATATATATATATATATATATATATATATATATATATATATATATATAATATAATTGGGTTAAGCGAGTTAATCAGTTTACAATCTAACACGACCCGATTATTTTTGAATCATAAACGTGTTAATTTGTTTATGACCCAAACACGATTATAGCTGACTCGGGTTAGATTTTGCAAAGTCTAGCAAATAGTAAACATTCAAAAATTATCATTAAGATTTTTTTTCCCTAAATCGGATTATTATACCAAAAACCCACTTCTATAAAATTTCTAATTTACACGAACCCTAAACACGAAAAAATTTCCTATGCTGCCGAGGAAAGTTAAGCAGCATGCATAAATTTGAGGTATTTTATATACAACATAAGCTATCTAATGGTATCAATATTGAGGTATTTTATATCATGTATGCTCATTAAATATTCTAAACAAAATCACATAAAAGATAAAAATACTTAAAAATACTATTCACTGTATAATTTTTAACAAATATAGATGATTTAAAATACCATAATATTAATACCATTGGGTAGCTTAGATTGTATAAATCATTTCTAAAAATTTTTTTTTAAAAAAAAATCTTTTTAATATCAAATTTAAGGATGCTGATTACCTTTCTTCGGCAGCATAGCTGCGGAGGAAAATTTTTCCCTAAACACCTTGGTATGACGCTGCTCGAAGCCCTTACTTCGGCGGCGGCAGAGGCTGGCGGCGGTGGGAACGCTACTCCCCCCGCCATATTTTCCATCGTCCTCAATGTCGACGGGATCATCTCGCAGTTGAAGTCCGACGTCGATAATCCCGACAGCTCCTCCCTCATCAAGCGCGTCTCCGGTTGGAAGATATCGGAGACAGATGCAGCCATCGCCGAATTAACCTCCCGTTTCGCCAAAAAACTCAGAGTCAACATCAGACGCCGCAAGGCGTTTGATGGAGGCAAGTTCTTGGCTCTCTTGAACTCATTCTTGACAAAGATCGCTGAACGGATCGGCTACTCTATCGCTTCCGATGCCACGGATCCCTCAGGCACCCAGTTCGCTCATGTTGGTATCGAGAAGTTGGGATTTCTGCTAGGTCGAGAGGTTGCCGGGCTGATTGCCGAGTGCTGCGTTGTTCTCCAAGTGTGAGAAGTGCTCGAGACCCTGCTTATCGAGGGGCTCGTCGGGTATCTCAACACCACGAATTTCACAGAGAATCTTGTGGAGAAAAATCAAACTGCGTTGCTTTGTCTCTTGGTTAAGCATGTACCGGATCTCCAGTCCTCTGATCTTCTCTCTGTTCTCAAGCATTTCCTATCCCCAACTGATGAGTCTTATGATGGCATGGTTTCAGTGAGAAAGCAATGGGAAAGTGAAGCTCTTTTGGCTGTTGCGAAAGCTACCCAAGAAAGCCTGCCGAAGAAGGTGTCAAAGCTAGCTAGAGAGGCTTCAATTTTACTAATGATGGCTTACGATGACTTCTTACCGTCACAAGTGTGCTTGCATTATGTGTTTGGATCATCAAACGCTGATGGAATTGTGCTCTCTGCTGCAATTGCAAAATTAGATGGACATGAGGTACTAGATCTGATTCGGTACTTCGTAAAGTGGCTGAGGAAGTATCTTAGATTCCCCGAAGCATGTCCCTGTCCTTTGGGTCGAGCAATGCTGGGACTGCGAACCTGTGAGAGTGTTCCTTCACTTGATTCCATTGTCAAAGGACTGGGCTTGGTTTTAGATGAGCATTTCTCATACTTGATTTTCAATTCTGAGTTCCATGATGAGTTGAAAGCTACTGAACATATTGTTAGCTCTCTAGTGCTGGAGGCGAGCCAATCGTATCCTCTAGATGATGTGATCAAGCGTATGCTGTCAGAAATCCGAAAAAAATGAGGTTCACTCGGAGCATTTTGTTTTGAGTATCAAATTATGATCATAGTTTTTTTCTTGTGCTATCCACATTTATGTCTGTTTATTGGATAGCAAATGGAGGTACAAAATGTTGGCACTTGTTGCACAAGTCATATTATTTATCAGTGCTTATGCCATTAGGCTTTTTTGCTGAGTTCGACTGTTTTAGCATGTCACGAAATGCATCTTTAGTGTTTCCACCTGGTTATAATATGTTTCTCGTACCACTGAAGTGAAATGTTTTGTTGTTTGAGAAGGTGGAACACCTGCTAAATCAACAATGCCTCTCTGAACGTCCATTAATTATTTGTCAGATTTGTCTTCAGGACTTAGGAAAATATATGTAATCTCTAAACAGAATATTGCATAAAATTGTGAGATACTGACATCGATGATGCATACAGTACCTTGCTGCACAACTTGGTTGGTATTTTGCTTAATTTTAAAAACTGAATCGCCATGAACAACCATAAAGCTAAAATGAGGAACCAGTTGTAGCATGTTGGTATTTGGACTTGTAGAGAAGGGTCCTCTTTTTGATTTCTTAATCACTGTAAGAACAGCAAATCGCTCAACAAACTTCTTATTCTCTTATCCCACACTAGCACTTCTCTTCAAACTAGTGCTAAGCTTAATTAATTGCCCATACAACAGAATTGTGATGAAGGCGCCCTTAATTACCTTTGATATCTAGAACTGCTGTTGATTTGACAACAAAGCAAGCATTTTATCATTCTCTGGTTTGTAACGATGGAAGGAGGTGAAGATGAACATAAATATATAAAGGAAGTCACTTGATATGGCACCAAAAGAAAGCATCAGAGCTATCGTCACATAAGCATAGATAAAGGGGGAAGAAAGCAAGAGGTAGAGTTGAGTATTTACTTGTTTGAATTTATGTGAAGAAAATTTCTTTCTCATAACATTGCTCATTAAGAGGTGCAAAACCCTAATAATAGCTTGGTGTTGAATTAAACCTTTGATTTTTGATGTATATATGTGATTTTGAGACCACTATACAGATTTGATCGAGCTGTATGAAATTTGAATGTGCCTTTGCATAGATTGAAGTCATTTTCTTAGAATGTATCCTCATTTTTAGCCTAATTCTTCTTTGTGATGATTGATTCTACTTCTGATCTAAAGGATTGACCTTGGTTATGTCTGTACAAGTTGTGCTTGCTAATCTCCTCTTCTACTTCGATTGGCAACTTCCTGATGGAATGAAGCCAGAGGAACTTGACATGGCAGAGAATACTAAGATAATCATCTCCAAAAAGTCACCCCTCTTTTACTATAACACATATTCTATTATCTTTTATAATTTTTTTTATTATAAAAAATTTTATTTATAATATGAGTACTATTAGATAACTTAAAATATGTAAATCATACCCCTCATCTTTACCATCAGCGAGCAGAGTAACAACCGATCTCGGTCAGGGGCTCAGGGCAGGTTAGGTGAACAGACGAGGTTTGCCTTGCCTCCGATGGCAACGGGGAGTCTGGGCACTGGACCGTACCCCAGCTTTATGTACGTGCTAAGCAAAAAGGATGGGAGAATCCTCACGAGATTTGTATAGAGCTAATTTTATTATCAAACTTTGATGAATTGTCTTGTTGTCTTGTATATATCCATCTTTTACATAAAAATAATTTTAAAACATATTTAATAAAATAATTGTCAGTTGTTTGATACTTTCATAAAACATTTAGTTTGCTTCCAAATTGAATGGAACGAGAAGGGAGATGGTGTAGAATAACAAGCACTTGACATGGTACAATATACGAGTTATTAGGGGTGTAAAAAAAAAAAAAAAATCTAAACCGCAGTTTTTTAATTGAATTAAACTGAATTGGTGGTTAACTAAACTGAACGATTCAGACCCCGTTTGGCTTAGCTTATAGGTCTGCTTATGATTTTGCAATCAGCAGAAATTAAGAAGCTAAGGCGTTTTGCCCTTCAGCTTCTTTGTTCCAACCCACAAATTAGCTACTTCTCTGAGAAGCAGGAGGTGGAGCTACTTCTCTGGCCCCCACCTGCTTATGCTCCATAACCTTTATATATAATTATATTACTTGTAATATTTTTAATAAATATTTTAATTATAGTTAACTACAAATTTAATAGTATAAATTTTATCTTAGTAATTTTTTAATAAAAAATTATTTATTATAAATAAAATAATCTGACTATAAGTTGTGCATCCAAACACCTTCCTTGCTTCTTCAGTCAGCAGCTTTTCAACCAGCATTTCTTCAACCAGCAAAAACTAAAAGCAGAAGCTAGGTCAAACGGAGCCTCATTCATCAAATAGTTTTGCAAGAATATAATTGAGATTTAGGATCAATTCAGCCTTAAGTTGAACCACTGATTAATTGCCTTCAAATTGAGTCATGTAGATTTTCATTCCGAGATCTCCTAGTAATTTTTAAAATTATAGAAAGAAATTTAGAAGTAAATAATTCTGATTTATTGTAATTCTTGCTTAAAGACGTGTAGGTGTTAATGTAAACAGTTTGTCGAAAACTTTGAACAACCAAGTATCCAATAAATTTTTTTTAAATTTTATGTGTACATACTTTTTACGTATGGACTAAGTTGCGCTTTATAACCCAAAGTAAATCAGCTAGTATCTAAGTATTATTTCTAATTTATTAATTAGAATTTGTTATCAATGGCTTCCTTTTAAAATGGAGCAGGGAGCTTAAAGCTTCTCGGTAAAATTTTTTTATCTCTTCAATTAGACATGTAATAAAGTCATAACCAGAACTTTCTGAGTTCTATCCTTTTTACTCCTTAGTTTAGCAATTATAGGTTCATTATCTAAAGCGAAAGGCAGTTTAAAATGTAAATTTTCATTATGAATAGGATAGATTTTTTGTAAGAAATTATATTTTTTTTAAAAAAATAGCATCTCTATATTCAATTAGGGTATTATTTGATATTTTTAAAATTTTATAATTAATAACTAATAATCAATATGGGTTAAAAACTTAGAATCCAATGAGTATCTTATAAATATAGCAACAAATATTTTAAGACTTACTTTCTTTCTTTCTTTTAGGTTAAGATATATTTACTTTAGTTAATCGCATTAAACATTTTTTTAAAAAAATTATTGGATTTATATTTTTTCTATAATTCATAAGATGTTATAGACTTATTATTAAATGTGATGTTATTTTTGGATGTAGTAGAGTAAAGAATAGCTTCCCCTCACAAGTTGTAGGAGCACTAGAATTAGAATTGTGAAGTATGGTAATGATTAAGTCTAACAAAGTGTTTAGAGTAAAAACTGCTAAGTGGCATAACTCGGTGCATAATGATTTTATCCAATCCATAGTAAAATTGTAGGGATTTTTTATATCCGGGTTCTAACTTCAAATGAATGCAATGACAAATGATAATTACCCCTAAATATATAAATGAGGGTATTTGATTAAGAGATCTTTATAAGTAATAAGTGAGGCATATGATTTCAAATTAATGGTTGGATGATAATAAAATTATAAATATTTGGCTTGAACATGGCTTGTCAATATTTATATAACTTAATATATACAATTTGGTACAAGATATCAGAATAAATATTAGTCTTGACTTGATAATAATTATCTCATGGTTTAATAAATATTGGACTTAGATATAACTTGTGAATATTTATAAAAGTTTTGAGAATAATCATTGGCTATGAAATGACTTAATAATAATATTCCTAAATTTGATAAATATTTGACCTATAAATGACTTATGAATATTAATCCAATTTTATATAAAATTTTTTGAAAATAATCATTGGCCTAAAAATGACTTAATACTAATATGATGATGATTTGATAAATATTTAGCCTAAAAATGAGTTGTGAATCGTTATCTAGTTTAACTTGTGAAATTTGAACATGATTATTGGCCAAAAAATAACTTAATAAAAATTATCGCATAATTTAATAATTTAATTATTGGCACAAAAGTAACAAGATAATAATAATTATTAGCCTAAAAACTAGCTTACTAATAATTATTTTATTTAAAATAAAAAATTTAGAATTAATTATTTTATGCATATGTGATCCGATAAGATGAAACGATTACATGAGAGGGTTACTCCGTCACCCTCAGTGCTTGATAGAAGGACAGAGTTATTTAACTTGACATACTAAAAAGAGTAGTGTCTGATGGAGCATAACCGAGCACGTTTCATAACCGAGCACGTTTTTTAGGCGCCCTACTTAACTCCTAAAAAAAATTTCTTTGTTTTTAGTTTAAAAATATATATTTTTTTTATTTTTTATTTTTTAAAAATGATATATACCTTATAAACTATCCAATGATATCAATATTATAATATTTTAAATTATATATATGTATAAAATATATTAGTCAATATTACATATAAAACAAAATATACTATTTATATATAATATTGACTAATGTATTTCATATGTATATGTAATCTAAAATACCATAATATTGATATCATTAGATAACTTACAAGCTATACATTATTTCTAAAAAATAAAAAATAAAAAATATATATATTTAGATTAAAAATAAGGAATCCTTCTGTGATGCCCACGTGGTCTCAGGGACCACGTTGTATATTTTAAAGCATGGTGGACTATATTGCAAAATATCCAAATTAAATCCTTATCTATCCTTCTCTCTCTATTCTCTCGCCGAATTTGTGCCGCCTCTCCACTCTTTCACCGCCTCTCGCCGATTTCACCGCCTGCACCCTATTTTCTCCCAATTTCACCGCAGTCACTTCCGAATTTCACCGGATTTGCTGCCGCCTTTCAATTTCACCATCTCCTTTCAGAAGAGCTAGCCGAGTTCTCATCGCCGTTCAACCCTGGTATCTTCCAACCCTCCTCCTTCGTTGGTAGGTATGGGTTGCGTGTGTTCGCGTGTGGTTAGCGTGGGTTCACCTCCAACAACAAGTGGTAGCGTGCTCGCATGTGTTTGCGCACCGACGATGTCTCATTCCTTATTGGAAGTTGTTACGCCGTCGTTGGCCGCCGTTCGCCGCTGTTTTTAGCCGCTAACCTTTCCTTGTTGTTGGTTCGGGTGAAGATCATACCTTTGCTGACCGTAGTATATGTTTGGTGTATAATTATTTTGTGTGCACATGTATATGTACGTATATATGTGTAAGTAAAAAAGAAAAAAAAATTATTTTTATATTTCTTTAGAGGGAAGAAAAATTTAAATAGAGAATTTTAATTGATATTTACATCCTAATCCTATTTTTTAGGCCCATGGTTTATGAATACTATAAAATAACTAGAAAATATCAAATACCAAAGATTGAAGTTTCAATGGCTGCCTTTTTTACAAAGAATTTCATATTTGCCTCTGATCTCAAAGATTCAAAATTAGGGGATTCGAATAATGATCATAATTTTTTTTCTAAAGAAACAAATTTATTTATTTTGGAGCTGTGCGGGTCTTCTAAAACCGGCACTGACAAATTTGTCCATATCGATGTGCCGGTCTTCTAAAACCAAGTATCTCTTTCACAGCGGCGTTGTTGACTGTACCACTGCTCCAGAAAAAATGAAGGAGAGATTTAGCTCACAGTGAATTATTGGTACGTTTTATTTTACCACGGGAGACAGATCGCAAGGGAGATCACACCTCATCCGACTATAAGGTCTTGTTTACTTGGAGGGAAAGTTAAAAGAAAAGAAAAAAAAATAAGAAGAAAAGAAGTATATGCTTGTTTACTTGGGCGGATGGATAGTTTAGAAGGGAAAGTAAGAGGGAAAGTTAGTCATTAATCCCTCCATGTGCTTTCCGCTCAAATCGGACGGAAAGCTGAAACTATGAGTTAACTTTACTAACTTCACACCTAACTTTTTACCGTATCGTTACTTATTCTCGCTCAATACGAGCTTTTCTTGACTACTCGTCCTTGCCGTCGCTGCTTGAGCTCGCCGCCATTGCTCGTTCATGCAGCTGTTGCTTGCTCTCGCCGTCGTCACTCGTATTTAATATTTAATATTTAATAATTTTATGATATTATATATATAATATGAATAAAAAAAAATAAAAATTGGGGAAAAAGCCAACGGATGAACCACTGGAAGTCGTAAGATATCCCACTTCACCATGCAAGTCGAGCTGCCCTCCCTCGCCTTCTTTGTCGCCATTTTCCTCTGCTTCTTACGCTTTATACTTGACAAATTACGATGATTATGTTGATTTTACGTAAATTTAGAATTAATTATTTTATGTATATATTATCAGATAAGATAAACAATTAAGGGTGATGAAGCATAATCACTACGTTGATTTTACGTAAATTTAGTTATGTGTCATTTTCATTATTTGATAATGCGTGGCTAGTAAGAAGTTATTGCTACTATCGTACAAATGTTTACTTAGACGGAAAAGAGAAAGGGAAGGATGGATTATACCTTGTTCCATCGTTTACTTGGGTGGACGGAAAACTGACAGAGAAAAATGGAAAGGAAAAATAGGGCATTTTCCTTCGTTTCTCAATCCGCCCAAATCGGTGGGATTGCTCACTGCTTGTTTCGCTGGGAACTTATAACATTTTAAGAAAGTTATGTGTTGTGTTTTTTTTTATATTTTAATTTTATAATTTTTAATAGTACTAAATAATATTTAATAATTTTATAGTATTTAATAATATTTAGTAATTTTTACAATTTTTAATAGTATTAAATAATATTTAGTAATTTTCATATTATATAATAGTATCGATAATAATTTTATAATATTAATAGTATTTATGTAATATGAGTAAAAAAATAAAAATTAAGAGTGTATATATAAATCCATCAAATTATCCATCCTTTTAAGTAAACACAAGGAAAGAAAACTTATAACATATTTCATCAATCTATTTTTCCTTTCATTTTTTTTTTCTTTCCTTTGTATAATCCATCCGTCCAAGTAAACATGACTGGCGGCCTTTTTAACAAAGAATTTCATATTTGCTTATAATCATAACTATCATAATTTCTTTTTCAAAACAAATAAAATGATTTATTTTGGAGGCCGGCACTGATAGATCTGTCATTATCGATGTGCTGGTCTTCTAAAACCAGTATCTCTTTCACAGTACCGTTGTTGACTGTACCACCGCTTCAGAAAAAATGAAGAAGAGATGCAGCTCAGAGTGAGTTATTGGTACGTTTTATTTTTCCTCGGGAGACAGATCGCAAGGGAGATCACACCTCATCCGACTATAAAAGAGCTAATGGATGAACCACTGGAAGTTGTAAGATATCCCACTTCACCATGCAAGTCGAGCTGCCTGCCCTCGCCTTCTTTGTCGCCATTTTTCGCTGCTTCTTAGGGTTTACACTTTGGAAAAGATCGAGCGGGCATAGTAAGTCGCGTGAATGGCTAGTTGCCATTTGGACTAAAAATTGCTCCTGCAGTATTTCAACAAAAAATGGATGATGTTTTTAAACCTTATCAAGATTTTATTTGCGTGTACATTGATGATATTCTCGTACACAGCAAAACAAATAAAGAACATACAAGCCACTTAAAGCTTGTATTACAAAAATTTTATACAAATGGGATAATTGTCTCCGGACAAAAATCCCAATTCTATAAAAAATCCATTGAATATTTGAGAGTTGAAATCGGCAATGGAACAATAAAACTCCAACCGCATATTTCTTCCAAAACAAAAACCCTTGAGGTAAAAGACACTAAGAGTTTACAACAATTCTTAGGACTTGTTAATTATGCTAGACCTTTTCTCAAAGATCTACATAAATTGAGTGGACCCCTCTACTCAAAATTAAGTCCGACCAGTGTAAAGAAATTTAACACAGAAGACTATAAACAAATTGACAAAATCAGGCAATTGGTAGACACACTACCTTTGCTTAAATTACCTTTGGACAATGATTATCTCATTGTTCAAACAGATGGTTGTGAACATGGATGGGGCGCCATCCTATTACGAAAACCACATAAATATTCTACAGAGGTTGAAACCATCTGTAGGTATGCATCTGGAAAATTTCATGAAAAGAATGTAACCAGTAGTATTGATCAAGAGCTCTTGGCTGTATGTTATGGCCTAGATGCTTTTAGATTATTCCTTTTAAATAAAAAGGACATATTAATAAGAACTGACTGTGATGCCATAGTAAAGTTCTTCAAAACAAAAAAATGAGGAACTAATCTCTCAAAAAAGATGACTTTCTTTTATTGATCACTGCATTAATAATGCATATAAAATTCATTTGAACATATCAAAGGCAAAGATAATGTTATTTCAGACATTTTATTACGTCTTTTATTAAGACCAGAATAACTTCTTTGCAGGACATGGCTCCAAATAAAGCAAAGGGGAAAAAACTTCATTCCCTGTTTCCACAGAAACATCTTTTGCTGAAGTAATACAAAAAGAAGCTCCCACGAATGACCAATATCTGTTTCGTGTTCCAAAACACTTTACAGTACTCACAGGTCAAGATAGGATTCTTCTCGATCTACTATGAAAAGAAAGATATGGTCCTGGCTTTCTAACAGGAATGAATACTTTGGCTAGTCATATTCAGTCTCTCCGCTACATGCAGAAGACATTACTAGCTAGTACTCTAACGCCAAAACTTGAACCACAGAAACTACAAGCATATATAGCAAAAGAGTTCAAGATCACTCAGTTGGAAGAAGAAATCAAAACTTTGAAGGAACAAATCAAAGTTTTAGAAAAAAAAAGGCTCCTCTTGAAGAAGAAATAGAGCTTTTAAGAAAAGTATGGAATCAAGAAGTAGAATCTCAATGGCAACATATTGGTTCAAAGATTCCTCCTCCTATTTATGAGTTGCTAACCGATAAGCTTCATCAGAAGTTTATCCAAACGGAAACTATCCTAAGACAGATGGCTCTTGGCGAAGTTGCTAGACCAAGAGGCCTTCATCTCACAATGATATGTCTTAAGACGAAAAAACCACATGATGACAACCCATACTGTGCTTGCTCCCGAGGTTTTACTATCGTAAAAACCTCTCTAGATCTGGCTTGGTGGCAAGACCAAAAAATACAAGGAGTTTTCTTTTCTGTAAAAGAACTCTTTAACTATGGATTAATTGATCGCTTGGTAATTCACAAAAGCGAACAAGTAGAGATCTCTGAACTTCCCTGGAAGATCAAATATGTTATCAAACAATTACTTGAGCAACCCAATCCTGCTCAATATTTTGATCTAGATATAGTTTCTTGCCCTCCCTAGTTTAAAGGCTATCCAGCTGATGCAAAACACCAGATTTTGATTAAGCTTCATACCAGGTGTTTGCCAGACTTTTGGACACAAGACTTTACAGAAGAAGTCAAGGCAACATAGGATATTCCTGTGGCAGATCAGCTGCAAACATGGCGAAATTATGAGTTTGCAGAAAACTACAAGGAACACTCGTTCTACAAACCAGTCTTAGTCATCGAAGACAAGACTGTAAAAATTTATATAGAAAATGATGAGAATCTCTATGTTCCATTTGGTTCTCATTTTTGTCAAAATCTTGGCTTGAAGGAACACTTTGAATAAATTCAAGGTGAGAGATTGGCCAAAATCATACGAGATTATGGCCATATAATCATCCTCGAAGGAGAAGACAACATTCTGGAAGACATAATGGATGATGACTAAGCTTCCTTCGCGAAGACACCAAAGCCGGCCACTGACTAGGCGGTCCCTACGTTGTCTTTTCTTCTCTTTGTTAATAGAAGTACTCACTATGTAAAAATAAGGTCTTTATGAAAGTGAATGCAATTATATGCTCCACTAGGTTGTTGTTTTCTTGAGTTAAGTGTGAACCATTATTGGTTCCACTCTCTTTGTCTATATAAGGAGCCTTCGAGAGTTGTAAGAGGGCATCAGAGATCGGATCCAGCCTTCAGTGTACAAGTGTACGAGTGTAGTGTGCGAGTTTTGCTTGTAAGTTCTTAATACTTTCTAAATAAAGTTGCTTGTGTGTTTATCTCTCTTTGTGTGTTTATCTCTCTCTTTTTGGGAACTTCTTCTGGGTATCAGAGCCTTGTACGGTTCTATTTGATCGAACGGGAACACGTATAAGTATGGAATAAAACACGTTGGTGTAAAGAAGAAAACTAAGCAGATGTATTATGCTTGTTAGTTCAGATAGGATTTATTATGCTTTATTTTTTAGACAAATCTGGGTATGCCGGGACTGCCTAAGTCACTATGTTTTGAGCATACAAGTTAGCTAGAGGGCCAATGGCTTGACAAGTAAAAGTTCGAAGACCTGGAGGGTCGCCAGGGATGAAAGGCTTGCTAACGACCATACAGCATGATGCTAACTTGGGTACTCAAAGAAATGGTAAAATAGTTGATACCAGAGGAAAACAAAGACATAATAATGTCCAGGAATCTATAGCTAACAAGTAATCTTACTCCTTAGCCATTTCTTCTTTACATAGTACAACCTATTTCCATAAGTTTATATGTTAGTACTTAGTAGATCTATGACATCTGATATCCCTCTTATATTATATTTTACACATACCAATAGGATAAAAAGAATTTATCCTAATAAGCTGAAAGGCTTTAAATAATATCATGCCTTTAGGCATAAATAAACCTATAAGGTTTCAATCCATCTGATGGTGGTAAAACTGAAGATGCATATGACTCATCAGAGTCCAAAACAACTCATCATAGTTAAGAGATATGGATATTAATTATCTATATTTAACATTACCACAAAAATACTGGGAAAAACAAGCAAACTCCCAAGCAGCAAAACATAAATTCTATTTTCCAAAAGAAAATGGAAAATATGTTCATTATCTTCATACTGAGCACGCTCAGTTGAACACTATTATAGATTTTCAAATTTCTCAGGTAGAAAGCCTACGAGAATTTAACCATATCTGTACTGAACTTTAGAAAAAGATCCATACAGAAATGGTAACAAAGAATATGCTTTTACGCAATATTCACGATAACCAGGAGTATATAAAAAATTAATATACTCACTTAATCACTATGGTAAGAGAGATTGAAAGATCTCTTATACTACAGAAATAGCTCACTGCCGAGCTTAAAGAAATCCTTGATAATCTACAAAGGCAATCTAAAATCTTTGATTATCAAACAACCAAAACAGCAGCTTTATTAGAAAAGTTGTAGAAAAAATTCTGAAGAATGGTAGATCCATCTAAAGAATACCCTAGAATGATAGATCAAAATGTTGACTATCAACAAGCACTAGTTGAATCTAGCAATTATTTAGACAATGCTCTTGGGATAATCTCTGATGATCCCCAGAGTGCGTCTGATAAAAAATTTGTTCATTAGAACAACTTTATAATTGCATATCTTATGCAATTAAATAAAAAACTTGATTATATTCTATCAATGATAGCAACCTCTTCTGAGACCATACTCAGACAACAAGAGGTGATCCAACGCTTAGATAACTTGTTGGTATTACAAGCCCAACAATATCAGACCTCGGTTCAAGAATTGGCCAACCAATTAAACCGAGTACTTCAATCATCGACTGTTTCGTCAACATCTACGTCTACCTCAAGACGTACGAAACAAACAAGAAGCACCCAATTTGCTTATAAATGACTACAAGACCATTTATAGGGACTTTCTAATACCCTTACTGGAACCACAACAGTAAGACAAAATAATAGGAATGAATGTATTACCATAAGTAATACGATTCCTAATCTATTAAATGGATTGTTTGATAGAAATGGCCTACCCGCCCAAGTCTTGGAAGAAGTTGTTGATATTGATCAACAATTTGAACTTTATCAAAATAATAGTCTCCGACTATTACAATTGCAAGTCTTGTATCGAATAAGATCATTAAATCTGAGAACACAGTTACTCAGATTAAATCGTGAAGAACATCTTTCTGTCACAACTGAACCAAGGAACCTTAGAATTATTTCTAGGGAGTCCTTACAACAAATTAGACAATCAGGAAAAACATTAGCCCATATTGGGATGATTGTCATATCAATTAAAGGACTAGCTCGTAAGAAGCTAGGAACCAAATTGTTAATTGTTGTCCTCGACAAAAGATGGAAGTCTAATGCAAGAAAAGCAATGATTGCCTGTATGAAAGTCGATATGACAGAAAAAAAGGCATATTTTATTGTGCTGCAGATTTTCTGATAAGTACCCGAGATCTTGGAGAATTAGAAATCGGTATCCAAATCAGAGGATACGAAGATTTTGCTGGTGAATCTAATCTCCTTATTGGATTAGGATTCCTAGGCAAATTAACAAACAATTCCAACACTGGATATAAACTCTATATTTCTTCAATTATAGAAGCATTAGCCAGTAAAGGAATTAAAATGATTAAGCCTATGGCTATATCTCCAGATGACCTAGGAGGTCTTGATTGGAATATTTCCAAAAATCTGAATTGTGAACAGATGCTTGTTCCATAAGACAGCATCATGTTTAAAAATTCTGATAATACATATAATTTGAGATTTTCAAATTATAAACAAAAACAAACTCATGACGATGAGGCTTCCACATCAAGAATTGAAAAATTCCTAGAATAATAGTATTAGAAAATCGTTTCTTACTCATACCTAAAGAATTAGGCTTTACATTCAAAGAAATGATAAGCTTAGAAATGGAGTTAATCGAATCAGGAAAGCTACTCAGTCATCATAGATTGGTACTTGATGAAGAAGAAAACATTCGTGTTTCACATGAAAACTCCTTGAATAAATTCATGAATCTCTGTGATAAATTACAAAAATATCATAGAGATCTAAATAATCTCAATGACGAATTAACAGCTTCACAAAGTGTTAATTTGGATGAAGAAGAAGGAGATCTTCTTGAAGATCCTCTTCCGAATCAGATGCATCATTACAACATCTTTCAGACAAATCTTGAAAATTATCAAGATGAATACTATGCTACACAAAGCATTGATTCAGATGCTACAAATCAAGATCCATATACTTTTCTTGAGGACCTTGATGAAGGTTGCCTTGAACAATTGGATCTTCTTGACCATATCTCTGATACTGATGCTCAGAGTATACATAGTATTCCTAAAAACCTAATGAAAACAGAAATGAGTGATGCAGCACAAGCTAGTGTAGCAGCACAAGCAAGTACTACAGTAGCACAAGCAAGTACATCACGATCAAGGACCTATCCTATAGGCCAACCTCCTCGTGAACCTTATACACACTATGAGGGTGAAAGAGAAGGAATTTGTACCAAAGGTAAAAGATTACCTTTAGAAATAGTGGACAAAAAAAATTACTAAATGATGGAAGAATCCTAAATCTAGCAGCTGACACTATCCGCAAGTGCACGGAAATGTCGAAGTAATACAAAAGATATCGAATCCCATAGGGAACAAGGTGAGTACCAGAAAATCTAATTCTTGGAATCTAAGCTGATCTAATTGTGGTTTTTGGAACTTGAAAACTAAAACTAAGCAGAAAAGTAAACAAAAAATCAACGATAGGGAAAATAAATGAGAGAGAATATTAGGGCTTTGGTTTTCACCTCTCTGACGATTTTAATTGTGCTAAGGAATAAACATCAATTACTTGGATTTACAGATATGCATAAGGAATCTACCCTATGGCACAAGGTGCCCTCTTTCGAGTTCGAGTGTACACCCCGGTATTTACCCAGAACGTCTCCTACTTTCGTGGTCGATCGTTCTAGACGAACCCAATGAGTTCTGTGGTAGATTATGAACCCTCGAGTGAAGAACAAGCACTTTCGTGTCGAGCCTTCGTAAGATTCACAATGAGGTTCGGTCGTTACGGTCCTACTCTCGTTATGAACCGTAACAACTATGACATGATAATACTTGGCGAGAGTACAAATCAAGAAATAAGTGCATCAAGTGAAATATGCTTAAGATATGATCCAAATAGCAAAGTTAATACATGAGTTGCAAATAAAAATCGTCAGAGGGTTTCAACCTAGCCCTAAAAATAGGTTTACGCTACAACCATCATTGAATCACTCAAAATACTCTCTTTAAACATAGGAAAATCATAGGAAAAGGTTTCTAAGAGGGAGGAGATGATGAACCGAACGAAATAACTAAGGATTGCTGAGTTCCGACGCTCGAATCTCCAAAAATCACCCAAAAGTCACCCTTTTCGCCATCGACTTCTGCCCTAGCCGCTTCGTCGCAAGATTCCTCGATGATTAGGTCACGAAATTTAGGGCTTTTATATTCTTTCTCTTCGCCTCCAAGTAATCTTTCCAAAAAAGTCTTCACTTGCTAAATTTGGACTTGAATCGGGCCTGAAATCAGCGAGAAACAGAGTGGAGGTCAGGCTGTTCCGACAGCTACACGGGTGAACCCCGTGGGGTTCACCAGGTGGTGAAGTACTCGGCGCAGATCTGTTGCGAAATATCACAGGTGAACCCTGTGGGGTTCACCTACCAGTGAAATCCTCGGCATATTTCTGAGCAGGTATCTTCAGACAAAATCACGGGTGAACCCCATGGGGTTCACCTGCCAGTGAAGTGTGCGGCAGATTTTAAAAACCTTTGACATCATCGGTGAACCCCACTGGGTTCACCAGGCAGTGATGCGCGCGCTGAATTACGTCTTTCGGCAAGATCACGGGTGAACCCCGTGGGGTTCACCTAGCTGTGAAGTCCAGAAAGGGCTCCGATTGAGCCCAAATTTTACAGGCAGCTTTGTCTTCTCATAAGGAATCACCCCATGCTTTTAGATTCTTCAAAAAGTCTTCAAATTTAGGTGATTTTACCTAAAATTCAATAAGACAGACGAAAAGTGAAGATTCTGAAGTTTTTAACTAAATAAGCTTTAAAGGAGTGTAAAAACATTAAAATAGGCCTGAATTCATCGGAAAGATAATAAAAATCACTACTAAAATGCAAGGCATCAGCAGCCCATGATCCACAAACATGGAATACTGTCCTTGATCATTGGTCATCTAAAGTATCCATGAAAGTAGCAGAATTAGAGGGAACCTTTTCCGCTGAAGAAATGTATTCTTATCTAGAAAATTTCCTTGGTGAAACTGCTAGGGCAATGTGGGAATCCTACAAGTTAAACTTCCCAACAAAATTTCAACAAGATGTCGCATTAGGCATAAATCCTTATAATTTTACTAACCGAATGCGCTTAATGATTACATGTTATAACCCAAATATGGGCTATAATGCTGAACAACAAGAAGCTATTAGAAAACTTGAGATACTTCAAATTAAAAATTGGAAGCATATCAAGCATTTTCTACAAGATTTCCTTTATTATGCCTATATGGCAGGAGGATATCTTGATCAGGCTTTAGGAGAAAGCTCATTTCTTAAATTACCTGCTCCTATTGGTCATGAAATACATCAGGCATGGAATGCTCGTATACAATTTATCATTGATAAATTGGTAGAAAGATGTACACATCTGAGAGGTGACCATCAATTAAAAGGTGAATTCAGCTTTTGTAAACAGCTGTATACACCACAAACATATGTTCAGGAAGCTCCTATGTATAAGAAGAAAAAACAGAAGAAAGGAAAATCTTCTAAGAAATATTTTCTTCGAAAATCTTCTGCCAGAAAACCTTATCTTGCAAAAGATAAGCATGTTCGGAAATATAATCCTAAGAGAGATTATAAAAATAAACTTTCTTATTTTACTTGTGGTAGTCAAAACCACTTAGCAAGAGATTGCACCAAGCGACAGAATCTCTATAATAAGCAGTCTATTCTTGTTGACTGTGTATAAGAAGACCTACTAATTGTAGACGAATATATATCGGATACTGAGTCAATATATAGTATTGTCTCAATCCCAAATCCAACTTATCAATCTGATTCTGATAGTGAATTAGATGAATTTACATCTGACTTACTATCTAAAGCAGATAGACTCAACTCCCCCTATGGAACAGAAACTCTAGCATGTCCTTCTATGACCAAACTAGATTTATTAATGCCTTATCTTGAGCATTTACCAAGTGAAGAATGAGCATCCACTCTCCACATCAAATTATGGCTCCATTAATACCACCAATTCATGAGCATCAATAGAGTCCTAGAAGAGGTAGTCAAGATCATGCTCGTATATTTTGTTCAAAATATCCAAGTATGACTTTTCGCTATCAATGTATTATTTGTTCTCTTGAAGCTTGTAAATATTGCTTAGAGAAACAAAATGTACAACTCCCTATTCCTGCTCTTTCTTCCCCAAAGAAAGACGAACAGACAAATATTGTAGAATTACATATTCTACAATTAGAAAATGACCTTCATACTCTTACTCAAAGAGTAACTACCCTTGAACAAGGTAAAGGTGTCATAATTACTTCAACTGCTGATATGCCATCATCCTCATTTTATGAGGTAACAGAGGACATACCTGGTGAAGTAACACACCATGGTTCTGCACCATATAAAATTGAGTATTTAAATAAGCCACTTTCCGATCCATCCTGGCTTTATACCATCAAGGTACAATGTATGATTCAAATTTCCGAATGGAATTTGGATATCCCTGCCTTACTTTATATAGGATGTAGTAATACAGTCCTGGATATGAATTTAGTCCCCAATAAATATCATAAAAAACTAGCTCCACAAGAGCAGTTTTATGCTGAACAAATGGACGAACAACTCTTTTTATATGAGTATATTCTGTCTAAACATAAATTGTCCTTTTCCTTAGGCAACAGTCAATATACACCGCCAACATATGTTGGCGTATGATGTAAAAGATATAAACTAGCAGTAGTCAGTGTGCAAGTGTACGAGTGTAGTGTGCGAGTTCTACTTGTAAGTTCTTAATGCTTTCTAAACAAAGTTGCTTGTGTGTTTATCTCTCTTTTTGGGAACTTCTTCGTGGTATCAGAGCCTTGTATGGTTCTATTTGATCGAACGGGAACACGTATAAGTATGGAGTAAAACACGTTGGTGTAAAGAAGAAAACTAAGCAGATCTATTATGCTTGTTAGTTTAGATAGGATTTATTATGCTTTGTTTTTTAGGCAAATCTGGATATGCCGGGACTGCCTAAGTCACCATGTTTTGAGCATACAAGTTAGCTAGAGGGCCAATGGCTTGGCAAGTAAAAGTCCGAAGACCAGGAGGGTCATCAGGGATGAAAGGCTTGCTATCAACCATACAGCATGATGCTAACTTATACACACACGATAGTGATGAATATCATATGTCAATCTTATATTCGGCCTTCCACGATGACTATGTCCACGTAATGTAACTAATTTTACTTTTCTATATTTTTCGATTAAAGACATCGTTAGGCGTCTGAATCACTCACTCTTTCCCAGGCCGGGATGCGATAACTTTAGTCAAATTTCGTTTGGATCGATTGAATCTGTATATAATATAATTTTATAACATATTTATTTATATATAAAAGTAATTTTATTTATATAATTGATCATATTAACCAAAAATATTTATATTTATTTATTTTAAATTAATTTATATTTTTAAACATTTATATATAAAATTATAATTAACTAAAAATCAATAATTATGAGTTAATCGAGAAATTGATTCGGGATCGATTCTTATTTTCCAAAATCGATTAAATCGATTCAGACTCTGTTTGGCGGAGCTTTCACAAATTTTACTTTAGCAAAATTTGATGGAAAGCTGCTAATAAGAAAGTTGATTTTTAATACTGCCAGCAATATCCGAATTTAGCTACTGCAGAGCACTGAAAATAGTGCATACTAAAAACCCCTTGGAAAGTTGGGTGCCAAACCTAGGGGCGCGTTTTCTAAGCGGAGGGGGTCGTGTAATTTCATCTGAATGGGTAGAATGGCGACGCGACACATGGCTGGAAGTACAATCCAATGGTCGACCCGTTCAGATGGAATTCTCTACTTTGCAGCTAAGGCACTTAGCTTGGAAGGGACGTCAGAGGAGGTAGACAAACGCGGTGGACGCAGGAGGGGAGCATATCAGCGAGGTAGGCGCAGGCATAGTTGAGGGGGTTCTCGAGGGCCTGGCGGACGGAGGAGGCGATGAGGCCAGTGACGAGGTCTTCTTGGAAGGGATAGACCTTGAAGCAGAGGGAGGGGAATACGGATCGAACGGTGGAGGTGAGAGTTTCAGGGAGGCCGTGGCGCCCACCGATGGGGGCGACGAAGTGGAAGAAGATGGCGTCGGGGCAGATGGTGTGCTTGAGGATGGAGTAAACCGCAGCGATGGAGCGGCGGAGGTAGTGGGAGTCGAGGGTCGGCGGTGTGGACGAAGGAGGGGTTGCAGGGGGCGGTGGAAGGGGAGGGGCAGTAGTCACCATTGCGGAAGTGGAGGGAGTTGCCGACGACAGGGAGGAGAGAGGAGAAGAAGGTGGCAGCAGGGGAGGCGGTGAGGAGGAAGAGGAAGAAGAGGAGAGGGGAGGAGGTTCTCCGGCTTGAGATCACGATGGTAGACATTGCGAGCATGGCAGAAGGCAATGACAGAGACAAGCTACTGGAAGTAACGGCGGGCGGTGGTCTCGTGGAGGCAACCCTTGGCGACACGGGCGAAGAGCTCCCCGCCACGAACTAGCTCCATCATGAAGTAATTGACACATGGTAGACCGTTCAATTGTGATTGACACCATGTGTCCTATGCCCACTTCCACCCGTTTGGATGGAATTAGGTGACCCCCTCCGTGATACGTTCGTGACCTAGAACGGACGAAAATTGATTAAAATATTAATAAACTAATGAGACTGATGTGATGGACATGATTTGTCACTATGCGATGGTCAAACCCATCCTTTATCCCACGTGTTGCTGTCGCGCGTGCTCCTCTTCCTCTTTATTTCTTCTTCTGTCGCACTCGTCTCCCTCACCGAACAAACGCAGCTCCCCTTCCTTCAATCAGCGCTCGCCCTCCTTCCTCTCTCACCCCCATCTACTTCTAGTGACTGCTCCGGCCAGACCCAGTGCTGGCGACGACGAAGCCCTAATCTAGGCGATTATTTTCGGCGTCGCTTCCTTTCTCTGCTCGCGTGTTCGTGCGATGCAGACGAGGTGAACGCAAACGTCGACAGACATCTCTCCTAGCGGCTCCTTTGTTCCTTCCCTGCGCCAGCGACCCCTTCACTTTCATTCCGGCGTCAATTCCCTACTCCGACCTAGCCTCGCTGTCCTCTTCCTCCATCATGACCGGCGACTAGGGTTTGTGTGAAAACACACCGATCAGCTATCTTCCGACGACATTAACTGCTCCGACGAGCTTCTGTGGCACACGGTAAGTTTTTCCCCTTCCTTTCGATGAGATTCGAACTCAGAGTTACTGCTCTAGTGGCAGGCGGCACTATTCCAATGAACTCCGAGATCCGTGCAGATGCATATTTCAATTGGTTCTGACGTATTCCCAACGACCTGCAATGTTATACGTTCGCACGTGGCTAGGAACTAGGTTACTACCCTCGACCCGACTTCATACACATACTTATACAAACGCATGCGAACAAACCTACACATGTATATCTGACGAACTTGATTAAGTAATCTGGATCTGGACATGTCTGCTTAATGAACTCGGATTAGCATGTTAATTGATGATTATAATAAAATGCATTATAATGAAATACTGTTGACTTATACCTTGAATTACCTGCTAGGATCTATTGACTAATATCGTGCTTATCTGGGTGGATCTATTTACTATTTGTCCGCATTTTGAGGTAGGGATTCTACCTTCTTTCCTTTGTTACGGTGCCAACTGCATGTGTAGTTAGCGGCACCTCCTTATAGCTGTTATGACTATTGATTACTCTTCTGAATCCTTTCTGCTCATGTCTTATTCCTGTTGACATAATATACTTATATGAAACATAGTATGAGAGTCAGTATTTGCATGCGGGTCAGTAGTTGGTAGTTGGTATGAGTTATGTATACATATACTGAGGGCTGGATGTCTAGTGATAGATAGTTCAGTGTACATCGGGTATTGTCTGTTATATTTTGAGATGTGCGATCATCTATCTGTGATAGTGTTAGACCAAGAGAGTCCGATGTTATGGCTTGAGGTTTCGGATATGTTGTCAACCCAATGAGATGAGTTGTACTAAGTGTAGGATGCTACACTAGCGGGCTGTCGACAGACAGTCGTCTCTATTATTGGGAGAGCCATTAATAGGGACCACTCTGTTTCAGAGTTGCAGGTCTCAGACCACTGCTGTATCAGCTCCCAGTTTTATCTGTGTATGATGACAGTATGTTGATGTGTATTTTAGTTTGATTATACGCTATACGGGACATGTAGAGTTACTGTGGTATTCTAGTAAATTTCTTTATTCTAATCGTGCATCATATAATTTGACACATCCCTACTTAGCCTCCGGCTAACCCCTTTTGACTTGCCTCCAGGTTCAGGCGCGGCTCCATCTGGAGCACCTTAGATAGTTAGATATCGACTGCCAGTCTGGATGGGTTAAGCTGCATATGTTGAGTCTATTGTTTATTATGTTATATCATGTTGGACTTTATTGACCGCTGTGCCAGTCAGGTTATCTGTTGGGTTTGTAGACCGCTGCATCAGTCGAGTTATTATGATTCTGTTGACCGCTGTGTCGGTCTTGTGATTGTTGTTTGTATCTAGATATTTGTGGCCGAGTCGGCCTTATGTTATGTTATTTTATTCTATCCTGTTCCTTTTTGGCTTTGTGATATCTTGTCAGGTACAGTGTTATTGCGTTTCGAGACCAAAATTCCTGACATGGGTCCCGGGTGGTGTTCAGGGGCGTAACACTCCGCTTAGAAAACCCGCCCTAAACGGAGCCTCATTTTGATTCAAGATAACCGCTCACCACCTCTAGCAGACATAGTGGAAAGAAAACTCGCTTGCAATCGAAGACCACCAAAATTGACGCGTACCAGCTGCCAGCAAAGATCCACGTCTTACAAATGCAGACACAATAAATTGGTCTTATCTTAGTTGAGTTTCCTATATTATGTTATTTCAGTCATGGGTTAAAATTTAGACAGTTATCTTAGTTGAGTTTCCTATATAAGTTAATGTACTTCACTTTTAATAAAAGCGACAATGAATAAATTAGTATTATGTTATTTTCTCCTCTATCTATTTTTATTCTTGTGATGGGTCACCGTTTCAGTTGATTGAAGCTGTCATCCGCTGCCCTTCTAATTTCTAACATGGTATCAGAGCCAAGTCGAGGTTCTCGCCTAAAAGATAATCTTGCTTTTTCAGCCCATAGTCGCTGTAGCAGAAGAGATAAGTCAAAGTCTGTGTCAGAGAGATATCCCTCTATTTACAGCCTAGTGTCGCTATAACAGAAGCTATGCCAGAAGTAGAGTCGCCAGCATCACTGATGAAAAGATTCGTCATGCGCTAGGGGAAGTCGCCACAACCCAGAGTCGTTGTGGTGTGTTAAGAGGAGTTATTGCTGAAGACATCATGCTAAGAAAAAAACAAGAAAATAGCGAGCCAACAAGCTAATCTTGTTGTGCATTGAGTTGAAAGGTGCTATCATCACAAGAAATAATTTTAGAGTTAATTCATGTTTAAGGGGGTGTGTTAAAATGTAAACATGTCCCACGGACAAACGTGGAAGCGTGGACATGCATTTAGATTGTTTTAGAGAGAAAATCGTGAGGCTAAATTTGGATTTAGTTATTTCAGTCATGGGTTAAAATTTAGACAGAGTTATTGATAGGACCTGCAAGTGCACGGTTTCTATCGAAGTAGTAAAATATCGTCGTAAGGGAGCGAGGTGTCAAGTACTGACTTTTGGCATCATTGAAAGCTAGACAATTCAAAATCATAATGAAAGAATTTCTCTAAGTCTAATTTATCGAATCAAGGAACAAACAACTAATCGGCTAATTTCCTACTCTGTAGCAAATTTTACTTAAGAGACCCATTGGGCTCTATGATGATCATAAATCCTCGAGTGATATTGAACGACTCTCGTAATCCAAGTCACAAGTTTAAATGGGCAGTCGAGTGTTACGATTCACCTCTCGGCTCTTCTCGTAACACTTTACACATATCGATGTTTGGCCAAAACATAAATACGCAATAAGCACACCACATTTAAATAAGTAAATTTACTAAAAAGTATCATTGAAATTCATAAAAGATGTTTACATGTGAGAATTTGTTCAACGGGCTATGCCTGAGTCCCGAACTAGGGTTTACTCTAGAAAATACATCGTTTAATAATTAAAACCCAAGTAAATAAATTCACAAAGAGGGGAATTTATAAATTAAGGGTAGGAGATGATGAATCTTCAGTCTTCTCTCGAAAGCCCCAAAGAAATCCGTCGAATCAAGCCCTTGAACAAGCAAAATCGCCCCTTTTCGCCATAGTTATGTTTTCTCCAAAGTTCGACCCCTGTAACCTCCCAAAATCCAAACTTTTATTCCTTAATCGAAGCTTTTGGCAGTTAGGAACATTAATTGGGAGTTTCCCCCAATTTCTAAGCATATGGAGCGTCGAATTTGATGAAAAATGGACGAAGGGGCACTATCTGCGGAAGCGATCACGAGCGTGATTGCCGTCACGGCCAGGCCGTGACGAGTCCTCAACCCTACATCGAAGCAATCACGGCCGTGATGATCGACACGGGCATGCCGTGATGAGTCCGCAAAAATCCAAAAAAGCTTGTCACGCCCGTGAGGCAGCCGGTGATGAGTTCGGCAGACTTGTGGTGAGATGGCCATCACGGCCGTGATGGATAACACGGGCAGGCCGTGATGATGGCGCTGACAAGTGAACATGCCCGTTCTCTGGGCTGTGACGAGGGCACTGTTACAAGGTGTGGACGCCGAGTTGATCACGGCCGTGATGGTCATCACGGCCAGGCCGTGACGAGCATCCATAACTCCAAAAAAATTCCAAAAATTCGTATATGATGCTTACAATATCTTGAACCATTTCATAACTTCAAATCTTCAAAATATTGTCGAAAATAGAGAGAAATAACCTGTATTTCACAAATAATCGAAAAATAGTGAAGATTCTGAACTTAATGGAAAAAGATTCAAAATAATAGCATATATGCAAGACTTAAGCCTTAAAAGAGGATATAAATAAGACTTTAAATCCGGTAAAAATAACATGCATCAGTTATCTTAGTTGAGTTTCCTATATAAGTTAATGTACTTCACTATTAATAAAAGCGGCCGTGAATAAATTAGTGTTACGTTATTTTCTCCTCTATCTATTTTTATTCTTGTGAAGGGTCACCGTTTCAGTTGATTGAAACTGTCATCCGCTGTCCTTTTAATTTCTAACAAGTCCCTCTCTGTTTGATCTTGCTAGCGCTGGAATACTCTCCGAACCACGCCGCCAAAGGTCGCTCTCTAAGGGAGGAATCATGCGGCTCTATTTCGTCCGCCGCTCATGGAGAAGGCGAGCTCCCTCGCCTGTCACCATCCGCTGCTCGGGGAATAAGACGAGGCGCTCTCGCCTCTCGTCGTCGTCTATCGTGATCGTGTTACGACATAGGAGATATGAAGAAGACAAAAGATGTAATTGTATTGATTGCCTTCAATATTGATACAAGTCTCTGTTTTATACAAAGATGGTAAAGTATATCAAGAAATATACAAATAGAAGTTTTGCTATAAAGGAAATGGTTTCTCGATTTGATTTGCTATCAATTTGCATCATCTGTCTGATTGCTGCAAATTGCATCAGCTGCGTGATTGGTGCGTTTACACTCCCCTGCAAACTCAGCATCGGATCGCACAACATTGAATTTGTCTGTTAGTTGTTGGAATCAGAGTTTGGGAAGAGGTTTGGTAAGAATGTCGGCAAGTTGATCCTTTGTGGAGATAAAGGAAACGAGAAGTTGTTTGTTTGCCACTCTTTCTCGAACAAAGTGGAAGTCGATCTCCACATGCTTGGTTCTTGCGTAAAAGACTAGATTTGCAGCAAGATACGTGGCCCCTATATTATCGCACCATAGCGTTGGAGTTGAGTGAGTTGTAAGGCTAAGTTCTAAGAGTAAAGATTGTAACCAAATCACCTCAGCTGTGGCGTTGGCAATAGCTTTATATTCGGCTTCAGTGCTAGAGTGTGAAACAGTAGATTGCTTCTTAGAAGTCTAAGAGATGTGATTTTTTCCAAGAAAGATGACGAATCCGCTTGTCAAGTGACGATCGTCTAGAGAACTAGCCCAGTCAGCATCACTATAAGCATGTATGTCACAAGAGGAATCTTGATGAATAAGAAGACCATGTAAGATAGTGCCTTTAAGATAACAAAGTATTTGTGAGGTCCACGTGGAGGACCTTGTTGTAAATGTTTTAACCTTGGGGACTAAATGGTAAAGTGGCAAAGTTAATTGAATTTTTAATCTCTCTCTCTCTCTCTCTCTCGTTTCTCTCCGCTGCCATCGTCTTTCACCCAAATTTCGTTTGCTTTTCACCTGACGTCACCGCCTCTCTCGATTTTCACCTAATTGCCACCACCTCTTCCGATTTCATTCGCCGCCTTCATCCCAATTTTGGTGCTTATCTCGATTTCAGCCAATTTTACTGCCTTTTGCCGGATTCCTTCGTTGTGCAAGCTCCGGCGCCGCCCAGCCCTCTACCTTCGTTGGCAGGTGAGGGTTAACCCTTCCTAGCAGTATTTTTGTAGTATTTTGTAGTGTACTCGCATGTGTTTGAGCGCTGATGAAGCCTTTGTCCTTGGTGGTGGAGTTGGGGCTTCGTTGTGCGCTGCCGTTCATCGTCGAGTCACCATTCGTTGTTGGTTAGCATGGGTTCACCTCCAGCAATAAGTGGTAGCGTGCTCGCATGTGTTCGGGCATCGATAATGCCTTCTTTCTTATTGGAAGTTGTTACGCCGTCGTTGGTCGCTGTTTGTAGCCGCTGACCTTTTCTTATTGTTGGTTCAGGTGAAGATCACACCCTTGCTAACCCTAGTGTCTGTTTGGTATATAATTCTTTAGTGTGTACATGTGTATGTACGTATATATGGGTATGCGTGCATATACTTGTATACTAGATTAGATTTTGAGAAAAGTAGACGTGTGTATCAGTTGTTTGATAGTTGTGTGATGTATTTTATATTTTGTGATGTGATAGGTGTTACTCGGACTGAGGTCGGACAGGGAGGTCCTCGGACAGAGAGCATTATACGCACTAGGAGCTACGTTGATACAGGCAAGAATCTTATCCTTACCTTTGAAATCATGGTATTTCTTGTGTGATACTGAGTGGTTGATAAATACCATGATATCTTGTAGCTCTATTGTTTGATTTTGATTCAATTACCATTGCACTCTATGTGTTGTCTTTTCTTCATGCATATGGATGCTTGTGTGATGTTGTTACATGGGTCAGATGGTATTCTATTATTGTTGAGTTATTAGTGGCTATTGAGCTGTTGATCCATATATTATATACTTGTGATTGGCCCATCGGGCAGTTGTATGATATATCGTGCTACATTGTGATCTTTTCTGGCTGATGTTAGCTAGGGTTGTGCTGTATAGGCCAGCGGACCAGGGAGATACCAGATACCGTTTTACGGTTATGGGGCCGGCTGGTAGGTTTCCCAGATGGAGTCCTTCGGGATTTTTCTAGGGTTACCTGGGTGTTGGACGCAACACCTCCGAGCTGTCATTAAGGCAGTTGTTTCATCGTGTGAGCAACGGTGGAAACACTCTGTATAAGAGTGTGGGCTCGTCATGGAGCATTATATGGTCATTGCTCTTTATTGCACGATGCATGTGTTGTTATTATATTTTATCGATGTTGTCGTTGATGTTGTTGCTTATCACATTGAGTTATAATGTACATTTGGTATATTGTTTTATCACAGTTTGTTGATACGGTACCATATCTGTTGATTCCTGATTAGCCTTTTGGGCTAACTCCCTTTGTTTTGCCTCAGATAAGGAAGTTGCTCCTGATGCTGGTGATAATTAGATCTAGAGCTGACCTGGACCTTGGAGTTGATATCAGCACCTGTTAGATAGTTAAAATTATTTGTGCTGATATATGTTGATACAGGGAGTTGGTATTGTGATTGGTATTTTTGGTTGATCGAGTGTATCGATCTTTTGGTATGGTATGGTGGTGAGCGATCAGATGCATTTTGATTTCGTTTCTGATCAGCTGATGTTAGTAGTGTACATATGGATATTTTGATCGTATTAGTTGATTTTATTTTATTGTGTTGATTAGGGATATACAGGTTGAATTATGCTTATGTTGTCCCCTTATGATCAGTTTACTGAGGGGATGCTGTCCTGTGGGTTTTTATTTATCGTGTTTCACAAGCAAGTTGCTAACCTTGGCTCGGGTAGTGCTCGTTTGGGGCGTGACAAATTTATTGGTATCAGAGCTTAAGTAATTAGGATCCTAGGATGTTTAGGAGACCTGTAGGATGCACTTAAGGTAATGATTGTTTGTATTTTGACTAAAGGTGGTTTTGTATGACAGGATGCCTCCAAATTTATTGGTTTTGTATTAAAGTTAAGCACATTAAATATTTTTAAGAACTTTTAATTAGATTTATATCTTTTTTTATAATTCAAAAGAAGTTATAGACTTATTTGTAAATGTGATATTATTTTGAATGAAGTAGAGTAAATAAGAAGTTCTCCCTCACAAGTTACAGGAGCACTAGAATTATGTAGCATGGTATTGATTAAGTCTAATAATGTTTTTAGGGTCAAAAATGCTAAGTGGCATTATGACATTATCCAATCAACCTTAAAATTGTAGGGTTTTTTTTTTTTTTTTTTTTTTTAATTTTCGGGTTCTAACTTCAAATGAATGCACTGACCATTCATTACCCCTAAATATATAAATAGGGTATTTTGATTAAGAGATCTTTATAAGTAATAAGTGATGGCATATGATTTGAAATTAATGGTTGGGAGATAAGAAAATTATAAATTTTTGCCTTCGGCTTATCAATATTTATATAGCTTAATATTGACCCAGATGTATGCAATTTGGTACAAGATGTGAGAATAATTATTAGTCAATAATAATTATCTCATAGTTTAATACATATTTGATATTGAAATGACTTAATAATAATATTTTATAATTTAATAAATATTTGACCTAGAAATGACTTATAAATATTTAATTAATTTTATATGAAAATTTTTAGAATAATCATTAGTCAAAATGGCTTAATAATAATATGATGATGATTTGACAAGTATTTAAGCTTAGAAGTGACTTGTGAATAGTTATCTGATTTAACTTGAGAAATTTGAACATAATTATTGGTATGAAAATAACTTAATAAATATTATCTCATAATTTAATTATGGCATAAAAGTAACATGATAATAATAATAATTAGCATAAAAATAGCTTAATAATAATTATTTTATTTAGTATAAAAAATTTAGAATTAATTATTTTATGTATATGTGATCAGATAAGATGAAACAATTACATAACAGGGTTACTCCGTCAACCTCAGTGCTTGATAGGACAGAGTTATTTAGCTTGACATACTAGAAAGGGTCAAAGGGTGGTGGCTGGTGGAGCATAACCGTTGCCATGATTTTATGTAAATTTAGGTATGTGTTGTTTTCATTATTTGATCATGCTTGGCTAGCAACAAGTCATTGCAACCATCGCACTAAACTTTAATGGCTGCCTTTTTAACAAAGAATTTTTTATTTGCTTGTGATCTCAAAGATTCAAGCTAGGGCATTCGAATAACTATCATAATTTTTTTTTTCTAAACAAACAAATTGATTTGTTTTGGAACTGTGCGCCGGTGTTCTAAAACCGGCACTGATAGAGCTGTCCTCATCGTTGTGCCGGTCTTCTCAAGCCAGTATCTCTTTGTCAATGGCGTTGTTGACTGCACCTCGGGAGAAAGATCGCAAGGGAGTTCACACCTCATCCGACTATAAAAGAGCCGACGGATGAACCACTGGAAGTCGCAAGATTTCCCACTTCATAATGCAAGTCGAGCTTCCTTCCCTCGCCTTCTTTGTCGCCATTTTCCTCTGCTTCTTAGGGTTTATACTTCGGAAAAGATCGAGCAGGCATAGTAAGTCACGGGAAGCAGTTCCTCTTCCACCGGGGCCGCGCAAATGGCCCATCATCGGAAACCTTCACCTCTTCACCGGCGGCTACATCCAGCGCACTTTCCGCAGCCTAGCGCACGTCTACGGCCCTCTGATGCATCTCCGGCTGGGGCAGGTGCACGTTAGAGCGTTTTTCTTTTCTTTTCTTTTTTTTTTAAAAAAAAACTGCAAGTTTCATAATTCAAATGTCAACGCGTTCTCTAAATTATTGGTTTGAACTTGAACTTGATTCGATTACTTATCAAGGTTGACTTCGTCGTTGTTTCATCGCGCGAAGCCGCGGAGGAGATCCTCAAGCACCAGGACATCAACTTTGCCTTTCGGCCTGAGATTGTGTTTGGAAAGATCGTGCTTTATGGTGGTATCAACGTCGCCTTCTCACCCTACGGCAGCTATTGGAAGCAGATGAGGAAGATCTACGCCACGGAGCTATTGAACACCACGCGAGTGAAGTCCTTTTCCACGATCAGGGAGGAAGCTGTTCTCAGTGCGATGCAGCAAATCCATGCTGCGGCGAATGGTCAAAATCCCGTCGCGCTCTCCGAAATGGTGTTGTCGACGGTCAACCTCATTGGGATGCGAGCGGCGGTCGGCAACGAAGCCACGCTGAAGCAACGCAATTTCCTGTTCCTAGTTAGGGAGACACTCAGTCTCGTCAATAGTATGGCTATTGAAGATCTTTTCCCGTCCTTAAAATTCATGGATGTGCTCGTCGGCGCTAGGTTTAAGCTGCAGCGACTTCATCGCCAGCTCGATAGCATCTTCGATGACATAATTGCAAACAGGGACGGCCAAACCAAGAACACGAGGGAAAATATAATCGACGTTCTTCTACGACTCAAGGAGCAAGGCGAGTTTGAATTCCCCGTCACACCTGAAGTCATCAAGTCATTTATCTTGGTGCGTATATACACGTTAACAAGTTTATATAAATCTGTTCCCAAATAAGTAAGTAACTACTTCTTTCCATAGGAAATATTTATTGCCGGATCAGACCCCTCAACCGTTATCATCGAATGGGCCATGGCAGAGATGATGAGGAACCCGAAGATAAGAGAGAAAGCGCAGCAGGAGATGAGGCAAGCCCTTAAAGGGAAGAATAGGATAGAGGAGAGTGATATTGAGGAGCTTCCTTACCTCAAACAAGTGATCAAGGAGACTCTAAGGCTTCACGCATCAGCTCCCCTACTATTTGTGAGAGAGTGCAGGGAGACATGCCAAGTACTGGGATATAGAGTGTCGGCGAAAACTCGAGTGCTCATTAACGCATGGGCTCTAGCACGAGACACGCGATATTGGGGCCCGGATGCTGAGAGCTTTGATCCTGAGAGGTTCGCTGATAGCTCCAAGGACTATAAAGGATTCGACTACGAGTACTTGCCATTTGGGTCTGGGCGGCGAGTGTGCCCTGGGATGACTTTTGGACTAATGTCTGTACAAGTTGTGCTTGCTCATCTCCTCTTCTACTTTGATTGGCAACTTCCTGACGGAATGAAGCCAGAAGAAGTTGATATGGAAGAGACTAATACACTAACCATCTCCAAAAAATCGCCTCTCTTCTTGTTTGCGACCCCTCGAATTCCTCTCCCTATCTAAGCAGTTTCATGCATCAGCCCTGCTATGTATTAGTCTGTTTTTCCCAAGACTTTCTAGTCCAGCAATCTGTATACGCGATGAATAAACCTATGCACACACTATAGTGATGCAGATCATAAGTCAATCTTCTATTCGGCCTGAGACGATGACTATGTCCACGTAGTGTAACTAATTTTACTCGTATATATTTTCCGATTAAAGATATCGTTTGGTGTCTGAATCACTCACTCTTTCCCGGGATTTTTTTTTTTTTCGGCCTGAGACTATCATAATTTTTTTTTTCTAAACAAACAAATTGATTTGTTTTGGAACTGTGCGCCGGTGTTCTAAAACCGGCACTGGTAGAGCTGTCGTCATCGTTGTGCCGGTCTTCTAAAACCAGTATCTCTTTCTCAGTGGCGTTGTTGACTGACTGCTCCACCGCTGCAGAAAATGAAAAGGAGATGCAGCTCAGAGTGAATTATTGGTACATTTTATTTTTCCTCGGGAGAAAGATCGCAAGGAGATCACATCTCATCCGACTATAAAAGAGCCGACGGATGAACTGTTAAAACGTAAACTCATTTAATTCTCTCGAAGCAACGCATCCGTTGGAAGACAAAGCGCTGCTTCGAATGTGAAGCAACGTATCAGTGAAGCAACGACGCCTCGGTTAAGATTTTGGTATTTAATGTTGTAATAAATGTAAGGGATGTGAAAGGGTATTTTCTATTCCTCGGTTAAGATTTTGGAATTTAATGTTGTAATAAATGTAAGGAATGTGAAAGGGTATTTTCTATTCCTATATAAATCTATGTAATTCTTCTATCTAATCGAAGTTAATTGAGTTTTCCATTTTCAATCTCCTCTCGCTCGCTGAGTGTTATCTCGGCTGTGCAATTGTGTTTGTGTGCTGAGAGAGAGTGATCCAGTTCCTAACAAACTAGTATCAGAGTAAGAAGATTTTTGCTGGAGTTGAAGGTCATCGTTGCCGCGTTGCCGCCGACAAACAAAGAGGAGGTACGAAAGTTACCAAGAGAAGATTTTGTTGAAGAAGGAAAAACAAAGGTGAAAATTTTATTTAGTTTCAATTACCAAGAGGAGGTACGAAAATTAAATTTGAAGATGACAAACTCAAATTTAATCCCTTTTCAAGTTCCTAAGTTTACTAAAGAGAAATTTGAAAATTGGAGTATAAGAATGAAAGCCTTGTTAGGCGCTCATGATGTTTGGGATATTGTAGAAAATGGTTATGATGCTCAGGGGGAACCTGCAGTAGTTCAAAACCTCAGGAAAAAGGATCAGAAGGCTGTATCACTCATCCATCAAGCATTGGATGACACTACATTTGAGAAGGTATCAAACGCAACTACCTCCAAGCAATTATGGGACATGCTTCAAATCACTTGCAAAGGAAGTAACAAAGCAAAGAAGGTCCGACTACAATACCTTCGTGGAGAATTCGAAGCAATACAAATGAAAGATTGTGAGAAAGTGTCAGAATACATCTCAAGAGTTGCAGCAAATGCAAATCAGATGAGAAGACTTGGAGAAACTATAGCTGAGGTAAAAGTAGTTGAGAAAATCTTAAGATCACTAACAGAGAAATTTGATCATATAGTAACAGCCATTGAAGAGTCTAAAGATCTAGATCAAATGTCCATTGAAGAACTCACTAGATCACTAGAAGCACACGAGGAGAAGCTAAATCGACGGAAGAAAGAACCTATCGAACAAGTTTTGCAGACAAAATTGAGCCTGCAAGAAAGTGCTGAAAGAAGCAATACAAATTTCAGAGGACGTGGAAGAGCCAGAGGGAAAAATCATAATTTTGGAAGAGAAGGACGAGGTATATACAGTAATCCTCAAAACACGCCTCGTTTTAATCCAACAAGAGGTCGTGGTCAAGGAAGAGGAGGAAGACAACAATATCAGTCGAGGTACGATAAGTCAAAGGTACAATGCTATACTTGTCAAAGATATGGACATATGTCAAGAGAATGCAACAATTTAAGAACTGATGCTAGGGCTAACCTCTCACATCAAGAAAATAATGATATAGTTGATTCAACTCTTTTGATTGCTTATAAAGATATGAAACAGACTGATAAGTCCTCGTGGTACCTTGATACTGGAGCCAGTAATCACATGTGTGGAGACAAATCACTGTTCACAGAGATGAACGAGAATGTCAATGGCACTATTACCTTCGGAGACTCCTCCAAAATTCCTGTAAGGGGGAAAGGTAAAATTCTGATAAGACTGAAAGATAATACTCATCAGTATATCTCAAATGTCTACTATGCCCCTGATATGAAAAATAATATTTTGAGTATGGGACAGCTGCTTGAAAAAGGTTATACCTTTTATACTATTGGGCACAATTTGTATCTGAAAAATAGTGCAGGAGTTATGGTTGCCAATGTACCAATGGCACAGAACCGTCTGTTTGTGCTGCCAATACAAACAGGAGTAGCAAAATACCTGAGGGCATGCTACAAGGAATCATCATGGCTATGGCATCTGAGGCTAGGTCATATCAACTTTGATGGACTAAGGAGAATGTCCAAAAGCAGAATGGTAAGAGGACTACCAGAAATAGATGAGCAAAGCAGTATATGCGAAGGGTGTCTGCTAGGAAAGCAACCCAGGAAGAGCTTTCCAAACGAATCACAGTCAAGATCATCCAGGCCATTGCAGTTGATACACACAGATGTATGCGGGCCAATTACGCCGGAATCCTGTGGTAAGAACAAGTATCTTCTCTTATTCATTGATGATTTCAGTAGAAAAACATGGATATATTTTCTAAAAGAAAAATCAGAAGCTTTTACATGTTTTCAAAAGTTTAAAGCATTTGTGGAGAAAGATAGTGGATATAGGATCCAACCTGTAAGATCTGACTGAGGAGGAGAGTTCACATCAAGGAACTTTCAAGAGTTTTGTGAAACTCATGGGATACGACGATTCTTGACGGCACTAGGATCGCCTCAACAAAATGGAGTTGTTGAGAGAAAGAATCAGATAATTTTGAACATGGCCAGAAGCATGCTAAAAACAAAGGGGATGCCGAAAGAGTTTTGGGCACAAGCCGTGAACTGCGCCGTTTACCTTCAGAACAGGTGCGAAACTAAAGCTTTGAATGGAAAGACTCCAACTGAAGCATGGAGAGGAATTAAACCCTCAGTGAAACATCTAAAGGTATTTGGTAGTATTGCATATGCTCACATTCATGATCAACATCGCACCAAACTTGATGATAAGAGTAAGAAATATATTTTTGTTGGCTATGATTCACATACCAAAGGGTACAAGCTTTATGATCCAATTAACAAGAAAGTTTTTGTCAGTAGAGATGTAGACTTCGATGAGGAAGCTACATGGGACTGGAATATCCAGGAAGATCAAAATGACTATGATCTCCCTCCCTCTTTAGAATAAGATGAATATGAGGAAAGACCTCAACCAGTTACACCTTCGTCATCACCAGTGCAGAATGAACCTATTTCAGAAGGAAGTTCAAGCAGTAGGCAGATACGCACGAGGAGGCTGGAAGACTTGTACTGAGAAACCATAAGAATTGATGATGTCTCATTTATTTGTTTATTTGCATATGTTGAACCCATTAGTTTTGAAGAAGCTGTGAAAGAAGGGAAATGGAGAAAAGCTATGGACGAAGAAATTACAGCAATAGAGAAGAACAATACCTGGGAGCTGACGACTCTACCAGAAGGGCATAAAGCTATAGGAGTCAAATGGATATTTAAAACCAAGAAGAACTCACAAGGAGAAGTTGAGAGGCATAAAGCCAGACTCATAGCAAAAGGCTACAAACAAAAGCAAGGTATTGATTATGACGAAGTTTTTGCTCCAGTTGCTCGATTAGAAACCATAAGATTGATCATCTCATTAGCTGCTCAAAATAAGTGGAACATCTTTCAAATGGATGTTAAGTCAGCATTTCTGAATGGATATCTCAATGAGGAGGTATACGTTGATCAACCTCCAGGATACGTGATGAAAGGAAGCAAGAACAAGATATTGAAATTAAGAAAAGTACTTTATAGGCTAAAGCAAGCACCAAGATCATGGAACTGTAGAATTGACAAATACTTTCAGGAGAATGGATTTACCAAATGTCCAAATGAACATGTCTTGTATCTGAAAAAGAAAAATGATGAAATTCTGATCATTTGTCTGTATGTAGATGATCTGATTTTCACAGGAAACAACATAGAGATGATTGAAGCTTTCAAGAAAGCAATGAATCAAGAGTTTGAGATGACAGATCTTGGACTGATGTCTTACTACCTTGGGATGGAAGTAAAGCAGACTAGTAAAGGTATATTCATCTCTCAAGAAAATTATGCAAGAGAGACTCTGAAGAAGTTCAACATGAGCAACTGCAATCCAGTCAACACCCCAGTTGAAAATGGTGAGAAGATGTCCAGGTATGACGAAAGTGAAATAGTTGATCCAACTTTATTCAGAAGTTTAGTTGGCAGTTTAAGATGCTTGACATGTACAAGACCAGATATTTGTTTTGGAGTTGGACTCAGAAGTCGATTTTTAGAAGCACCAACTAAGACGCACTTGAATGCTGCTAAGAGAATTTTGCGCTATATCAAAGGTACTATGAATTTTGGCCTATATTATCATGCTACTGATGATTTCAAACTTGAAGGATTTTGCGATAGCGATTGGGCCGGAGACACGGACGATCGAAAAAGCACAACTGGTTATGTGTTTTTCACAGGCAATGCAGCATTCACATGGAGCTCGAAGAAACAACCGATCGTGACATTATCAACATGCGAAGCAGAATACGTCGCTCTCAATTCATGCATGACACAAGCGATTTGGCTAAGACGCTTAATGGAAGAACTACACTTTCCACATAAATAGCCAACTCAAGTCAACGTGGACAACAAGTCAGCAATTGCATTAGCGAAGAATCTCTTGTTCCATGAACGAAGTAAACACATCGACACTCGATTCCACTATATTCGAGAATGTGTTTTAAGTAATCAAGTCAAGTTGAGCCATGTGAAGACAGAATAATAAGTTGCTGACATTTTCACAAAAGCACTCAAGTTCAAAGAATTCAAAAAGCTAAGATCTAAGCTTGGACTACATGAATTACAAGTTTAAGGGAAAATGTTAAAACGTAAACTTGTCATTTAATTCTCTCGAAGTAATGCATCCGTTGGAAGACAAAGTGCCGCTTCGAATGTGAAGCAACGTATCAGTGAAGCAACAACACCTCGGTTAAGATTTTGATATTTAATGTTGTAATAAATGTAAGGGATGCAAGTCGAGCTTCCTTCCCTCGCCTTCTTTGTCGCCATTTTCCTCTGCTTCTTAGGGTTTATACTTCGGAAAAGATCGCGCGGGCATAGTAAGTCACGGGAAGCAGTTCCTTTTCCACCGGGGCCGCGCAAGTGGCCCATCATCGGAAACCTTCACCTCCTCACTGGCGGCTACACCCAGCGCACTCTCGGCAGCCTAGCGCACGTCTACGGCCCTCTAATGCATCTCCGGATGGGGCAGGTGCACGTTAGAGCGTTTTTCTTTTCTTTTTTTTTTAAAAAAAAAAATCTGAAAATTTTATAATTCAAATGTAAAAGCGTTCTCTAAATTTTTGGGTTGAACTTGAACTTGATTTGATTACTTATCAAGGTTGACTTCATCGTCGCCTCATCGCGCGAAGCTGCGGAGGAGATCCTGAAGCACCAGGACATGAACTTTGCCTTTCGGCCTGAGTTGGCATTTGGAAAGATCTTGGTTTATGGTGGTATCAGCGTCGCCTTGTCGCCCTACGGCAGCTATTGGAAGCAGATGAGGAAGATCTACGCCTTGGAACTAATGAACATCACGCGAGTGAAGTCCTTTTCCTCGATTAGGACGGCGGCTGTTCTCAGTTCGATGCGGCAAATCCATGATGCGGCGAATGGTCAAACTCCCGTCGCGTTCTCCGAAATGGTGATGTCGATGGTCAACCTCATTATGATGCGAGCGGCGGTTGGCGAGGAAGCCATGCAGAAGCAACGCAATTTCCTGTTCCTAGTTAAGGAAGTAGTCAATCAAGTCGATAGTTTAGCTATCGAAGATCTTTTCCCGTCCTTAAAGTTCATGGACGTGCTCGTCGGCACTCGGTTTAAGCTGCAGCGAATTCATCGCCAGCTCGATAGCGTCTTTGATAACTTGATATCGGCGCATCAAGCAGACAGGGACGACCAAACCAAGATCACCATGGAAAATATACTCGACGTCCTTCTACGACTCAAGGAGCAAGGCGACTTTGAATTCCCAATCACACTGGAAGTCATCAAGGGATTTATCTTCGTACGTATTAACAAGTTTATATAAATCTGTTTCCAAATAAGTAATTACTTCTTCTCTCCATATCTGTTGTCGTTGATGTTGTTATTTATCACATTGAGTTACATCGTACATTTGATATCTTGTTTTATCACAGTTTATTGATACAGTACTATATCTGTTGATTCCTACTTAACCTTTTTGGGCTAACTCTCTTTGCTTTGCTTCAGGTAAGGAAGTTACTCCTGATGCTGGTGAGAATTAGATCTAGAGCTGACCTGGACCTTGGAGTTGATATCAGCACCTGATAGATAGTTAGAGTTGTTTGTGCTGATATGTTTTGATTCAGTTGGTGGATATAATGTTGGTATTTTTGATTGATCGAGTGTATCGATCTTTTGGTATGGTATTCTGATCGATCAGTTTCATTTTGATTTCGATTCTGATCGTGTTCTGTATAGTTGCTGATGATGTACATTATATGTTTTGATCGTATCAGTTAGTTTGATTTTCTTATAGCGATTGTGGATATACAGGTTACGTTGTTATAAATTTTTGATTAGTTTATAGAAGGGAGGCTGTTCTGTGGGTTTGTATTTATCGTTCTTCACGAGCAATTTACTAACCTAGGCTCGGTTATTACTCGTTTGGGCGCGACACCTTCTTTTAGGAATTAAGTAGGGCCACTAAAAAATTTTCCCAGCATAACCGGTATGTGTTCTTTTCAGTATTGGCCAGTAGATCTGTCCATATCGATGTGCCGGTCTTCTAAAACCAAGTATCTCTTTCACAGCGGCGTTGTTGACTATACCACCGCTCCAGAAAAAATGAAGAAGAGATGCAGCTCAGAGTGAATTATTGGTACGTTTTATTTTTCCACGGGAGACAGATCGCAAGGGAGATCACACCTCATACGACTATAAAGGAGCCGACGGATGAACCACTGGAAGTCGTAAGATATCCCACTTCACCATGCAAGTCGAGCTGCCTTCCCTCGCCTTCTTTGTCGCCATTTTCCTCTGCTTCTTAGGATTTATACTTCGGAAAAGATCGAGCGGGCATAGTAACTCACGGGAAGCAGTTCCTCTTCCACCGGGGCCGCGCAAGTGGCCCATCATCGGAAACCTTCACCTCCTCACTGGCGGCTACATCCAGCGCACTCTCCGCAGCCTAGCGCACGTCTACGGCCCTCTCATGCATCTCCGGCTGGGGCAGGTGCACGTTAGAGCATTTTTCTTTTCTTGTTTTTTCTTTAAAAAAATGGAAATCTTACAATTCAAATGTCAACGCGTTGTCTAAATTTTTGGGTTGAACATGAACTTGATTCGATTACTTATCAAGGTTGACTTCGTCGTCGCCTCATCTCGCGAAGCTGCGGAGGAGATCCTGAAACACAAGGACATCAACTTTGCCTTCCGGCCTCAGTTGGCGATCGGAAAGATCCTGGCATATGGTGGTATAAACGTCGGCTTCTCGCCCTACGGCAGCTATTGGAAGCAGATGAGGAAGATCTACGCCATGGAACTAATGAACACCACGCGAGTGAAGTCATTTTCCTCTATCAGGGAGGCAGCTGTTCTCAGTGCGATGCAGCAAATCCATGCTGTGGCGAAAGGCCAAACTCCGGTCGCGCTCTCCGAATTGGTGATGTCGACGGTCAACCTCATTGTGATGCAAGCGTCGGTCGGCGAGGAAGCCACGCAGAAGCAACGCAATTTCCTGTTCCTAGTTAGGGAGACACTCAGTCTCCTCGATCATATCTCTATCGAAGATCTTTTCCCGTCCTTAAAGTTCATGGACGTGCTCGTCGGCGCTAGGTGCAAGCTGCAGCGACTTCATCGCCAGCTCGATAGCATCTTCAATGACTTGATTGCGGTGCATCAAGCAGACAGGAACAACCAAACCAAGAACACGAGGGAAAATATACTCGACGTTCTTCTACGACTCAAGGAGCAGGGCAACTTTGAATTCCCAATCACACATGAAATCATCAAGGCATTTATCTTGGTACGTATTAACAAGTTTATATAAATCTGTTCCAAAATAAGTAATTACTTATGCTATCCATAGGAGGCATTTGTTGGCGGATCAGAGACCTCAACAGCTATCATCGAATGGGCCATGGCAGAGATGATGAGGAACCCGAAGATAAGAGAGAAAGCACAGCAGGAGATGAGGCAAGCGCTTAAAGGGAAGACCAGGATAGAGGAGAGTGATATTGAGGAGCTTCGTTACTTCAATCAAGTGATCAAGGAGACTCTAAGGCTTCACGGACCAGCTCCCCTACTCGTGCCGAGAGAGTGTAGGGAGACATGCCAAGTACTGGGATATAGAGTGCCGGCGAAAACTCGAGTGCTCCTTAACGCATGGGCTCTAGCACGAGACACGCGATATTGGGGGCCCGATGCCGAGAGCTTTGATCCTGAGAGGTTCGCTGATAGCGCCATTGACTATAAAGGATTCGACTATGAGTACTTGCCCTTTGGGTCTGGGCGGCGAGTGTGCCCTGGGATGACTTTTGGACTAATGTCTGTACAAGTTGTGCTTGCTAATCTCCTCTTCTACTTCGATTGGCAACTTCCCGATGGAATGAAGCCAGAAGAACTTGATATGGTAGAGAATGCTAAGTTAAGCAGCTCCAAAAAGTCACCTCTCTTCTTGCTTGCGACCCCTCGAATTCCTCTCCCTATTCAAGCAGTTTGATGCAACCGCCCTACTATGTATTACTCTCTTTTTCTCTAGTCTCTCTAGTCCTGCAATCTGTGTACGCTAGTAATAAACCTATGCACACACGATAGTGATGCAGATCACAACTCAATCTTCTATTCAGCCTGGCACGATGACCACGTCCACGTTATGTAAACTTTTACTTTCACTTATCCATATTTTTCGATTAAACACATTTTTGGTGCCTGAATCACTCTCTTTCCGGGGATACGACAAGCTTGAGTCAAACTTCATTTGGATAGTTGACTATCATTTACACGGTTATGTCTCTTGCTCCTTATGGAATTCAAATTATCTTCATCGCTTGGTAATTTTATCTACCACTTTCCACTGACCTGATGTCTCCCTTCTCATTAGCTGATTGTGCCGGGGTTTTATTGCTTAATTATATTTAATTATATTTACCACTTTCCACGGTTATGTCATTATTTGCTCGAATCGAGCTACGTGTTTTGTTGACGGTGTGGCGCTAGAACGTGGTTGCATGAACTAGATATTCTATGCCTGTTATTGTGGTTCAACATACTGGTGTGGAAAGTAACTGGATATGAGCTCAAATTCTATTATTTTCTATTATTTTTTTCCCATGGTAAAAAATTTAGTTCACGATGATATTAATATTATTAGATAACTTAGAGTGCACAAATTATCATAGTAATTTTTTTTCAAACTGTTTAGATAGTAAAATTGTCATTCTTCTTATCTTCTTGTGTAAAGGGTATGCTGAGGCAATTTTTTCAAAGATCAACGTCTCACAAATACAGTCACGATCAATTGGTCTTATCCCGCACATTTTCGTCAAACTTGATTCAGTCTCGATCCCAATTCCCCCTAACGATAGGGGCTCCCAGCAACATGACAAACAATCATCATGATTGTCTAGACAGCGAGAACAGTAGTCCGGCTCGGTTTGTTCGCTGAGTCAGCTCGTCCTCCGTCCTCTGTATGCTGCCCGGTCCGAATCTGCGACTACAGTTTGAACCGACGTGTAGTCAAAGTACCGCGTGCCTTTTATATAAATAGTCTTAAGGCTATCATCACTTAGGTGCTTACTTAAGATTGAAGAATGATGAAATTAACTAGTAAACATTTACTATGACAAAGCCTTTAAGTTGATTCATACAGATTTCCCCTTCAAGATCCTCTAAGAGAAAAAACAAGCTATTTTAATATCTATTTAGTGAATTTTAAAATTATAGAAAAAAGTTTACAAGTGAAGGATACTAATTATTATAATTGTTGTTAATAACGTGTAGGTGTCAATGTAATCTGTGCTAGCCTTTTGTCGAAAATCTTAAACAATCAATTATGTCTTAAATTTTTCTAAAATTCCATGTTCACATAGTTTTTACTTATAGACCAAGTTGCGCCCTATACTTTTATAACTGAAAGGTAAATTAGCCACTATCCAAGTATTATTTCTAATTATTATTTTTTTGTCTCTTTAATTAAATATGTAATAAAGTCATCAGTAAAATCTTTTATTTGATCTTTTTACTCCTTGGTTTAGCCATTATATGTTCATTGTTTAAAGAGAAAGGGAGTTTAAATTGTAATGAGTATCTTATAAAATGCAATGAGTTTAACTAAGAATCATTATGTGTTATAATATAATCAGTATCTTATAAATATAGCACCAATAATTTTAAGAATCATTTTCTTTCTATTAGGTTAAGATATATTTACTTTAGTTAAGCACATTGAGCATTTTTAAGAATTTTTAATTGGATTTATATCCTTTCTATAATTCATAAAAAGTTATAGACTTATTTTTAAATGTGATGTTATTTTGAATCAAGTAGAGTAAAGAAGAATTTCTCCCTCACAAGTTGTAGGAGCACTAGAATTATGTAGCATGGTATTAATTAAGTCTAATAATGTTTTTAGGGTCAAACATGCTAAGTGGCACAACTGGGTGCATAATGAAATTATCCAATCAACCTTAAAATTGTAAGGCTTTTCTATATTTCTGAGTTCTAACTTCAAATGAATGTAAGCATTCATGGAAAATTAATTACCCCTAAATATATAAATGAGGGTATCTTATTAATTATCCACTATCCAAGTATTATTTCTAATTGATATTTTTTAATCTCTTTAATTAAATATGTAATAAAGTCATCACTAGAATCTTTTTGTGTTTGATATTTTTACTCCTTGGTTTAGCCATCATATGTTCATTATTTAAAGAGGAAGGGAGTTTAAATTGTAATGAGTATCTTATAAAATTTAATGAGTTTAACTAAGAATCTTTGTGTTATAATATAATGAGTATCTTATAAATATATCACCAATAATTTTAAGAATCATTTCTTTGTATTAGGTTAAGATATATTTACTTTAGTTAAGCCCATTGAGCATTTTTAAGAATTTTTAATTGGATTTATATCCTTTCTATAATTCATAAGAAGTTATAGGCTTATTTTTAAATGTGATGTTATTTTGAATGAAGTAGAGCAAAGAAGAACTTCTCCCTCACAAGTTGTAGGAGCACTAGAATTATGTAGCTAATAAGTTTTCAGGGTCAGAAATGCTAAGTGGCATGACTGGGTGCATAATGACATTATCCAATCAACCTTAAAATTGTAGGGCTTTTCTTTATTTCTGAGTTCTAACTTCAAATGAATGTAAGCACTCACGGAAAATTAATTACCCCTAAATATATAAATGAGGGTATTTTATTATGATGTCTCTATAAGTAATAAGCGATCACATATGATTTAATTAATGGTTAGATAATAATAAAATTATAAATATTTAGCTTGAACATCGCTTATCAATATTTATATAACTTAATATAGACAAAGATATATGCAGAATAATTATTAGTCATGATTTGATATTAATTATCTCACACTTTAATAAATATTTGATTTATAAATAACTTATGAATATTTATAAAAATTTTAAGAATAATCATCGGCCAAGAAATGACTTAATAGTAATATGTCCTAATTTAATAAATATTTAACTTAGAAATGACTTATGATTATTTATCTTATGTTATACCAAAATTTTTAGAATAATCATTGGCATAAAAATGACTTAATAATAACAATATGATGATTTGACAATTATTTAGCCTAAAATGATTTGTGAATAGTCATCTAATTTAACATGAGAAATTTGAAAATGATTATTTGCCTCAAAATAACTTAATAAAAATTATCGCATAATTTAGTAATTTAATTACTGACATAAAGGTAACAATATAATAATAATTACTCCATTCAATGCTTAATTTTTTTTAAAAAAGCTTGGGGAATAATTATTAGACTAAAAAATTGCTTAATAACAATTATTTTGTTTAATATAACAGAATAGAATTAATTAATTTATGTATATGTGACTAGAGAAGATGAAACAATTACGTGGCAGGGTTACTGTCACGCCTGGGCGAAAAGCCAGCTATCCATAGCTGAGGGTTTCTAATGAGTAACAATATTGATAGGAACCAAAAAACTACAACAATCATATATCACTTATTAAATAAATAATCCAAACTTAACATCAAAAATTTTATAACACAATCTTTAAAATATACTATCCAATATATAAACAAATCAACTGAAACAAGAACTAAAATTACTATCTCAACTTGGGGCTAGTATATAGCTATCTACTTTATCCCTCCTAGAAGCTAACTCAGTACCTGGAAGAGAAATAAGGGAAGTTAGCAAAAACGCTAAGTAGGAATCAACAAAATGGTGAGTGATCAAATAACATGATAATACAATAACTGGAACCACGATATATGTCAGAAATAAATAATACAAAAAATATCGTGTAAATCATTAAGCTTGGCCAACAGATCTCAATAATGAGCCGCACTCCTTTTTAGAGTATTTCCACTGTAGCTCACACAGTGGAACAACTATCCTAAACAGCCCGGTAGTGTTGCGTCCAACACCTGGCATCCGTAGTATTGTCCGAAGACAACTGGCGGTACCCTAACCGGCAACCATACAGCCCGATATAATCGGTAACTATATATCACACATACGGTGGCCACTGGAGATAAATCATTCATTCCAGAGGTCAATGTGTCACGACTTAACTACACAGATACACAACTGTTCCACCATACTTGATAAGTATCCGCAAGTGCACGGATTTATCGAAGTAATAAAAAAGATATCGTTCCCAACGAGGACTACGTAGCTAAGTACTGACTTCTTGATATGTTTGAATTTAGGCGGAATCAATCTTTGGTTGTTCTAACTTCTACGCACGACACAAACTCAGAAACAGCTTTTAAGGGACTTGATTTCTAAAATATCGGGAATTCATGGGTTTGCCACACTGATAAACATGAATCATGTAAAAATAACTCAGTCAATAAACTTATCTATCATGAAAGGTACTTTTCCTCTTGTACATTCTACCTCCTCTCGGAGCGTAGTACGGTATTCAATCAGGTCAACTCCCTACTCTCGTGACAGTTAACCTAATTAAACCCCTTGAGTTCTATGAAAAGTAGGTTAATTCCTTCAGACTAATCTGAACTACTCTCGTGATCGGATTCGTAGGTTTAATCGAAATAGATCAGACGTTAGTGATTCACCTCTCGGTCCTTCTCGCAACGTCTAAGGCGTAAAGTTACTTGGCCAAGGTAAATTACGGGATACATGCAATTTCAATCAAATCAGAATGATAAATTTATATTAAAAGAGCAGAAGTATAATTCGATCCATGCAAATCAGTGGGCTATGCCCAATTAATCCCGAAAAGGTATCTACTCGCTCATATTGTCAAGAAAATACATGTTTTTTTTGAACAAGAAAGATCTCTTAAATCGCAAAGAAATCACAGAAAGAACGATGAAACCGTCTTCTCCTCGATCTGGAGATGAAGATGAATGGATCAATCATCGAATTTGTGTGGAATCTCGCCAAAATCTGCTTTGAAATCAAGTTGTCACCCTCGTCGCCGCCGCCGCTAGTGTTCATCCCAAAAGAACCCCCAATCCTCCAAAAATCTCATCTTTTATAGTTGGACCGGTTTAGAACTCATCAAGGAACGGTTCTGCAAACTTTGGTTCAAATCAGGTTTGAATCGGGTGAGAAACGAGTGAAAAACTCGTCAGGCGGAAGCTTTCATGGTCGGTGATGAAATCACGACTGAAGCCGTAAATATCTCTATGTGTATATCCCTTTGGTCACAGAAACTTTTATGGCTCGTGATGGATTCACGGGTTCGGCCATGAATATTTCTGTTCATTACAACACTTAGCCGATTTTCATCCTCTGCTCGAACGCAGAATTACGACCGACTCAAAATTACGACCAAGGCCGTGAATGTTGCGTTCTTCACTATTTTCGCTCCAAATTTGACGTAAAGGCACATGATTTCCTCGGGAATCATAATATGGTCTCAAAACTCTCAAAATTCATCATTTTTACGCCAATTTACCTACATTTTCATAAAAACTAGAAAAAGTGAATATTCTATGCAAAGTGAAGTAAAAACATTAAAAATTGCGTAAAATCATTCAATTAAGCTCAAAATATGATCTAAAACATATGCAAAAACATGGTGTAAATGCAACGCATCAATACTCAAATGTCAATATATCAGATATCTCAATTGTAGTTTTATTAACCATGTATACAGAAACAAAATATGACCAAATGAATAAGATAAATGAGGTCAACCAAATTTTTAGAAATAAAGCAAGCAGACAAATCAAATAGATATTGGTGTCAATCAATTCTAATATATGCATCTAACATTAAATCAAAGGAATAAGCAATGAATCCTACATGTCATTGACACTATAACAAAAGAGTAGGGAAAGATTCCTACCTCAAGTGCCGATATCCTGAATCCCTCTGAAATCAAAGTTATCTTCCTTTCTTCGCAGAATAATTTAAATAAAATATCTGTCATTATCCATCAAATGTATCAATCCCTAACTTTATAACCCCAACCTTTAATTTTCTATTTTAAATCAATCTTATCCAAAATTACTATCATATAAAATTTTCCCCAAAACAAAAAATTAAGTTTTACTAATTTATTTGCTAAAAAAAAATTAAAATAAATAAATCAAATCTTACCTCTGTGTGAGGCTCAATGCACACGGCACACCACACAGAGTTCGACGCGGACATCGTTTGTCGCTAAGACGACTAACAGCGCTCGCCACCGGAAGAGGGAAAGATGCCGACACTGGGGGAGAAAAGATCCGCCGGCAAGAGGGGACGAGTCACCAACGCCTAGAGAGGAAGTAAGCGTCGCCTCAGCAGGGGAAGGTTCCCTGCCGCTGAGAACAGAGGAAGAAGGAGGCTATGCTGGAAGAGGAAAACTTACTGCTGCTGAGAGGGGAGAAGCTCTTAGCCGCCATCCAGAAAAGGATGAGTTTCTTCTGCCGACAGAGAAAGGAGGTGCAGGCTGTATTCACCGCAGAAATCGTCGCCCGATGAAGAGAACTTGCCGCCGCCGCTGGACCCCCGCACGCGTCCAGAACCTTCTTCGACTGCAGATGCCGCACCAAGGGGAGATGGAGACGACACCGGCACCTCTTCCCATCTCCGCCGGATGCTCACGCGGTTGCTGCTGGGTACGGACGCTTGCTGCCGAAGGAGAAGACGTGAGCAAAAGTGCAGGCGGCAGCAGCGTTCGAAAGAGAAGGGAAACAGAGGAAGCGTGCGGTGCACGAGGTAAGAAAGAGAAAGAGCGATTAGGGATTAATGAATAGGTTTTAAAATTAGGGATAGGTTTAGGGTATATTTATAGGGAATTAAGGGAGGATTAGGATATTATTTATAGAAAATTTCAAATTTTAAAATTTAAATAAATCTAATTATTTATAAAAAAAGTTAAGGTTATAACAGTTACTCCATCACCCACATAGCTTGATAGAAGGATAAGAGTTATTTAACTTGCCATGCTAGAAAGGGTGGTGGCAGATGGAACATAACCGTTACCTTGATTTTATTTAAATTTTTGTATGTGCACCACCATCGCACTAAACTTTAGGCTGTGTTCGATTTGAGGGAAGGAAAAAGGGAAGAAATTGAACCGAAAGAAAAATTAAAGGAAAGAAAAAAATTTTAGGTGGTTCTCACATAATGGACGTTGCCTCCCTTGATGAAACAAAAAATCAGAGTAACGATGTTGGCCGAGGCGTGGGAGCATGGAGGCAATAGCAGCGGGCACTAGCTCGGCTGGAGGCAGCAAGCCTAGCTGCAAGCTCAAGGGAGGATTGCCAGTGTGGGAGGCAGAAAGCTCGGAGGGTGCGAGTAGTGTGCTTGGCAGTGGCGACGGCTGGTGCGAGGTTGGCCGGGGGGTGGGAGCAGGGAGGCGACGGCAACGAGCATGAGCTCGGTGGGAGGCAGCAAGCCTGGCCGCAAGCTTGGTAGGGAGGATCGGCGGTGTGGGAGACAACAAGCTTGGAGGGAGACAGCAAGCTCAAAGGCGAGCAACAAGCTTGGCAACAATGAGGTTGGTGCGAGCTCAGAGGGAGCAGCGAGGTTGGCTAGGGCGTGGAAGCAGGGAAGCGATGGCAGCGAGCATGAGTTCAACGGGAGGCAGCAAGCTTGGTCGCAAGCTTGGCAGAGAGGATAGGCTGCGTGGGAGGTAGCAAGTTCGGAGGGAGACAGCACGGTTGGAGGCGGGAGGCAGGAGGCGGAGGCGGACACGAGCTCCGCGAGAGGTGGGAGGCGGGGAGTTCATCGGTGCCGGGGAGGAGAGAGAGGGAAGAAGGAGGGCAGCACCGGCAAGGGGGGGGGGGGGGGGGGGGGGGGGAAGGAGGAGGGCGATGCCGACAAGGAGGGAGAGGGAAGGACGAGAGGCAAGGCGAAGTGAGCAAAGTAGCCTTCGTTCGCGACATGATTTTTTGTTTCCACTCAATTCAGGCAGAAACATTTTTTATGAAAAATAAAGATATTTTTCATCCCCTCGATTTCTTTTTATTTATAGGAAATGACGGAAAACGTTGCTTTCGATTGGATTCCTTCCAAAAAAAACACAACTTGAGGTATATTTTTTTTTTTTTTAAATAGAGACCTGCTTAGAATCTAAGGGTCATCCATACTTTAAAAATATGAATCTTATATAAAATTTATTCATTTTTTTAGTAAATATGACAATAGAGATATGAGTCTTGTTTTACTTAATATTAAGGAGTGTGTTTTTATTGCGAGGATAAGCTTAAGATTTTTTTTTTTTTTTTTTTTTTTTTTGCCCGGCTTAAGACTTTTTTTTTCCGGCATAAGACTTAAGCAGGGAAGATAGCATACACAAATCTTAAGAAGGTACATGTCCTCCCTTTTTTTTATTCTTTCTCTCTCCAGCTCTTCGCCGCCGTCCACAATCCTCTCTTCGTGTTCCTTGTCGCCGTCTACAACGGGCGAAATACGACTACTGGATGGAGGAAGGGTGAGTCAAAGGTGGGGGACGTCGGCGGTAGTGGAGGTGGAGGTAAATCGAAGGGGTGGACGACTTCGCTAGTGCTCAGCTGGCAAAGGTGACGGCGGTGAAGTCGAAGGGCAGGGGAGTGGACGAGGGTAGTGGGTGGTGGAGGGGGTTCAGCAGGCGGAGCACGGAGACTGGATGGAAGAAGTGTGAGTGGGAAAAATAAAAAAATTATTAGGAAAAAAAACAGGAAGAATGGAAAAGTAAAGATATTTTGATTTTTTTTGTATTTGATTGGAGGTAAAAAAAATTTCAATGGAGAATATTAATTAATATTTTCATCCTAATTTTTTTTACACCCATGCTTTATAAATACTATAAAATCATTTAAAAAATATCAAATACCAAAGATTGATGCTGCCTTTTTTTTTTATAAAGAATTTCATATTTGCTGGTGATATCAAAGATTCAAATAATTGCATTCGAATAACTTGTTGGGCTCAATTACCACTAATTGGGCTTTAAATATTTTAAGCACAATAACACTTAGGGCTGAAATTTAAATGAGCACAATAATCCCACACAATAACACTATTGCAATTAATTGATAACCTACTCAATAATATGATGCAATGATAATTAACACAAGCAAATATCACCAATCGCTAAGACAATAATTTACGTGGAAAACCCTTCAATGTGAAGGGAAAAACCATGGGGTAATCAATCCAAAATGTTCACTAGCAAAATATAGAGTATCACAAAGTATTCTCCACTTAAGCTTATTGCCCTAAGCTTAAGTTACAATCCAATAGCAACACACAATTTGTTCTTCAAAGATAATAAACAATAACAAAGTTGAAAATAAGATAATAAAGGCTTATTTTCTTCCTTGCTATTCCTTGGATTATAGGCAAGCTTCTTCTGGCAGAAAAACTCGACAGCACTTTGGAGCTCTCGGCTTCAACACTCAAAATCGGAAGAACAGTAGAAAACCTTAAGTTACTCTCGCATATGTTTTCTACAGCAGCCGCAGCACACAGCTCTCGGCTTCAACAAGAAAGCTGGGAAAGAAAAGGGGAAGAAAACATTCGCTACTCTCGGTTATTCCCGCAGCCACACTCTCTCGGCTTCAAAAGCAAAAGCAAGACACATTAAGTCACCCTAACCCAAAAGAGATTAGTAGCCATTTGATTAAGTGAGGTGGCAGCATCACCACCATTCAAGCAAAGCCAAGTGAACGTGAGCCGTAAAGAAACATTAATAAATAAAAGAAGCAACGCATAGGGAAAAGTAAGCAATAGTAAACAAATGGGGTGGACCCCACTTGAACTAAACCAAGTCCAACGTAACTATCATAATTTTTTTTTTCTAAACAAACAAATTGATTTATTTTGGAGCTGTGCCGGTCTTCTAAAACTGATACTGATCTGTCCATATCGAAGTGCCGGTCTTTTAAAACCAATTATCTCTTTCACAGCGGCGTTGTTGACTGTACCACCGCTCCAGAAAATGAATAAGAGATGCAGCTCGTACTGAATTATTGGTACGTTTTATTTTTGCACGGGAGACAGATCGCAAGGGAGTTCACACCTCATCCGACTATAAAAGAGCCGACTGATGAACCACTGGAAGTCGCAAGATTTCCCACTTCGCCATGCAAGTCCAGCTGCCTTCCCTCGCCTTCTTTCTCGCCATTATCTTCTGCTTCTTAGGGTTTATACTTCGGAAAAGATCGAGCGGGCATAGTAAGTCACGGGAAGCAGTTCCTCTTCCACCGGGGCCGCGCAAGTGGCCCATCATCGGAAACCTTCACATTCTCACTGGCGGCCACATCCAGCGCACTCTCCGCAGCCTAGCGCACGTCTACGGCCCTCTCATGCATCTCCGGATGGGGCAGGTGCACGTTAGAGCGTTTTTCTTTTCTTGTTTTTTTTTGTTAAAAAATGGAAAATTTATAATTCAAAAGTCAACGTGTTCTCTAAATTTTTGGGTTGAACTTGAACATATTCGATTACTTATCAAGGTTGACTTCGTCGTCGCATCATCGCGCGAAGCAGCGGAGGAGATCCTGAAGCACCAGGACATCAACTTTGCCTTTCGGCCTGAGATGGTGTTCGGAAAGATCGTGATTTATGGTGGTATCAACGTCGGCTTCTCGCCCTACGGCAGCTATTGGAAGCAGATGCGGAAGATCTACGCCACGGAGCTATTGAACACCACGCGAGTGAAGTCTTTTTCCTCGATCAGGGAGGCAGCTGTTCTCAGTGCGATGCAGCAATTCCACGCTGTGGCGAATGGTCAAACTCCCGTCGCGCTCTCCGAAATGCTGATGTCGACGGTCAACCTCATTGCGATGCGAGCGGCGGTCGGCGAGGAAGCCACGGAGAAGCAACGCAAGTTCCTGTTCCTAGTTAGGAAGTCACTCAGTTTTGTCAATAGTATGGCTATCGAAGATCTTTTCCCGTCCTTTAAGTTCATGGACGTGCTCGTCGGCGCTAGGTTCAAGCTGCAGCGACTTCATCGCCAGCTCGATAGCGTCTTCGATGACTTGATTGCAGACAGGGACGGGCAAACCAAGAACACGAGGGAAAATATACTTGACGTTCTTCTACGACTCAAGGAGCAAGGCGACTTTGAATTCCCCATCACACTAGATGTCATCAAGTCATTTATCTTGGTACGTATATACACGTTAACACGCTTACATAAATCTGTTCCCAAATAAGAAAGTAACTACTATTTCTTTCCATAGGAGGCATTTATTGCCGGATCAGATACCTCAGCAACTGTCATCGAATGGGCCATGACAGAGATGATGAGGAACCCGAAGATAAGAGAGAAAGCACAGCAGGAGATGAGGCAAGCCCTAAAAGGGAAGACCAGGATAGAGGAGAGTGATATTGAGGAGCTTCGTTACTTCAAACAAGTGATCAAGGAGACTCTAAGGCTTCACGGACCAGGTCCCCTACTTATTCCGAGAGAGTGCAGGGAGACATGCCAAGTACTGGGATATAGAGTGCCGGCGAAAACTCGAGTGCTCGTTAACGCATGGGCTTTAGCACGAGACACGCGATATTGGGGGCCCGATGCCGAGAGCTTCGATCCTGAGAGGTTCACTGATAGCTCCATTGGCTATAAAGGATTCGACTATGAGTACTTGCCATTTGGGTCTGGGCGGCGAGTGTGCCCTGGGATGACTTTTGGACTAATGTCTGTACAAGTTGTGCTTGCTAATCTCCTCTTCTACTTCGATTGGCAACTTCCTGATGGAATGAAGCCAGAAGAACTAGATATGGCAGAGAGTGGTAAGATCAGCATCAACAAAAAGTCACCTCTCTTCTTGCTTGCGACCCCTCGAATTCCTCTCCCTATTCAAGCAGTTTGATGCATCAGCCCTACTTTGTATTACTCTCTTTTCCCTAGTCTTTCTAGACCTGCAATATGTATACGCAATGAATAAACCTATGCACCCTGGACAGTGATGAATATTATAAGTCAATCTTCTATTCGGCTTGGCACTATGACTATGTTCACCTAATGTAACTAATTTTAGTTATCTATATTTTTCGATTAAAGATATCGTTTGGTGTCTGAATCACTCACTCTTTCCCGGGATATGATAATTTTAGTTTGGATACTTTTTCTTTCATTTGATTGCATAATTTTCCATCACTATTTAACTTGCACCCTTCGTCGGTATCTTGTTAAATGCACTAGTGTGAACTTGAGTTTTGTAACTTAAGTGGAAAAAAAAAAAATCGTTGAACCATTGAATTATGATTAATTGAACAGAATCGAATTGATTTTGTGATTAGTTGAGTCGTACAATTCTTAAGTGTAATTTTCTACCCATGAATCAGTTATCAATTTGAAATTTTACCTACCGTCGATTAACCAATCGAATCCATATATAATATATTTTTATATAAAATATTTATTTATATATAAAAATAATTATATTTATATAATTTACTGATAATAGATGATTAATTAAAAATATTTATATTTATTTATTTTAAATTAATTTTAATTTTTTTTATATAAAAATATATAATTAATTAAAAATTAATAATTATCAATCAATCGAAAAATCGATTAGGAACCGAATCTTGCGATCGATTCGATTCTATTTGGAAAAACTGCTCTGCACCCCTAGCGGACAGAGTGGAAAGCAACCTCGTGTTCACTAATCGAAGATCCACGTCTTACAAATGTAGACACGATAAATTGATCACTAATGATGATTGTGATCACAGGGGAAGATCACAAGATCATTGCAATATATGCGTAGATGATCCAGAGTATTGTCACTACACTGATCTCAATGAGTTACCTCACCGGCTAGCTGAGATCCGGCGCTTCTTCGAAGATTGTATTGCTTTAGCGATAGTTTGAGCTGGACGAACAATGCAGACCCTTAATGTGTGGTATAGATTAGAAAAATGAGAACAAACAGGTTGCTGTGGATGAATTCTTACCTGCAGAAACTGAAGCCATTCAGTACTCCATGTAAGCCTAATTTTAAATCACCATTTAACAATCAACAGTACATAACAACATCCGGGATCCGGCGAGCGAGCTGGATATCCTTGGGCATGATAGTCACCCGTTTCGCGTGGATAGCACAGAGGTTGGTGTCCTCAAAGAGACCGACGAGGTACGCCTCCGCCGCCTCCTCTAGAGCGGCGACGGCAGAGCTCTGGAAGCGGAGATCAGTCTTGAAGTCCTGCGCGATCTCACGGACAAGGCGCTGGAAGGGCAACTTCCGGATCAGCAATTCCGTGCTCTTCTGGTACTTACGGATCTCCCTCAGAGCAACACTACCGGGCCGGAATCGATGGGAAAAAGGTCCTGCGCAGGGACCTTGAACATCAAGATCCGGAGAAGGATCTCAATTTAGAGGTCCATATGGTTTCAAAAAATATATATATATATATCACGATGATGTACTCGTTGAGAGTTATCCAATGGTACTCAAATTATTGCGAACAACATTTTATATAAGGAGAAAAAAAAAATTGAGACATATAATAGAATCTGTGTTAAAGTAAATTCTACTATACTTCTAGATTTTTTTTTTCTCCTCTCATATAAGATGTTGCAACAATTTGGGTACCATTGGATAGCTCTCAATGAGTACATCATCATGGTATTTTATTATTTTTTTTTGAAATCATATGGACCCCTAAATTAGGATCCTTCTCCGGATCTAAAATGAAGGGACCCTGCGCAGGACAAAACCATATGGGCTTCTTCACGCCGCCAGTGGCAGGCGCAAATTTCCTCGTAGCTTTAGGGCATGTTTGGGGTTACTGCCCCCCTTGCTTTTGCTGGGGCGTGCAGCAGAAGCAACATCAATCATGGGGTTTTGGGTTGCTTCCGCGGACAGCAGCAGCAAATATCTGCTTCTGCGGGAAGCTGATGAAATGCTGCTTTCCTCATCTACCATCTTCTCTCGCATACGCTGCACGACCTCGCCCGCCGTCCACCGCTGCAGCTCGTCACCGCCGCCGTTGATCCTCGGGCCACCGTCCATTGCAACTCCTCGCCGCCGTCCGCTGCGACTCGTGAGCCCGCCGTTTGCTGCAGCTAGGCGAGGTGTGTCCGCCGTGACTCCGAGCGACAGATTTGCGTCCAGCCGGTGTGTCCGCCTCCAGCCAGCGCGTCTGCCTCCAGCCTGTCATCCCCCTCCAGCCAACGCATCTGCCTCCAGCCAACCGTCCACCTCCAGCCAACCGTCCGCCTCCAGCTAGCGCGTCCGCCTCCAGCCAGCGCCTCCCCCCTTGGCCGATCGTCCGCCGCCTTCCCCTCCAGCGCACGCTGCTCTCCTCGCGTCGCGCATCCGTCTTCCGCAAACGCGATTAAAATTTAAAACTCTAAAAGCAAACTAATATTTATTTAACTAATTATTTATTTATTTATTTAACTAATTATTTATTTATTTAACTAATTATTTATTTAGGACAAATATTGAACCCTAAATTTTATAATTATTTATTTTCTATTATCATTTTCTCCTCAATTAACTTTTTATTTAACTAATTATTTATTTAATTTCTTTTCTCTATTTCTATAATTTTTATTTAGATAAATATCAATAAATTTTAAATTTTTTAGTATTATTTTATTTAGGATAAATTTTGTAGACTTTAGTATCTTTAACTTGTTTAGGATAAATATCAATGAACCCTAAATTTTATAATATTATTCTTATTTTTATAATTTTTACTTAGATAAATATCATACTCTACTTAATATTACAGCACAGCAATTTATTCTGCTTAGTAGTACAGTTATTAAACCAAACAATTAGATACTTTCCTAGCAAGCAGAAGTTAAAAACAAACTTTTCCAACCAGCAGAAGTAACCCCAAATTGGGCCTTAGTCGCTAGCTGCTTCCACGGAGCTTTGCCGCCTGTGGATTTCCTCGCTGTCTGCTTTGTCCTTGCCATTGAACTCACAGCTAAGCAACCAATCAGTAATACTGTATCGAGGCTAAGGGTCTCTGACTGAGAACAGCGGACCAAGGAAGTGTTTAAATAGAGAAAAAAATTAGGGCGCGAATTTGACAAACCTACTCGCGTGGAGCGGCGGGAGTGTTTTACAATTATAAGAGACCGTTAGATCTTATCAAATTATATGATTAAGATTTGATGGTGGCCGCAGACAGTGAGCAATCCGCGGGACTTGTTTTAACCACTCATTTTTTTGCCACGTTATATGTCACGCCCTAAATGAGCACTAACCTTGATAAGTTACCAAATTACTCGTGAAGCACGATAATTTAACCCACAGAACAATATATTTCCAGTAAAAACTGAATATGAAGTTCAGCTCAAAATAATAAATTCTGTATATCCATTATCACTATATAAAATATTTGTTTTGACGACTGTGAAAAATAGAAAATCAAATCACATGATCAGAACTAAGATCAACGAAAGCTAATCAAAACACCTAGATCAGAACAACCGATCGATCAGAATATCGAAACACGAATACATCATAATAAGGCCAACCACAGTTGATACTCTCAGCTCATACCCCAAGTACATCTCTATTTATCTACTCAGGTGTCAAGAACATCCACATGGTCTAGGTGGCCTTTATATTTAGCTATCGCCATCAACACAAACTCGCTACCTAGAAGCAAGAACAATAGAAGTTAGCCTAAAGAGCTAAGTAGGAATCAACAGATATGGTATCAAAGCATCAAATATCACTGATAACACAATTGGTAACATACAAGATAACTCCATGAGATAACTCAACGTGATATAAAGCAACACCAATCAAGTTATAAAACCACACATGCGTCGTGCAATCAAGAACAATGACCATATAATGCTTCATGACGAGCCCGCACTCTTATAAAGAGTGTTTCCACCGTTGCTCATACGATGGAACAACTGCCTCAATGATAGCTCAGAGGTGTTGCGTTCAACACCTAGGTAACCTTGAAAAATCCCGAAGGACTCCATCTAGGAAACCTACTAGCTGGCCCCATAGCCGTAAAATGGCATCTGGTATACTCCCTAATCCGCTGGCCTATAAGGCACAGCCCTGGCTAATCTCAGCCAGAAAAGATCATACTGTGGCACGACGAATCATACAACTGCCCAATGAGCCAAATATCACAACTATGTAATATATGGATCCACGGCTCAATAGCCCATATCAACTCAATCACTAACTCAAGAATAATATAACTACCATGCGACCCATGTAAAATCACACAAGCATCCATATGCATGAATAAAAGACAACACAAAGTGCAATGGATACAGAATCAAGATCAACCAATAGAGTTATAAGATATCATGGTATTTAGCAACTACTCAATAGAACACAACTAATACTGTGATTGAAAAAGTCAGGAAAAGATTCCTACCTGCCTCACAGTAGCGTTCAGTATATCTGAAACTCACAACCCTAAGACCACTCTGTCTCAACCTCCACTGGTATCACCCTATATCATAGAACCAACACATAACTACCACATCAACTGATATCTCTAATATCTACTTCCAAACCAATAGACACATATACCTATGTATACCCAAATATGTACATGCATAACTTCATACTATCGAGAACATGCAATAAGAACAAAGATGTGTCGTCTCACCTCGACGAGCCAACAACGACAACATAGCAGTGCGACAGCATAACACAGCACTTCAACCTCCAACTGAACAAGGATTGACAACGAGCATACGTACACCCCAGCATGTAAATGTGCTAGCAAACACCATGGCAACATCACCCGCTCCTGACAATGCTCACCAGCAACAAGTTGCTTGTGCTTGGTCAAGGTCAACATGACACTCGCAACACAGGTGAACTACAATAGCAATACCTACAACAATAGTAACACAATCAAAGAAATAACTAGGGTACCTAAACTGTTAAACCCCAGAAAAGCCTCACACCAACTAGGTTGTTGGCAACGACAGCACAACAAGCTGTGCGACAGCACAAGTACAGCAACAACGAAGTATAGTAGCAGGAGGCACGGCACAACTACAAACAACAAGTGCTACTGTGCAGCAGCAATCGGCGACGGCGGCCAAGGGCGGCAGACAACTGTAGGTGGTGCAACGATATTGCAGCACGCTGACACTAGAACAACGATAGCTAACAGCGGCACGACAGCACGACAACACGGCTGTAGACGGCATAGCATAGACAACCATGACGACGAGCAACACGGTAGCAGCAGGCAACTATGGCTATAGGCGATGGCCAATGGCAAAGCTAGCAACAGCTGCGTCTAGCAGCACAGCAGCAAACAGCGGGGCTGGCAGCAGCAGATGCAACCGACAACTATGGCGGGTCGGCTGGTGGCAGGCAGTGCAGCCATGCAGTGACCGGTGGCAAGAAGCATGGCTACAAGCGGTGGCTAGAAGCAACGCAGCTATAGGCAACGGCCGGAGGCACGACAGCGACAAGAGACGCAGCCAAGCGGCGACCAACGACGAAGAAGGGCAGACGGCCACGAAAATTGGGGAAAACCCCACAATCACATAGCCACGGGTTTGAATTGAAGCTTCCCCACAGCATGAAGGTCACCGGACTTCGACGGCGGCGCGGGCGAGTTCCGGCAAGGAAGAGGCATCACCGGCGCACACACACATGAAGAAGCCGTAGAGACGCTGCTGAAAGGGTCGCCCAACCTCACTCGACGAAGGAGGAGAGGAGGAGGCGGCTGGAGCATGAACGACGACGAATCGAGCGCCAGACACGAGAGGCGGAAAAGATGAATTTTGTTCATTTACCATTATACCCTTGTGGTAAAAACAAAAACATGGGTATCACATTATAAGCGATAGTCAGAAAAGCCAACTCCCCCTTTCGAGAAATGCTGATATTAGAGTGTAAACAAGCTATATCATATTTGGGTCGGATATGGCTTCTTCACTCATAAGCAGCTTTGCTGCAGAAATTAGACTATTAGAGCGAACATGGGAAGAGGAGCTATATCATATATGCTTTCATTTTTCTCTTTTTTTTTTCGGATGCAAATATGAGCTAGTGGGGTGGTTGCAACTGTTTCAATCCCTATAGGCTATAGATGGACAAGACAAGGATTTGTGGAGGAAAATTTCCATCCGACCACACAAACAGTGACAGTAGAGGAAATTTTGGACTTAAAAGCACTCTGAACATCCAACATGAGTGAGCTTTACCAAAACCTTAACCCCAGTCAAGAGTTTCCAAACACAAGGGATGGTCACAGATAGTATCAACGAAACAAAAAATATAGTGCCTGCTCAAATAGTGGAAAGGAAGAAAGCTGCATTGCCAGAATCTGCATGCTCTCAGAAGGTCAGCAGCAATGTGCCTCGGTTGGGTGTATTGCTTTCTTTCAAGGGGCATCATGCTGCCGAGTTTCAAGGAAAAGCCGTATGAGGCTACAACACCAAAGCACAAGCCTTCGCCTGGAGGAACTCCGAGTATGCAATTCATGCAGTATCCGAAACATGAGAATTCAATCATGTTCACCGACTACTCATGCTTGTCAAATCCTGATCAAGATCATGGGGCTTCTTTTGATCATTTCTCACCCTCCCTATCCTCGGCCTTCACATCGAGCACCACAACAACCAGCGAGAAGAATATGAAACAGGAGTATGAAAAGAAACATGGAATAGTAAATGCTCAAGACCTTGGAGAAATATCTGTAAGCTAGAAGGATCACCAGGCACGAAAGATGGCTGTGCGAAGAAGTCGGCGGGCGACAAGGACACACGGCTTCGGGCTCTTGCGGACGACGCGGGCAACGTGAAGGGCATGAGGCGGCTTCCTCTATAAAGGAAGCAGGTTGTCGATAGAGAAGGGGCATCTTCTCCATCATCAGTGGGTAGAGAACACCACCGGCGAGTGCTTCACCACCGAGAGCTTTGGGGAAAGCTTTGAGTGGCGAATGGCTTCGAGGGCGAGGTCGACAGAGAGCTTTGTAGTTGTCGACAGGGATCGACGACGAGGGAGGGTAAGAGGGCCGACGACGGCGGTCGTCGACGAGAGGCTTTGTACAAAAATCCGGGAATAAACGAAGCTTCTCTCCTTATCTTCCCGTGTTCCTCTGTTCTCCGGTCCGGCGATAGATTTCGGCAGCAGGAGGCTGCTAGGATTCCGGTCGACGGCGACAAGTCCGGCGGAAGACAGGCGGTCTTCCCAGCCGATCTCCCTCTCCGACTAGGTACTGAGCAGCGGCGGACGAGCGCAGCGGCGCTCGGCGGAAAAGAGACGCGGCGGCGTCGTAAACGGGACGAAGCGGGCGTTCGAATCCAAGCAGCTGACGTCAGCCGGACGAGGGGTCAAAATTGGCAGCAGTCAACGACGAAATCGAATTCGCGATTCGATTTCGAATTCGATTCAGCGGCCGACGCAAGCACGACATCAGCAACGCTATTTCGACGGTGAACGTGATTTTGACCAGAGTGAGGTAATATTTGATTTAGAGTTTTGGATTCTTGAAATTAGGGTTAGGGTTTTCGGATTTCTCCGTGCGACTTGTAATTTGGGGGTAACATCTGAGCGGGGAATTAGGGTTTCTTGTTTGGGAAGAAATTCTGTCGGGAAACTCTAGGTAGTTCACGTTCCGGTATTCCGCCGGACAACTCTGAGACAACGGATAAGTACCAATTAGCGTGACACTTAGCGCGCAGTCAAAGTACCGCGTGCCTTTCATATAAGTAGTCTTTAAGCAGGGGATGGAGGCGGAGGGGAAGTTGTCGTCTCTTCCTAGCACTCTTCTGGGAGCAGGATTCCTCAGCTGCCTTCTTTAATTTTTATTTAATTTTTTATTTAAGTTTTTTTTAAAAGAAATGATCTACTTATGATAATCTAGCCAATGGTATCAATATTGGGGTAGTTTAGATTATACACAATAAGAAATTACCCTAAACAGTATCGTATAAAAAATTCAAAAGAGTTTTTTATACGATAATGTTTAAGGTAATTTCTTATTGTGTATAATCTAAATTACCCTAATATTAATCTCATTGGATAGATTATCATAGGTAGATCATTGGATAGATTATCATAGGTAGATCATTTCCTTAAAAAAAATTTTAAAAAAATAATTTTTTTAAATAAAAATTAAAGGTCGCAGCCGAGAACCGGCAGCTGAAGAATTTTTTCCCTCTTTCGGTATGCATTTATCAATCCGCCCGGCCTCCACACCTTGCTTTCGAGGTGAACCCCTCCGTCTGTTCTTTCTTTTCCGACGCGTTAATGCAATCCTCTTTGATTTCTTCTTATTTGCACTTCCGCTGACATGTCGAATTTTAATTTAGGATTTAAATCTGCTCCTTGGAACCGTTGATTAGCTTCCGGAGGATTGTAGTGGCTTTTCGTTTTAGAATAGTCATTGGGCTAAAAATGACTTAACAACAATAATATGATCGTTTGGCAATTATTTAGCCTAGCAGTGACTTGTGAATAGTGATCTAATTTCACTTGGAAAATTTGAAAATTATTATTGGCCTCAAAATAACTTAATAAAAACTATCTCATAATTTTGTAATTTAATTACTGGCATAGAAGTAACATTATAATTAGTCCATTCAATGCGTAAATTCTTTTTAAAAATCTTGGGGAATAATTATTAGACTAAAAAATTACATAATAACAATTATTTTATTTAATATAAAAATTAGAATTAATTATTTTATGTATATATGATCAGATAAGATGATACAATTACGTGGCAGGGTTACCCTGTCACTCTCAGAGCTTGATAGAAGGATAGAGTTATTTAACTTAACATGCTAAAAATGTAAATCTTAAAATAAGAAGCAATTTGCAATATTTTTTATACAGTGGATTGTCATGAAATCGTACGGTCATTTGCTTATTACCAAATGATTTAAAAATACAAATCTTAAAATAATAATAAAATAACTTTACTTTAAAATTTATTTTTTTTAGTAAATCTGATGATAATCACGTGACTCAGGGCTTCAAGTGAAAGTCTGGATAAAAGTTTCAAGCAAACGGTGCCCCATCCACCATTCATTAGCACTTTCGGATGTGTGAATGCACACATTTATAAGTATTTTACGTTAAATGGATGGTAGATGACACCACTGTTGGAATAGTGGATCCGTTTTTAAGATATCTTCTGTTGGATGAAATCCATAATGAAAAAAATGAAAAGTACGATGAATCTAAATAAAAAGTTATCTAGATTCATCGTACTTTTCATCCTTTCTACCGTGACTTCTATCCAACAGAACATACCATTAAGTTTTGTTCTCAAAGTCCTCTCTACAAATTTTGCTTAATTTTAACGCCCTATTTTAAAGAAAGAAAAAAAATTATTAGGGAAAAAAAGAGAGAGGATAGAAAGTAAAAAATATATATTCTTTATATTTTTTTAGAGAGAAGAAAAATTTAAATAGAAGATTTTAATTGATATTTACATCACCCTAATCCTATTTTTTTTTACCCCCATGGTTTATGAATGCTATAAAATAATTAAAAAATATTAAATACCAAAGACTGAAGCTTCAATGACTGCCCTTATTTTTTTTATAAAGAACATCATATTTGCCTCTGATCTCAAAGATTCAAAGTTAGGGCATTCACATAATTATCATAATTTTTTTTCTAAACAAACAAATTAATTTAGTTTGGAGCTGTGTCGGTCTTCTAAAACAGGCACTGACAGATCTGTCCATATAGATGTGCCGGTCAAGTATCTCTTTCACGGACCGCTCTATAAAATGAAGAAGAGATATAGCTCAGAGTGAATTATTGGTACGTTTTTATTCTTCCTCGGGAGACAGATCGCAAAGAGTTCGCATCTCATCCGACTATTAAATGCTAAAAAATATTGATCTAATATTATTTTTTATTTATTAATTTAATAATCTTAATAATATTTTATAATGAATGTGAACGACGAGTTTATAAATAATCCACGAATTTATAGATCATGTAACCCATGAGTTTAAAAGAAATCATAATAGATAATCCTTAGTGAATTATAGATTCTATACCCGAAACTCATTCTACATAATGGGAGTAGTCTAGGATTTTTTTTTATTACTATATATATAGGGTAGGTCTCCACTTGCATCTCGATTATCTTGGTTTATACCGATTAAGAGCCGTCATATAAAGAGATAGCAAGTAGAAAATCTTCCCTCATGCTATAGATTAATTTAGACAAATAATTTCAGATAATCAAACGGCTTAATCAAATATGTGTTTACATGTTATTATAAATTTTTGCGTTCGGCTTACCAATATTTATATAGCTTAATATTCACAATATATATGCAATTTGGTATAAGATGTGAGATTAATTATTAGTCATGATGACTTGATAATAATTATCTTTTTTTTGGCAAGGTAAGTGATAATAATTATCTCATAGTTTAATACATATTCGACGTTGAAATGACTTAATAATAATATTTTATAATTTTATAAATATTTGACCAAGAAATTATTTATGACTATTTAACTAATTTTATATAAAAAATTTTAGAATAATCATTAGTCAAAATGGCCTAATAATAGAATGATGATGATTTGATAAGTATTTAAGCCTAGAAGTGGCTTGTGAATAGTAATCTCATTATGACGAAAGATGTGCGACTGGTGGAGGATAATCGCTCCCTTCATTTTTCCTTTACTTCCTCTAATCCTGTCCTTCCTTTTCTTCTCATCTGTCTTTCCTCTTTTCCGGTTCCCCTGGTAAACTGGCAATTAGGTATGTGTTGTTTTCCGCTAACTTGATTTTCAGTGCATTTAAGTATATGTTGTGCATTTACGTATGTGTTGTTTTCATTATTTGATCATGCTTGGTGTGATGCTCTCGGGATTTAGCACAAATCCCAAAGCACACCGAGGGTGATTGATGATGGAACCCCTTATTATCAGATGTGTTGGATAACTCGGGCGTGCGATCGTGTCACTGAGGTTGACACAAGTCTATTGGGCGAGAGTTGAGTTGAAACATGGAGTATCGGTTCACACGTGGATGTGAGTTTCTGACTCAACCCATGGACCCCAGACCCTCTCGCGTGAGCTTGCGAGCGAGCGCAAGGAAGAGGGTCAACTGTGGGGCAATTCTGAGGTCTAATCAACCCCGAACCAGCCTTGAATCAACCAAACCCGGTTCAGCCGGTTCAACACACATGCACGCGAAAGCGAAAATTTCCCCTGTTCATCATAGCTACGTCAAATGCGTCCGCTGCCACCGTTGATCGCATGATGGAAGAGCGCCGCCGGATTTGGAAGGTCGCCGGTGGTTCGATTCGACGAGGCAGTGATGGCGGCGGCGATTGGGCGTGGAATCCACATCGATTCAGATGTGGACGAGCCTAGGGTTGAGATTTGATCTCACCCCGGTGGACGCGTGATCTCATGGCGATTCGACGGTGGAGATCGATGCTCGTGTGGCGGCGAGGATGGTTTTCCATTCTCGTCGAGGAGTGGCTGCCTATCGAGCATTTAGAGAGCTCGGGTAGGTTTGGCGACGGCAAACGACGAGATCTGAAACAGAGTTTTCTTTCCCTTCATCGGCGACAAGGCTCCGGCCATGGACTCGTCAGCAAGAACTCTCAGATCCACTTTTTCGTGCCCTGTGGTAAGGAGGGGACTTTCTCATCCGGCACCGGTAGCCAGACACGAGAGTGGGATCGGATTTTCCGATCCCCAGTTCCACTCGAGCAGTGCTTCCATTAGGTTTGATTTCTCCCCAGCGGCAGCTTCTCCGTCCATCGGTGACTAGATCCCGACCCTCCGGCGTGACTCCAATGGCCGGACAGTGATGGACGAGGAAGGGGATTCATCCCCTGTTTCAATCGAGAGCCATCCCTGCTTTCAAACGCGAGCCGCGAAGGGGAAAGGGGAGGAGAGAGGTGCTTTGTCGCAGGTGTTCATCCGCGCGTCTTGCTTCGACTTCGACCGAACTTTCCGACGTAGCTTTCCGGAGGATCTCGGTGGGCTCGGCTTGTAGAGTGGTGGCAGGCTATAAGGGTAAACCCTCCCCGAATCTATCGTGTGTAGTGGTAGTAGGACGATTTTCCTATGTAGTAGTGGATATGGATTTTACCGACCGTCCGAACTTCGTGTGGCATTTCGTCTAGACGGCACTTTGCGCTTTTCCCTGTATATGTGTAGTGCGGGTTGTGCTTGCTTATAGGTGCTTGCTTTAATATTCCGACACCCTCGAAGGTGTTCGTGCACGTTACTTGTTGCATTTCCAAGATGTGTGTGTCGGCACCCTTAAAGGTGTTCGCCACCGTCTCCTTGTGATTGATCGAGACCGCGCCGATGCCCATCTCGACTGTGTAGAGAGAGGAGCACGAGCCGTGGATTTCTATGAGTACAAGTGGTCGGAGAGTCTCCGTCACTTTGACACACAAGTTGAGAGATTTATATTCGTGTCCGAGGGGTGATGACATGCAAATATATGACGTGTCGCGACTTAATTTTATCACTATTTTGAAGTAATTTGTATGTTTCGTCTCATTTATTTACCCAAATACTTTGTATAATTCAGAATCTTCAATTTTCCTTAATTTCATTGAAATGTAGGGATTTTGCCCTAAAATCGGCAGAATTTGGAAGATCTGAAGACATGGGACGATTCCTCACGATGGGACTAAGCTACACATCAAATTTCAGCTCAAATGGAGTTTCCTATGCCATTCACGGGCATGACCATGCATCCATGCACGACCGTGTATGAGCCAGTAATTCCAAACAGCGCCGAGCCGTTCACAGGCATGACCGTGCATCCATGCTCGGCCGTGAAGGACTCGGCCGACTTTTCCAGACTTCGACGAGATGTTCACGGGCACACCCGTGAACCCATACATGGCCATAAAGAGTTATTTTCTAAAGAACAAACTTCGACGAGTAGTACACGGGCATGACCATGCATGCATGCACGGCTATGTATCGTCCCGCTAGTTTCGACATATGCTCAATTTTTCATCCGTTTCTTACTATTCTTGGAGCGAAATTTGCTAAAATTTTACAGAGACCTTCCTAACTTGAGAACGGACGTTTTGGGCCAGGAATCATGCAATTTCGTGGAGCGGTTGAGGAGAACGAACCAAAGGGGCAACAACTAGGGTTTTCTAGCAATTTTCTCGACGACGGGACTGTCCGGGCCGATTTCTCTCTCGTTTCGACATTAAGGATCATGCTCTATCTTCTCCCATCAAGGATCTAGCCTTCTCCCTGGTTTGATTTGATTTGTATTGAGACATTCTATGTATCTAACGATGTATCTTGTAGCATAACTTACTTTTCGGGGTTTGGGCATAGTCTGTTGTAAGAATATTGAGTTTTAATGCTTGATCTATATATTTCTGATATTTATCTTTGTTCTTATTTGTGTCTAGGAAGTTTTATTTCATGATTATGTATTGTCTATACATATTCGTGTTTTAGATGTTATGGGAAGGACTGAGAGGTGAACCATAATTATCGGATCCCCTTAGACTGAACTGGTGATTTCGGCCATGAGAGTTGTCGAAATCACTCGAGGAATAATAATTCTTCACAGAACTCATTGAGTCTACTTAACCTGGTAAGCCACGAGAGTCGGAGACTCGGGTTAAGTTAGATAGTTAGATACCAGACTGTGTCCTGAGAGGGAGCGCGTGTGTCTTGAGAGGGAGCGCGTATGTATCTTAGGAAGGGTTATCTTAAGAACTTTGATAAAACTTAATTAAAATATTAGCGTTAACTTTCTTTCATGCTTTAGTGGGGTGAAACCCTAAGCCCCGATGTTCTCTCAAGATATAAAAACCCCGATTGCTTTACTCCCTGCTTTTCTTGTTTTTAATTTGCTTTAGTTTTCTCTTTTGCATTAGGATTTAGTGGCACTCCTATACCTTTTCGATCACCTAGCTATTAATTAACTTGTTAGTTAGTAATTGACCCTAATCCCTGTGGAATCGATACTTTCTTATTACGCGATAGATCGTGCACTTGCGATATCACCCTATCAAGGGCGATATTTATACCGAATCCTTCGCGCACATGAGTGTGAGGACTTGTAGAGTGCTAGGTTAGCTTCCGCAATGCGATCCTAACCGATCGTAGGCCGCTCTAGTATAAAATCTCTGCGAGGGGATTTACCGATTATGGATTAATTTATTATTAAAAAATAAATTGTCCATAACACTTAGCTAGCAAGAAGTCATTGCTACCATCGCACTAAACTTTAATGGCTGCTTTTTTAACAAAGAATTTCATATTTGCTTGTGATCTCAAAGATTCTAGGGCATTTGGATAACTATCATAATTTTTTTTTTTCTAAACAAACAAATTGATTTGTTTGGAACAGTGTGCTCGTCTTCTAAAACCGACACTGATAAAGCTGTCCTCGTCGTTGGGCCACACAGTGAATTATTGGTACTGCACCACCGTTCCAGAAAATGAAAAGGAGATGCAGTTCAGAGTGAGTTATTGGTACATTTTATTTTTCCTCGGGAGAAAGATCGCAAAGGAGATCACATCTAATCCGATTATAAAAGAGCCCAACGGATGAACTACTGGAAGTCGCAAGATTCCCCACTTCACAATGCAAGTCGAGCTTCCTTCCCTCGCCTTCTTTGTCGCCATTTTCCACTGCTTCTTAGGGTTTATACTTTGGAAAAGATCGAGCGGGCATAGTAAGTCATGGGAAGCAGTTCCTCTTCCACCGGGGCCGCGCAAGTGGCCCATCATCGGAAACCTTCACCTCCTCAGTGGCGGCTACATCCAGCGCACTCTCCGCAGCCTAGCGCACGTCTACGGCCCTCTCATGCATCTCCGGCTGGGGCAGGTGCACGTTAGAGCGTTTTTCTTTTCTTGTTTTTTTTTTGTTAAAAAATGGAAAATTTATAATTCAAAAGACAACGTGTTTTCTAAATTTTTGGGTTGAACTTGAACATATTCGATTACTTATCAAGGTTGACTTCGTCGTCGCCTCATCGCGCGAAGCAGCGGAGGAGATCCTGAAGCACCAGGACATCAACTTTGCCTTTCGGCCTGAGATGGTGTTCGGAAAGATCGTGATTTATGGTGGTATCAACGTCGGCTTCTCGCCCTACGGCAGCTATTGGAAGCAGATGCGGAAGATCTACGCCACGGAGCTATTGAACACCACGCGAGTGAAGTCCTTTTCCTCGATCAGGGAGGCAGCTGTTCTCAGTGCGATGCAGCAAATCCATGCTGTGGCGAATGGTCAAACTCCCGTCGCGCTCTCCGAAATGCTGATGTCGACGGTCAACCTCATTGTGATGCGAGCGGCGGTCGGCGAGGAAGCCACGCAGAAGCAGCGCAATTTCCTGTTCCTAGTTAGGGAGACACTCAGTCTCGTCGATCATATCTCTATCGAAATGATGATATAGTTACTAAATTTTAATAAATGATGTTATAGTTTATGTAAAATATTTTTTTATTTATATATTATTAATAAAAAATGTAAATTAATTTTAAAATATTATTTATAATATATATTTATTTTTTAGGTCGGGCGGGGTCGGATTTCCCCGCGGGATCGGGTATGGGGCAGGGTTTTCTAAACCCGTCGGGTTCGGGGTCGGGTTCGGGGACGGGTTTGGGGAAGTCGGGGTCGGGTTCGGGGACGGGTTTGGGGAAGCCGGGGTCAGGTCGAGGATGGCAAAATCCGATCCCGACTCGCTCCGTTGCCATCCCTAAGTCGTGCCGAGAGAGTGTAGGGAGACATGCCAAGTACTGGGATATAGAGTGCCGGCGAAAACTCGAGTGCTCGTTAACGCATGGGCTTTAGCACGAGACACGCGATATTGGGGGCCCGATGCCGAGAGCTTCGATCCTGAGAGGTTCACTGATAGCTCCATTGACTATAAAGGATTCGACTATGAGTACTTGCCATTTGGGTCTGGGCGGCGAGTGTGCCCTGGGATGACTTTTGGACTAATGTCTGTACAAGTTGTGCTTGCTAATCTCCTCTTCTACTTCGATTGGCAACTTCCTGATGGAATGAAGCCAGAAGAACTTGATATGGCAGAGAATGTTAAGATAAGCATCAACAAAAAGTCACCCCTCTTCTTACTTGCGACCCCTCGAATTCCTCTCCCTATTCAAGCAGTTTGATGCATCAGCCCTCTATATATTACTCTCTTTTTCCCTAGTCTTTCTAGTCCTGCAATATGTATACGCAATGAATAAACCTATGCACCCTGAATAGTGATGAATATCATAAGTCAATCTTCTATTCGAACTAGCACGATGACTATGTTCATGTAATGTAACTAATTTTACTTATTTATATTTTTTGGTTAAAGACATCGTTTGGTGTCTGAATCACTTCACTCTTTCCCGGTATATGATAATTTTAGTTTGGATACTTTTTCTTTCATTTGATTGCATAATTTTCCATCACTGTTTGTGATGCCCTGGGTATGCTGGGGTTGTACCCCAGCCCATCCTATGGATCCAGCGGGGTTCTGGGGAGGGATGGAGGAGTCTAGAGGGGAGCTAGGCTGGTGTTGAAGGGAGCCTACTAGTGGAGTTAGGTTTCTAACGACTGTGTTAGTATGTTTTTGCAGGTACATCTACATACTTTATCCTTGGGCATGGCCTGGGGGTGCTTTGGAGGACTCTGGAGGATTCGGGGTTCTTTTACAGACCAGGGTTAGCTTAACCATGGTTAACTTAACCAGGGTTAGCCTAACCATGGTCTGGGCGCAAGTGGACTTGACCTAGGTTCACACCGGAGGCTTAAGGGGGCTGATCTAGTCTTCTTGGAGCCTAGGCGCATATTTGGCTAAGTGTTCATAAGTTGCACATGTCTTGCATGTGACAACTTAAGTGAACATCCATTAAGTGGATAAGTGAGGATCCATTAAGCTCTTATTGGATTCCACTCACTTAGACTCTTGGATCCATAGGCGGTTTGGATCTCCACTTAACATTAGCGGGTTGGATCTCTTGACAACTTAAGATCCGAACCCACTAATTCAAAAGGAAGCGAGTTAGGGCTTTTGGCGGCTGATCTTTCCCACGCCAACCTAGCTGCACGCCACCTTTGGAGAGGAGGAGAAGGGCGACCATTGTTCTTGGCGTTCTTGGAGTGTTCTTGGAGTTCTTGAGGTGAGAACTCCTTCCTTCCACTTTGGCGAGTTCCCTTGAGGATTAGGGGAACTTTATTGGCGAGTTTGTGGACAGCACCTTGCTGTTCTTGGAACTTTTGTTGGCGGCAACCTGCTGTTCAGAAGAAGTTCTTGGCGGTTCTTCCTTGGAGGCAAGGAAGACCATTGAGGAGGAGGTCTCTTCATCTTGGCGAGTTCTTGAGGGGCAAGAACCATCTTGACGACACTTTAGAAGGACCGCACCTTGCTGTTCCTTAGTGTTCTTGGCGTGAACTTGTGCTAGAGGCGAGCACAAGGGAAGACAACATCAACAAACCCTAGAGTCTTCCACTCTAGGGTCCGGGCCACAAGGATTCATCCTTGTGGAGTGCCTTGGTGGGCGGCTTTCTTGAGGAGAGGGGGCTGTTCACTTCCATCACATTGTTCATACGCGTGGAGTCGGTATAAACTCTATCATAGTAGAGATAACCATTGTATGAACGCTTGTTGATATTATTTATATATTTGTGTACCTATTCCCGGGATTAGGGAATAGGGTCCTTTTGTATATCAAGCTTCATATTTGGAGACTTGGTAGAGGATTGGCTTTATCGTGGATTTACGGATTTAGCTTGGGTGAGACACAAGCATTGTGCTTGTTATCATCCCTCGCTCGCTGTGTAGAACATATATTTGCTTAGGACTCAGCAGGCCGGTAGTTGTGGATTGCTGCTAGGGTTTTCTTGGGTGTGATATCTGCCAGCGTCTCGTGTGCGTGGACAGGGCGCCTGAAGTGTGCAAAGTGGTTAAGGTCGCGAAACCTTAACCCGCCACTCAGTTCAGTGCTTCAGAGGTTCGGTCAGCGTTCTTAGGCTGAGCTAGAGGCAGTTGTGGTTAGGCAGATAGTGGTTGAGTGATCTGTATTGCTGGGAGAGTGATCTTGTAGTGAGGACGCGCATTGTATTTATTAGACTTCCGCATTAGACGCATAGGTGTGTTAGCTGACAGGTTTACACAGAGGTTGTGTAAATCTGTGCTATCACGTCCTAGTTTTAGCGCGAAAAATTGGGGCGTGACAACTGGTATCAGAGGCCACTTCCAGCAGAGATCAGTTGGAGTTTACTGGGATTCACAGAGTTGGGACGAGTGCTTGCGGGATATAGACGTTAGTCAGGTTATTGTTTGGGGGTTACGTACGTCGGAGCCTTGTGCCCGGGGCGTAATTCCTCAGTAACTTAGTCTAATCGGTCAGTTCCGATCACTTTGAGTCATTACCCAGTATTTCCTTCAGTTCACCCTTTTACACAGCGTGATCCAGAGATAGCGCCATCTACGAGGAGTATGGCGGCTCAGGCGCAGCTCGAGGAGAGGTTCTCGAGGCTGGAGGCAGCAGTTGCTAGGTTGCGGCTGTCTATAGGGCTTGAGGACGACGAGTGGCAGGGAGATCCACTTGTTGAGAGAGTGGCGGCACTGCATGGTCTCATTCATGAGACACAGCAGGAGACCGAGGCTCAGGTTGCTTCTATGACTCAGGCATTCGAGAGTCAGATGGCGGAGATGTCTTAGGGGATGGAGAATCTCATGACAGATCTGAATCTAGTGAAGATCGGTCTGGCGCACTTGACAGCACACCCACCTACACCAGTGGCGCCAGCACCTGCTCAGACTGCCAGACGCCATGTTCCAGAGCCTACTACTTTTGCAGGGGCGAGAGTAGCTAAAGAAGTGGAGAACTTCTTATTTGATATGGAGCATTATTTTAGGGCAGCGGGTATCCCTATGACGGAGCGGATTGAGGTTTGCGCAGCCTATCTGAGAGGCGATGCGAAGTTGTGGTGGAGGACACACATAGCCCCACGCACTGAGGGGGACGCTCCAGAGATCCCAGACTGGGATGCTCTTAAGGCTGAGATGAGGGCACATTTCAGACCTGCGGATACATTGCACAGTGCGAGGATGGCACTGAGGTATCTGAAGCATACTGGTCACATCAGGGAGTATGTGAAGCAGTTTGGCATTCTACTGCTTGAGGTGCCAAATATGAGTGAAGAGGAGAAGTTTCATGACTTCACCGGTGGCTTGAAGGATTGGGCATACAGAGAACTCCAGAGGAAGGGAGTTACTACATATCGTGAGGCAGTAGCGGCTGCAGATGCATTGGTGGATATGGCAGGAGTCAGTACCACAGCAGCCAGGACCACTTCTTCACCACCTAGGCGGCCTACAGGGCAGGGGCAGGTTAAGAAGTGGGTGCCCAATTGGAAAAAGAACAAAACCGTGACACATCAGCCACAGGCACAGCAGAGAAAGCCACAGCCAGTTCAGCACAGGCCACAGCCACAGCAGCAGGCGAGAGTGACTACTGGCGCATCCACTAGTAGAGCTAGACCAGGATGTTACATTTGTGGAGGTCCTCATATGATGAGAGACTGTCCAAGGAAGCAGGGGATAGCTTCCTTAGCCATGGGAGACATGTCAGAGGGCAGGGAAGACCAGGGATGCACAGGGGCTTCAGTTAACCCCTTGGTGATTGCGAATATTAGTGCTAGGTCTAGTCCTCTGATGTATGTGGACATTGTGATAAATGATATACAGATAGCAGCCATGGTTGATACAGGGGCCACACATCTCTTTGTTTCAGACAGAGTGAAAGAGAGATTGAAGTTAAAGACAATGCCCTGTACCAACAGTGTCAAGACCGTGAATACAGACCCGAAGAAAGCTTCAGGGGTTTCCTATGATGTTCCAGTGAGGTTGGGGACCTGGTCTGGTAGGGTACATGCGATGGTAATTACCCTAGATGACTTTGATGTCATAGTGGGCATGGATTTGCTGCGGCGAGCTAAGGCAATTCCAATGCCTCACTTAAATGGAGTGCAGATTACAGATGAGCGTGCTCCTTGTTTCATACCTTGCCACGTTGGGGCAAGGGTAGAGAAGAGCAACAAAGGAAAAGAGGTCATGGCGGCTTCAGTTGTTGCTAGGGGTCTTCGGCGTGGAGAGACCACATATCTAGCACATGTTAGATTGGTGGAGGATCTACCTCAGATCAGTTCGATATCCGAGCAGCGTAGAGGACATAGGGGAAGCCTGATCACCTTTCCTAGTTCTAGCAGTGAGGAGGTTGGAGTGAGATTGGGGGCGGCGAAGATGTCTCTGGGGGAGCGCATTCAGCAGTTACCTGCACCAGTAGGAGGGTTATTACAGGAGTTTAGTGACATCATGCCACCAGAGATGCCGAAGGTGTTACCACCTAGGCGAGATATCGATCATGCTATTGAGCTGATCCCAGGTGCTGTCCCACCGGCACAGGCACCATACAGGATGCCACCTGCAGAGCTAGCTGAGCTGAGGAAGCAGCTAGATGAGTTATTGGAGTCGGGGTACATCCAACCTTCGAAGGCACCGTATGGAGCACCAGTGCTTTTCCAGAGAAAGAAGGATGGATCGATGAGGATGTGTATTGACTATAGGGCTCTTAACAAGGTTACTGTTAAGAACTCCTATCCTATACCATTGATCCAGGACTTGATAGACAGACTGGTGCATGCCAAAGTATTCAGTAAGCTGGATTTGAGATCTGGTTACTGGCAGGTCAGGATCGCGGAGGGGGATGAGGCCAAGACTACCTGTGTTACACGATATGGGTCGTATGAGTTCCTGGTTATGCCGTTTGGGCTAACCAATGCTCCAGCTACGTTCTGTAACCTGATGAACAACATACTTCATCCATTCCTGGATAAGTTTGTTGTTGTTTATTTGAACGACATAGTCATATATTCCAGTAGCTTGGAGGAGCATGTGGATCACCTGAGACAGGTCTTGATGGTTCTGAGGGAGAACCAGCTGTATTTGAAATTAGAGAAATGCGACTTTGCTCAGTCAGAGGTTGAGTTCTTAGGGCATGTCGTTGGGTCAGGTCAGGTGAAGATGGATGAAAAGAAAGTGGCGGCAATCAAGGATTGGCCGGCCCCTACTAGTGTTAGCACCTTGAGGTCATTCCTAGGGTTGGCTAACTTTTATAGGAGGTTCATCCAGGGATATTCTAAAGTGGTGGCGCCACTTACTGACTTGTTGAAGAAAGATGTTTCCTGGTGTTGGGGAGACAAACACCAGATGGCATTCGATGATCTGAAGGGCAGGGTGACTTCAGATCCCATTCTCAGACTTCCTGACTTTAGTTTACCTTTTGAGGTACACACAGATGCTAGTGATAGAGCCTTGGGTGGGGTTCTAGTTCAGGAAGGTAGGCCGATTGCCTACGAGAGCAGAAAGTTAAAGAGTGCTGAGGCAAACTATTCTGCTCATGAGAAGGAGATGTTAGCAGTTGTCCATTGTCTGAGGCTATGGAGGGTGTACTTGCTAGGGAGCAAGTTCACAGTTAAGACAGACAATGTGGCAAATACCTTCTTCCAGACCCAGAAGAAGTTATCTGCTAGACAGGCCAGGTGGCAGGAGCAGCTGGCCGAGTTTGATTTCACATGGGAGCACAAGCCAGGGAGAATTCATCAGGTCCCTGATGCTTTGAGCAGGATTGCAGAGGTTGCACACTGCTGTGCTATGTCTTACTCTGAGAGTAAGATTGTTGGTCTGATTAGAGATTCTGCGATGGCAGACCGTGCCTACGAGAAGTTAGTATCTCAGATTCGCATGGGGGTTGTGCGGAGATACTATCTCAATGATGAGGGGTTGATAATGGCACGAGGAGATAGACCATATGTTCCAGCGGCTGGGAACATCAGATTTGGTTTGATGCGGGAGTACCACGACACGGTGTGGGCTGGACACCCTGGTGGGAAGCGCATGTATGCACTTATATCCAGAGCATGGTACTGGCCGGGTATGAAAGCAGAGATTGAGCACTATACTAAGACCTGCTTAGTGTGCCAACAAGATAAGATAGAGAGGAAGAAAGAGGCAGGACTTCTACAGCCACTGCCTACTCCAGACAAACCGTTTGTATCTCTATCTATGGATTTTATTACCCATTTTCCCCGAGTGGATGGGATGGCATCGGTGTTTGTTGTGGTGGACCGATGTTCAAAGTATGCAGTATTTGTGGCAGCACCAGAGGTGTGCACAGCTGAGACCACAGCCAATCTTTTTATGACTCATGTGGTCAAGCACTTTGGTTTACCCAGAGAGATTATATCTGATAGAGACCCTAGATTCACAGGGAAATTTTGGTCTTCTTTATTTCAGAAGCTGGGTACAGATCTTAAGATGTCTACTGCATACCATCCACAGACAGATGGACAGACAGAGAGAGTTAATGCCTTACTTGAGGAGTATCTTAGGCATTATGTCTCTGCCACACAGAAGAATTGGATTAGGCTATTGGACACTGCCCAATTTGCCTATAACATACAGAAGTCATCTGCAACAGGAAAGAGCCCGTTCGAGTTAGCATTGGGGTGGCAACCATTGACACCCATGGATACTTTGAACAGGGGCGCAGGGGGGAAGTGCCAAGCAGCCATTGATTTCATGCAGGATAGATCCGAGCTATGGGAGGAAGCTCAGGATTCTCTGAGGGAGGCTAGAGATAGGATGAAGCTCTATGCCGACAGAGATAGGAGGCATGTTGAGTTTGAGGTAGGAGAGTGGGTCCTTCTCAAACTAACACCTCAGATGTGGAGAAAGACGGAAGCCAGAACTTATCATAGAGGCCTAGTCCGGAGGTATGAAGGTCCATTCAGGATTATTAAGAGGGTAGGCCCAGTGTCTTATAGGCTGGATTTGCCAGCATGGCTTCAATTCTATCCTACATTCCACACTAGTCTTCTCAAGAAATATCATGTGGATGATAGGCATCCCGACCGGGGACAGGTGAGAAGGCAACCTGCGAGGGGCAGAGTTGAATTTGGCAAGAGGCCAGTGAAGATCTTAGACCATAGGGTCTATGGTTCTAGTTCACCTGGAGGTCGACGTTCTGAATTTTTGATTCAGTGGGCTGAGGAGCCTGAGGAGGATGCGACTTGGGAGAAGACGGAGGATATAGCTCACTTTGAGGAGCTTGCTAGAGCGTACCAGGATCACATGGACTCGAGGGCGAGTTCCATCTCAGGTGGGGGAGTATTGTGATGCCCTGGGTATGCTGGGGTTGTACCCCAGCCCATCCTATGGATCCAGCGGGGTTCTGGGGAGGGATGGAGGAGTCTAGAGGGGAGCTAGGCTGGTGTTGAAGGGAGCCTACTAGTGGAGTTAGGTTTCTAACGACTGTGTTAGTATGTTTTTGCAGGTACATCTACATACTTTATCCTTGGGCATGGCCTGGGGGTGCTTTGGAGGACTCTGGAGGATTCGGGGTTCTTTTACAGACCAGGGTTAGCTTAACCATGGTTAACTTAACCAGGGTTAGCCTAACCATGGTCTGGGCGCAAGTGGACTTGACCTAGGTTCACACCGGAGGCTTAAGGGGGCTGATCTAGTCTTCTTGGAGCCTAGGCGCATATTTGGCTAAGTGTTCATAAGTTGCACATGTCTTGCATGTGACAACTTAAGTGAACATCCATTAAGTGGATAAGTGAGGATCCATTAAGCTCTTATTGGATTCCACTCACTTAGACTCTTGGATCCATAGGCGGTTTGGATCTCCACTTAACATTAGCGGGTTGGATCTCTTGACAACTTAAGATCCGAACCCACTAATTCAAAAGGAAGCGAGTTAGGGCTTTTGGCGGCTGATCTTTCCCACGCCAACCTAGCTGCACGCCACCTTTGGAGAGGAGGAGAAGGGCGACCATTGTTCTTGGCGTTCTTGGAGTGTTCTTGGAGTTCTTGAGGTGAGAACTCCTTCCTTCCACTTTGGCGAGTTCCCTTGAGGATTAGGGGAACTTTATTGGCGAGTTTGTGGACAGCACCTTGCTGTTCTTGGAACTTTTGTTGGCGGCAACCTGCTGTTCAGAAGAAGTTCTTGGCGGTTCTTCCTTGGAGGCAAGGAAGACCATTGAGGAGGAGGTCTCTTCATCTTGGCGAGTTCTTGAGGGGCAAGAACCATCTTGACGACACTTTAGAAGGACCGCACCTTGCTGTTCCTTAGTGTTCTTGGCGTGAACTTGTGCTAGAGGCGAGCACAAGGGAAGACAACATCAACAAACCCTAGAGTCTTCCACTCTAGGGTCCGGGCCACAAGGATTCATCCTTGTGGAGTGCCTTGGTGGGCGGCTTTCTTGAGGAGAGGGGGCTGTTCACTTCCATCACATTGTTCATACGCGTGGAGTCGGTATAAACTCTATCATAGTAGAGATAACCATTGTATGAACGCTTGTTGATATTATTTATATATTTGTGTACCTATTCCCGGGATTAGGGAATAGGGTCCTTTTGTATATCAAGCTTCATATTTGGAGACTTGGTAGAGGATTGGCTTTATCGTGGATTTACGGATTTAGCTTGGGTGAGACACAAGCATTGTGCTTGTTATCATCCCTCGCTCGCTGTGTAGAACATATATTTGCTTAGGACTCAGCAGGCCGGTAGTTGTGGATTGCTGCTAGGGTTTTCTTGGGTGTGATATCTGCCAGCGTCTCGTGTGCGTGGACAGGGCGCCTGAAGTGTGCAAAGTGGTTAAGGTCGCGAAACCTTAACCCGCCACTCAGTTCAGTGCTTCAGAGGTTCGGTCAGCGTTCTTAGGCTGAGCTAGAGGCAGTTGTGGTTAGGCAGATAGTGGTTGAGTGATCTGTATTGCTGGGAGAGTGATCTTGTAGTGAGGACGCGCATTGTATTTATTAGACTTCCGCATTAGACGCATAGGTGTGTTAGCTGACAGGTTTACACAGAGGTTGTGTAAATCTGTGCTATCACGTCCTAGTTTTAGCGCGAAAAATTGGGGCGTGACACTGTTTAACTTGCACCCTTCGTCGGTATCTTGTTAAATACACTAGTGTGAACTGGAGTTTTCATACTTAAGCGGAAAAAAAAAATGATTGAACAATTGAATTGTCATTAATTGAACAGAATCGAATCGATTTTGTGATTAGTTGAATCGAAAAGTTCTTTAAGTGGTCAAATTTTTTACCCATGAATCAGTTATCAATTTGGAACTTAGTTAAACCGTTGATTAACCAACCGAATTAATATATAATATGTTTTTATATAAAATATTTATATTTATATAATCTACTGATAATTGATAATTAATTAAAAATATTTATATTTATTTATTTTAAATTTTTTTATATAAAAATATATAATTAATTAAAAACTAAAAATTATCAATTTTCCCATAAAGATCTAGGTCTTACAAATGCAGACACGACAAATTGGTATTATCTCGCACCTTTTCCTAAACTTGACTCGATCTCGACCTAATTTTGGGTGCAAATGTAGAGAAATGGGCACAGAAAACGGGCCCGCTACACCAGAGAAACGCGCAGTTCCACGGCTGAACTCAAGAATGCTATCTTCGCTATCGAAGAGATCGGTAGCTGCTCATCCGTGGCATGAACTTGAGATATGTATTTATTGTATCTGGATACTAGCTGTAGAGAGTGCTTGATTCTGAAGCAGAGCTAAATGGTTCATTAACCACACTTTTTATTTGCAGGTCCTAGAGCTCCTGCTGTCTTCAATTTTGTAAGTGTTCTATTCAAATTATTTGGTAGTTAATGAAATAAGCACTAGTATTAAAAAAATCAGACATTATGGTTCGTGCAATGCAATAGTGCCTGCTAATTCATTTTCATAGAACTGAGGGCAGCGTAGATCTCTTTTCCTTTGAACGATGATGACATAGAGACGATAGCATTAACTTCTCATAAATCATGCTTATGGTAGAAAAAGTAATATTTTATTGTAAAAGAACAGCATTTAGGTAATAGAAGGTAAGCATAATTACTGCCCAGCCAAATCGTTTCCTATTACCTTCCACAATTGCTGCTGATGGCATTTTCTTATAGGTTGTGAAGATCACCAAAGGGAGTAAAATGAAATATGAACTTGACAAGAAGACGGGAATGATCCAGGTGTGCCTCAGCACGCATATTCCTATAATCGACTCCAGGAATTAGCTGCAGACAATTACAATTTCTGCCAAGATTATGTATATTTGTTTTCTCTTGATAAGATTCTCTTTCTGCACAACACAGATTGATCGGATCTTGTGCCCATCTACCCTCATAACTATGGATTCATTCCTCGCACGCTTTGAGAAGACAATGATCAGATGGATGTTCTAGTGCTTATGCTGGTGGTATATTTTCCATAGAATTATACTTTTCCTTTTAAACGCAAAAGTTTAGGGACTTTATACATGACTCATCCTGCAACTCTAAGTTTTTTGTAAAAATAGAAGTTTAAAAATTAGAGATTTATGAGTGAAATGTTTACCTTAATTATGGCATACAAGCATGCACTACGTTTAGTCTAATGAATAAGGCCTTTTTTTTAAAGAATTTCCTCGTGCTTCTCTTCTATTATATCTTCAACTGGCTGGACGCCATTGACATAATAGCTGAAACAATGTCACAATAGTTATTGATCATTTGCCAAAACAAATGTCTAAGCAGGAACCAGTCATCTCTGGCTGCTTCCTCCGTGCTAGAGCCATTGGGGTCATGCCTATGATCGATCAGGTAAGGATCTGAAATATGCTAACGTAGGAAATTCCAAAGCAATGGTCACTAATGATGATTGTGATCACAGGGGGAGCAAGATCACAAGATCATTGCTGTATGCGTAGATGATCCAGAGTATCCTCACTATAATGATCTGAATGAGTTACCTCCCCACCGGCTATGGTCCTGTTTGGCCTAGCTTCTAGGCCTGCTTATGGCTTTGCAGCTAGCAGAAATCAAGAAACTGAGGCGTTTGGCCTTTTAGCTTCTCTGTTCTAACCCACAATTAGCTGCTTCTCTAAGAAGCAGAAATGAAGCTGTTTATCTGGCTCTTCACCTGCTTATGCTCAATAACTCTTATGTATAATAATAATTTTTAATAGTATAACTCATAATATTTTTAATAAATATTTTTATTATAATTAATTACAAATTTAATTATATAATTTTTAATAGTTCACAAGATCGAGCAGGCATAGTAAATCACGGGAAGCAGTTCCTCTTCCACCGGGGCCGCGCAAGTGGCCCATCATCGGAAACCTTCACCTCTTCACCGGCGGTCACATCCAGCGCACTCTCCGCAGCCTAGCGCACGTCTACGGCCCTCTCATGCATCTCCGGCTGGGGCAGGTGCACGTTAGAGCATTTTTCTTTTCTTGTTTTTTATTTTAAAAATGGAAAATTTATAATTCAACTGTCAACGTGTTCTCTAAATTTTTTGGTTGAACTTGAACTTATTCGATTACTTATCAAGGTTGACTTCGTCGTCGCCTCATCTCGCGAAGCTGCGGAGGAGATCCTGAAACACAAGGACATCAACTTTGCCTTCCGGCCTCAGTTGGCGATCGGAAAGATCGTGGCATATGGTGGTATCAACGTCGCCTTCTCGCCCTACGGCAGCTCTTGGAAGCAGATGAGGAAGATCTACGCCATGGAACTAATGAACACCACGCGAGTGAAGTCATTTTCCTCTATCAGGGAGGCAGCTGTTCTCAGTGCGATGCAGCAAATCCATGCTGTGGCGAAAGGCCAAACTCCGGTCGCGCTCTCCGAATTGGTGATGTCGACGGTCAACCTCATTGTGATGCAAGCGTCGGTCGGCGAGGAAGCCACGCAGAAGCAACGCAATTTCCTGTTCCTAGTTAGGGAGACACTCAGTCTCGTCCATCATATCTCTATCGAAGATCTTTTCCCGTCCTTAAAGTTCATGGACGTGCTCGTCGGCGCTAGGTTCAAGCTGCAGCGACTTCATCGCCAGCTCGATAGCATCTTCAATGACTTGATTGCGGTGCATCAAGCAGACAGGAACAACCAAACCAAGAACACGAGGGAAAATATACTCGACGTTCTTCTACGACTCAAGGAGCAGGGCAACTTTGAATTCCCAATCACACATGAAATCATCAAGGCATTTATCTTGGTACGTATTAACAAGTTTATATAAATCTGTTCCCAAATAAGTAATTACTTATGCTATCCATATTTGGTATATTTGGTATCGATAAATACCGAATGTACACTATTGTATTCCTCTCTTATTCCCAAGTCTTTCTAGTCCAGCAATCTGTGTACGCGATGAATAAACCTAGGCACAACGATAGTGATGCAGATCATAAGTCAATCTTCTATTTGACCTGGCACGATGACTATGTCCACGTTACTTATCTATACTTTTTCGATTAAAAATTATCTATACTTTTTCGATTAAAAATATACTTTGGTGTCTACACTCCTTCCCTGATACGATAAACTTTAGTCAAACTTCATTTGGATACTTGTTCTTTCATTTTATTGAGTAATTTTCCCTTCGTCAGTATGTTGTCAATCAATTTTTATCTTCTATATGTTGGTTCAACTTGCATGAGCTAGGTGTTATAGGCCTTTTATTTTGGTTCAAAACACTGGTTTGAACTTCGAGTTGTCAACGAATTTGAAAAAGCTAGCCCGCAATGCCCGCTATTGTTTACTTTTCCATACTTGGGAGGATTATGATTAGATTAGCTAAATGGGCGCAAGATGATAATGGCTGGAGGAAATAATCAGAAGGAGGAAATAATCAGAAGGAAATTTAGATGAGCGATTTGCACGGCCTGGATGTAAATTAATAAAGGCATTTGTTTAAAGCCCACTGATCGAAAGAATGTTAGAGCTTCTTTGAGGAGAGAAAGAAAAGGAAATTTTAATGTTTTTTTGATTTGTTAAAGAGGTTAATTTAAAGAAAAAAAATAATCTAATTTTTTTTTTATATTCTGACAGTTGTCAGAGAAAGGATAGAAAATAAAAAAGAATAGAAAATAGGATAGAATGAAAAAAACATGGAAGGAGAGAAAAATAACTTTTTCCTATCTTTTGTTTCAGGATGGGGAAAGAAGGAAAAGGCGAGTCGACGGCATCCTCCGTCTCCGCCACTGGATCCATCCGGAAGATGCTCTTATCCCCCGCAGGCGTCGTTGACAAAAGGCAGCAAAAGGCGAGTCGATGGCATCCTCAGCGAACGTCGGCCAACGTAGCGAAGGGCGAGTTGTGCAGGCAAAGAAACCGGGAAGAAAGGGAACTCATGGATGCTGATTCGGGCAAGAGGCGAAGAGGAGGGCATCCTTACCGGAAGCTAGGAATGACAGTGACCGCGAGAGGCGAAGACGAGGGCTATTGTGCAGGCAAATAAACTGGGAAGAAGGGGAACTCGTGGATGCTAATTCGGGCAAGAGGCGAAGAGGAGGGCGTCCTTACCGGAATCTGGGAATGACGGTGACCGCGAGAGGCGAAGAGGAGGGCTAGGGCTGTTATGGAGGTGATGAGGGCGAGAGGCGACGGCGATGAGGGTGACGACGGCGGCCGCGTCTGTGATGTCCACATGGTAAGGACCACGTTGTAATTCTTGAAACCTGGTGGAATTTTGTGCAAAGTGGCAAATAAATCTAATTTATGCCTTTCACTTCTCTCTCTCCATTTCCACCACCGCCTTTCGCTTGATTTTATCCGCCTCACCTAATTTCGCCGTCTCCACCATCGCCTCTTCTGATTTTACAGAAATTTCATCGTCCTCTTCTGAATTTGTTGCTCTTTTGCCGACGTTCCAGCTCCGGCAGCTCCTAGTCCTCTTCCTTCATATGTAGGAGAAGGTTCTCCTTTCTAGTAGTGTTTTTGTAGTCTTTTGTGGTATACTCGCGTGTGTTCGAGCATTGACCAAGCCTGGTGGTAGAGTTGGAGCTTCGTTGTGCTCTGCCATTCGCCGTCAAGTCACCATTCGTTGTTAGTTAGCGTGGGTTCACCTCCAGCAACAAATGGTAGCATGCTCGCGTGTGTTCGGGCACCGACGACGCTTCCTTCCTTATTGGAAGATGTTGCGCAGTCGTTGGCCGCCGTTCGCCGCTGTTTGTAGCCGCTGACCTTTCCTTGTTATTGGTTCGGGTGAAGATCACACTCTTGCTAACCCTAGTGTCTGTTTGGTATATGCTTATTTAGTGTGTACACGTATATGTACGTATATATGGGTATACATGCACATACTTGTATACTATATTAGATTTTGATAAAAGTAGACGTGTGTATCAGTTGTTTGATAGTTGTGTGGTGTATTTTATATTTTGTGATATGATAAGTGTTACTCGGACAGAGGTCGGACAGGGAGGTCCTCGGACAGAGAGCATTAGACGCACTAAGAGCTACGGTGATACAGGCAGGAATCTTATCCTTACCTTTGAACTCATGGTATTCCTTGTGTGATATTGAGTTGTTGATAAATATCATGATACCTTGTAGCTCTACTGATTGATTTTGATGATTTATCCATTGCACTCTGTGTTGTCTTTTCTTCATGCATATGGATGCTTGTGTGATGTTACATGGGTCAGATGGTATTATATTATTGTTGAGTTATTAGTGGCTATTGAGTTGTTGATCCATGTTATACTTGTGATTGGCCCATCAGGCAGTTGTATGATATATTGTGCCACATTGTGATCTTTTCTGGCTGATATTAGCCAGGGCTGTGCATTATAGGCCAACAGACTAGGGAGATACCAGATACCGTTTTACGATTATGGGGCCGGCTGGTAGGTTTCCCAGATGGAGTCCTTCGGGATTTTTCCAGGGTTACTTGGGTGTTGGACGCAACACCTCCGAGCTGTCATTGAGGCAGTTGTTCCATCGTGTGAGCAACGGTGGGAACACTCTGTATAAGAGTGCGAGCTCGTCATGGAGCATTATATGGTCATTGCTCTTGATTGCACGATGCATGTGTTGTTATTATATTTTATTGATGTTGTCGTTGATGTTGTTGTTTATCACATTGAGTTATGTTGTACATTTGGTATATTATTTTATTTCAGTTTGTTGATACAGTACCATATCTGTTGATTCCTGCTTAGCCTTATTGGGCTAACTCCCTTTGCTTTGCCTCAGGTAAGGAAGTTGCTCCTAATGCTGCTGGTGATAGCTAGATCTGACCAGGACCCTGGAGTTGATATCAGCACCTGATAGATAGTTAGAATTATTTGTGCTGATATGTGTTGATACAGGGAGTTGGTATTGTGATTGATATTTTTGCTTAATCGGGTGTATCGATCTTTTGGTATGGTATGGTACTCGATCAGATGCATTTTGATTTCATTTCTAATCGGCTGATGTTAGTAGTGTACATATGGAGATTTTGATCATATCAGTTGGTTTTATTTTATCGTATGATTGTGGATATACAGGTTTATATGATCTTGTCAATTTTGATCAGTTTATAGAGGAGGTGTTGTCCTGTGAGTTCGTATTTGTCGTGTTTCACAAGTATTGTGCTAACCTTGGCTCGGTTAGTGTTCGTTTGGGGCGTGACAGTGTCAGCTTCCCCAGAGGTGGCGACTTTGTCGGGGTGCAGCTGGAGGGTGAGAGGCGACAGCGATAAATGCGACGAGGGTGATAGGCAAGGAGGATGCGGCAGCTCCGCGAGAGGCGTGAGATGTGAAGTCGTGTGCGTGAGAGTCGAGGCGTGAGAGGGAGAGAAAAGTGATTTCCGTCTTATTTGGAGGGATTAGTTTGAAGGGAAAAGCACTCTACATTTCTCTTCTCTTTTCTTTCCTTTCTTTTTTTTTTACTGAAACAAAGGAAAGGATATAAATCTTTTCTTTCTCTCCAGATATCTCTCCTCTGAAATAGGCTGTAAAAGAGGAAGAAAACACTTTTCTCCTCTATTGCTGTCAGCTTTCTTCCCATCTATTTTTCTTACTTCCCTTTTTTCTCTTCTTTCTTTTTTTCTTCCCCTCCAGAAAAACAGCCCTTAATAACGACGAGTTATGCTTCCTTTTTTCCTTGGAGCCCTGATCTGTTGATCAAGTGTCCGGTTTTTATTTTTTGTAATTGTTTCAAGCGACTTCTTCTATTTTCAAAAATGAATAACAGAAATGAATAACAGAATGCTGTGTAATGCCATTTTGACCTAACTTTAGACGCAAATGTAGAGAAATGGGCATAGAAAACGGGACCGCTACACCAAAGAAATGCGCAATTGCACGGCTGAACTCAAGAATTCTATATTCGCTATCGAAGAGGTCGATAGCTGCTCATCCGTGGCATGATCTTGAGAAAGGTATTTATTGTATCTCGATACTAACTGTAACAAGTGCTTGATTCTGGAGCAGAGCTAAATGGTTCACTAACCACACATTGTTTTTGCACGTCCCGGAGCTCCTGCTGGCAGGCTTCAATATTGTGAGTGTTCTATCCAAATTATTTGATAGTTAATGAAATAAATGATAGTAACTATATATATATATATATGCTAGACAATAAATTACAGTAATAATAAATATAATATCAAACAACAATCAATAATAATAATACAAGAATTTAATAGAAAAAACCCTTCCGTGTGAAGTGAAAAACTTACGGGGAAAATCGGATTAAATAATTCACTATATTGTATACACCTTAAGTTTTTTTATCCAAAGCTTAAGAATCAACTAATTGAAATCACCCTAACAAATATCTTCCTTGAGTAACAAATTAATCACCACAATTAATTAAAGGCTTACATATTGATCCTCTTTTCTTTTTCTTCTCCCCTTCTCTCTATTTTAGTTTTTTTTTTCTTTCTTCGCCGAGAGCAAGCACCACTTCCCTATTCGCAAGAGGATTTTACTTTTTTTTTTTTCTTTCTTTGCCGAGAGCAAGCACTGCTTCCCTATTGGCAAGAGGATTCCAAAAACCAATTAAGAGGATTAACTGAGAGAGAGGGTTAATTAAAATAAACTTTTTTTAAGTGGGGTTGAATCATTTGGGCACACAAGCTCAACAATAAATACTATTATTAAAAATATTAGACATAATTCATTTTCATAGAACTAAGGCTGTGTTTCCTTGGGTGGATTCCACAGCGGAAGAAAAGGAAATTAGGGTTTTCCCTCATTTCTTTTGGCAGATGGAAAGCAAGGGATAGAAACAGCAAATGTAATAAAGTTATCGCTAGAATCTTTCTAGGTTTGATTCTTTTTTACTTTTTGGTTTAGCATGTTCATAATTTAAAGAGAGAAAAGAGGTTTAAAATGTAATTTTTTTTATTATAAATAGGATATGTTTTTGTAAGAAATTATATTTTCAAAAAAAAATAGCATCTTTATATTCAATTAGGGTATTATTTGATATTTTTAAAATTTTATAATTAATAACTAATAATCTATATGTGTTAGAATCTAATTAATATCTTATAAATATAACGCCAATTACTGTAAGACACATTTTCATTTTTTTAGGTTATGATATATTTAATTTAGTTAAGCACATTGAATATTTTTAAGAATTTTTAATTGAATTTATATTCTTTTTATAATTCATAAGAAGTTATAAATCTATTTTTAAATGTGAAATTATTTTGAAAGAAGTTCTCCCTCACAAGTTCCAGGAGCACTAGAATTGGAAGACTGGGTGCGTAATGACCTTATCCAATCCAACTTATTATTTCCGGGTTCTAACTTCAAATGAATGCACTGGCCATTCATTATCCCTAAAATTATATTCTGTTGAATAGAATTCATGGTGGAAAGGATGATAAATGCGATAAATCTAAATGAGATGATTTTTCATCTAGATTTATTGTATTTTTCATCTTTTCCACCGTAGATTTCATTAAACAGAACACACCCTAAAGATATAAATAGAATATTTTGATTAAGAGATCGTAATAAGTGATAGCATATGATATGAAATTTATAATTGGAAGATAAAAAAATTATAAATTTTATAAATATTTGACTAAGAAATGATTTATGACTATTTAACTAATTTTATATAAAAAATTGTAAAATAATCATTAGTCAAAAATGGTCTAATAATAATATGATGATGATTTGACAAGTATTGAAGCCTAAAAGTGACTTGTGAATAGTTACCTCATTATGATGAAAGATATGTGATGTAATATGTTTTAATATTTTGAACTATCCTTTTTATGACCCCTTTTAATATTACTAGTTTTAGATTTATAAAAAAAACTTGAGAAATATGAAAATAATTATTGGTATGAAAATAGCTTAATAAATACTATCTCATAATTTAATAATTTAATTATGACATAAAAGTAACATCGTAATAATAATTATTTGGCTAAAAATAGCTGAATAATAATTACTTTATTTAGTATAGAATTAATTATTTTATGTATATGTGATCAGATAAGAGAACAAGAACATGACAGAGTTATTTAACTTGACATAATAGAAAGGTTGGTGGCTGGTGGAGAATAATCGCTACCTTCATTTTATGTAAATTCAGGTATGTGTTGTTTTCCGCTAACTTCATTTTCTGTGCATTTAAGTAAGTGTTGTTTTCCGTTACCTTGATTTTATGTGCATTTAAGTATGTGTAGTTTTCATTATTTGATCATGCATGGCTAGCAAGAAGTCATTGCTGGGCGCGATACCATCGCACTAAACTTTAATGGCTGCCTTTTTAACAAAGAATTTCATATTTGCTTGTGATCTCAAAGATTCAAATTGATTTGTTTTGGAACTGTGTGCTGACCTTCTAAAAACAGGCACTGATAGAGCTGTTGTTAGACCCACGACCGAAACCCCGTTGACCTTGGCTCCACGTAGTCAAGACAAGGTCAAACCACGGTACGTTGACTCAGATTTTATCCGAGTCGTTGGCCTGGGCTTAACACGGCAGGAGGCTCGACTTGCCTCCTCAGCCTCTCAACCTCTTCCCGGCGGAATTACTAGCACTGTTATTCGAACCAATTAACACACCTGACAAGAGGATTTAGAGAAGGGAAAGGAGATGCGGTTCAGAGTGACTTATTGGTACATTTTATTTTTCCTCGGGAGAAAGATCGCAAGGGAGATCACATCTCATCCGACTATAAAAGAGCCGACGAATGAACCACTGGAAGTCGAATTTCCCACTTCACAATGCAAATCGAGCTTCCTTCCCTCGCCTTCTTTGTCGCCATTTTTCTCTGCTTCTTAGGGTTTATACTTTGGAAAAGATCGAACGGGCATCATCGGGAAGCAGTTCCTCTTCCAACGGGGCCGCGCAAGTGGCCCATCATCGGAAACCTTCACCTCCTCAGTGGCGGCTACATCCGGCGCACTCTCCGCTGCCTAGCGCACGTCTACGGCCCTCTAATGCATCTCCGGCTGGGGCAGGTGCACGTTAGAGCGTTTTTCTTTTCTTCTCTTCTTCTTTTCTTTTTTTTAAAAAAAATCTAAGAATTTTATAATTCAAATGTAAACGCGTTCTCTAAATTTTTGGGTTGGACTTGAACTTGATTCGATTACTTATCAAGGTTGACTTCATCGTCGCCTCATCGCGCGAAGCTGCGGAGGAGATCCTGAAGCACCAGGACATCAACTTTGCCTTTCGGCCTGAGTTGGAGTTTGGAAAGATCGTGGCTTATGGTGGAATCAGCGTCGCCTCGTCGCCCTACGGCAGCTATTGGAAGCAGATGAGGAAGATCTACGCCATGGAACTAATGAACACCACGCAAGTGAAGTCCTTTTCCTCGATTAGGGAGGCGGCTGTTCTCAGTGCGATGCAGCAAATCCATGCTGCGGCGAATGGTCAAACGCCCGTCGCGCTCTCCGAATTGGTGATGTCGACGGAAACATTCCATCCTTGACACATGCTGCAAGACCGTGCAGTTGGGTACCCAACTGCAAAAATTTTTTCGTCGGTCGACGAGGAAGCCATGCAGAAGCAACGCAATTTCCTGTTCCTAGCTAGGGAAACACTCAATCTCGTCGATCATATGGCTATCGAAGATATTTTCCCGTCCTTAAGGTTCTTGGACGTGTTCGTCGGCGCTAGGTTTAAGCTGCAGCAACTTCATCGCCAGCTCGATAGCATCTTCAATGACATGATTGCGGTGCATGAAGCAGACAGGAATAACCAAACCAAGAACACGAGGGAAAATATACTCGACGTTCTTCTACGACTCAAGGAGCAAGACAACTTTGAATTCCCAATCACACATGAAATCATCAAGGCATTTGTCTTGGTACGTAATAACAAGTTTATATAAATCTGTTCCCAAATATGTAAGTAACTACTTCTTTCCATAGGAGATATTTATTGCCGGAACAGACACCTCAACAGTTATCATCGAATGGGCCATGGCAGAGATGTTGAGGAACCCAAAGATAAGAGAGAAAGTGCAGCAGGAGATGAGGCAAGCGCTTAAAGGGAAAACCAGGATAGAGGAGAGTGATATTCAGGAGCTTCGTTAATTCGAACAAGTGATCAAGGAGACTCTAAGGCTTCACGGACCAGGTTCCATTATTGTGCCGAGAGAGTGTAGGGAGGCATGCCAAGTACTGGGATTTAGAGTGCCGGCGAAAACTCGAGTGATGGTTAACGCATGGGCTCCTGCTCTAGCACGAGACACGCGATATTGGGGGCCCGATGCCGAGAGCTTTAATCCTGAAAGGTTCGCTGATAGCTCCATTGACTATAAAGGATTCGATTATGAGTACTTGCCATTTGGGTCTGGGCGGCGAGTGTGCCTGGGATGACTTTTGGACTAATGTCTGTACAAGTTGTGCTTGCTAATCTCCTCTTCTACTTTGATTGGCAACTTCCTGACGGAATGAAGCCAGAAGAACTTGATATGGTAGAGAATCATAAGATAATCATCTTCAAAAAGTCACCTCTCTTCTTGCTTGCGACCCCTCGGATTCCTCTCCCTATTCAAGCAGTTTGATGCATCAACCCTACTATGTATTACTCTTCTTCCCAATCAAGCAGGGCAACTTTGAATTCCCAATCACACATGAAATCATCAAGGCATTTATCTTGGTACGTATTAACAGGTTTATATAAATCTGTTCCCAAATAAGTAATTACTTCTTCTCTCTATAGGAAGCATTTATTGGCGGATCAGACACCTCAGCAATTATCATCGAATGGGCCATGGCAGAGATGATGAGGAACCCAAAGATAAGAGAGAAAGCGCAGCAGGAGATGAGGGAAGCGTTGAAAGGGAAGACCAGGTTAGAGGAGAGTGATATTGAGGAGCTTCGTTACTTCAAACAAGTGATCAAGGAGACTCTAAGGCTCCACGAACCAGGTCCCCTACTTATGCCGAGAGAGTGCAGGGAGGCATGCCAAGTACTAGGATTTAGAGTGCCGGCGAAAACTCGAGTGATGGTTAACGCATGGGCTCTGGCACGAGACATGCGATATTGGGGCCCGATGCCGAGAGCTTTGATCCTGAGAGGTTCGTTGATAGCTCCAAGGACTATAAAGGATTCAACTATGAGTACTTGCCATTTGGGTCTGGGCGGCGAGTGTGGCCTAGGATGACTTTTGGACTAATATCTGTACAACTTCTGCTTGCTCAACCTCCTTTTTCTACTTTTATATAATATTTTTACTATGATTTATATGTATAATTTTTTCTATTTTTACAATATTTTTATTTATTTTAATTTAAATCTTTTTATTTATTTGGAATCTTTACCTTTTTTACTTTTGTCATATTTCAAGAAAAATGACTAAAGTTTTGATAGATTTTGAAGCATCCGAGAGCACAAATGAGTTCCTGATGTCGAGACGAAGTTGTCTGTCAATTTTCAGATAAAACAGAGCTTAAACGAAGAATCACGATCCTACCGTGATTATAATCACGGCCCTGATCTAAAGAGAACGTGAATAAAATCACGGCCGTAGTTTTATTTGGTGCAAAGTTTCGGAAGTTCATAGAAGGAATCACAAGTGGTGCTGTGATTATAATCACGGCCGTGATTTCATGGAAATTTTTCACAGAAAGTTTCACAGCAGTGCCATTATTATAATCATGACCGTGATTCATCTAGGCTATTTTCCAGAATATACAGAGTTTCACAGGCGTATCGTAATAATAATCACAGCTGTAAACTTTATTCCAAAATACACAAAAGGAATCATGGGTGATGCCGTGATTATAATCATGGCAGTATTTTATTTGCAAATTTTGATTTTCACTCTATTTCTTGCTCTATTTTCACCCGCATCGAAATTTGGGAAAACCCTATTGTAAGGGTGATGAACTATATAAAGGAGCTTTGCACAAATTATTAGGACTTTTTGACGGATTTTAGAGGCGAAATCGACGAAGAGACGACTTCTAGGGCAACAAATATTGAATGACGTTTCTTCCTTCTAGTTGATTTCGTATTTTATTTGCCAATTTGTAATCAAACATGGATTTTTATATCGTAAATATGGACATCATGCTAGCTTAAACTCTTTCTTTAGGATTAGGGTGTAGCTCTCTTTGTATTGTGACTTAATATTTGATTTTCATCTTATGAAGTAATTTGCTCATGTTAGATTCAATTATTGTTGTGTTACTTATATGTTAATTACTGGCCATGATTTGCATGTCTTAGACGTCGCAAGAAGTACTGAGAAGTGAATTGCGACGTCGGATTTATAATTTTTGGACAAGTTGATTCGATCATAAGAGTAGTTCGAATAGACTTGAGGGATTCTATAGATTTGTCAAAAACCCTTTGGGTCTATCTCGAGTTAATAACCACGAGAGTAGGGGATTAATTCGGATAGACACCAGATTGTACTACTCAGAGGGGGCAATCTATACATGTGGATAAATCTCCTTCAACATAGTAAATCCTTCATAAGATTACTTAAATTGTAATAAGTCATAAAATATAGTGTGGTGAACCCGAAATCCTGAATTTTCATAAATTTGATTACAACCTAGTTGTGTTTTATTATTTCTACAACTTAGTTAAAATTAAACCTTCTCTTTTCAAAATTATCTAGCTAAAAATCCTAAGATAAGCCGGTACTTGACCATTGGTCCTGTGGGATCGATATTTTTATTAATTTGATATTTCAATGCACTTGTAGAATACATCAAGTTTTTGGCGCCGTTGCCGAGGATCAATTTAGCTAATATTGATTCAATCGAAGGTTGATAGACTAGAAAAAATTAAAAATTAAAAAAGCTATAATTTAATCCTTTTACAACTTCTACTCCTTTAAAAAATATTTCATAAGATTTTATTTAAAATTTTAATTATTATTATTAAAAAATAAAATATATTACTATTTTAAATAATTTAAATAATAAATTAATTTTTTTTTTTTATAATTTGTTAGTAGTTAAATAGTTATTAACCGTCGCACTAAACTTTCATGGTGGCCTTTTTACCAAAGAATTTCATATTTGCTTGTAGTCATTGCTATCATAATTTTTTTTTTCAAAACAAACAAAATGATTTATTTTAGAGCAGCGCGGCAGCGCCGGTTGTCTAAAACCAGTGTCTCTCTCACAGTAGCGTTGTTGACTGTACCACCACTCCAGTAATTGAAAAGGAGATGGAGCTCAGAGTGAATTATTGGCACGTTTTATTTTTCCTCGGGAGATCATACCTCATCTAACTATAAAAGGGCCGACAGATGAACCACTGGAAGTCGCAAGATTTCCCACTTCACGATGCAACTCGAGCGGAGATTTGTTTGCAGAGGGGCACCCTATGAAAAATATTTCTAGCTTAAATATATATATATATATATATATATATATATATATATATATATATATATATTTAAAAAATGATGTAGAGATCCTAAGCTATATAATGATATCAATATTGTTATAAACAAGATTACACATGAATAGAAGATTATCTTAAACATTTTACATATTAAATAAAAGTAAATAGTAATTTTATTTTATATATAAAATGTTTACATAATTTTTTATTTGTGTGTAATTTTATCCATAGTAATATTGGTACCATTAAATAGCTTAGAATATCTACCGTCTACACCATTTTTTTAAAAAAAAATTTAAAAAATATTTTTAAGTGTAAAATGAGGCACGCACCCTATGGAAATTTTCCATAGGAGCACCCTCTGCAAAAACGCAGCCAAGTCGAGCTGCCTTCCCTCGAAGAAATAGCCTAACCTGGGTACCCAGTAGCAATTTTTAAGCTGGGTACCCTAATCACCGTCCGATCCAAATCAAGATGGACACGGATCTCACAGCAAACATTCCCGTTAGCTGCCCCGTTACCGCCACTTGCGTAACCTAGGTTAAGGTTTTTTTACTGTTGCTTTTTCATTTCCCCCCAAAACCCTATTCTATTTCAACAAAATCATATTCTCTTTCAGCCAAACTTAACCTGACGTCTCCGGCGATTCGTTTCTCTGAAGCTCTCCGGTGGGTTCGTGTCCCTTCCCTCCATCGAAGATTTGCGGGGTGCCCTCCGGTTAACTCCCAAACAACAAGTAAATCTCTGATAGTGATGGTGCTTTCTTCTTTCTGTATTACTTTTCTTCATAAATTATCTTGTTGTCTCAAGAGAGCCTGCCCATCTCTAGAAAAGCTCTTTTCTCCACTTGGTAATTTCTAACAGCCTACCATTTGTGAATGAGAAAACATAAATTGTGTTGCATTGTGCTAGGTTCATTTTTTTCATAATATTTACTGTATTATAAGCATCCATTCTTGTCTATGAAAGTATTAAGACGGTAATATACTTCTACATCAAAACATTTGTTGCTAAAATTTGATGCACATGAACATTAGGGTTGATGCACTGAGTTTACTCTGCGTTGATGTGCATATAAATTATTCATTGAATTTGATATTTTCTTAGTTCATACTCATTGATACACATAGAAATTACCTAGATATAATTAAATTTGACATGTTAGAGATTAAATTAGGGTTGAGACAAAAGAATTTAGGGTTGATGCACATGAACATTAGGGTTGATGAACATAAACATTAGAGTTGATGTGCATAGACATTAGGGTTGATGTGCATAGACATTAGGGTTGATGAACATAGATCGTAGGGATGTGCTGATTATAGACATTAGGGTTGATGAACATAAACATTAGAGTTGATGTGCATAGACATTAGGGTTGTTGTGCATAGACATTAGAGTTGATGAACATAAACATTAGGGTTGATGTGCATAGACATTAGGGTTGATGAACACATACATTAGGGTTGATGAACTGAGTTTACTCAGTGTGTGCATAGAAATTATTCATTGATTTTTATATTTTTTTAGTTCATACTCATTGATACACATACAAATTACTTTGATACAATTAAATTCACATGTTAGAGATTAAATTAGGGTTGAGACACAAGAATTTAGAGTTGATGCACATGAACATTAGGGTTGATGCACATGAAGTAGAATTTAAATTAGCGCATAAAAAGTTTAGGGTTGATGCACATGAACATTAGGGTTGATGCACATAAAATAGAATTTAAATTAGCATATAGAAAGTTTAAGGTTGATGCACATGAACATTAGGGTTGATGCACATGAACATTATGGTTGATGCACATGAATTTTGGGTTGATGCACATACACATTAGGGTTGATGCACTGAGTTTACTCTGCATTGATGTGCATAGAAATTATTCATTGAATTTGATATTTTTCCTTGTTCATACTCATTGATACACATAGAAATTACCTAGATACAATTAAATTTGACATATTAGAGTTTAAATTAGGGTTGAGACACAAGAATTTAAGGTTGATGCACATGAACATTAGAGTTGATGCACATACACATTAGGGTTGATGCACTGAGTTTACTCTGCGTTGATGTACATAGAAATTATTCATTGAATTTGATATTTTCCTAGTTCATACTCATTGATACACATATAAATTACCTAGATACAATTAAATTTGACATGTTAGAGATTATCATGTGTTGTATAAGTTATGCGATAATATGTGATAATTTATACTAATTAACAGTAATTGCAATACAGTTTTCAGACGAAGCCTCACAGGTTGCTCAGCCACAATTATTATCACAGACAAACGAGCCAAGTTGAGTGATATGATATTTAGTGTTGATGTAAATAATAAAAAGCGTTGATGTAAATGAACAATAGCGTTGATGTACATGTTCCTGTGTTGTATTAATGTTGTTGTATATCTTTAAAACACGTTGATAGACATGTGAATATGTTGTATTAGCGTTGATGTACCTGATAAATTGTGTTGATATAGACATGTTCCTGTGTTGTAATAGCGTTGATGTACATGATAAAATGCGTTGATATAAATGATAAAATGCTTTGATGTACATGATAAAATGCGTTGATATACATGGATTAGCGTTGATGTATATGATAAAATGCGTTGATGTACATGATAAAATGTCACATGTTGCTAATAAATTCAAATTGGTTAATGTGCATGTGTGTAAATAGGTTGATGTGCATATGTATAAATGTCACAGGTTGCTAATAAATTCAAATTAGTTGATGTGCATGTGTGTAAATGGGTTGATGTGCATGTGTAAATGGGTTAATGTGCATGTGTATAAATGTCACAGGTTGCTAATAAATTCAAATTGGTTGATGTGCATGTGTGTAAATGGGTTGATGTGCATATGTATAAATGTCACGGGTTGCTAATAAATTCAAATTGGTTGATGTGCATGTGTATAAATGTCACAGGTTGCTAATAAATTCAAATTGGTTGATGTGCATGTGTGTAAATGGGTTGATGTGCATATGTATAAATGTCACGGGTTGCTAATAAATTCAAATGGGTTGATGTGCATGTGTATAAATGGGTTGATGTGCATGTGTATAAATATCACAGGTTGCTAATAAATTCAAATTGGTTGATGTGCATGTGTGTAAATGGGTTGATGTGCATGTGTATAAATGTCACAGGTTGCTAATAAAATCAAATTGGTTGATGTGCTGTATAAATAGCATTGATGTGCAGTAAATTATATGTGTACATCAACGCTATTTGTATAACACATCAACGCTAACACATGAACATATCAGAATATTACTTTTTAATACATACACAAGAAATCACTTTCTAATACTGATCAATGTATTCATGTATTCACTTTCTAATACATAGTTATGAAAATCTGGTTGATACATACATTTTGTAATACTGTGTTGTCCATTTACAAAAATTCACTTTCTAATATATATACAAGAAATCACTTTCTAATACTGCTTAGTGTACTTGTATTCACTTTCTAAGCATACTCTAAATATTTCCAAGCTGGTAATAGCTCTTAATCTTGGCATATCTGCATGTGAGAAATCAAACTTGGTCTTCTTAAATAGACAATCCATATACATCATTACAAAAACTCCACAATCCTTGGAGTCATACTGTTTAGGGCATTTAAGATCCCATATTTTTTGGTACTGCATGAGATCCCAATCGGCCTCACATTTCAACCCTTCAGTCTGTCTATTGAAATGAGAATTTAGTAGTCCTATCTGCATCAACAAAACCAGGTATGACATAAGTTTAATAGCATTGAAATTTAATTGAATAAACAATACAAGAGGTAAGTGTATTAAGTTAGTTACAAAACCATGTATATAAGATTTATCTGCGGTTGTTGGTTGTAATAAAGAATTATAAAGAATTACAAAACCATCTACATAAGATTTATCTATGCGCTAATTTAAATTCTACTTCATGTGCATCAACCCTAATGTTCATGTGTCTCAACCCTAATTTAATCTCTAATATGTCAAATTTAATTGTATCTATGTAATTCCTATGTGTATCAATGAGTATGAACTAGGAAAATATCAAATTCAATAAATAATTTCTATGCACTGTGGGGTCATTTTTGTTACATTGGGAATGTACTATGACCGTTTCAAATCCACCTTAAATTAATAAGGCTTTTTGTTAAATGGGTTCTGGCTTCCAATGAGCGCAAGCGCTCATCGTTAATTACCCCTAAAATTAGGGAACCTTTGATTAAGAGATCTATAATGCGCAAGAAAATAAGAGAGACGTAGTCAACTGATATCATTCATTAATTTAGTTTGACGTGATACATAATTTGACATGATAAAAAAAGGAGCTTTCATCAACACGGACGATCTATGTTCGTCAAACTTTAGTCTTGTGATGGCAAATTGGGTAATACCCGGCCTAGGCAGTACAACGTTATATTGAGGAGCTGCGCCCCGATGGTGAACATCGACGTACGCACCTCCCAAACAATATTCCATTGTAATGCATTAAGGCATGTTGGATATTGGGTTTGAAAAATCATCTGGCCTTGACAGCGTGTTGGATGACTTGGATTTTAGGGAAATTACCCTGCCTCGCGGCGTGTTGAGTAATTCAATTTGGAAGGAAATTGCTCGGCTTCATGGCGTGTTGAACAACTTGGGTTTGGGAGTTATCCGGCCTTGTGGCATATTGGATAATTGAATCTGAGAAGTTACCCGGCCTTGCGGCGTGTTGGATAATTTGGTTTGAGATTTCATCCGGCCTTACAGCGTATTGGATAATTTGATTTGGAATTTATCCGGCCTTAAGGCGGGGTGGATAATTTGATTTGGGAATTTATCCGGCCTTGCGGCGTGTTGGATAATTTGATTTTGGAAATTTATCCGGCCTTGCGGCGTGCTGGATAATTTGGAATTTATCCGGCCTCGCGGCGTGATGGATAATTTTAATTTGGAATTTATCCGGCCTCGCGGCGTGATGGATAATTGGAATTCGGAATTTATCCGGCCTCGCGGCGTGATGGATAATTTGGTTTGGGATTTATCCGGCCTCGCGGCGTGATGGATAATTTGGTTTGGGATTTATCCGGCCTTGCGGCGTGATGGATGATTTGGTTGGGAATTTATCCAGCCTTGCGGCGTGTTGGATAACTTGATTTCGGGATTTATCCGGCCTCACGGCGTAATGGATAACTTGATTTGAAATTTACCCGGCCTTGCGGCGTGATGGATTATTTGACTTGGAAATTTATTCGGCCTTGCGGCGTGTTGGGTAATTTTATTTGGGAAAATATCCGGTCTTGCGACTTGTTGGATATTCAAATAGAATTACCCGGCCTCATGGCTTATTGGATAATTTAATTTTTGGGAAGAGAATACTTCGGCCTTAGCGAACGTAACGTCGTATTGAGGAGTTACGCCCCGACGGTAAACGTCGACGTACGCACCTCCCAAACAATACTTCGTCGCGATACATTAGGGCTTTTAGTATTATGCTCGATGAAGATCCAATTGATAATGTTTTGAGAATTTTCATTTAGACATGATTTTGAGTTGAGGCACGACTCGGGTCGAATTCGAGTCGTTAACCGAGTGGCGGAACCAAAGATAGATTTTGTTGCAGTCTTTGTTTAATTTTAAACAAACGCAACCTATTAAATTTGGGTGATTGGCAAGATAACATCGTCATTTTATTTTCATGTTACACGCATGTTTTTTTTATTTTTTATTTATTTTTTTTATTTCATTTTTTGGAAAATTGTTATTACTTATTTTTTTTGTTTTCTTTATGGAAGAGTAAAGTCATTCTTCCGTGTGTGATTTCGCTGTCCATTCTTCCGTGTGTGATTTCGCTGTCTTCGACGAGTTCGTGGAAGAGGGGTAAAGAGATCGCCGGGCGGAAGGGAAAAGGGCGTCGGCGACCGGTGAGAACTTGGCTCGTTGTCGCTGTAGATGGCGGGGCAAGAGGCCCCGTAGATGACGACCCCAGCCAGTTAGCATCGGCGACTTATTGAGGAGGTAACAGCGGCGGATTCACTTGATGGTGTTCATCAGCGACGACAGAGGAAATGGTGTTCGTCTGTAGCTGAAGGCAGTGGCGACGTCGGCTTGTTGCGGCGTCACTTCAGGCGGTGATAACTTTCACCGGCGACATCTAGGTTTCAGAAGATGAGGCGGCATTAGAGCCAGAAAGCGGTAATAACGTAAGGCAGCTACAGCTCGTATGGAGTTGGATTTGAGGTAGATTTTGATCTGGCGGCCGAAAGCGCAGGGGACGCACATGTTTTGTTTGAGGCTATAGTCGAAAATGAGGTTGGTTTTTCGATCGTTGTTGCTATTATTGCTGCTTCAGGGCAGCGACTTCTGATATTTACTCCGGCTGAAAATTTTCTCCCCCAGCCCACTTCATCTTCTTCGTCCTCACCTTGTTTCTCCCTCATAGCGAGGATCGTTTTTCGAGAATTTAATAGCACAGCAGTGGTTTTTGGCAGACGTGCTTGTTGAGGCGCTTTTGGCGGTACAACAGCGATGCTGAAATATAGCGGTGGCGGAGCCAAAGCGGTGAAGCAAAGCGACGGCAAGAACGATTTCCAGGTAATCCTACTCACGCTTTTCTTTCTGTGCTCCTTCTTTTGGTTTCTATCTTCATCTTCACCATTTCCTTTCTCACAGAAGAGCCCTCTTCAAGATTCTAAGGTGGCAGCAGCCCTTTTGACGGAATCCTTTGAGGAGGTTCATTGTTTGAGGTGATTTTGTTTTGGACCAAGTCTCTGAGAAGAAACAGAGAAGGGCTTTTGGCAGGTATTTCTCTTTTATGATTCAAGCATCGGCTTTGTCCCTTCCCTTTTTGTGAGTTCTTATTTTGGCCATGCTTCTACCGCCGTCGACGTGTTTCTTCTTCCCTTTTTTTTTAAACGTCTCTCACTCACCTTCTTCCTTCTTTCACTCGGTATCTTCTTCACTTTTGTTTATAGATGCCTCTGGTCTCTCTACGACTTCACTTCAGATTTTCTTCTCTTCCCCTTTTTATTTTACTTTCTTTTTGTACGAGTTTTTTTGTATTGTTCCTTCCCCCTTGACGTTTATTCATCCCTCATTCTCTCTCTTTTTTTTTTTACGTCACTTCCTCTCCTCCCAAACGCCCCGGCACCTTCTCCCTTTTTACCCAGTGCATGCCATGGATCATTCGCACTTTAAACTTTTGAAGAATAGAGGAGCAAAGTGCGTGAGTGTTCTTTGTGGTGCCAGGATGCTTAATGCATCCATGAAGCCTAAAAGAAAACAACGATCGAGAGAGTGTGTGTGTGTGCTTCATCGTGATGCCAGGATGCTTAGTGCATCCATGAAGCCTAAGAAAACCGTGCGAAGAAATTTCTCTTCATTTACCTTCTTCTTACCGCCTCCGTATTTCTTCTTCTTCCTTGTTTCTTTCTGCCGTCTCTTCTCCTTTCTTGCTTCTTGCCGTTTTTTTTGCGATATCCGAAAAGGGACTCCCCCCCCCCCCCCCTCTTCTTCTAACCAACCCTCTCCTTTTTATAAGCCACCAGTTCCCCTCTTCTCCCTTTTGCCCTTTTCATTTTTTTTATTTATTATATTCTTTTCATACACCCCTTTTGTTTTCCTTCCAGCCCTGAACACCTCCCACCTGCAGGCTTTTTGTCTTTACATTCATTACTGGCTGCTGCCAACTTTCCTTTCACTTTCTCCTTTTTGACAATTGCCGCACCCTCAGTCTTTTATCTTCGACTTCTATTCTTCCGCCCTTCGGATACATGCGTGGTGCATGTGTATACCCAGGATGCTTTTCCTGAACCTCCTTTTTTTTTTACTAAGAAATGCTTCGTGCCACGAATTTCAATCAAAATTACACCATGATATCTGCACAAAATCTGCACCTCTAAATGATTGCAAAGCTGATGATATCTGTAGCTTATCGGATTGCTGAATAAATTTTGGAAACTTGTGTTCGTAAGGGATTCATTGTGCTGAGAAATTCTTTGATAAATTGCTGTGTTGAGCCCTGCCCTGAACTTGTTCGTTGAGATGCCTGATTTTCAGCTGGCATGTACTGCTCATTACCAGCATGCCTTGTTCTCTCGACTACATTATACTTTGGAGTTTAAGCTATTACATTGCTGTTATGATATCCTTTACTGCTGCTCGTACTAATATCTGATTAACTGCTAGTGCTGCCACTTGATTTCTACGCTGTAAATGAAACCTGGTCTCATATTGCTATAACTGATTTCAACTACTGAAGATTGCTATTTTAATTGCTGTAGTTCCAGCTAAGTTTGCCTGGCAACACCTGTTGTATCCATCACTCGCTATTACTGAATTCTCAGCTTAGTTACTGCCATTGAGTCCTAGCAAAATCACCACACCATCTCGTTGGCTGAAATTTCTTAACAGTTTGCTGAATGTTGCTTTGCTGTACCATCAGTGAATACTAATTCTATACCTGAAATTATGGATCTCCCATCTGAATTAGCTGAATACTAAATTTAATTGGATGTTGCTGCTGATATTCGTATTACATAACTGAATCTGTTTGCTGAAAAATCTGAATACAGTGTTGTGTGTTACCACCAGCTGATCTGCATTCTATCTAAACTAAAACTCGGTATTCCTGTATCTTAATTTGATTTTAATTGAATTTCAACAATATTCTTTTTGCTATTTCCGGAGGGAATAATTGACTCAACATGCACATCAACACAGAGTAAACTCAGTGCATCAACCCTAATGGGTATGTGCATCAACCCAAAATTCATGTGCATCAACCATAATGTTCATGTGCATCAACCCTAATGTTCATGTGCATCAACCTTAAACTATAATGTTCATGTGCATCAACCCTAATGTTCATGTGCATCAACCTTAAACTTTATATATGCTAATTTAAATTCTACTTCATGTGCATCAACCCTAATGTTCATGTGCATCAACCCTAAATTCTTGTGTCTCAACCCTAATTTAATCTCTAACATGTCAAATTTAATTGTATCAATGAGTATGATCTAGGAAAATAAAAAAAAAATCAATGAATAATTCCTATGCACATCAACGTTGACTAAACTCAGTTCATCAACCCTAATGTTCATGTGCATCAACCCAAATTCCTTATGTCTCAACCCTAATTTAATCTCTAACATGTGAATTTAATTATATCAAAGTAATTTGTATGTATATCAATGAGTATGAACTAAGAAAATATAAAAATCAATGAATAATTTCTATGTACACGCTGAGTAAACTCAGTTCATCAACCCTAATGTTTATGTTCATCAACTCTAATGTCTATGCACATCAACCCTAATGTTTATGTTCATCAACCCTAATGTCTATGCACATCAACCCTAATGTGTATGCACATCAACCCTAATGTCTATCTTCATCAACCCTAATGTCTATGATCAGCACATCCCTACGATCTATGTTCATCAACCCTAATGTATATGCACATCAACCCTAATGTCTATGCACATCAACCCTAATGTTTATGTTCATCAACCCTAATGTTCATGTGCATCAACCCTAAATTCTTTTGTCTCAACTCTAATTTAATCTCTAACATGTCAAATTTAATTATATTTATGTAATTTCTATGTGTATCAATGAGTATGAACTAGGAAAATATCAAATTCAATGAATAATGTCTATGCACATCAACGTAGAGTAAACTCAGTGCATCAACCCTAATGTTCATGTGCATCAACCCTAATGTTTATGTGCATCAAATTTTAGCAACAAATGTTTTGATGTAGAAGTATATTACTGTCTTAATACTTTCATAGACAAGAATGGATGCTTATAATAGAGTAAATATTATGAAACAAATGAACCTAGCACAATGCAACACAATTTATGTTTTCTCATTCACAAATGGTAGGCTGTTAGAAATTACCAAGTGGAGAAAAGAGCTTTTCTAGAGATGGGCAGGCTCTCTTGAGACAACAAGATAATTTATGAAGAAAAGTAATACAGAAAGAAGAAAGCACCATTACTATCAGAGATTTACTTGTTGTTTGGGAGTTAACCGGAGGGCACCCCGCAAATCTTCGATGGAGGGAAGGGACACGAACCCACCGGAGAGCTTCAGAGAAACGAATCGCCGGAGACGTCAGGTTAAGTTTGGCTGAAAGAGAATAGGATTTAGTTGAAATAGAATAGGGTTTTGGGGGGAAATGAAAAAGCAACAGTAAAAAAACCTTAACCTGGGTTATGCAAGCGGCGGTAACGAGGCAACTAACGAGAATGTTTGCTGTGAGATTCGTGTCCATCCTGATTTGGATCGAACGGTGATTATGGTACCCAGCTTAAAAATTGCTACCGGCTACCCAGGTTAGGTCATTTATTCCCTTCCCTCGCCTTCTTCGTCCCCATTTTCCTCTGCTTCTTAGGGTTTATACTTTGGAAAAGATCGAGCGGGCATAGTAAGTCGCGTGAAGCGATTCCTCTTCCACCGGGGCCGCGCAAATGGCCCATCATCGGAAACCTTCACCTCCTCACCGGTGGCCACATCCATCGCATTCTCCGCAGCCTAGCGCACGTCTACGGCCCTCTCATGCATCTCCGGCTGGGGCAGGTGCAAGTTAGAGCGTTTTTTTTTCCCCTGTTTTTTTTTTAAAAAATGGAAATTTTACAATTCAAATGTCAACGCGTTCTCGAAATTTTTGGGTTGAACTTGAACTTGATTCGATTACTTTTCAAGGTTGACTTCGTCGTCGCCTCATCGCGCGAAGCCGCGGAGGAGATCCTGAAGCACCATGACATCAAATTTGCCTTCCGGCCTCAGTTGGCGATCGTAAAGATCCTGGCTTATGGTGGTATCAACGTCGGCTTCTCGCCCTACGGCAGCTATTGGAAGCAGATGAGGAAGATCTACGCCATGGAACTAATGAACACCATGCGAGTGAAGTCCTTTTCCTCTATCAGGGAGGCAGCTGTTCTCAGTGCGATGCAGCAAATCATGCTGCGGCGAATGGTCAAACTCTCGTCGCGATCTCCGAATTGGTGATGTCGACGATCAACCTCATTGTGATGCGAGCGGCGGTCGGCGAGGAAGCCATGCAGAAGCAACGCAATTTCCTGTTCCTAGTTAGGAAAACACTCAATCTCGCCAATAATATGTCTATCGAAGATCTTTTCCCGTCCTTAAAGTTCATGGACGTGCTCGTCGGCGCTAGGTTTAAGCTGACGCGACTTCATCGCCAGCTCGATAGCATCTTCGATGACGTGATAGCGGTGCATCAAGCAGGCAGGGACAACAAAACCAAGAACACGAGTGAAAATATATTCGACGTTCTTCTACGACTCAAGGAGCAAGGCGACTTTGAATTCCCAATCACACATGAAATCATCAAGGCAGTTATCTTGGTACGTATTAACAAGTTTATATAAATCTGTTCCCAAATAAGTAATTACTTCTTCTCTCTATAGGAAGCATTTATTGGCGGATCAGACACCTCAGCAATTATCATCGAATGGGCCATGGCAGAGATGATGAGGAACCCTAAGATAAGAGAGAAAGCGCAGCAGGAGATAAGGCAAGCCCTTAAAGGGAAGACCAGGATAGAGGAGAGTGATATTGATGTGCTTCGTTACCTCAAACAAGTGATCATGGAGACTCTGAGGCTTCACGGAACAGCTCCCCTGCTACTACCGAGAGAGTGCAGGGAGACATGCCAAGTACTGGGATATAGAGTGCCGGCGAAAACTCGAGTGCTCGTCAACGCATGGGCTCTTGCACGAGACACGGAATATTGGGGCCGCGATGCCGAGAGCTTTGACCCTGAAAGGTTTGCCGATAGCTCCATTGACTATAAAGGATTTGACTATGAGTACTTGCCATTTGGGTCTGGGCGGCGAATGTGCCCTGGAATGACATTTGCACTAGCGTCTATTCAAGTTGTGCTTGCTAATCTCCTCTTCTACTTTGATTGGCAACTTCCTGATGGAATGAAGCCAGAAGAACTTGATATGGTAGAGCATACTAAGTTAGTCATGTCCAAAAAGTCAGCTCTCTTCTTGCTTGCGACGCCTCGAATTCCTCTCCCTGTTCAAGCAGTTTGATGCATCAGCCTTACTATGTATTACTTGCTCTGTTTTTCCAGGCTTTCTAGCCCAGCAATCTGTATACGCTATGATTGTGATGTAGATCATAAGTCAATCTTGTATGCTGCCTGGCACGATGAAACGATAACTATGTCCACCTAATGTAAACTACTAAACTTTACTGTTACTTAATCTTGTATGGTGCCTGAATCACTCTCTTTCCCGGGATACGATAATCTTTAGTCAAACTTCAATTGGATACTTGACTATCATTTACATGGTTTTGTCTCTCGCTCTTGATGGAACTCAAATTCTCTTCGTCGCTTGGTTCTTTTATCTACCACTTTCCACTTACTTGAGAATAGATGTCTCCCTTCTCATTGGCTGATTGTGCAGGGGTTTTATTGTTTATAGTATTATAGCATTCCACTTAATCTAGACATAGTGTGTTTGATGTGTCAAAAGTTTTGTTCTATTATTTGTGTTATAGCATTCCACTTAATCTAGACACTTTTATTTTTTTTATTTTTAAACTCTATTATTTGTGTTATGCAATTGCCAGTCCACCCACTTACCTTCTGACATGCAATAGCCATCCATAGCTCTTTTCGATGGCTATGGATGGACATGACAAGGATTTGTGGAGGGAATTTTCCTTCTGACCACACAAACTATGACAGTACAGGAAATTTTGGACTTAAAAGTTCTCTGAACATCCAACATGAGTGAGCTTACCAAAACCTTAAACGCAGTCAAGAGTTTCCAAACACAAGGGATGGTCACAGATGGTGTCAACGAAACAAAAAATATAGTGCCTGCTCAAATAGTGGAAAGGAAGAAAGCTGCATTGCCAGAATCTGCATGCTCTCAGAAGGTCAGCAGCCAAATATGAGAATTCAATCATGTTCACCGACTACTCATGCTTGTCAAATCCTGATCAAGATCATGGGGGCTTCTTTTGATCATTTCTCACCCTCCCTCTCCTCGGCCTTCACATCGAACACTACAACAACCAGCGAGAAGAATATGAAACAGGAGTATGAAAAGAAACCAGTCTTGACTGATTACATGAACGGACACTTCACTGCTATACCTCCAATGGCTTGCATGGTTGATTCGGTGGCTCTTCAAGTCAAACATGGAATAGAAAACGCTCAAGACCTTGGAGAAATCTGTAAGCTAGAAGGATCACCAGGCACGAAAGATTATTACAGTGATGACAGTTCATACAACAAAGATTGATTTCCTCTCACATGTGAGTTCAGCCTCGCGAGTGAGGCGATTCCTGAGGATTTGCAGCTCTGCACAGTTCAGAAGATTGGTTGCTTCGAGAATGTGAGCTTCAGTGGCAGAGCGATCTATCAGTACTTCGATTCCACAACACCTATGCCTGAAGTCCAAACTAATTGGTACGACGGTTCTGAATTGAACGGCAAGCATTTCTATGACCCAATGGATTACCAACTGATTGATGAATACCTTTTTGCATAGACTCTTCTTATACTTCTGAACAAGTATATCTGCAACTCTTCTTATATCCAAATTCAGTGGCTATTTTGTGGCATTGGCAATGTGCCACTGGCATCACTGCCGCATTAGACATTAATTTTCATCCACCTATTTGAAGAATGGATGTACTTAAAAACTGTAATAATGTATAATTGAGAAGCATGTGATTACTATAGAAACATGCTGCTAACCTGGGCCTAAATTATCTCTTGTACTGCTTCAGTGTCGATACGTAGTTGATTAAGAGCAGAGTTCTTGATGTTGCAGTCGTTGCACTGGCATGCAAAAGCTTTCAAATTGTCAAATCCTCCATTCGAGAGTGTTCCTCTCAGTTTTTGACATTAATAACTAAGATTATGCATATTAATCATTTCTACATCATGATGTTGTTGCATCCAAGAATTTTCGATATTAAGCCATCAAACCAAAGATAAAACTTTACGTCTTCAAAAATAATATCATTATCGTAGAAAAGAATATTGGTATATTATAATATTATTGAAAAAGACAATAAAAAATTGACTTTTGAAGTTTAGCCTCAGTTCAACATAATCGTTACGCTTTAAAAAACTTTAATTAGGTCGAGAAAGTCATAAGATATTTGAAAATTCAGAAGTCAAAGTAAAACAAAACAAATGCTTGAATTTTGAATATATATAGATATATATATATATATATATATATATATATATATATATTTGAGCGTGTAAAATCAGTCCGGGTTCGGTCCAAATTGACGCATTGTGTCCAGGATTCTGACTAAATTGACGACTTGAGTCCACAATTTTTTTTCTAAATGGACTAAAACCCAACACTGTGTTTTTTTAGAGAGATATTAGGAAAAGAGTTTCAATGGAGGGAACACTCTATAAGCAACAAAAATAAGAGAAACTCAAAACTCAAAACCCAACACTCTGTTTCTAAATCCCTCAAACCGTTTTCTCCAAATCGGGCGGAAATCTAATTTCCGTCCCCGCCCGATCTCGCGTACCCGCAGCCCTTCTCGCCTTCCCGTAGCCCTCCTCTCGCTTTCCCGCAGCCCTCTTTCGTCCGATCTCGCGTTCCCACAGCCCTCCTCTCTCGCCCGATCTCGTGTTCCTGCAGCCCTCCTCTCGCCTTCGCCGCCTGAACCCTTCTTTCTCTTGCCTCGCTCGAAGCCATCTCACGCCACAGCCGAAGTCCCCTATTACCTCTCATCCTGCTGCCGAAGTCCCCTGTTGCCTCTCATCCCTCAAACGAAGCCCTCTCTCACCTCTCTTCCCTCTACCGAACCCACCTCTCTCTGTCGCCTCCATTGCAGGCCTTGCGGTAGAACGGCACGAAGAGAGCTTTCAATTTTGCTGATAACCAGGTCCTGAGGATGTATGGGTTTGCTCATAGGAACCTTGCGAGCCCCGAGATCAGGAGGAGTAGGAATGCAATGGAGAAGCCAGTGGAAGCCGTGGAGCAGCTTAATCTTGAAGCCAGGATAGTGAGCAGGGGATGATGGGAGCAATGTTGGCAACATCACCATGTTGAATCCCAGGTCTGCGGCACATTTTTTGCTATTTAATTTGATTATGTTTTAACTTGTTGTGATCTTTTATATTAGTTTGTGAGTTTGTTTTCTTATCTGTAAGGCAAGGGGATTCTTTTGTAACTAAAAATGTTTTCTCTTGCATAAAATGTGATGGCAACGAACATACATCAATAACAATATTCCAAAATATGACTGAAAATTAGGAAGATGCATCTCAGTTTTCTTTGTTTATCTGCAAAGTTTGATTTTGAGAAACCTTGAAGCTGACTGCATTAGTTCAAGAAATAAGAAGCATGGAATTGTCATTCCAAATGTTTTGATGTAAATTTTAACTCAATCTTATGTAAACATAATATACATTGTTTTAAAAATAAATCGTTCATGTTTTCTTTTCTTCAAAAGAAATATAAGGCCTAAAAAAAGGTTTCTTCTTTCATCCCTTCTTTCATTACTATCCGTATTTTCTTTCATTTTCTTTCTTTCGTTATTTCTTCCCACTAAAAGGAACATAGCGTTACCCAATTTATTCCTCATTCCCGCTTACTACGAACAAATCAACGCCAAAATCAAAGGGCGCTGGCACCAAAGAGCCGCATCAGCCCAAAAGTTACGGCCATGGCCACCCAACCTCCGACCACCACCCTCACGCACGACCTCGCCACTGGCGCCCGCCCCAGCCTTGCCCCGACGCACCCGAATGTCACCAGCGCAGCGCTCGCCGCTGCCGCCACCGCCCCCAGCCTCACCCTGTAGTTACTTATAAATCCCGCCGCCAGCAGTGGCACCACCGCCCCCAGCGAGAACGCCAGCCCCGATGCCGTCGCCGCCTGCATCGGGCTCGGCAGCCGCTCCCGCTCCTCCTTCTCCACCTCAGTACTCCCTCGCTCCCTCTTCAGCTGCGCCACCTCCACGTCCACCTGCGAGTGCACCGACACGAACTCACCGATGGCCATGCTGCAGGCGCCTGCGACGAGGCCGGCGAGACCGGACAGGATCATGGCCCTAGCGTCGGCCTTGACGGCGCCGACCCCCATCATCAGCGACGCGGTGGAGACGAGCCCGTCGTTGGCGCCGAGGACCGCAGCGCGGAGCCACTGCGCGCGCTGGGAGTAGTCCCGCTCCGCGACCGCGGGAAGCGCTTGTCCTTCGACGCCTTCGAGGGAGAGCTTGGACGCTCCGTTGAGGGCCATGGGGTGCGGGCGGAGAGAGCAAGAGACGAAAGATTGGCGCCACCAATCAGAGCAGTGTGGCGGGCACACGCCACGCCGCGGGTTTTATAACGGTGCGTCGCCTTGGGTGGTGGCGCCACTAATCGACGAGTGGAGGATGCCGTGCGCCACCATGGCCGTTTTTTAAGCCACTCACTCATTAGGAAGAACAGCTGAGGATAAAATAAACATTAGGAATGGCGTAGTAGAAATACACAAATTCCTTCTCATTACGGCTAAAAGCTTCAACTCTGGACTTGCCGAAACGAAGGGAAAATCTCTTATTATTTATATGACAAGATAATCCATTTGTGTATCTCTCCTTCTTCATTAACAAGCAAAAGGAAGAGTACACTCTTCAAGAATTCCAGTGTAGTTAGTGAATTAAACTGATGGGCCTCATGGCTTGCAGCTCTACAGTGTTTCCACTTAATTCAGAAAATGCATTGTCTTCTAGAGCGTCTCAAGTATGACATTTTTTGTTCTTGTTTGTCATATATTCACTTCAAAAAATGATTCTAATTTGAGAAAAGTATCTGTTTCTTTAAGTTTCATATATTTTTCAGAATTGTGTGCCTTCCCTTCCTGATGAAACACAAATCTCTGAGTGTCTGAAAAGGATGTTAAATTAAAGAATTGACAGGCAGGTTGGACCTAATCTATCAACGGAACACTATATGCGTTGATTCATAATTAGCCAACGAGTGCTGCTGAGTAGATCAGCACCTGGCTTTGTGCTTCACAGACCTTGAAGCCACTAGCGAAGAGAGGGGAGTGTGCATGCCACACGACCACCATCCACCGCCAACATTATTGTTCATTAATGTCAATGTGTGCCCTTTCCTAACTCTTTTATTGTCTGCTATTGTTTATCTAATTCAACATGGCCAGGAATCTCTCATGCTTGATCATGATGCAGTGCTTTTACAAATTTTTTTGGACTTTTCTAGTGGCAAATTGTTCTAGTTCTTAATCTACTTGGCAATTGCGGTGTTGTTTCTGATTATTCATGGCATGCGGATATATAGTCCATTCTGATCTTGGCTCTTCGCCATGTAACATGAGAACTCTTTTACATTCATGTCACCCTTCTTGTAGCTCAAGGGCTGCATGATCTTGAAAGAAGAAAGATTAGTAAGTCTAATTGTCAGCAAGCAGCTATGCTTGGCCATTGACCATGAAAGTGGATTCCGCAGAAAAAGGAGCCTCAGCTGTTTAGTAGATGGAATAAGAACTTTAGTCTCAATTTGATCGATTAGGCAAACAGAACGAGAGTTTCATAAACTATAAAAAAAAAGCACCAGCAAAAGACAAATAATTGTTAGAAATAACCGAGATTCAAGATTCTAGTGAGCCAAAAGTCGATAAAAAACAAGGGAGGAACCTAGAGAGAATCAAACCTCGGTCAGCATTACACTTGCGACGGAGTGCTCCATACAAGCCGTACAGAAGGGATCGGTAAGAATTTCAGTTTGATAATTTTATATGTTTATTTTTTATTTACAATTATTATTTTTTAATGCATAAATAAAAAAATTTCCTCCACGGTCTAAATATTAACGATAATTACTTTCGATTCATCAACCAGGTTAATAACACAAACATGATTCAATTATAGAAATTTGTTTTTAATAATAAATTCTTTTATAATTAAGCAAGTTCAAGCCTTATAATAAGCAGCAATTTATATGTATCTAAAAGATTTTTTGGAAGAATAAAAACCAAGTGTAAAAATTATTAAACTAAAGTCAGATTTTAAAAAAAAATAATCAATAAGGGCATTTGGTCTAGTGGTATGATTCTCGCTTAGGGTGCGAGAGGTCCCGAGTTCAATTCTCGGAATGCCCCATTTAAAATTTTAACTAGTTTGTTTTTCGGTAATTATATATTTGGTTTGCTCTATTCCCTAATTCAATTGAATTGCAAATCAATGAAAACTTTAAAAGATCGCTGATTTTTTTCTTGCCGCAAGTAAGTGCTGTTATTGAAAAAATATAAATGTAGTTTTTGATACAAACACAAAAAACATCACTAATCCCTCACTGATTTTGTTTGTTAGCTATTAGTTCAATGAGTTTTTATTTAATACTTTTACTATATAGGTTTCCGTTATATTAAATTAATCTTATGCCTTGTTTAGTCTTGCTGCTGATTTTAATTAGTTTTAAACAGAAAGCAGTTAAAAAACTATTTAGTAAACAAGATAAAAATTGAAATAGTTTAATAGCAATTAAAAAGTTATTTACTAAACATCTTATATATTTTGACAATGCAGTACAGTACAGCACAGCGCACAATTTAACACAGTTATAAATGGCTTATTTGGTGCCGCTTTTAAGCTAATTTTAATCAACTTTTAATAAGAAAGCAGATAAAAAAAATATTTGGTAGTAAAAAGTAGAAGCGGAAAAAAAAATAAAAAAACGGAAGTTGAGAAAGCTATAATTTGATACTTTTATGGTTTCTACTTCTTAAAAAAAGTAATTCATATGATTTTATTTAGAATTTTAAATATTATTATTTAAAATAATTAAACATTTCAATACTAAAGAAAAATAAAATAAATTATTATTTTAAAATTTTTAAATTAATATATTTATTTATTATTTTAAATTTTGATAGTAGTTAAAAATTTTGTAACCAAATATCTTATAAAGTTTCACAGTTCGGTATATTACAATAACCAAACAAGCTTTTAGTATCATTAGCCAAAAAATAATTTATTGGCTCCAATTAATTATTGGAAGACTAAATTTATAATAAAATTAAGATAAAAATATAATTTAGCAAGTACGTTCGGATAGACATTTAAACACGGAATATCAAGGTGAAATTCTATATATACTATTTATCTCGAATATTTGTAGACTTAGAATATCATATTTAAAAAAATAGGTTAGTTTCAAATTCAATAATATAAATTCTAAGGAAGAACATCACGATTTACGGCATCCGTAACAATTTCAACACAAAACAAATCATTTATATTTAAATATAAACTTACTGAAGGCCACACGCTACTGCAACGCAATAAACGCACATTATTTTAACACCCAAATTCAAACGCATGACCCTCAATTCAATGCGATGCAAGTAAGAATTTATCATCAGACAGCAACCTCTTATCCGTCACAGTAAATTAATAAATTAATAAATAATAACTACGAGAAGAAAAAATTCACAGTAGCAGCAGGGGGAAAAAAAAAAGGAGAAACAAGAACAATAAGACGGCGGCCTCCTATGTCCCCGCCATGCATTTATACGAGGCGCCGACGGCGGCGGAGAAGGAGGCTAGCCTGAGTATTGGTTGAAAAGGTCCCAGTAATTGACAGCGGGGGATGGCACAACTCCGCTGGACATGAAGAAACTACTCGGGCTCGCCATGAAGCTGTCCATCCCCATGAAGCCCATGCTCCCAGACATCGCTGGGCTAATCATTACTTCATTCAGCAGGAGACTCATCTGGCTTTGCTCCGCGGCGGGCGGCGCGAACAAGCTGGGCGATATGCATGGCAGGGAAGACGGCACCGGAGACAAGATACCAGGAAACACCGCAGGCGAAGTCGACGCGCCGCCGTCCAATCCCATCACCACGTCGTATGTTAAACTCTGCTCCCTTGCCGGAGCCGACGGTCGGTAGAAGTAGTCCGCCGCTTTCGGCGTGCTCCTCTCAAACGCGGCTAAGCGAGCCGCCGGGGAGAACGGCGTTTTCTCTGCGTCGGCCGAGGCGGAGGAGCAGGACGCCTGGGCGGTGGCAGCGCTGGTGAGGCGCTGCACCACCGACATGAAGTCTCCGGGAGTGGTGTGGATAACCTTGGGGGAGACGGCGTAGATTATGATTGGGCGCCGGATCTGCTGAGGCGGCGGCAGCGGCGGCATCGGCGCGGCACGGTGTTGGGGAGCCGCCGGAGCGGGGGGTTTCTTCGTCTTGTGGGAATCTTTTCGTACCTTGAGAGGCGCTGGCCGCGGGCCGAGGAGTTCTGATCTCTTCGGCGGTCCGCCCGCAGGAAAATCAGAGTTATCCATGTGTTTTGCAAGAGGATTAAAAGCAGCAAGCGAGTACGAAAGATGGAGGACGAGAGCCTACAGGACGATCGAGCAGACAATATAGTGACGAACTGCAAGCCTGCAAGGTTACCCAAATCGTTTTATAGCAGGTGAAGCAGAAGCTTGAAAGAGAAAAAAGAAGGAGAGGAGAAGGAGCGAGCCGGACATTTGTCACAGTGCCGCCATTTCTTGCTCGCCCACGGTCGTTGAACTCGTCAGTGGAGAAGATGAAAGGATCGAGTGAAATACCACGAAGAGCACACAGCAAGTTTCTCCGGCGCTGGAAGAGCGATCTCCAATCCGCATCTGGCAGGCGAGCTATGACAAGCAAACATAGTGTGACTGATTCATAGGTTCATGTACGTGGCACAAGTGCAACGCTACAAATTAAAATTTGCTGTCCTATGGTTGGATAAGACTGATGGATGTGGGTTGGAGCAGAGATTGACAACATTTATGGTGATGACGTCACGCAATGAGTTAAAAGCGTCGGATGGAGTCAAACAGTGAGGCAGGGGTACACAGGGCGTGGTCAGACCATTGAAGGAATCAAAGGTTACACGATGTTAATACATTTTTTCTAAAAAAAAATCACTTTTCAAGTGTAATTAGAACTGAATTTGTCTTGAATTAATTATCTAATAGTATGTGAAAAAAATGAGAGCAATACACAATTATATGTGAGAGTGAAATGTCATTCCTTTCTTTGTCGGTGTGATCTCCCATATATTTGGAGTCAAACATCTTCCAAAGCTTAATATAGATAGATTTTATCATATCCAGTTGTTGTAATGAAGACAATCTTCAGGTGCCATGATACGCCCACAATGTTGGAAGAATAAGATTTTGTACCATAATCTAGGAAAGTAGCTAGAATCCAATCAAGTGGCCGTGAAAAGAAGTCCGCTAGATTTTGTAATCTAGCGACATAGATGTGTCGTACGTGTACTACAGATCATATAGAATTTTACAAAAATAGGCAACTATGTGGATGTAAAGAACTAGCACATGATGACCTCGTAAATAAAATATTTCCACAACTACTTATTTGCATTATTTTTTTAATTAAAATTAAAATAAAAATATTCTACATATTTTGGCTTGATGTGGTGTATTATTTCCGCAACTACTTATTATCATTTTCCCCCTCTTCGGTTGAATAGAAAATATTGGTGGTGTTATTTTGTGATTTTTAGGGTATATGAGAGGACAGAGATTGAGTGATATGACCTCTTAAAAGAATTTTCTATCCCTCCTTCCTCTTTCTCACAAGAAGAAGAAAGTGAGCAGAAGCGAAACTACTTCGCTAGCGATGTTGCAGGTGAAAAAAAAAACAGGAGGATAGTAAAAGAATTTTCTATCCCTCTTTCCTCTTTCTCACTGATTTGTTTTCCCATCCAGATCCTCCTACAGTAGCAATATTGATATTGATGCTTTCCCATATAAGAGTTTCTTTCATGGCCCAGCATAGTTGCAGTTGAAGGCGGCCCATTCCATGATTTGAGCTGGAGAAGGTTTTCTTTGATCACTACGTCGCTAGCGATTCAATCTTTTTCTTCCCATCTCTCTTACGGGTAAAGAAAGATTTATTTCTTTATGTTTCCTATTAGGGACGTGGGTGGATAGCACCACCATCTCGCTTCCACTTTGATCGCATCGATGGAAAGATCACTGTTCTCTCTGCGTTAGATCTACAGTGATAAGCTCTCCTTTTATGATTCCTTCTATTTGATCTTGTATTTGAACTCCTTTGCTGATTAAAGCGTACAAATGGTTGTATGGTTGTGTTTTCATTTACATTTATTGGAATGCACATTGATATTGTATTTGGTTATTTTTGAGTTATTTAACATTTTAGATATTTATGCATATTAGATATTAGGATTGTTTATTCAAGAGATGGTATTAATGTGTGCATGGAATGTCATAGCATTTAATGATTTAATGAGTTGGTCAAATTGAAGAATATTTGGGCTATAGTTGTTAATTAACTATAAGACTATAGCGGTACTAACTAAGGTTTACCTAGGACTTGTAAAATATAACACGATCCACTAACACGACACAAAATTTTGCATGTCTAGATTAGACTAATAGACTAATATTTTCTATCACAAATGTGTTCGACCCATTTATAACTGGCTAAATTTCATATCATGTCATATTGGTAAGTTAACATGCATAACCCAAATAATATATAATATATTTAATATATTCAGATTATATTATATATATAATCCGACTGGCCAAATTTAGTATTGTATTATATAATATAATTTATATTATAGCATATTATATCATGTTGTGTCTATCAAGAGTTTATCGAGTTTTAACTAAGCTTACACTACATGTTATTTAATTTACTTGGAGATAAAAAAAAAATGTAAAGAAAAAGGAAAAACTGACATCCTTGTTCATGCATACCTTGACGAAGACTCTAGAGAAGTGTGGAGAGAGGGGAGATAAGGAGCAAACATAAAATAGATAGTCAATTTTGGCTCTTTAAGCCAGCCGTCTTTTTCCAACATTAAATTCTTAAGAAATTCTATTCTATAATACTGTATTATCAATTTGTTTCTTCTTGTCTCAAAGTTTGATTGATTTAAGCCTGGGAAGAACGTTTTATGACAAATAGTTCCATTATGAAAATTCAACTCTAGTAAAGTTGATAATTCTATACTAAAGTCATAATAATAACTTTTGATTAAAAAATAATAATAATAATAACTTTTGATTTAGACAGCACAAATCATATTAGTACTATTTGGATGATAACTACTTGTTCTCACCTATAATAAAATTTGTGGAAACTAGATTCAAAATGTTTTATTTTGACATAAATGTCATACAAAATGATAGTATATGATATCATAGAAATCCAAGATGAAGGTAGATCTAAGAAGCTGCAGGTGAATAGATTTGATTTATTCAATACAACTTGATATTCTAATTAGATATGGCAAAACCTGACTCGACCCGCTGACTCGACCCGACTCGACATAAAGTTAGGCGGATTCGGGTCAGCTATAATCGTGTTTGAGTCATAAATAGGTCAATCCGTTTATGACTCAAAAATAATTGGGTCGTGTCGGGTTATAAACGAGTTGACCCGCTTAATCCGATTATATTATATATTTATATATAAAAAATTTAAATATAGGCTCATCTAATTCTCATTGCTAACCTATAAGCTCAAATATCTTCTAACTACCATTTAATCCAAATTTTGGTTCACACATAAGTCCAAAATTTTATTAATTTTAATATAATATTTATTAAGTTATTATTTATGTGTAAAATCTGAATGATAAACTGGTTATTCGGGTCATGTTGGGTTGACCTGATTATATTCGGGTCGTATTCGTGTTAAACAATTTGGCCCAATTAATTAAACGGGTCGTGTTTGGATTGGCTTAATTTTTTCACAGGTCATAGCTGACACGACCCGTTTATGACCCGTTGACCTAAATTACCAGATCTAATTCTAATGGTCATTTTTAAAAAATAAAATAAAAATCAAACTAAATCTATTTTTATCGAGTGTAATCTAACTGATTTGTCAAGTTAACCCAAGTTTTAGATAATCTAGCTCGTGCTATTACTCTTTTATTCTATCTATTTCTAAAAATTAATAAATAAAAAAAATTGTTTTTACACTTTTAAAATTTTATTTATATTATATTTTATTCTTCACTCTCCTAGGTGCACACAATGCTTGGGGGACGGTATAAAAACACTTACATATTGTTTCCTTAGAAGGAAAACTAGAGGGGAGGGATGAATATTATTAATATCCCTTGTTTTCATAAACAAATCAATTAGAAAGGACGGACCAATGAAGGATAGATCTCTTAAAACCGATCCTCCCAGAAATGGAAGGAAAAATCAACAGACGCTCATTAGCTCACCAAAATTGCCCATCTCCCTTCGCGTAAGGCTCTCTCTTCCCAAAATCCCATGCTCCTCTCCTCGTCTCCCTCTCTCCCTGCATCACACGCGATCAACCCTCTCTTCGCCATCTTCATCCAGCCCGTCGCCCTCCAGCTCTCGTCCTCAACCCATCACCCACAGTAGCGTCGCCCTCAGCCAGTCCAGCCGTCAGCCGTCCAGTAGCATCCTCAGCCTGTCGCCAGTGCCCTAAGCCCATTGCTGGCCCCCTCAGCCCGTCGCCGGCCCCCTAAGCCCATCGCCGACGCCCTCAGCCCGTCGCCGGCCAGCCGTCCCCCCCCCCCCCCCCCCTCAGCCAGTCCAGTCCCCAACCGTCCAACCCGCTGGCGTCCTCAGCCCATCGCCGACCAGCCGCCCCCCCCCCCCCCCTCGATCGCCAGCCCCTGTCCATTTCACACGCTCCCCTATTGTCGTCCCACGTATACACCAGCCTTTGCCCCATTTCACACGCTGGACACGTGAGAGTGCTGGACACATGATGCTCACGTGATCCTTAGCTGAGGATTGTTAATCCGTTATTTGAGAATTATTGAGCCATTCCCTGCTCTTTTACATGCTTGGAAGAAACAGACTGTTCGTGTATTTTTTGCGGATGCTTCGCCTCCTCCACAATTGTACGTCACGTGCCGAGCTGCCATTTCGGAAGTCAACCGAGATTTCCATGCATGCATTGCTGTCTCAGTGCACCTTCCACTACGTTTTGACTATTCTACCTTGGAAATTTTTAACTATATATAGTATTCATCGTGAAATAGTAAATCAAATGAAGCAATTGTGATAATCAAAATTTATATGATAAATTATTTAATTACCTATAAAAATAACCAAAGATGATTAAGTAAAGCATGATAAATTAATCGTTCACTGCATTCAATTCTAATTTTTCTATAGAATATAGTAGTTGTAGAATTTGCATCCTCACACATGCCATAACGTGAACAATTAGATCTTCAATACGTACACATGTCATAATGTGAACAATTAGATCTCCAATACGTAGAAGCAAATGAGCAAATTTTTTTAAAATATTTATAATATGATATTCATATAATATTTTTTTTTTCAAAATTAAAAGTTAGAAATTTGGAATGCCACGGGTCTTGCTCATCTGACCTGAGAAGTCGGCGTTGGGGAAAGTTGGCTACGCCCAATAAACACGAAATCCCGCTGTGGTATTCCATCGAGTCAAATATTCAACCAGAATAAAAAGTCAAATGGCATTTTTCCTTACTTCTCGCATTCTAGTTTCTCATGTGTTAAATGTCAGATTATTAAATGCCGCTCAACCAATGGGATGAGGTCAACGTCCCTCGTCCAGTAATGAACACTAGGAGAATCAGTCAGTTGGTAGATAAACAATGCAGAATTTTAAGGTCAACGCTGCAACCCCCAAATAATTTGTCAACTCTTTAAATAATTTCTCTGCTTCCAAGGGTACAGAGCGGATACGTTGGGGGTTTGAATTAAATAATTTCTCTTCAAATAATTTGTCTACCCTCAAATAATTTGTCAACTCTTTTTAAGAGCCGCACCGCCACGTTGACTTTTTGGGGGTTTGATTGAATCCCCCCGCGTCTAAATTCTCCTCCGCGCTCTCTATATAAGGATCGATTGCAATTGTCAACCCCAAATAGCAAATCCTTCCTAAAAACGTGGTCTTTCCTACGGTACAAAAGAAAAAGGTCCTAAAAGCTTCGTCTTGTCTAGTTTTGTATAGTTTGTTGGATTCTAATGGCGGCCGTGGAGATCCCTTCCTACTTCCTCTGCCCCATATCCTTAGAAATGATGCGGGATCCGGTGGCGCTCCCCACCGGCATCACCTATGACCGCGGCAGCATCGAGCGATGGCTCTTCGAAGCGAAGCAGAAGACGTGCCCTGTCACGAAGCAGCTGCTCGCTGCCGGGGAGCCCGAGATCACGCCCAACCACACGCTCCGGAGGTTGATCCAGGCATGGTGCATCCTCAATTCTTCCCATGGCGTGGAGCGGATCCCGACGCCGAGATCCCCAATCGACAAGAGGCAGATCGCCGAGCTGCTCGAGGAAGCGAAGCTGCCGCATTCCAGGATCGCTTCCCTGCGGAAGCTGAAGCAGATCGTGTCAGAGAGTGAGAGAAACAGACGATGTGTCGAGTCCACGCCCGGCGCCGTCGATTTTTTGGCTTCCCTCGTCGGGAAGACGTCCGGCCATGTTGAACTCGAATTAGAATCTGGCGACGCCGCGAGCGACGAGGCGCTTGCAATCCTCCACATTCTCCACATCTCCGACGAAGGTCTCCTCGATCTCGCCGCGAAGAACGCTGGCATCGTGGAGTCGCTGACGGCCGTGCTGCAGCGGTCCAACTACCAGTCGCGGAGCTACGCGATGATGCTTCTTAAATCGCTGCTGGGGCTGGTGTCCGCGGCCCGGCTGATCGGGCTCCCCGGAGCGCTCTTCGAGGAGGTGATGTGCGTGGTGCGAGACGGGGTCTCATTGCCGGCGAGGAAGGCAGCGCTGCGCGCGCTCGTGACGGCGTGCCCGTGGGGGCGGAACAGGGTGAAGGCGGTGGAGGCGGGCGCGGTGCACGGGCTTGTGGAGCTGCTGCTGCACGATGACGGCGAGGAGAGGAGGGTGTGCGAGCTAGCGCTGGTTGTGCTGGACTTGCTGTGCGGGTGCGCGGAGGGGAGGGCGGAGCTGGTGCGGCACCGGGCGGCGATCGCGGTGGTGTCGAAGAAGATACTACGGGTGTCGGCGTTGGCGAGCGAGAAAGCAGTGAAGATACTTTACGCGGTGGCGCAGTACTCGGCGACGGCAGAGCTTCTGCAGGAGATGGTGCAGGTGGGTGCGGTGTCGAAGCTGTGCACGGTGGTCCAAGTTGGCCGGGGAGGGAGGGCGGCTGAGAAGGCGGGCGCGATCCTGAGGTTGCATTCGAGGGCGTGGATGAACTCCCCGTGCTTGCCACCGACGGCCAAGATTGCTTTTCCAAGTTCATAACGTTAATATAGACTCGAAAAAAATGAGTCTCTTCAAATAATTATGTAAATTAATTATTATTTCTAAATTTTTTTTTTATTTACGTGCGTTTCACACGAATCCAATGTCACACGTAATGCACGAGATAAACACATGTCAGGAATCAAGTTATCATGCAGACTGGCTAGGCTGTTACGCTACTGCATTTCTAGCCGTTGGATGAGAGTCGCGCCTCCTATGCAAGGCGCTTAGGATTTTTTTTTGTTTCCGGAAAAGTAAAGGAAAAAGAAGACGGGTACCATTTGGAAGGCAGCAAAAGCAGTGACATTCAGTACCTTTTCGATCGGTGCATCGCTCTCCGATCGAAGACTCCGAGATCAAGATCGTGAGGGAGGGGAAAATCAATGGGGCTTCTCTCGAACAGGTTTAGATGCTATTCTTGCCGTTGTGTTTAGTTCCAACCCTCGGTTCTCGTTTCCAGTTCGCAATTCGATCCCGATTTGTTTTCATCTTTGATGGTTAATTTTTTTTTCCGCTACTCGTGATTCGTGATCAACGAATTTAGGATAGGGAAGGAGAGTTTAAAGCCTGGAGACCATATCTACTCATGGCGCACTGCTTACATCTATGCCCACCACGGTAAGGTTTTATTATCCTCTACTTTCCGTTGGAAACTGGAATAAAGAATAGAAATTACATTGAATCTAGTAGCATTATGTGTCTAGATTCATTGTGTTTTCCGTTTTCTTCTTTCAATTTTCTGTCCTAAGAAAATACACTTTAAATTATGATAATTGATTTGGATATGCTGCAGCGCAATATCGAACTATTTTGCTCCCTATCTGCAAAATTTATTTATATTGGGCAGTTTTGGAGCTCTTTCATGTCTCGTGATTTCTGGAAATCTGCTTTGCATGCTTTATTTGCTTCCCCGTGTATTCAGATTAGAAGTTGGAAAGTGGTTGTAGTGAATACTCGGATTAAAGTTTCTCTTTCATTTTTGGGTTTTCTTCCTATTCGCATTTGGATTCACGAACTGTTATACTTTACTTTTCCTTCTAATATCATGATAAGGTCTGTAATTAGGATCTAAGCGGCGAAGTAATCTTGTATTTTCTTCTTTTCAACCTTGGACATGTTGAATTCTTCTGGTTCATTTTTGGAAAGTGAAACCATGGTTTGAGATCCCACGATGCAGTGAAGATGAGTCGTCCTAGTAGAATGTCGTCCAGTTGTGTGAGATTCTATTTGAAGTGTTTGTATTATTAAGAGCTTGTTTCATTCTCCGTTGTAAAAACTGTGCGCTAATATGATCTTTCAGATTCTATCTTTTCGTACTCATAGAGTAAATGGCGTCATCATGCTCAGAAATGGCTTATCAAGATACCTCTCTTAATTCCCTGTCGTGTTTTCTTCAGTTAATAGTTTCTCGCTGTAATCTTTTTAATCTCTTATTGAACCATTTTCATGGTCAGTGACTAGCATGAGATGTCTCATGGTATTATGATCACTTTAATTCCCTTAGTTTGATAATGTAGCTTATCTGTTGTATCCATTTGTTCTGCTCATGCATTTTTGATGATTTTTACATCATCGAGAATCACTACTAGGATAGTTGAGGGATGCCTTACATTCTGTTTGGTTAAGACAATCATATACCAATGTTGGATATTTTTCTTTGCCATTTTTATATTATTGCACAATGCACGTTATAATTATGCAAGATAATTTTCCCTGTTTCAGTGGCAGACTTTCCTTTCTTGCTTCACATCCATGAATATGACAGTAGTAACTTGACAAAGACTCTTTAAAAAACGATACAATTATCTTTTCTATCTCAAGTTTACCCTCTTCAAGTTGACAAAACATTGTTACATCGGAGGCTTTCTATTAAGTTTTACAATTATCAGAATTGAGAAATAAGATTTCCTTGCTATAAAACAAGAACACATGATACATATGTATAAAATGGAGCAAGTATCAATTGATAAACTAACTACTTAGCATAAGTAAATAACTATCCACTGTGCTGAATAGATATTATCCATGATGGCCCACTAGAAAATATCATACTTAAACTTGGTGATGTTTGGATTTCATCACTTATTTTTTCAATAGTGTTGTCTTTCATTTTTTTTCTTTATGTTGTTAAATTTTTATCTAGAATTTGAGCTTACCAATAGATGGCATTGGTTCTACACCTTAGTTCAAAAAACTGACTTTAGATACACAATGATTGAAATTGTTTACCACTTGGAACTTACACTACTTACATTTTATGTTAAATTTGTTCATCTTAATGCGCATAACAGGTATATATGTGGGAGATGATAAGGTGATCCATTTCACAAGAGGACGAGGCCAAGAGGTGGGGACTGGAACAGTTTTAGATGTTTTCCTAAGTAGTTCTGGGCCTAAGCGAAGCTCAATCCCCTGCCAAACTTGCACCAGTCATTCATCAGAATCTCGAGGAGTACTCTCCTCTTGCCTCAATTGTTTCCTCGCTGGTGGTGTCTTATACCGTTTTGAGTATGGTGTTAATCCTGCTCTCTTTCTTGCCAAAGCTAGAGGTGGAACATGCACACTTGCAGTTTCTGATCCAGATGAAATGGTTGTTCATCGTGCTAAACACTTGCTTAACAATGGCTTCAGATGCTACAGTCTGTTTAAAAGCAACTGTGAGGATTTTGCCATCTATTGCAAGACCGGCCTTCTTGTGGCGGAGCGAGGCGTTGTTGGACAAAGTGGACAGGCAATATCTGTAATTGGCGGGCCACTTGCTGCTGCTCTCTCGACGCCCTTCCGCCTCATTACAACCAATGTGTATGGAATGGCAGTAACAGCTGTTGGAGTTTACTGTGCCAGCCGGTACATTGCAGACATTGGCAACCGTATTGATGTTGTAAGGATTCCTGTGGAAGAACTGACGACCGGACTAGCATCTGGGAGAGTTCAAGTGGTGGAGGGAACTCACCTGACTCTGGCATCTCAGTGACAGATAGAGGGAAGGGTGAACCTAATTGCTCCTTAGGTTCTGATGGCCATTGTATGGAGCAACATCATTCCTTACCTCTGCATTCTGAATCTGGAACTTAACCTATTAATACTATGTTGTAGTGCCTGCCAATTACATGTCATTTGTTGTTTCATGGAATTAATTACTGCTTATTTCTCAGTGATATTAAATTTGCACCTATACTTCTATCATGGGGCATGTATGCACTGCCATTGCTGCTACGTGCTTTGTTGAAACGTTATTGCTGGTAGCGAATGCAGATAGTGTATTGACATATGTATGTCATTGAGCATCTATAATAACAATTGGACATTCGGATACCTTGTAGAGCTAGTTTAGTTGTTTTGTGTTCTAGTTATATGTGCAATCCTTCCTAGCCTGAAAGTCATAATGAAATACTAGAATATGTTGTGGTGTTTGCCATCTTTGATATTCCAACTGAAAGTATTAGCAGGACCTCTCTTGCATGTCTGCAACACGAGAGATCGGCAATCTTTTGGACGGTGTGACGATGAGTTCTATGTAGGTTGCTTTTCGCTCGAGAGTTTCCACAAGGATCGTCAGCAACAACCATTGATGATGTTGGGGATGGAATTGTCGCAAGCCTTTGCAGTGTTCAGCAATAATAGCTGCAACAACAAGCTTCTCGTGGTCGCTTCCTACTTGAGATTTTCTGTGGAGGCCTTTGCTCAGCATTAACAATTGCTTCCATGAGGGCTAGCTCGGCTCCAGCATGAGCGTGAACAGTGACGTATGTAATGCAGGTGAGTTGGGTTTCTATTATCTTAATTTTCGTTCTATAGTTATTTGCTTTTCTTTTATTTGCACAGTACCTCGTAAATGAGTAATTGCTCATTCATTCCACATTTTGAGATTATAATATCATAAAAATTAAAAAGGAATCCTGGTCCGCAGCTTTATTACTAGAATCGGATATTTCTGGGACGGCATGACACATAACCTTTAATTTTTTTTTCCACCGAAATGTAGTCTTCAATTATATTTATATCACCAAAGTTTTAGCCTATAAATGCTGAAAATGGTGGCAATGCTTTGCATCATTATGTACAAGCGCAATCAATATGCCATGACGCGAAGATGAGCTGGAGCAAGGCAAAAGAATACAGCAGGCATACAGAGTTCTTCGCCTGCTGTCTGCTGATTCAGTTGTACATGGACGAAGTGATTCAGGCCCGTTTGGATGCCGCGTTTGGGCGGCTTCCACGTTTGCGGGCAGCCAAAAGTTGGAAGTGGAGGCGTTTGGGACGCAGCTTCTCAGCCTGCACTGTTGACAGAAAGCTGCCCGGTAGGAGCTTTCCCGAAATGCGGAAGCGGCTTTTTTTACACAGTGTTCGCCACTTCGCTCGTACGCGTCTCGCCCGTTGTCGCTCCAGCCATCGCTGCCTCTGCCCGTCGTCGTCTCCGCCATCGTCGTCTCAGCCGTCGCCGTCTCCGCCCGTCGCTCGTACGCGTCTCGCCGTCTCCGCCGTCGCTGTCTCCGCCCGTTGCTCGTATGCATCTCGCCGTCTCCGCCTGTCGCTGTACCTTGCCGTCGCCCATCGCCAAGCCGTCGGCAAGGCGCCGAACGCAGCGGGGAGAGATCCCAAATCCCTTCTCGCGTGGAGACGACGAAGGGATTTGGGATTTTTAATTTATATATTTTTTAATTTTTTTACTAAATATTAATAAATACCAAATTTTAAAATTAAAATAATAAAAAGAATAATAAATATGAATTTTTAAATTTTATATATCATCTATGTATAGTTTGCACTTAGGGAATTTTTTTTAAAAAATTAAAAATTCTTAAAAAAATTAAATTTATATTTGTATGATTCTTTTTTAAAATTTTTTAAAAAATAAAAAATTAGAGAATTCTTAAAAAAAATTATCTATTTTAAGTTTAAATTCTAGTTAAAAAATATTTAGTATTGTGTTAAAAAAATTTTAGTGTTGTGTTGTGGTACGGTTAGACATATAGATAATTATTGTAAAAAAAATTATTTAAGATTAGTCATCTAAAATTTATATATATACATATATAAATATAAATATAATAATTTTAAAAAATATTTATTATTGTATTAAATAGTTGTGTAAAGTGACAACATGTGTCTTAACAAATTAAATTTATTGTTGTGTAAAGTAATTTTAAATTTTAAAAATAAATTAAAAAAAATAATAGAACTGAATAGCACAGCACAACAACTCACAGTTACTTATCAGACCAGCTAATACATCCAAACAGCCTCAGCTTTTCAGACCAGCTCTATTCAGACTAGCTCTACTCAAACCAGCCACCAGCCAAAAGCTCCAGCCACTCCAAACTGGCCCTCAGTCGTACATGGACCAAGGAAGTCTTGTTATTATCATTTCATGCATTTTGCAGTAGAATTACCGAAGGCTAAGTGAACCTTTTGCATGTTAGTTAGCAATGCTTAACTATGAATTGGCTAGGTAACCTTGTGTAACTACAAACACATTGCCCTGATGACAAATGAATTAATATTCATGCTCCTGCCAATACCCTAACAAGCTAGGGTAGGCTGCCATTATCAGTTTCCTCCATTCCTTTCACTTGCTCTTCTATGCTTTCTTCCACCTATCTTGTTAACTTTATCACTAAGCATCAAAAAGTGCTGGATTAATTGATTCGGGAGTACTTGTGCACCTCAACTATGAGGGATTTTACTATTTATAGCCTGTTTTTAATTTCACTAGATTCATTAGTCCTCTCCAGAGATAAATATAGGTTGAACTTAGGTCACTCATATTCTCTATGTGATAAAATTGCGTTTGGGTCACTCAATTTTTTTTTTCTATCGAGCAATCAATGCCCAATGTGTAAGTCTATATGATTTGGGTATTTCTTAAATGGATACGCATTTATTATTTATTTTGCTTAGCCCTTTTAGCCGTTCCTTAAGTGATAAAGTGTTAACTTTTCTAATCAAAGTGCTCGAATTTTTCTTCGATGTTTGAGTGACACTCTCTTAGCCCGAATCATTCACGGTGCTCTCAAGTGATCATCACCTCCTTATCTTTTAGTTCTCAACGTGATCATCTCCTTAGCCTTTTAGCTCTCAATTGACTAATTCCTCAACCTTACACTCTTAAATGCTTCTTTTATTTTTATGCATAATAAGTGATGACATTAACACCTCATAAAACACTATACTTGTTTTCTTCACTGCCATAAAAGTAACTCATCTATACCTAGTAAAAGCGCACACATTTATGTATAAATACAAGGTAACAACACGAGCATATATGTCATCCACATTAGAAGGCCACTTTGTCTCTTCAACCAAAATACCCTAGTTGACATTTTAAAAAAAAAAACCCACCTGTGGCAAAATAATAATGGAGGAAAGAAGCAAAGCTTTATGTCATAGACCATAACATTCATATCTCTTATATACACTTTTTGTTGCATTATTTTCTTGCTCATGTTTACTGATCTTCCTGCTAATTTGAGTATCTATAAAAGAACACTGAAGAACAATACCAAACTCAGACCTTAAAATTATTTACCACACACGGTCTGATCATCCTCACTTTACAATGTTGCTTTTTTCTAAAGAAATACTCCTCCAGGCGTGCGTTATAATCTTAGCAGTTCCACAAAAAGCGATGCTACATCTCCTAAAACACAGTTCGAGCCAACCCTTCCGGGCTACAGTGCAGACGTTGACCCATCCAATGACGATTGACCTCACGGTCTGCAAGAACAATTAACCCTCCCGCACGACGACGTTTGACCTCGCTGAGAAAACCTGAAAAAAAGTACATTGCGGCTCTTGCTAACTGGCGCTGCTATTGCTGATGGTCCACGCTAATTTCGAGTGTCCATTCAATGCGAATGCGCACAGGGGGCGGAGACATGACAGTATGACGCCCTTCACGCGCTCCGTCGGGATGTATTAAGTGCCCGTTTGGCACGGCTGACCAGCCATGTGAGGTGAGTCCCACCACGTTGTCCAATCCGGTTTGACGCAGACGGTATCTAACGTCCACTCTCCTGTTTGCGCATGTGGCCGGTCAAACAGCGTTCACACATTTGCGATTGTCCACGTACCCCGTAATACATGACGGCAACACAAAGTTTCCTGTTGCCTGTCGGAGCCAGCCATAAGTGCATGTACGGACCGTGCGAACGAAATGTCACCGCCACGGTAATTAAATTGAGGACAAGCAAAGCTTGATTAAATTTCTGTATTTAATTTGAGTAAGTGGTTAATTAATAGAGAAGCGAGACACGTGAGGGAGGGAGGGAGGTGAGTGCCCGGGACAAGACTGAGTTGTTGTCGCTGTCTCGAAGCGAACACGTACAGCAGCGGCCCGGCTAATCCAGTTGAGTGAGTTGGCCAGGCGGTCCCTAAGCCAAGCGTCATCGTCGGACCAGCGGGCAAACCCCTCCGTTCGCGCCTACTTACGCAAGCATATATATATATATATATATATTTGCGCCCTTTGCTTCTCCATGACTCGCATCGGATCGAGACTCCAGATCGCAAGGGCTCCCGGGAGACGTAGTAATCGGATCCCTCACCGAGGTCGGATAGATAAGACTTTCCGGAGCAAGGGTCATCACTGGCGGAGGCAATTGCTTCGAATGAGTGAGCGGGAGGTCCGGATGTTGATGGCGAGGACGAGCATTTGTCCATAGTAGATGATGGATGATGGGTTCGCTGATCGATTTCATACACTGAGTTCGAATCGCACTTCAACGGTTGTTTGGAGGTTGGGATCGTTTGATTTGGGGTTTCATTCTTTGGCAGCGGTGGAGGACTTCTTGGCTGCGGCGATGGAACTAAAGTTAGCTAAGCGGGGGCTTTAGTTCTCGATTCAGTGTGGCGCGAGGAGCTGGAGTAGATCTGATTTGTTGATCTATGGAGCATTCGAGCTTGGATCGGCACAAGTAGTGAGCCCGGAAAGATTTTCCGTCTCTCCTTGAAATCGGTGTGTTGATCTTTTAACTGTTTCGCTTGAGGATTGGAGCAATGGAGTCGAGAATGGACAAGTATGAGATAATGCAGCAGATTGGTCGTGGAGCCTTCGGTGCTGCTATTCTTGTGAATCATAAGCAAGAAAAGAAGAAGTTAGTTCTACTTTACAGGGAACGTTTGCCCCTTTTGAGTCCTATGGCCAATTTCTTAGTTTGTCTTGTTTTTCTGTTTCAGGTATGTTCTGAAGAAAATACGGCTCGCAAGGCAGACTGAACGATGTCGGCGTTCCGCACATCAAGAGGTCTGTGAAAAAAAAGATGGGTTTCTTTCTTTTTTTTTTTCTTAAAAAAAAAAGCTCTACTTTATTAAGAGTGCAGATCTTTCTAAATATTTGTAGCATGGCATATGCAGATGGAACTTATTGCACGTCTCCAACACCCATACATTGTTGAGTTCAAAGAAGCCTGGGTGGAGAAGGTCTGCGCCAAGTAGATCGAGCGGATAGATATATGTGACGTATGTTGAACTTTTATGTGTTTAATCAATGCCTTTGAATGCAGGGCTGCTATGTTTGTATTGTTACTGGATACTGTGAGGGAGGAGATATGTAAGTGTTTATGCGTTTTCTTTTGTATATTCTTTCTTCAATAGCAACTAGATGAATTACTAATTTTTATCTATGGCATCTAAAGGGCTGAGTTGATGAAGAGATCAAATGGAGCCTATTTTCCTGAAGAGGTAAAACAAATTTTATCAATTCTTCGTTTAGCTGTCCAAGGACTTAATAATGGTGGACATCTGATAAGTTATTTTCTACCAGAAATTGCTCAAATGGTTTATCCAACTGTTGTTAGCTGTTGAGTACTTGCACTCCAACTTTGTTTTGCATCGGGACATCAAGGTTGACGAGAAATTTTGGCCGTAGCTTCTTTGTTTTAGTTACTTATATTATTAACTAATATTTTGCATTGTGTTCCTTAAATCACTATGGCAGTGCTCAAATATCTTTCTGACTAAAGATCAAGAAGTTCGCCTTGGTTAGCAACTTAAAATTTTAATCAATAAATTTAAACTTTTTTCGTTGCACATCTTAATTTGCTTTTTTTTCCTGTACAGGGGATTTTGGACTTGCTAAAACTTTATCAGCAGATGATTTGGCTTCTTCTGTATGTGTTTGAGATTCTTGATAACTCTCTCTTCTGTAGTTTGTAGATATATGATTTGTGATGCATAGTCCACAATAGTTGCGTAGAATTCAATAACCCACTAGTCATACTTAAAGTTTGTCTTCTGAAACTATTGCATTTGTGTATATTAGTTAGTTTTACTTTATGCATATTATATGTGGTATGGGCAACAATGTGTTGAGCGTGTTGTTATTACCTGATTGCTATACTTAATATCGTATAAGTTGAATGAAATGAAGTAGTGCATATGGTTCATTAATACCAAAAATGTAGTATATATATAGATTCCCGACCACAAACCACATGAACTAGAGAAATTAAAAATGTTCGTTTAAACATATGATGGTAACTCACCTTAACATATGATAACTCAGTCCCTGATAAACTAAAGGTAGAAAAGTTAATGCAACCTTGAGTTAAGTACTTCTATGTAATTTGAAGATAAAAGGTGCTGATAAGAGGTGCATGTTGTCTATGCATATGAGAAGTTAGCTCATTAAGTACCTAAGTTTTTTTTTATCTATCCATGTACTTGCAATCTACATAAGTTTGCATGGGCATGTAAGAGCATTATTTGTTTGTGCTATGAGTGAAGAGGGTCATGTAAGTAGCTAAGTGGCGCATGTTCATGCACATGTGTGTGTTAATGTACGTGTGACTAACAACATTGTTTATTAGTCAAAGATGTACACAAGTAGTGAAGTCATTTGTTCAATACAAACTAACCTGTGTAGTCCCCATGCAACAGTAAAAACGTTACCTGTTCATGTACAAAGGTGTGCAGACAAGAAAAAGTTATGTTGATTACACCATAGCATACGAGAGAGACAGCAGGGTGGAGTTATTGGGGAAGATGGAAGTAATACAGTTGAAGAGAAAGCATATGGTTGTGGTTTCATGAAGGAGTTGATGGGCATCAAGGCGGGTTGCAGAGAGGTTGCATTGCAAAGTGGTTGTGGTTTCATGTAGTTAAGGTTTAGGACGATGTGTGTGACACGGTGTTGTCACTGATGCCATTGATGAAGTTACCAATGGCAGAGATGATGATACTTCTTAGGGAGCACCACAAGGAAGAGGGTTGCAACTATGATTTGGAGAGAGAGAGAGAGAGCTCTGGTGTGTATAAATCCATTCTGAATTTCTGATATTGATTGGAAAGCAGTTCTTATGATTCACTTATACAAAGAGGTTGAGTATAAGGATAGATTCTCACCTACACATGGTCTATACAAATAAATAATGTGGGATTAAACATATTATAGTAATTTATTCTAATATATAATATATGCAACAATACAGAATAGTATCTGGCCACATAAAGTGGTATAAAAAAGATCTGCCAATGTTTCCTGCAGTTGTTTTAAATGGTTCAAAGAAGTATGCTATACAATTCATTCTTTTGGCTAATTGAGGAACACTGTAATTTTTCAAATAGTTTTTTTTTTAATAGACACTAAATTTTTGCAATGTCTGCTAAATCTATGTTATGGGGGTGTTATGTTTTATGAACTCTCGATCAAATTTATGATGGCTCGTTAAAAACATTCGAGTTATTTTGTGACATAATAATATGACACTATTACTGGAATATTGATCAGTAGAACCTCCTGCCGCAGGTTGTTGGGACTCCCAATTACATGTGCCCTGAGCTCCTTGCGGATATTCCATATGGATTCAAATCAGATATCTGGTCTTTGGGTATAATTGCTTCATGAATTTGTCTAATAAAATTCATTCACAAATAGAAAGCTGCAAATCATGAATAATTTTGGATTGGTTGGTCAGGTTGCTGTGTGTATGAGATGGCTGCTCATCGACCTGCATTTAAAGCTTTTGTAAGTGATATGTTTTAGTTATTTTCTTATATGTGAGAGAATTTCATGCACTCAAACGGAACACAAACCCAAAGCATCCTTTTTTACCAGTGTAATGCATTTCATGGTCTTTTACCATAATTGTTGATCCTTGCTAATCAGCATCTGACTTGAAAGCAGATCATTAACTTGCTTTATCCTCTAAGCCTTGATCATATTTGAGCCTTTGATCAGGCTAGGATATATCACTGCCTTCTATGGGGTGTTACCTAAAGAGAGGTTTTCCTAACATATTTAGCTGAAACGTCTTTAATTTCTAATCATCCATCACGGAATCATACTCGTGTTTAAGTTACGAAGCTGAAAAAGATCTTCTGATTTTCGTTTCCTTTTTTTTCTCTTTACAAAACATTTTGCTATAGCATTTGTTTATAACACTAGTTGCTTCTATCGCATTGGTCTCCTGTCATACTACATTGTTTCTGCTGCGATCAATTTGGCATGTGTAGCCGATCTGACTTTAGGTTTTGTGATTACAAGTCTTAATATATTATTATATTATAGCCGATCTAACTTCAAATTATTATTTTGAGTTATATTTCCTTGTGTATATAAGTTATAAGGTTTTGAGACTAGTTTGGTAGTGTCGCTGAGTTTGGTACCAGCATAGCACAATATTAATACATCCAATATGAACCGAGAATTCTGAACCTGGTGTATATAGGAAAAATATTCAATAAATTTGGTGACAACTTTATTCTTCATATATTCTTTGTGAGATTGCATCTCAAAATTGATGTTTAAAAGCTTGTAGACTTCATAGTTTCTCCTTGAATTCTGTGAAATAAGAATTTCAAATATATTGTGAGCTGCAGTTGCCGTGTTCGAAGAATCATGCAAATTTAGCTCAAATCCGAACATTTTTTTGTATGGTGCTTCTTCATACTCCATAGTCTCCACTCCTGGAGTTCCAGGTGCCGCACACTTGGAAGGGATTATATTAGACGAGGCAGAAGACCGTTATCTTATTAGTTGTGTTCATTTCATCTAATGATGATTACTTTGCCTTCAGTAGTATTGTATTAACTTTCATAACCATTACATCATCCACCACGACATCATCACAAGCTGTAGAAACCAATTGGCTTCGTTAGTTAGGTACTCTTCTCTTAGCCTCGGAATAGCACACACCATAGGCCTAAAATTTGAGTATCAAGCCTGATCTACTTCGAACTGTACAAACTAGGCACTTCATTTGTTCACATATGTTCTACCTACCAGTTCTAAATACTGATGAACTTAAATATAAGATTAAAATATTTTTTTTGGCATTTTTAAGTTAAAGATTACTTGCTTTCTTTTTCTCGTTATAAAAGAAAATACTGATTGCATTCATCATCTTCCCCCATCCTTAGTTGATATTTAGGAAAATCATTTCAGGACATGGATGGTTTGATCAGCAAGATAAACCGTTCCTCTATTGGCCCACTGCCAGCTTGCTATTCTTCTTCTCTGTGAGTAATGTATATATCTGTTTACTTTTTGCATTTGAACTATCATAGGAACTGTTTCGTAAGAAATAACTGCGGCTAAATTCTTAATTAATTACCTGTTTGTTGTTCGTCGTGATTTGATTAGCTAACGCACTTGTTTACTTTTGCTGCAGGAAAACATTAATCAAAAGCATGTTGAGGAAGAATCCAGAAAATCGGCCGAGTGTAAGCCTTCAATTATTCTCCGAAATGCAGAAGATTATCATCTTGTCTACAATGTGTTGATGTTTTGCACCTATAAATCAGGCATTTGAAATTCTACAACACCCTTGTTTGCAACCATACGTCAATGAAACCCGTCCATGCCCTCGTCCTTCAAGTGTAAACCAGTTACCTGAGAAGCCCAACTCCACTTCACTTGGCAGTCAGAGGAGCATGTCTGAAAGCGAAAGCAGCAGTGCTTCCAGCAGTTATAGGGACAGTTTACACTTAGGTGATGGCAATACTGCAAGTCTAACAATTAGCTGCCAGCGGAAGGAAGTTGAGAAACAATTAACTGATGATGGAGAAGCTTCTAGCAAGTATACTCCACCTGATGCGACACTCTGTAATGGCACATCCGAAGCTTCACCGGAAAGAAACGATTCATCAAGGTTGATACATGTTCATCAGCAGCCAAAAAATGATACTAAAAAGTCAAAAACTGCCAATCACATACTAATATCTCTAAAAGAGGACGTTAAAGTTAGAGAAAGTTCTCCGCTGAGAGCAATTCGTGCAAAGGTCGTTAGTGCTTCTAATCACAGGACTAATCCTAACGCAATACCTAAGTTGCCCAAGCCTACTTGCTCCAGTGCAACTTCAAAGACCAATTTGGAAGGCCAAGCAGATGAAACTGAAACTACCAAGATGAATGGCGATCCTGCAATACGACCATCCAGCCATAGAATTGGCATGGATGCATCACATCGAGTGTCCAAGCCTGTTAGCTCCAATCAAAGCTCCAAACTTACTGCTGAAGGGCACCCTGATGAACCGGTTATGACTAATTGTGATTCAGATAAAAATATCCCGGCCTCACGCAGAGTTAATCACCTGGTAAGTTGACCAAAATCAAAATCAACTTTTAATTTTTCTTATATTGTCAAACCGCAATTTAATTTTATATGTTGCAGTTACCAGTGCCTCAATCTTCTCCAATGATTAAGGTCCAACGTGATGGTGTTGCACCATTGGATTCCGTCAAACTAATTGTAGACAACAATATTCCTACCAAAACAAGACAAAGAACTCCTCCTTCCGGTGTGTCCAAAAAACCTGTTCTTCCTTCCAAGAAACCTTATGCTTCTGACAATCCATGCCCAGTTGAAGACGGAATGAAATGTGTGCCAGCTATATTAAATCAGGTACCTGATATTGGTCTGAATAAAAATTATCATTGCCCCAAGAAAATGAGCAGCCAGCCAAAGGATGAATCTCTTCTTCCCGCAAGTGAAATGAAGATCGATGTGGTCAATAGTGGTGCTTCACCTGTTCCATCCCATGAATCTCCAAAAGAAGTTGTCAAGGAGCAAAACTACTTGCTCTCATCAGCTGGAACACCTGTTTCAGATCAAGATTCACATAGGGCAGTTGCCAAGGAGAAAAGCTTGTGTTCCCTGAACACTGCGGCTGATTCTGCTGTGCAAATGACTTCTGGATCAAACCCCAATCTGCGCTTGGAGGTCAGCGCAGAAGACTTTGAGAAAAGTTCGTCAAGTAGTGAAATAATGAGTTCTAATTCTCTCCAGCAGCCAACTTGTTCCGTCTCTAAACAGGATGTTGCTTGCAAAGATGATGTTTCTTCAAACAAGCTACAAGAAAATTCGATTACCGCCCAAACTGGTGTCGACAAGTTTACGGTCAGAGAGCTGCTTTCCACGATAACAGACATTGTACCCTATGTTTCATCAGCTTCCAAGAGCTCATTTCCGGAAAATATATCGGCTGCTACTATAACCGTAGAAAAACCAGCAGCAGCCCATATAACTCCAGCTTTTGATGATGTGATACATGTAATAAGGCACAGTAGCTTTCGTGTTGGCTGTGACCAGCCTATATTAGATAACAAAGAGAAGAGTGTTCAGAACTTTGATATGGGAAAGTTACTGAACCTGGTGCAAGATGAGGTGAACATTAGAAGCTCACCAACTTGCTCAACACCTGCTGGATCGGTTGAAACCGTGACACAGAAGATGAATGCATCAGAAGGCAGCAATACTAAGGAGAAACAAGATAGTTCAGAAGCAGTGAAATCAAGTTATACAGAGAACAGAACCACTTCAGCAGATCAGGCAGTTGCTTCAAATGATGAAGAAGCTCCAGCTAAGGAAACACTTGACGTGAACTCTTTCAGACAGAGAGCAGAGGCACTTGAAGGTTTATTAGAGCTTTCAGCGGATCTTCTGCAGCATAATAGACTAGAAGAACTCGCTGTGGTTCTAAAACCATTTGGTAAGGCAATGGTTTCGCCACGAGAAACTGCCATTTGGTTAGCCAAGAGTTTCAAGGAGATGATGATCGAAGATGGCAACCGCAAAGTAACGTGAAGACATCATTCTTCTCGTTTAGCTGATTTTTCATACTACCATGCTGTCTTAGGAAAAAGTGGCTCACGATCCCCCAACATGGTGCTAAACCCCCCTTCTTTCCTCTGCAAAATTTTCTTCAACATTCTTTGTCAAACTGGTGTGTTTATAGTTGTGCCTTGTGAACGCAACATCCTCCTTTTTTGCGCTAAAGCCGTCTCCGCATTCAACCTGCCGCCCTCTCTGCTATTTCCGTTTCAAGCTCAGCCGCTACAAGTCTTGAACTGAGATTCTTCTAATCGATTGCCACCAGTCAACTTCTCCATCGTTTCATGCTCCTGTGGAAATTTTAAAAACACAGTTATCATTTTTTTTTTCTTTAAGATTTGTAATTTCAGTAAGATAAATGGTGCAGATATTATCTAGCCTAAGATTCCTAACCAAAGACTTTGCCTAGAAATTTCATAGTAATATTTATACCATCTATCTCTTAAAACAATGATATATGTGTGAATCTTAAAACAAAGATATATCTCTTGCTTTAATATTTGGTGAGATGCATGGTGCAAAGGATTTTGTCTCGGAATTTTACGTGGGATAATATTTGCACTGTTTATATTCTAAAATGTGTGAATCAATACAGATAGGGGCCTTATTTTAAAATTTATAATTTTAGTGAGATAAACGTCGCATATATTACTTGCCTAAGATAAAGACCTTGTTTATTTTTTTTTTCCCTATAGCAGGTTCGTCGCACTCGAGCTGAGCCGACTTCGTTAGTTTCCATGTCATGCCTGACATTTAATAAGTTTTCTCGTTATCCGTATTAATCTTAATGTAGCATTATATCCTGATAAACTTTTACAACTACATACTAATCAAATAAATTTGTTTAAGCTATGGATGGCGCCGTGTGAATTTTAAGAACATGTATGTAGTTTTTCTATTAATTAATCTTTACTATGACGGCATTCATGGTCTAAGTGACGTTATGAATTTTTTTCATTAACTAACAATAATTGTACAGTATTCCGATTCATTTATGTTTAATTTGTAAGTTGTGAGTTAGGATAGCATTACTTAAAAAAAAAAAAAAAAAAAAAAAACCTCACGTCAGAGGTCAAAAAACAACCAAGTTCTTATGGCTATCCAATGGTTCAACTATTTTAGCATTTAGTGAACAAAAAATATAAATTTTCTATCCCGATTGAATAACATAAAGTTGATATCTCTGATAATAAGCTAAAGAGAAAAAGTAATAGATGTACATTTATTTTGTAAAGTTGCTATGACATTGTTGTAGTGAGTTTGGATAATGATCTTGTTTTCCAAAACATTTTATCTTGTATAAATAAAGCCTAAAGCACTCTTAAACTCAGCCTCAAGAGAACCAATAACTTGGACAAAAGCAAAAATTGCAAGCATGATCCCTTAATAGGTAGCCAATATTTTCTAAATTCAGCTCTTTTTTCGGGAATCACAACCAACCAACAGTGGTGGTGTCCGTTATCAGTTAATTGATATATAATCATCCTGAATACTTCTTATAAGTGGGCTGTTTATAAATTAAATAATTTTATAAATAAATATTTTTATAGAATTATTATTAATAATTTTATAAGTAACTAATATTAATTATGACCTAAGAAATTATATAATATATAAAATTATCAGTTAATTGAAAACTGATGATTAATCAAAAAAAATCTGGTTGACCCATTAATCTGTTCAAGAACTGTTTATAAATTTACTGAAGCGATAAATTAGGTTTAGCCGTGGACACCCTTAGAAAACAATGTAAATAGTACATGTAGAACACTTGTCGGTGTCTGCTGGTAACCTAATGGCGGACCACCCTAATCGTAGCCTCGAACGGGGTGGGGTGTCTTCGTCAGCATCCCGTCGACGGCATCACGGTGGTGAACCTCCCCGCGCATAGCCCGTTAGTTTCGTACCCTCATCTGGCAATTTGTACCGCAGAACGGGATGCCCCTGCCCCGCCACCGTCATCCTAATCCCGTTTTATTTTCATTTTAAATGTGCCATCTGTTAAACAGTGACTGCTTTTTAGTTATATTCCTAGCCTTCACCACCCGCTTACTTAGAAGTGAGAAAAGTACAATAACTATCATTTACCTACCCTAAATGCAATTTTAAAAAAAATTATTGGATCAATTTACTAAAAGTTATTCCATCTTGGTTGGATAAACAATTGCTTAAACTATAAATAGCCCCAAAAAGCCTAATATTTTAAATAAATTGTGTTTTTCTTAAAATTAAATTAATTATAAGAAAATGTGTAACATAATAATAATAATATCATAATTTTACCAAACACCTCTTTTTTTACAACAAGAAGGAAGATCACAACTGTGCTCTGCCTAATGCAGTCTTGGAGTGATAAGAAAGTAAAAAGAAAATATTCTAAAAACTCTTTTTATGCTTTTTTTTTTCCTTTCCACCTATTTCTTTTATTCTGTTCTATCATTAACAGTAGGCATACAAAAAATGAAGAAAAATAAAATTGAAGAAAAAGAAAGAGAATAATGGGGAAAAAAAAGCCTATTATTCAAAATAAAAGCTTCCACTTTTACATGAATCAGAAATAGATGCTGCAATGCACCACACGCCCAAGATTTGATCTTATAAAATAGATTAAAAATGTAAGTGCGAGTACTGAACAGAAGATTATAGATGGACTTTACACGAGAAACATGTGCAAGGAAATTTTGTTTTGGAAACGAAAACTTTATTGAGGATGATGAAATTACATTGCTGTCCACCGCTAACACAGGTAGCCGGTTACTGTTTAAAACAAAGGATACTTTAGTGGATCTAGCGTAATTACTTTGTCTACCCGTATGCAATATTTGTATTCACTCCTTCCACTTATGTGTTTGACTTTTTTAATGATATAGAGTTGACTTGCTATAAGATGTGCTAGTGCTGTAAGAAGATTATAGACTTCGTTGGTATCAGTCTTCACCAGGATTGAGTTACCTTGGGGCATATTACTCGCATTATTGTAGCAAAGTGTGTTTCTGATAGTCATCTCTGCGTGAATCGCATTGGAAATGGGTTGTTGTAGCCACTAGCACAACCCCTACTGTCTCTCAATATGTATCCAATTCATGCATCATTTGAACTCCTTTGCCAAAATCCATCAGTGTTTATTTTGAGTTGCCCCTCTGCTGATGCTATGTAAGCTCGTCTTTGGTAATTCATGATTTGGTTTCTTCCATCTTGACGACTGACTTCATATCCTGCAATTCCTTGAAAGAGTAAGTTCACTAACTTTAGATACAGCCATTGAAGAATATGAACCCAGTTATAAATATGAAAAATCTAAAGTTTTTTTTATAAAAAAATTAGAGTTCAAATCAAGTACCATGTAAGTTGTGATAGAATTTTAGGAAATCATAGGATAAATACATGGATTGGGGTGGAGATAAAAGGGAAAGGAAGTTTTTTTGTTTTTTAATCAAGAGAAATTTTGACCTTCAATATTTGATTGATATCATCCAGAGTGAAATTTTATTAAATTATTCCTCAAAAATTGTTATATACATCCAATAGTTTTTTTTTTATTTTATTGATTTTAGCTTCTGAATTAGTGTAGTTTACATTTTTAGAAGAAATATTTATTTTTTGACGAATTTGGTAAAAGTTAAGATGAAATCTATGTTGAGTAGACTTTTTCTAGCATTGAGTCATTTGTCATATGTGTCATATGTGGCAACACACGAGGAAAATTGTGTGGAAAGCAAGGAATGCGGTGACCTTTAAAAATGAACAAGCCAATCCTCGTAGGACAAGAAAAAATGTGTGGGCTGATTTCAAGGACCATGAATTAGGATACCAAATGGAAAAACTATGGAACCAAGGAAGCAATACCAAAAAGGAAGGATAGAGAAAACAACCACGAACCCACCAGAAGATGAATACATATAGTGAGTGCTTGGAACAACTAGTCAAATGATAGAGTATATTATTAGGGATAGCAGCGGGAGAGCCATTGTGGCGGTTGCCGCATACTACAAATGCAACTCGGACCATTTTCGCAACTCCTCCTTGCCATACAAAGCGTTATGGAATATATTTACAACAACCTATAACTACAATAATTCACAATCTCTACTGAATTAGATAGCAAAGAAGCTCTCAACCTCATGATTTGGCAAGATAGTTAGCCTGCCCTGCTCCAATATTTCTCGTACTATAATGCCTTAGGCCTTGATTTTGGAATAGATTTGCTTTCCATAAAAAAAAATATACAGCTAGGAGGACCATGAGGTGTCACATCAGCCTGTGTCCAAACATAATAATAATGAGATGCAAGTTATGGTAAAGTTCAATACCAAGGAGAGAAGATAAAATGTGGATACTATGCCTTTCATCCAGGGTGGTACAAAGCCCTACAGCTTGGTGCAATCCACATGGCCTTGCACACATGTATTGTTCTCTTTTACAGCTTGCCCTTCAATGAATGCATGACTGTTGGCCTCCAGGCGTGCATGCACTTGTCAACCAGTCATCTCATATGCTCCCATCACCTCATCATCCATTTGAGCTGTCATCGAGCTCACATGTTTTGGCCATGGCTTCTAGCACAAGCACAGTAGACGTTGTACTGGGGAAGATGCGAACAAAATAAAGGCAGCCAAAAGACGGCATCACAATGAAGACAGTGCAAGGATGAGAAGCTCATCCCACAAGTAACATGCGAGCCTCATCAGTGTAATGCAACGCAAATTAGAATATTATTGCCGTGCCAAAAGGCATGTTTCTTTCCCAGAGCGCAATACATTTATTAAAACTACACACTACACCAAAGGGGAAGCTTCGGACGCAAGTCCCAACCAAAGCACCACAAAAGGCAGCTTTCTACCAACGCAGCCCTCCGATTCCTTACCAATGGTCCAGATTTCGCCTGGATTAAGTTAAAGGCGAGTGTGTCTTTATTAACTTTTCTGAAAGCTAATTATCGCCTTTTCCCCGTACAAAAAACATACAACGGAAAACTAAATTTTAATATTTTAATTCAATAAATTAACTTTTGGCGGCTAATCGAATCACCGCCTTGTTACGACCCGAGGCACGACTGTCGCCGGAACCCCAACCGCCGCCTCTCCAGGTCGTAGACGATATGATAGTTTTGCTGTTGGAAGTTGCCCAGTATGACCGCCGGACCTCTGCCGACCTCCGATGTCACGGCGGCGTCACCGATGTCGGAAACGACGGCCAAGCACACCGCTGCGGTATCAGGGCCCGCGAACACGAAGTAATTCTCCAGCGGCAGCCGCATCTCCGCGCCGCCCTTGAAGCGGAAGCTCAACTCGGGCAGCTCCACCTTCGTCGCATCTGGCGGCAGCGCAAAGCACGGCCGCAGGCCCGTCCTGTCCTCCAAATCGGCGGATCGGTTGTAAAGCCCGGCCAGGCGGTCCACGAATGCGGCGAGCACCGGCTCGAACACCTGCGGGGCCATGTATGTGAACGTAGATCCAGAGTCGATGATGGCGCCGCCGTCGCCGCTAGAGCCGCGGACGAGAGCGGAGCTGGGCATTTTAACCTTCTTGCCGCCTACGGCAATCTCGTGGAGTCCGATGTAGTAGTAGATTGAGAAGGGCGATCCTTGTTCGGCGTTTGCGGCGGAATTGAGCAAGGGAGTGAAGCTGAGGCCGTCGGAGGAATCTTCCTTGCGGGGGTCGAGGACGAGGGATCCGCTCTCGGTGGCATCGTCGTCGTAGCGGCGCGATATGAGGCAGTAGGAGAAGCGCTTTAGACCGAGCTGGGAAGGAAAGGACGGCGCGCTGCGACCGAATGCGGCAATGCCACCGGCGGGCTGGCGCTCTGAGAAGACAGAGCAGCCAACGGTGAAGTCGGGGACGGTGCGATCAGGGAGGCTGAGCGTCTCCATCATGAGGAGGCCGGCGGTAGATCCGGAGCCGTAGATTAGGGCGTAAGGCGGGCAGGCGACTGGGTGACAGGCGTCGACGGAGGTGGAGTTGCAGGCGGGGCAGCGGGATCGGAGGAGGTCGGCGGAGTGGATCCAGAGGCAGCGGGGGTTGTGGCACCCGACAAGGCGGACGGATGAGGAGGATTTGGGGAGGAATGGGATGATGGGGGCGGAGGAGGGAGAGGCGCATCGGCGGCAGTGGTAGGAGGAGGTGCAGGGTAGCCAGTTGAGATGGCTCCCTGTATCGAGGAGGAGGGGAAGTTGCTGCGGCGGAGTGCCGAAGGCGAGGTTGAAGGAGTAGCCGCCATAGGAGTGGGGGAACAGAGGCGAGCGGGATGGGGTCGGAGAAGGCCCGCGGCGGGGGTTCTTGAGGAGGGAGGCGCGGGAGGCGGAGGCGGAGGCGAGGACGGAGAGGCGGTCCAGGGGGTCGCGATGCGGCGGGATGAGTGTACGGTGAAGAGGGACAGAGACGGGGGTGGAGGAGGCGGAGAAGGGCGGGGCAGGAAAGAGAATGACAAGGAGAGAGAGGGAGAGGAGGAGAGAAGGAGCGGACGACGGCATTGTGACGGGGCTGGGGATGGAGGAAGGAGGGAGAGGAGAGTTATTGGTAGGGAAGTGGGAGGGGGATTCTTTGCTTATAGGGATGGGCCGGATGGATTGCAAGAGGAAGAGGCGATGGAAAGTAAAAAAAACAGAGAAACAAGGAGAGGAGAGAAGGCCAAAAATCGTGGGCCCGAAGTATTGGCAGCGTGTGAAGACCGTTAACCGGGAGCGGGGGCGATCCCGTGGGGCGAAGAAGATGAAGACGCGGGTCGGGTCGGTTTGGATCTGTAAATGCATCAGCTCCTCCTCACAAGTCACAAGGATGTAAAATTCTATTAAAAAGATATATATTATTGTAAAATGAAAATCCAAATCCCATATATATATGGATATTAAAAAGACTTCATTTTTACTCCCCATAAGGGGGTAGTAGCTAATACTTATCTACTTTTGGAGACTATTTTTCCCATTATTTTTATGTGCTGTGATTTAATCTCGCAAGCGTCCTAATGCAGAAGAAATAAGTGTGACAACTAATCAAGATGGAGCAAACAGGGACAGCAGCACATACATGTCTCCCCATGGTTCCGCTAGGGAAGAGGGAACAATCTTTGCCAGCAGCGCCACCTTACTCACCGGCGAAGAGAAGGGTGGCGATTTTGCCATCCTAATGGTTTTAAAAAAATAATAATAATTTATACATTTTTATCTATCTAATAGTATCAATATCATAATAATTAAAATTTTTTACGATGAAAAATAAAATCGTATAAAAATAATAAAAAAAATCTGCTATAGTAATAAGATATAAATTCTACTATCTTCTACGATTTTATTTTGATTATAAAAGATTTCAATTATTATGATATTGATATTATTGGATAGATAAAAATGCATAGATTATTATTATATTTTTTATTATTTTTTTTAAAATCATTAGGATGGCAAAATCGTCACTCTTTTCTTCGTCTGCGAGGAAGGTGGCGCTGCTCGCAAAGATTGTTCGAGAAGAGGATGATAATTATAGCATCTTTTGGAATTTGATATCAAGTTTTAAACTTCAACTAATTAATTAATATCTTTATAAATATAAATAATATTAAGTTAAAAGAGGATGAATTTATAAATGCAAGGATTTTAAAAATTCCCTTTGTATATTTTATATTTTTTTTCAAATATTTTCTGCATGATAGGATCTGCATAATAACTTCTTTATCATTATTTGCAAAATTAACGAAGGCGAGAAAGGTTTCCCTGTGTTTGGTGGTGTATGATACCAGTTGTCACGCTCTAATTTTTTACGCCTAAAACTAGAGCGTGATAGCATAATCTACACAATCTCTGTGTAAACTGTCAGTTAACACACACCTATACAATGCGTACTAAGCGAAAGTAAATATAAATACATGCGCATCCTCACCATACCTCCTCTCCTCTTCCCCACGGAGCGGTAAAGGGCTAGGCATGGTGGGGTCTACCGGCAACGGTCTATTTGATGCCTCGAATCATTTTGCCTAAGTACACTGGCAGAATTCACAGAATTCACATATAATAAATTTAAACACAATAAAGCTATCAGATTTATTTATTTTTTTCTCCCCCATGTAAATTCTTTCCAAAAAAAGAGGCTATAAAATTAGTAATTACATGTGCAATTATATATCCTTTATATGCGATCTTTAATTTTGATTGTGATTTTAAATTGATACTTGTGATCCAAAACTTTTCTTTCGAGAATTTCTCTCCGGGTGCCCATTTAAAAGTCCACACCTCCCCGGCCTCAAATAATTAGCTCACAGCGCATGCCTCATTATTTCCCCCTCTAACCCTCTCTTCGCGTGAATGCTCTCTTAATTGAACACCGCCTCTTGCTTTTCCATTCCTCTCGCGCGCCTCAATGTCTTCTTCCGGACGGAGAAAGCTCCACCTCCGCCGCCCCGTGGTCGTCGACACCGGCTGCAACTGCCTCAAATCCAGGCTCGCTTCCCTCTTCCCCTCCTTCTCCAATGAACCCAGACCCAAGCCCCAACCCCAAAGAACTGACCTCTCCACCATCACCACCACAATAGCGTCCTCCTCCACGACAGACCCGTCCTTCACCACCGACTCGGACGCTCCCCTGCCGTCGCAGCAGCAGAGGAGGGCAGGGAGTCGGAAGAATAGGAGGAGGAGCGGGCGGGTGGCGCGGGAGAGCGTGGCGGTGGTGAAGGAGACGTGGGAGCCGTACTCGGAGTTCAAGGAGTCGATGGTCCAGATGATCGTGGAGAAGGAGATATACGGCTGGGACGACCTCAACGACCTCCTCCACCGGTTCCTCTCACTCAACTCCCCCCGCCACCACCACCTCATCCTCCGCGCCTTCGCCGACCTCTGGAGCGGCGGCGTCTTAGACTTATCGCCCCCCTCCCGTCTCGCCGCCGGATACCAACAGCTCTACGCCGCTCCGCCGCCGTCCTACTACTACTAGAAATATAATTAGATAACTAACATAGTTAGGATCCAACGCGCGATCTAAATATCTGTAGCTTTGTACTTGCGCAATGATGATGGAGTGGAAGGAAAATGTTTTTCCTCTGGTGGACGCCGACGACTTTGCGTCGCCCAACTTTATGCCATGCGTGTGCAAGTGGCCATGCCATTTTTCCTGCACTTAAAACTTGCATGCTTGTATTTAAATTTGCTGCAAGAATCAGCTCTACACGCAATGCATGCATTGATTGGTCTACTCTGTTTCTTTCGCTACAATACATAATTGATTTGCTTTGCAGATCGATGAGTACATTTACTAGTATGTCAGGGTCTCAGTGAACTCAAAAGAGCGAATTTTCAAACACAAAAACGCATTAAGGCTCTTTCACATCTTACCTCTTAGCTCTTCCGTTCTGTTCCTATCAACTTTGTATGCAGGAGATTCATGTGTATTACATGACCAAAGCAGCGGTTCCTTTGATAAGTATTTAAACCAACTATAAATAGTGTCTAAATAAACTATGAGTTGAGACAGTTAAGTAATGCGCCTGATTCCTTTGATGTGCCAGTGAAATCAATGATAATTTTGATAGGTCGTCAATGTCAACATTGCTTTCACTTGGTTTGGAGATTGACTGGTTAAATGTACATTCGTGGTGTCCAACTCAGCTCTTCGAATAAGGTGCTGATCAATGAATCAGGTATGCGAGGATGAATAGATCATTGATCAAGTCCATACAGAGCACCAGTCAAAAATTCCAAAAGTCAATGTCCACTCCAAGAGGCTGTCTCCATTCTTCTTCCACTTCACCCGGAGACAAAAACCGCGGTGTTTCCCGTGTTACAACTTAGATTTGCATCAAACTCACAATAGGGATATAAAATCCACTAGATTCTGTACCTGATTCACCTCTGAAACCAGAGCAAGCTTGATTTGAACTCTCAGCATCACGCTTTCCCTTCAATTTCTACACTGCCTTCTGGAACTCCATTGAATTCACAATGTCCTAAACCTTGTATCAGCACCACAGTGGGGGTAGATTAACCATCAAAGATGCATTTTTTTACCATTAATTTCTTCATTTGTAATCTACATACTTTTTTCGTAATACAAACGAATAAAATGAATAAAAACATGTTTCTTTATCTATATCAGCAAACTTCCAGCCCAAATAGAACTCCGGCATGCTTCACGCCCTCGTCCTCTACGAAGAAGAGCTCCGTCATCCGCCGGAATGCTTGCCAGGTTAGCAAACTATCTGATCCCGCCTGGTGGCACCGCCCCACCGCCCGGTCAACCTGGAGGGTGGTGGCCACCCGATCCAACCCGCCGTACAAGCTTTGGCAGTACTTCATCATATGCTTCATGTCGAACACCCTCTCCCCGAAGAAAACCCTTACCAAACCCATGAATTCGCTCAAATTCTTGGGTAATCTTCTGCAAGTGAGGATCTTTATCAGATACCCAAAGTCGTACGCACTGTGGAACGTTACCCAGCTCACGGCGGAGTCGTTGCACACCAGGCCAGACGACATCAGGAGCTCAGCGAAGCGGCGGGAGTCGATTCCGCGTGCCCGGTTCTTCTCGAAGTCGATTCCGTGGGACTTGAGAAGCTCGATGGACTCGGGGGCGCAGCGGTCGTGGTAGAGGTCAAAATCCTTGAAGTTGAACTCCCAAACATAGCGGACACCGCCGGCAGCGCCGAGGTCGGGGAGGTTTCCGGCGGCGTCGGAGAGGGTTAGGCCAACCTGGATGAGGTGGAGGGCGTCGACGTTGGCCTTGAGAAGGGCGTAGCGGTCAGCGGCGGTGAGGAGGGCGGGGTGCTTGCGGGGGCGGTGGACGACGCCGGGGAACTCGGTATCCATGGCGGCGTAGGGGTACCGCTCCACGGCGTCGCGGATGAGGTCAAACTCGCTTTCCAGATTGTCGGCCCAAACCGAGCGGACCTGGACACTGGCCGGCTCTTTGGCTGCTTCAAGAAAAGACATCTTGTAGACTCCAATCGCCGGTGTAGCGATCTAGCTAGTGAGCTGCAAGTGTTTGTTGAAATGCCCGATTGACTCGCGGCCCGGTAACCCGGTTGCTTCGATCTCGATGGTGAGGAGAGCGAGAAGCGTGGGGGTTTTGTAGCCGGGAGAAATGGGAAGCGATGGTTCCGAGAAGGACGACGCGGCGGCGGGGGAAGACGACGCGGTCCACTCGCTGGGTGATGACCCGAAACTGACGGCAAGTGAACGGAACCAATGTATCTGGGCCGTGGAAAAGTGGCCCAGCTGATGGGCAAAAGGCTGCCGTATCAGCTGCGATGGACCGAACCGAGAAACAGGAAAGGCTCGAGCAGTCGAGCGATCGCGGGTTTCTGCGCTCTGATGCATGTGGATTTCCATGTATCCTGTTTTGGTCTAGACAGGTGAGCAGGCGCGTAGAGGTCGAGAGGGAGCGGGTGGGTGAGGGGACTTAACGTGGAAAGCGTGTTTGGCGTTTGGGTGCATGTAGGGATTAAATTCAAATAGTTGAGCGGTTATTTTAAGCAATTAATTAAAAAGTTAATAGAAGATAAGAAGAGTGGCGTGGAGGCGACAGTGGACCGTCGCTTTAGAAGGCTTATATTTTATTTTATTTTTCCTTTAAAAAACAATTCCATCGGTCAGGATACACCTCTGTGTCGGTCAAAGGAAGCCGGCTAAATTTGATTGAAATTAGTCTATTTTAGATTTAGATTGAATTCTGCGCTGCGGCAGAGGCATCTAAATGGACGTAAACGAACCCCCATTGTTACCATCGGTGCTCCTATCAGTTGGAATTTTATAATTAATATTAAATTAAATCTTTGTAATTCATCCATGAAGATTGATTGATCCATTTTCACTAAAGAGACCAAGTCTTATCTAAAACTGTTGACTTTAAAAAGTCTATTTGACCCAAAACATTATTGACATTTGTTTGAACTGTTGTTAGTTACATATATACATCACCACCAACTGATGAAGCTGTCAATTGATACACATCATAGCACGCATTTCACTATCTTCATCTAGTGTGTTCCCGCTTGTTGACTTTGCACTGATCAGGGTTGACCATCCTTCTTAAGATTGCTGAATGAAATTTTTTTTATGCCGGTATAAATGTTCCGGTGTCGTCTTTTCTGGAAATGAAATTTAAAAATGTTGCGGGTGATTCACTTGTCACGTTTGAAAAGATCAAAGATTAAAAAAAAAATAATCAAAGATTCTGATACAGTGGCTTTGAGTTTATTTTGACTGAAAGCCATCTGACCTTTTCAATCCCATTAAGACAATTACTCTGTGCATTTATGGGATTTTATGTCATTTCATGATTATTTTCAAAATAGCAAACCTTTTCTTTCAATGCTTTCAACCACCTCCTCAATAACTTTATCTGAACCGCGTGTGTTTGACTTTTCTGGCTCATGTTTGACTTTCATCCATCTTAATTAATAAAGTTAATTCTGCGCTACGCTCTTCAGTGATCCCAAATTAAGTGCCTAGTTAATTAGCTTTGATTTGAATGCTTGATCGATGGAAACTAGAATCGAGATGAAGCTACAATTCTTAAGAGAAGATTGGATCAGATAGTTATCACAGAATGATTGAAGAAATTCAGCAGTAATCGGAGCAGGCATGCATGAAAGCGTGCCCTCAGCTCCTCCTGTTCTTGCCGCCGCCGTCGCTTTGTAAGTCAAGCAGCACCGTGCTCTTGCACTTGGGGCACTTGGGCTCCTCCTCCGAGAGCATCACGTACATGAGGCACCGCGGGCACCCGGCAAGCACCATCGGCGTCGCCTCCGGGCTGCCGGACTTCTCTCCATCCGACGACACGCAAGAGCTTGGAGGCGATATGGACGGCGACGATGACAACCCGTCCTCCTCCTGCTGTGGCGGCGCCACCGCCCTCGTCGACGGCCCCCCTCGCGCCCTCGCTGATACGTTCAGCTCCAGCTGATCTGCCTTGGGGCTCTTCCCGTGGTTGTTGCGGCCCATCTTGGTCTGCTCCTCCCTGTCAACCTTTACGATGCACAGTCGCAGGTGAAGCAAGCTTAGAGGAATGATTGCATGTGACAGGGGTGGTGGAAGAGGAGATGTACCTTGGAGCTAAGGGCAACTCCTGCAAAGATGCAGGAAGTCTTCTCTTCAAGTTCAAAGGGTGGGGGTGGTGATGCTGCACCTCAAGCGGCCATTATATAAGAAGAGAAATCCAGGGTTTTCTTTGATGCAAGACCAGATTAATTACTTTTATTGTTTCCCTTTCCCTAATCCCTCATGCATGCATGCCTGCTCCGCATTTCCGTTTTATCTCTCTAGTAGAAGTGAGACGAGGGAAAAAGATGGGGGCAGTCTTTAATAGAATTTAAAGAATGGGGGAGGGAAGAAGTAGAAATAGAGGTCTCATGTCTGTGTGTTGATTGTTTGAGATTACCACAATAAGCTTTCTTCTGACTTTTGTGAGTGAATCCTCTTTTTATAATCAATCAGTTCCTTCATTTTCTAGTATTAGAATGCTTATATATATCATAAAGACCGTAATTAGATATGTTATAAATCATAAAGGATACCGTGAGGGTTATCTCTTAAGTGTTAGTATATTAGGTCTCCAATCAAGTGAGACTAAAAATGTATAATCATATTCAAATGAATCAATTGAAATATTATTTGAATTATAACATATAGTGCTTTAGTTATATCAATATGTTGTATGACTTTTGTTCATAAAAAAATTAAATTATATATAAAAAGTTATCATAGAAAAATATTTTCAATTCTCAACGTTTTATATATTTAGCTAATGTTAGTGAGTGCTTAATTAGATAATCCTGAGCTACCCAACTCATTTAGGGGTAGTGTCAATTAAAGATTTACATCCAAACAAATTACATGATCAGCCTTATTAATTGTTCATTTTGCATAACAATTCATAATTATAAGTTGTATAACATTAATCCTTATTTAGTCCTATATAAAAGATAAAAGTAAAAAAAAATGTGCTAAACTTTTTTTTTTTTTTGTGCAAGTAAAACTATATTAAATTGAGTTTGGATGGAATTGGAGTGTCACTAATAAATGACACTTAGGTCCTCTTTTCTTTTTTTTAAAAAAATCCTTTATATTAGATTTTATTATATTTATTTTAGTGGGACTTCATATTTTAAGGGTGGCGCCAATAGATCGTATAATGTAAGCAAATAAATGAGAAATAAATGAGGACTGTTATGTTAGTAATGGGTCTTAAATGGATGCTACTTTTCAATAAAGGACCTTTATTTCCAATAAATGAAAGTTACGGCCGGTCTGATTCCCTTCTTCACTCTCTCCCCCGTTAAACATGACCCGACAACCTCACATTAATTGCCTCTTTCATAATACATTATTTTCCTTTTACTTTTGTTGATTATAGCCATGGACAGTAACACTTTTTTTTTTCTTTTCGATTGACTGTGGCAATCGAATTTATGAGTGGGGTAAAAATTCTTATGCTTAAAATATCTTACTTTGAGGTTTCTATCTAAAACACAGATACCATATGATTGGTTGATAAAGATGATTAGACGCAATCTATAATTATCTTTTGATATTAGTGATGGCAATGAGCGAAACCTAAACCCGAGTCAAATATTTAAATAAGTATTCGCATATTCTTGATTAAATAAAAAATGTTTATTTTTTTACTTTAAATTATTATATAAAATATAAATTTTATAAATTATTATTTTATATATTTTAAAAATAATTTTTTTTTAAAAAAATTAGGTATAAAATAGTAGGTATCTATGCCTATAAATTTGACTCGACCACTTTAACTTATTGGATATCCAAATCCATTATAAAGAGTTCAAGTTATATCGAGTACCTATATAGGATGAGGATGATTATTGATTACCATCCTTATTTAAGATGAGGCATTGTAAGCTACTCAATATGAGTAGCTAAGATAGGGTATCTTGGAGGCTCTAAGATAACTTAGAAATGCCCAAATACATCTAAACTCTAAAGATACCTAAAATGGAAATATTGTACGATAGATACAATATGAACCAAACATTTGCACGATAGATACTAAACAAGCCTCTTATTAGGTATATAAGAAATTTAAATAACCACCGGATAATAAAATGAATGAATGAATGAGTGAATAAATAGAAAATTAAGAGGGCATTGAATCCATTGATGCAGTACTGGAAAGCTTAATTAATTAAAGGCTTTCATTGCCTCACCAGCCCGGAGCGAATTTAATCTCAGACCTCTTCAAGGAGAAAGATTCCATGCACATGATTGTTGCTTGTAGTACCAAAAAGTAAAAAAAAAAAAAAACACACACACACAGTAAATAAGTACACAGCTCAAATTAAATTATATAAAAATATAATATAATTTTTGGTAGTAAATGATATTCTTTTATTTTAAAAATAATATTTTATTTGTTATCCAATTTTCCATTTTAAAAAACATAAAAAAGCTCTCGACGATAAAAGGAGTTTATTATTGAAAAACATAAATGAAAGTTAAGAAATTTTAATTTTTAACTATCGCTCCCAAAAACTTTAACCACTTCGCCCGGGTCAATGGCGGCCGCGGCTCTTGGTGCAAACCAACCTTCCTCCGTTTGCGGGCGGCGGTGGGCTCGCCTCGCACCCCCGCACTTCTGGAATCGTCTTGGTCGCCCGACTTCTTCGGTTGGTTGTCGACCATCCGGCGGCGGATCCACCAGCACCCGCAGCTCGGTTTCGCCGAGTAAAGGAGCTGCGGTCTGATCCGGGATCTTGAGATGGCGCATTCTTGGCCTCCGCTGGCTCCGAAGCTAGTCGCCCTGTCTTCGCACTCGGGGCCGACATGGATGCACTTCCGCCTCAGGTAAGCGTAAAACCATCTGTATACTTAACTCAATAATTTCTTTCTTGTTTTTAGTTTTGGCTTCTGATCTGTTACGGATTGGTGACGATTAAGAAGTCGAGATTTCAACGGCGTCATTGTGGAGGAGCGTGCCCCTATTGATTTCGTATAAACCTATTTGGATTTACCTCTATTCTTTTCGATGACTTGCTGGTTTATTTGGTTGATAATTGATCATAGTGACCTCATTTGGATGAAAGCGAAAAGGAAAAGAAACATCAATGCCTTTTTTACTGGAAGATGCAACAAACGACGAGCAAGGAGTTAAAGCTTGCAGAGGATTTGAAACCCTAATGCTTAGTTTTATGAGAAAAAAAGAACCCTAATTTTGTGATAACGTAAGGCCAGTTAAATGTTAACATAGAAATTGTAGGGATAGTTTGTGAGTAGTGACAATTATAATAAGATAGGATTCAAGTCGGGTTTCAGGTATATAATCTGATTTGGATACTATAATTTGGGTTCAAATTTGCGTAAGACAAATTTAGTGGATCACTTATTTGCTTTGCTACAATTCCCAAGAATTATCATGTGTTTGAACTTTTTGGGATTTCTACTTTGAGTTCACCTGCTCTTTTCGTTTATGAACAAGAAAGTAATGGTTGCATGACGTTGCATCTATTCATCTCTTTGTACCAAATTTTAGTTAACAACAAAATGGTTATTTCTTAATTCAACTTTCTAAATCTAATACCCCACTCTGATAGCACTTTCTTTTGTTCAACTCATGAGCATTAACTTCATAATTATTGATCATTTAGTCCACGGCCGTTCAAGGACAAACTTTTGGATGGTATCATGGTAACTAAAGTTATTTCTACTTGTATGCTACTTGAACAACTTGTTTTCCAGCCAGGACTGGAGAAGTGGCTGGTCCATACATATACTGCAAGAGGGTATTTGGATACAATGGAGGCAGGCAGTATTAGCGTTGCATGTTGAGCCTAGCCGCCCAACTGGTTGCCTTGCTTCCAGGGCTGAATCCTTTCTTGCAGCATCAAGCCATTTTGTGCAATTATTGAAGGAAAAAGTGACATGCAGCAGCCACACTCAAGATAATTCCTGCATCATTTCATTCCTTAGCCTTCAACTGCTTGTATTGTCCACGGCAAGCCTTCCTGAGAGCACGGTAAGCTTTGTCATTTTATATTGTGATCATCGCTTTTGAGAACAGTAATGCTGTAAGTGAATATTAAAATGCTATACTGTCGATCAATTATGATATGTCTCATGTTTGGACTAATTGCAGTTGCTATTCCACATCACAATTCAGTCAGAAGTTTGTTATTTTTGTTGGGAGATGGTAATACTTTTGAATCATAAGTGAAAAAAAAATCTTAAGCATTAGAGTCAAGGTTGTCAAGATCGAGATTCTACCTAGGAACGATAAAGACTTTATAGAATCGGAACGTAGAATCAGATCGTAAGATCCTACCAAATCACTTAAAATATATAATTTTTTAAAATATATTTATCTAATTAAACTTAAGAGTATTAAAAATGTTTTAATAAGCAATAATATATATATATATATATATATATATATATATATATATATATATATATATATACTATTATTCAAATGTATTAATTGTATAGTATAAAATAATGAAATTGAATATTTGTGAGGTGATGGTGATGGAAATAAGTTAATAGAAGATGAATATAATAAAGATGTACAATAAAACTAGAAACAACAAAGACATGCAGTGAAATGAAGATAACAAATAAAAACATGAAAAATGATGAAAATAAAGATATACATTATAATGACAATAACAAATATTATAAAGTTTATTCTAATAAATAATTAAAGTAGACAAATATAGTTGTAGATGTTAACGAGCTTAAGTTGATGAATATTGGTAAAAAAAAGCAAATAATGACAATTAAAGACGAAAAATTACATCACATCAATTAAAAGCTTTTAACATAATAGATTATTGATTTTTAGTATAATATAAACTTATTTTACCTATTAACTTATGATCGAGTAGGATCGATGGGATCGTAAGATCCTACCCGATCCTAAGACCCAGATCGTGGGATCGTAAGATTCTATCATATTTCAGATCCTATATTCGTTCTGGAACGATTTGCCTAATTTGGGTCGTAGGATCGGAAGATCCTAAGACCTGGAATGTATTTTTGATAACCTTGATCAGAGTTGCTTAGAAAGAGTCGAGTACGATTAAGTGTGTTACTTCATATGCTCTCTATCTGTCAAATAACATCTAATTCACACAATCGTACATCACATATTAGAAAAGTTACTAATATTTTGTCATGCGTTTGCATTCAGTCGAGGGCTTTTGATGTGCAAAGTCCATACCGGAGAGCAGGTTAGAAGTCCTTGTTATCTCATCGTTGATAGCATTGTAGCCTATGATTTTTTGCACTCTAGCCATTCGAGCTTTTAGATCTTTACTTGTTGTTTATTATGTAAGGATAAGCATATTTTCCAGATTTTTTTTAACTTAACATTTCAATTATACTGAAAGCTCAGTGCACATTGAAATACAAGAGGCTAGTCAACTTGTGTGGCCAATTAGAATTCCAGATGGTAGAAGCTCTAGTTGTCTTAGCAAACCTAATCAACCCGTTGGCCGGTTTATTACAATCCCTCGTAGTATGTAGAAAATTCAAGCAACCTGAGGATTGCATGTAGTTAATCTCATCAAGCAAATAGCATATTTCAGTGGGCGGATGCCTAGATGCGCAATGAAATTAACTGCTTTCAGGCTATTTGATTCCACAGTGAATGTACATTCTGGCTCTAGGTATTGGTGTAGGCGTATTGCAATGTAGTTTTGATTGCAAGCATCTTCGAGTAGAACGCAATGGAATGAGATGAAATGTTGTTGTGGCAATAAGCACCTGCCCAGTGCTGTCCCTTATGATGTAACCAGTGCCGGCCTCCCAGACTCACGATTCCAGGCCCCATCTGTGTTGATCTTAGCTTTATTTGTCACAGGCCAACGCCAATGGGAATGCACAAGCTAGGTTCGCCTCATGGAATTTTCTTGGTGTGATGAAGTAGTCATGGTGTCCTTGAACTTGCATATCACTATTCGGTTGGTCTTCCAAGGGGTGCCTGTCTCGTCACTGAACACTTTACCATTCCTAGACGTCCAATCCTACTAGAAGGTGAGAAGAATTAGTATGGGTAGCTGATGATTTCTATCAGCTTGGTCAGTGATCTAGGAGCCAGTGGACCAGGCATTTTACAACATGTATATGGATGCCATAGCTGTGCGTCAAGACGTTCCACACTATAGCAATAAACTCGCATTTGTAAAATAAGTGTATATTGAACTCATCTGAATTCCCAGAGGATTCATTTGCCTGGATTGTGAATACCAAATTTATTAAGTCTATCAAAAGTGGGTAACCGGTGACGCAAAAGCTTCCAACCAAACATCTTGACTTTGGGAGCAACATGTAGGTTCCACACAACTTTTCATCCGCTTTAGTGATCCTTACCGGGCATATGGTGATTATAAAGAGTTTTGTAGATGGCTTTCGTCAAGGGGAGCCCATTGAAACCCTCCCTTCAGTTCCAACCATCCATAGTAGTACGACAGTGCAAGCTTATTTGGTTTATGTTGTGCTGGATTTTCAAAGTTGCACTAGTAGGAAAGTTCCGATGGGTTCTAATGTCCATCAGTTTTGAGCCAGGAGACTTTTGAGGGCACTGAAATAGTTGAACATATTTGGTCTGAATGCAAGAGGGATATCCGTACACCAAGGTTGCGAAAGGATATCAGTGTCATCGCAATTACTAATGATTTTGGTGAGATGAGTGTAAGCACGTTGTAGGTCGCGCATAAGCATTCTCCAAACATGGTGAGATTTGCTTTTGGCATTAGGGTAACATGGATTAGACATACTGTACTTGGCAAGACATAACTTTACACAGTTTATCAAAGGATTTGAGGATATCTAGAAGGCATTTGCTGTTGATGGCTGATTGAATGAGCGTGCGATCATATATAGAACATCTTGATTCCTAGAATGAGTGACCATTTGCCAACTGATAAGATGGAGACCTTTTGAATTTTTGGACCATATGAAGCGTTGTATGGGGAATGCAACTTCTAAGTCTATTGGTGAGCATGCTGTGAATGGGGATAGATGAGGGCACACTTTTAGCAAGTGTGACTCGGCCAGCTTGTGAAATGCAACCCTACTAGGTCTAGGTCTGGAGTCTGCCAAGGATGTTATTAAGAGATTCCTTATAAAGTTGAGTAGTGTTATAATTTAGGTTGATGTGAGAACTAAGATACTCAAGGGAGTGTTGGAGTAGGGCGGACGGAAATTGGAAAGGATGGGAAAGGACAATAAGAAGGCATGAAAGAAATAAGGAGTAATGTTTAGCTAGAGGAAAGAAAAATTTAAAATATTGATATAAATACCCTTTATTTTTTTATACTCATATTATATAAATATTATTAAATAATATACAAAATAACTAGTTTGTATTATTATATATTATAAAATTAGTTAAATATTATAAAATTAGTTAAAAAATATGAAATAGCTAAAAAACCTATAAAGACCGGCCTGGAAACACTAATCCAATCTATCATGAACGATAATCAATTTGAAATCCCAATGTTAAACATGATTAATAGCTAAAAAAGTCACCAACTGGATTTACTGTCACAAATGTTTAAACATCATAACTAGGGATTGCAATAAAGCCCATCCCCAGCCTGACCCGACCTAGCCTGACCCGAATCAACAGGAAAAACTCGAGTTGATTGTGTCTTGGGTCGGGTTCCGGTAAAACCCGACTGGGTAAGATCGGGTCGGGGTCGGGTGTAGGGATTTAGGTACTCGCCCTGAACCTGACCTGATCATTAAGATTATATATTTACCCTCATAAACTAAATATCTATAAATAATTTGTATAAGTTGTTGTGGAATGTTTTTGTGAATATGTGATAAAAATTTATTTTAAATATATTTTTTTAAAAAATTACAGCATATATTTGTTCTTTAGGAAGGTCGGGTTGGGTTTCCCCGTGGGGTTGGGGATGGGTTTGGGATTTTTAAACCTGTTGGGTTCGGGTCAGGGTCAGGGATGTGTTTTGAAAAATTGGGGCGGTCTGTTGCCTTCCTGAATCATAACATATAACATCAAAATAACATAGTCCACAAATATCTAAGCATCACAACAAACTAACATCAAAATAAGCACGTTCCATAAATGTTTAAGCATTATAATATACAACATCAAAATAACATAGTCCACAGGGATGACAAGAAAACTCATCCCTGCCTCGCCCCGATCCGACCCGACCCGAAGTCAACGAGGAAAACCCGAGTTGACTGGGTCTCGGGTCGAGTTCGGGGAAAACCCGACGGGATAAAGTTGGGTCGGGGTCGGGTATGAGAATTCAAGTACTTGACCCCGAACCCGCCCCAATCATTAAAATGACAAATTTATCCCTTCTAAATTATAATTTAGGTGCTAAATTTATAGTAGTTTGATGTAAAAATGATTGTATAGTTTATGTAAAATATTTTTTATTTAGATATTATAAATATGGAATGAAAAATAATTTTAAAATACTATTTATAATATATACTTATTTTTTAGGCCGGTCGGGGTCGGGTTTCCCCGCAGGGTCGGGTGTGGGGTTGGATTTTCTAAACCCGTCGGGTTGTCGGGGTTGGGGATGGGTTTGGGGAAGTCGGGGTTGGGTCGGGGATGGCAAAACCCGACCTGACCTGCTTCGTTGCCATCCCTAACGGTCTGTTTCAGAGGAGAGAAATAAGGAGGGAAATAAAAGAAATAGGTTCCTTTCCTTCCATTTCCTTGGTTTCAGAGGAGAGAAATACAAAGAGGAAAGAAACAATTTCCTTTCCTTTCTCTCCAAAAACGTTCCCTCCAAATCGGAGGGAAATCATTTCCGTTCCATCGTTTGCCTCGTTCGCCGCGTCCTCCCTCTCGTTCGAGCTCGCCTCTTCTGTCCAAGCTCGCCGCGTCCGCTCGAGCTCGCAGCATCCTTCCTCGCCGCGTCCGCCCGAGCTTGCAGCCGCCTTCCTCGCCGCCCTCCAATCTCGCCGACCACGCCCCCTCCCCTCTTGCTGACCACGCCGCCCTCCCTCTCCCTCCGACCTCTCCCCCTCCCCTCTCTCGCCGACCTCGCCCCCTCCCCTCTTGCTGTCCACGCCGCCTCCCCTTTCGCTGACCACGCCGCCCTCCCTCTCCCTCCGACCTCGCCCCCTCCCCTCTCTCGCCGACCTCGCCCCCTCCCCTCTCGCTGACCACACCGCCCTCCCTCTCCCTCCGACCTCGCCCCCTCGCAGCCAAGCTCGCCCCCTCGCAGCCAAGCTTGCCCCTCTCCTCTCGTTCTAGCCCCCTCGCAGCCGAGCTCACCCCTCTCTCGCAGCCGAGCTCACCCCTCTCCTCTCGTTCCAGCCCCTCTCCTCTTCAGCCCCCTCGCAGCCGAGCTCGCCCCTCTCCCCTCTCGTCTTCTCTAGCAATCGAGCTCGCCGCCTCGCCTTCGACGACTTCGAGTACATGGGGCGGAAGATTGCCGCCTTTTGCCGAGCTCGAAGCCCTGATGTTGCGAGCCCCCCTCGTTGCCATCTCCCCTGGAAATAGCCGCCGCTCCTTTCTGCCTCGTGTCCAGCGAGTTTGGAAGCCGACGCCTCACGCGACGAAGCTCCTTTGTAAGTGCCGGTGAAGCTCCTTTGCACGCGTGCCTAGCTGCTGCCGAGGTGGTGTCTCGATTTTGACTTAGTCAACAGTGACTAGTCAAAATTGAGGATGAACTTGGGTTTCTTTCCTTTCATCGAAACACGAGGCTTAAAAGGGAAAGGAATTATTTCCTTTCTTCCTTATTTCCTTTCTCTTGTTGTTTCCTTTCTTTTCTGATTTCTTTCCCTTCTCTGAAACGCAGCGTAATAGTCCACAAGTATCTAAGCATCACAACAAATAACATCAAATGTCTATATCAAAATAAATATGTTCCACAACATCAAAATAATCACGCTCCACAAATGTTTAAATATCACAATATATAACATCAAAATAACATAATTCACAAATTTTCAAGCATTACAACAATAACATCAAATGTCCATTAGTTCATTTAGTCCTGCTAAACAAACATCTGTTTGTGCAGAGAAAAATAGTCTGACAGCATCTTTATCATGTCCGAGAATCATATAAGCACGCACTATGTGATGCCGTGGCACCCCAATCATTTGTAACTCATCATATATCTTTTGCAACTCTATCGCCTTCTCATTCTCTTTCTCCTTCTCTTGCTCTTTTTCACAACAACATCATGAGGATCAAATGTGCTATTAACCAACAACTTCATGACACTTTACTATTTCATGAAGTTGTTGATTTATATCATCTGTTGTAGCTGCTGGAGGAGTATATTTCCTTTTACTGCTCCGAGATGATATAGAATTATCAGCATTCATTGTTTTATCTATTGAAGGATTTGACACTTCAATTAATGTTGACTCATCAATAGCCAATTAGTGTTGACTCATCAATAGCAACAAAATTATCAATATCAATGGGGTCTTCACTATCCCTCGTACATGTCTTCATAAAATCCCCATAGTTGGTTGAAAAGGTCCTCGTGGTTCGATCTTTGGAGAAAAGATCTCCCAACTTAGCGTAATTGTTGACGGGAGTGGTCTTCCATTTCTTTATATTAGGATTATCCTTTAAAAGACAAAAATAAAACATAAATGCACGTATAAGAAACGAACACAAAAGAATAATTGTTAACTAACATATCTTTATAAGATCATTCCAAACTTTATCATCAGTTTTAAATATTTTCGTTTGACTATTCCATGCTATGTCATTCTTATTTTTAAAAAGCTTGTGACAAATACTGAAATTGTATTTAAATGTTTTGATTCTATTCTCCAAATGATCTTTTGTTAAATTTATTCTTAATTTTTCTCCAATTGTAACTATCATATTTTTGTATGCAGTCGATGTAACCCTAAAGCCTCGCAATTGTTACTCCAACATTACAGCAATAAACACGTTACCTATTTCATCAAGTCTATTTGATGTTTTCTCTTCTTGAGCTCTCACATGTCTTAGCTTTCTTACTCATCTTATATTAACAAAAAAAAAACAATATTATCATGCTATGATTATCCATTTCATCCATCCATTTGATGTTTTCTCTTCTTAAGCTCTCATTGTCTTAGTTTTCTTACTCATCTTATATTAACCAAAAAAAAAAAAAAATTATCATGCTATGAATATATTAATGAAATGACAACTACAAGTATATAAAAGAAATAAACATACAAAATACAGTTCATAACTATAAAGTACATAATCAGCTTTTTTGCATAAGTTCAAAGCATAACATATGTTTCAAACTACAAACTACATAATTAGCTCATTTGCATAAGTTCAAAACATAACATAAGTTTGAGACTACAAAACATAATCAGCCCACATTGTCGATGCTATAGAATCTCTAAGTTCAATCCCTTTTTTACAGTATCATCTATTCTTTCCGAAGAGATAAGATCTTGGCTTATTGTATTTATTAATTCTTCATCAACTTCAGCAATGAGACTTTCATCAGGATCAACACCCAATAAGTAGTTGTATAGAACACAACATGCAAGGATAATTTTTGTGTCCTAATAGGATAATAGGGTTATGTACCACTAGCTATTATTGGGAAATCTCTTTTTTAATACACCGAAAGCTCTTTCGATAACATTGCGAGCAGATGCATACCGATGGTTGAATACTTTATATGCATTTTCTAGAGCATGCTTGGAGTATTCTTTCAAGTGATAGCGGACTCCTCTATATGGTGTGATGAGAAAACTTTTAATTCCAAAGTTAGCATCACCTAAATAGTATTTTCCTACGACATTAAAATGTAAATTAATAATAAAATTAATGACTACTAATGTGGTCATTATTATTGAAAGGAGAAGATAAAATTTACCTTATGGAATTTTTAAATTGTTAGATCGATTGATGACATCTTTTAATATTCGTGAGTGAGTCAGACGCTGTCCCTTCCCACCCATGAAGGATGTAAGTAAATTTCAGATCAAATATACATACAGTCAAAATATTTGTTGTTAGCCAGTCCTTTCTCCTTCTGTATCTAGGTGTATCCTTAGATGGTACCCTCACATGAACATGTGTTCCATCAATGGTTCCTAAACAATCCTGTAATTTTTTATAACTCATTTAACTATTGAAACAATATTTTTTTTATTTGAATACTTATAATAACATACTTTGAAGTATGGATAGAATCTATTTCTATCCCATATTGGAGGAGGATCTAATGTGCCATTAGGTTGCTTGATAAGCTGACTATGTATGCTAATAATAGCTCTCAATACTTCATAAAAGTGATGATTAACACTTTCAGTAGTACGATAAAAGAAAAAAATAAAGTGCTCGATTCTTCACATTATAGGCAATTAAATATAGGAACCTTGCAACTTTTTTCTCATTTTTGGTGTCTTTGACAAAGCATTGGCCTCGTAGAATCTCACATAAGTTTAAAAAGGCATCCTTATACATTCTTAAAATGTTATAGCATATTTGATCCGAACTAGTTAATGATCTCAAAAGTTTGGCTCACATGCTATCCTTATAATCATTGCTCTATCTAGGTGAAGTTGTTGCAATCGTGCAACCAAAAATCCAGCTACATAATGTTATTATCACAACGGTCTTAATTTGGTTGTTGCGTATTTAGACAATTTTCTTGTCTTTCTTGTTGGAGCCATTAAAATCAAATCTACAAAGGAAAATATTAATTTAAATCACTTATGTTACTTCATAAGATGAGATGTCATTTTGACTTTATAAGGCATGAGTGTTGAAATCAGTGGAACACTATATATACTTGAATATTGTAGCATCTATATAATAACACAATGCCCATGTAAATAGTTAAACAATCTAACAGTTGATTTATCAAATCTCTAATTAAACAATCTAACAGCAAAACAATGCCCATGTAAATAGATAACCTAATGCAGATTAACCAATAGCAAGCTTCATCGATCAAAGCAATGAAACAGTTTAAAGTAAGATCCAACATTTTCTATATGCGTGTTTGGAGTCAAAATTTTGGGATGAGATTTTCAATTCTATAATTTTGATTCCAATCAAGTCATTTGTGCTCAGCCAATTCCTAACATCCAAGCAACAACTCTTTGTATAAAGATCAAGCAAATAGTAGTATTTTATCTACTCAACTGAATCTGCATCTACGCAGTAAACAGAAAAGTAAACAAATATATATAGATCAAGATCCAAGCAGCACAATGCATTATGCAAAGTTCAGTTGCAGCTTTAATAAAGATTTAGAATATCTAGGTCAACCGGCGGAAGGATCCAGAGGGAAAACTGGAAGGATTTAGAGGGCAAACCGGAACGATCTAGAAGAGAAGGCGGAAGGATCTAGAGGAGGGATGATGAAGGCGACGGCGACGGAAGGAACTAGAAGGAGCAGGCGGTGGAAGGAACAAGAAGGCAGCGAAAGATAAAGTAAATCAATGAAGAAAAAACCCTAACCTTGTCAACAACGATGATGAAGGCGACGACGACAAAGATTGGTGGCGACGACAACTAAAGCGAAGATCGGCGGGGGCGAATTGAAGGGACGAAAGAGAGGTTTCGAGGGTGAGAATACGAACGATTGCCCAAATCGGGCGAATCTATTTTGGAAGGAAAGTGGGGCAATTTTCCTTTCGATTTTCCCGCATCGATTTTCCGTTTGTGCTACGAAACACTAAGAGAATTAATTTTTCATCCTTCCAAATTTCTGTCCGTCTAACTAAACACAGTATAAGAGTATAAGAGAGCTCGAGCGACTCAACAGTGGCCTGTTGAGTGTGAAGACGACAGCGCTTTGTAAAATAGATTCGAATCTTAAAGCAGCTCACCTTTTGGCCAGTAATATCATAGTGAAAGGTGTGTAATGCATTTGCCATTCCTAAGAATTTAACTTAGTAGCTTTTGCCTCGTAACTCTTAACAGTTGGGACATTAGTAGCTGGGGAATCCCATTGTCCTTATGGAGTTCAAAATAGTGATATCTAAGAACTGTAGGCTCACTATAGATGGTGAGGTTCTCACTGAGTTGCAGAAATTGAATGTAGTTCCACTGAGACCAAGCTATGGAAGAATCAGGATGTTGGTAGAAAAAACTTCTAAGCGGGTCCCTGCTAAAGTGAGTTAAGTGGGGGAACCATTCGATCCTTCTTTTGAATCTTAAAGCATATTTGAGCATGAATCTCAAAGCTATCTCCTCTCCTCTGCTAAAGTCTTAATTATCTTCTCCTCTCCGCTGCTAAACTTAGACCATGCCTCCTCTTCTCTTCTCCTTTCCCTTCTCTCAACTGCCGAGCTGCCTCCTCTTCTCGGGTATGGGTAGTGTATATGCTACCTGAGTCGGGTTCTGGTAGCATAGGGATAAATATACTAAAGCAAATATTTTATGTAGGACTAGGTACTTTGGAAGCTGGACAATCAGGTGAAGGGTATCTATATATATATATATATATATATATATAAATCTAATTAAAAAAATGTGTGTTTGTCTCACTAGTATAAGATATTACATGCAAATGTAATTTTGCCCCCCACATATTCTAGGCTCTGAATCCACCATTACCTACAGCACCTTGTAACTTGTATTAGGTACTATAAAAGATGCTGAACTTGATGCATAACTTTTTTCTAGTAAGCCACATTATTTGAATTAATGTGAAGGAGCTCAATTGCCGAGATATTTGTACTTGTTGGGATAGGAATTAGAAGATCTTTGATCCTATGATCTGTTCAATTTCTACAATATATGTGACTTAGTGTCAAATTCACCTACCTAGAACTTGTTAATTTGCTAAATGTTAGCCCAATCATATAAGTTATTTAAATAATTATAATAATCAAATAAAATTATTTTATTTACTTGTTCTATTCGTAGTCTTTATTGACTAATAATACTTAAATGTTATTGCTAACATAACTTCTTCTAAATTCTTTTATTGATTCATTGTCGAAGAATGTCTTTGATAATATGGCAAATATTTTTGACGAATGTTTTGATAAATAGTTCAACTAACAGCTTCAATGAATGCTTTGATGAACCACTTTAAATCTTTGAGCCTTCAAATATTATAAGGTGTAACTTTGTGTCTTTCCTGATTTCATTATTCTTGTATACCAACATGAACTTTGCTGCCGATACTATGCTTCTAGGCCATGTGGATGGGCTTGAAACTAGTGTACTCAAGTTGGTAACCTATCAAGTATCTATAGGCTGCGCAATGGGCATGACTTGAGATATAATTTCGTGCTTCATGCCTTTGATTTGATTACTTTTTCCAATCTTAGAAGATATACTTACATTCATATTATGTGCGCTCTAAAGGGTATTCCTACTTACAATCCTCATTTGCTGTCCATTAGTTTTCAGGGTGATTAATCTTCCCATTACATTTTGCAGCAAATACAAGTCAATTTGTCACAATGCTGAGTTATAAGAATCTACAGATAATATAACCTATATTAATTATGAAAATTGATAAAGAAAGTTAATATGCCATTATTTCTCTTTCTACTAAATTATCATCATAGAATAATGTTTGAAAACTGCATAAAAAATCAAAATTGTTTTCAATCACTATTATGATTTTCTCGAACAGAATATTAAGCTTATGAACACAAGATTTGCCCCCAATTCCGAGTCTATCACTAATGTTGATTGTAGGTCTTGTGTTATCACGTTTTATAGTTCATTACTCAATTCACCGACATGAGTTAAATGAATATAACGAGTTTGATATAATTGATTGACTTAACAAACGTGAGCTAAAACAACTTGTCTCAACAAAAATGAACTTATATTTTATGTATTTTCCATGCCATGGAGGAGCCAATGATTCATAATTCCCCCCTCTCTCTCTCTCTCTCTCTCTCTCTCTCTCATCCCAATGAAACTTGCACCCATTTTTTTTGTTAGACGTCTGTTTTAGACAGCTACTCAAAATTTGATTCCCATCGAGCCACTTTACTTTTCGAGCTTTGACATCTTTCAAATAATACCTCATGGTTCATGCAAAGAGATATATTGCTTTCTTACGAGCTTGTGTACTCAACACCATGAATTTTGTGTAATTTTTATATATTATTTTTCTCACTCATTTGCAGGTTCTCTAGGATCTCTATCTAGTTCTTAATGTGATAATACCTCAACGCTGAATTCTACATATGTTCTCACATGGTAAGGCCTGCTATCGTTGAAGGGAGTAACATAATTAACATATATCAGTTATATTGTGTTATGTTTACAAGAAATAAATACATGTTATACTTATTTGTGTACTTGGTTACTTTATTTATCTTGTTACTTAAGAGATTAACATTAGTTTCTTAGCAGGTAGTAGGACTTTTATTTTAAAGATAATTGCTTCTACCACTTTATGCTTATTGTTGTCACCCTTATGAAATGCAAATGATCTTTTATCTCAATGTAGAACTCAATTCTCTTTCAATGCTTTTGTGGCGTACTTGGCACATATAATGCATACGTATGGTCCATTTCTTTACAATCAAAACTTTGGGAATTATACTCAATTGTTTGATTTAGCTTCTGCAACTTCAAACAAGCATTATTGAATCTCAAACCTTGGCTGTTGTTACAACCAAGGGAAAATCCCTAATGGTATAGATATTTTGTTACCTTTTCGTTCATTTGTCGGAAACAAGTTAATAATTAGATTCTATGTCAGCATTTAAGCATGGTAAACAAATAAAATTGCACAATTGAAATCTCAGTGTCAGCATCTTAAACTGGAAAATTGTGATAACCAAACAAATTTTATGCATTTTTATGATACTATAACATATTTATGCTGTAACTTTTCAGCAGTTTCATAGACTTTGTGTTCTATAGTATTGGTTAATATGTAGTATAGCATCGAATTAATCTGGAGTTAAATAAGTGATATTTCCAAAAGGCAGAAACAAACTTTAAAGTGAGATATAGAGATCATTTGGTTAGCTGCTTTCATTCATACTGAAAATCAAGATTAGAATGATGAATTTTGCGAAGGATTTGTTTCTTTTGACAAACTTAGGAGCATGCATGCCTAATGCAGGGTTTAAGGACTATGTCCATTTTGTCTGCTATGGGCAATATATATTGGTCTAATCTTACACTGGCAAAAGGGATATGGCTGGTACTGATTCAGTATACCAATATCCATACAAGGTTTGATGACCCATATTTATACTAGTCAAAGGTATATTGGGTAGGATGGATCCGTATCTTAAACACTAATAGCCAGTTCTATATGTATGTATTGATATGACATTGGAGCAGATTGTATCATTACGAATTGAAACTAAAAATCTTGGTTTATGGTACCAATCTAAATCAGAATATCAACTATTGTTCATCTTAGTACATATTGGTATACACTAGGTATGCGGATACATGATATGTTACATACAGAGCTATTGGTATTGCACTATCATCCACTATTCACTTTACTTTGGTATAAGGAAGGTCTATTTACCAAGTTATGCTTAAAGTGTAGCTATTGGGTTATGATCTGACTAGTTCATCCTAGGCTCACTACCTAGTATCATGATTTATAAAATTGATCCGTATTGGGTGGTATGGTCAGTTTGATATATGTTTATATATAATAATAATAGTAATAATAAAAGGGAGCATATAACCTAAATTGATTACGATGACAAATTTGGTAGAAGCTAGAACATTTACATTGTTTGAATGCAACACTAATGATTTTCCATATGCTACACATGTTGCTATTAATTGACACAACTTTTTTGTCAATTCACCTACTTTGAAGAATGAATTCGTCACCCTAGTGAATCTCGATTGTCTAAAACTAAGAGATAAGTTGACAGGGAAGGTACTTAGATTTATTAGATTTCTTCTTAGTAAGATATACTATGGGGAAACTTGTATTTGAAAACTTCCATGAATCAAAATAAAAATGGAATCATATATAGAAAAAGACAATTTCGGGAAGTTAAAAAGATTAGGGAGGTTCGGTAGAATGGCTAGTTGTGTGAATGCATAGAAGAAATGTCAGAGATGAGTGTTGAGACGGTCAAAACCTTCCCAATATCCTTCAACATATCCTAGTATCCAGGTGATTTAATACCAACCATGATGTAGTCCTGAAACACGTCGGGTGAAAGTGGGTCTGATGGGTGATGTTTCATTAGTTCAGCACTTGACTTCACCCTGGTGGCTCTGACTAAAACATGAAATCATGCTTCTGAACTTGGAACCATGTACCCTGTCAAGCATCCTTTTTAGGTAGCCCAACAAGTAGGAAGAAGTATTTTTTGCTGCAATCTGCTCAATTTGCTCAATTTGTGAACAAAAACCCTTGCTTGAACATTTTGCTAATTTGCTAAAGAAAACTTGTGAGGCTCTTATACAAGCCATAGATTAGTTTCTATGTTAAGGCGCATCGATGCAAACTAGTTAAATTTCCAGTTATATTACACATCGTGCATATGTTATCACAAGTTGTTTAATAACAATAATTCATTTATCTTTATTCGATGCTATACCTCCATTCTACATTCTTTTTAATACGAACCAGCATAGTAGGTACATTTAACCTTTTCAAATTAGTTTGTTTATATCCTGTCCATCATCCTTATATTATGATATATCTAAACTATGTGCAGGATTGGAAAGGTGTCCAGAAATGTAGCAGAACCTCATCAAAAGAATTTGTTTTTGCAAGCGTGACAGAGGAAGGGCATGAGAAGTTATATGTTTCTAAAAATGATTATGGGTGTAGTTCCCGGAGGCAACTTCACGATAGGGACCTTGTTGAATGTCTTGAAAATGATGTTAAGTATTGGGCAGACTTTTCCAAGGTTCAATATCATACTCGGAGCTTGTATAAATTCAGTAGCTCGTGGATAGATATTCAAAGATGTGGTAATTATGGAATCGGAAAGGATATTTTCTCAGGTGGCTTGCAGGTTGAAGAGATAAATGAGAGACTACGGTTGATCGCTGAAGAATGTGACCATATTTAGGTTATTTTCTACTCAATTTTTGGTAGTTCTCGGTTCATGTATAGTCTAAACAATTTATGTTTATTTTGCTTTAGACTATACGACCAATCTGTTGATGATTCTGGAGGTTTTTCCCCTGTAGCTGCAGAAATTCTTGAAAACATTGCAGATGAGTACACAAATACGCTGGTGCTTCTTTATACTTTGAGAGGTCACTGTGCCTATGCATGTTGTCACGCCCCGGTCGGATCGGTCTAAAAACAACGTTTATCCGTTGTCTCAGGGCCGTCCGGCGGAATACAGGAACGTGATCGCGCTAGGGTTTCCGGACCGAAGTTCGTCCCTAAATTTAAAACCCTAGTTCCCGCTCAATTTTTCTTCTCAAATTACAAGTCTCTCAAAAGAAACCCTAATTCTAATTTAAGAAATCGAGAAAGAATCGAAAAACCCCAAATTATACCTCAATCTGGATTTTGACCGAAAGTCAAAATAAGCCTCCGATTTGATTTATATCGCTGACGTCAAGCCTGACGTCAGCCCTGGAAAACTTCGCCGCTTCTTCGATTTCGGCTGCTGACGTCGTGCTCGCGTTAGCCGCCGATTTCGATTTCGAAATCGAATCGAAATCTGATTTCACCGTTGACCCGCCTCGAATCGAACGCCGTTCGTTCGCGTCGTCTTCGTCTCGCCGCGCGAACGTTCGCCGCGTTCGCGTTCGCAGCCGTCGCCGGAGAGGATTGACGACAAGGGGAAGACACCGCCTGTGTCTCGCCTCGTCGCCGATCGTCGACGACCTCGCAGCCGCCTGCTGCCGAGGTTCGTCGCCGCCGTACACCAAAGAACGCCGAAGCAGAGGATCTCGTCGGAAAACACGAAAACTCGCCGGAGAAGAAGCGCAGTTGAAGGGAAAAGCTTCACTCTATTTATTCGTAAACCAGAGCTACAAAAACCCCTCCTCACTCTTCTCTCTCGTCCTCACGTCGGCGGCGAGCGTCGTTACACGTTCTCTCAAACTCAATACCTTGCTCGCAACCCTCTCTTCCAGCGTTCCGCGTCCCTCCCCGATCGCAGGTTCCAGCCTCAGCTTTATAGAGAAGTCGTCGACTCCTTCCGCGCGTCCGAAAGTTCCGCCGCATCCGAGCCTCTGCCGCTTCCAAAGAACTCCGCTCGACGTCCGCTTCGTTCGGTGTCCTTCGCGAAATCCTCGCTTCGTCTGCGTCCGAGCCTTTCGCTCGCACCGTCTCCTGCTCGCTTCGCCCGCTTCGCACGTCCGTTTTCCACGCGAGATCCTCGCGTCCGCCTGCTCGCCCTGCGTCCGAGTTCCGTGGCGAAGACGACGCCTCTGCTTCGCTGCGTGCGTCCCAACGTCGTGGAGAAGGCGACGCTGCGTGGTCAAAATCGGAATCGTCCGATTTTGCAGCCGTTGACCAGTGGATTGGAGCCGAGTTTAGGGCTCCGTTCTGATTCCTCTCGCGTGGGCTTGGGTTTGGGCTCGGCCCATCCCCTTTGGGCTGAACCGGGGAGCCCAGGGCCTAACACATGTGATGCCCCTAGCCAGAATTCATCTCCTGCCAGAGGTACCAGTTGGGTTGCCTTCACTTAGAAGCATGAAGTTTATGCTTGGTCATATATAAGCTTGTTTAAGCTTGTGTAGTCTGATTTGATTGCGAAGTAAATTGCTGGAGAACTCTGAAATTTTCCATCTACTTATACGACCACATTGTGCATTACTGTGTTTTAGAAATAACTTTTCTCCTACACACATCTACATCTTCAAAGCACCAGCTTGTTCAGTACCTTATAGGCTAAAGCTAATATTTTTTTGAAATATTCAATTTAAGATGCATTGACAACTTGTGAGCTTTTGTCAAAATATTATTTCATTACATAATAAATTGCACGCCTTCTCGTTAGTCTTATATTTTGATTATATACTCACATTGTGGCTGCTGCAAATCAAGTCACCTTATATGTTAGTAATAGGGAGAAACGTACCTCTCCTATTAATCAGTTATTTAGTTCTTTCTTAGCGTAGATTCCATTGAAACTTTGTTTCATGAACTTCTTGAATCATACATTCGTTAACGTCAATCGTCCTGCTTGTTCAATACAGTAGTATCGTAGACATAGATTTCTTATTTCCAATTTAAGGTGTATTGTCCCCTCTACTGTGTGTTAAAGATCAAAAGCCTTTCCATAGCAGCACTGTATATGATGCATCAACCCACTCTTTTTAAGTATTCCATTCCGAATGCAAATGCTTGGCCCAGCTTCAAATTCACTATACATTTCTGGTGCTATGAATGTTGGAGAGATTGTACACGTGCTCACTGGCTAAGCTAGGCAAAATATGGTGGCAGCTATTGTTACACCCCGAAAATCCACCCGAATCCCACGCCGGGAATCCCGGACCTCGGGATGCACAACACTGTACCTGTCAAATCAAACTGACAACCGAAAGGTACAGACTGAATAAAATAGTCTAACCAGAGGCCAGCCCGGCCATAAAAATATCCATAATACAATACCGACAGATACGAAATATAGACCGGCGCAGCGGTCAACAGAAATGACAGTAACAGGACCGGCGCAGCGGTCGACAAATCAACAGATAACAAGACCGGCGCAGCGGTCAACAGAGTCCAACAATATAACATAAACATAACAACAGACCAGAATGCAATACAGCACACTCAGACTGGCGGTCAACTACTATCTATCTACTCTGCTCCAGATGGAGCCGCGCCTGAACCTGGAGGCAAACCGAAGGGGGTTAGCCGGAGGCTAAGTAGGGATAGCACAATAATATGGTGCATGATCAGATACAGGGATTACCAGAAGACTACCAAGACTCTATATGACCATATAGAGTATAGTCAAATCTCAATATATTTATATATATCAATATATATATGTGAATCCTCATACACAGGTAAAAATCTGGGAGCTGGTACAGCAGTGGTCCACGACCCGCAACTCTATAAAATAGAGTGGTCCCTACTGATGGCTCCCCGAACAGTAGAGACGACTGTCCGTCGACAGCCCGCTAGTGTAGCGTCCTACACTCAGTACAACCCCTCATTGGGTTGATAACAGACCTCAAGCCCATAACGTGGGACTCTCTCGATCAGAGACGATCATACAGTCTCGACAGAAATCTCACAGGCAGTATCTGAGGTATACTGACATGTCTATCGCTAGACATTCAGTCCTCACTATACATGTACAGACTCATACCACCTACCAACTACAAATAAACATGCAGGAACCGAAAATACTCATACCATGTTTCATGCAAGGGTTTATGTCAACAGAAACGTACACAGAGCAGAACGGAAATTAGAACGGTAATCAACAGTAAGGATAAGCAATAAGGAAGGTGCCGCTAACTACACATGCGGTTGGCACCGTAACAAAGGACGGAGGTAGAATCCCTACCTCAACAGTAGATGGACAGTACAGATCCAATCCAATAAGCACGAGATCAGGTGACAGGTCCTAACAAGTTAAAGCATCGTATAAGCTACAGTGTTCCACTTAATCCATTTTAATCATAATTATCACTAATCATGCTAAACCGGTTTCATTAGATTACACAGATCAGATTATGTTCTTAACCAAGTTCGATAGATGTACAACCCAGGTTTGATCACAGGCGTTTGTATACGTACGGAGAGGGTTCGGGTACTAACCTAGTTCGCAGCCACGTGCGAACGTAATAATCACCACCGGGAGTCGGAATACGCGAGAACCAACCACGCGCGCGTAACCGAGTCGTCGGCACGGAACTCGAGGTTCGCCGGAAAGTTCGCCGGAATAGTAGCGCCGCCGCTACAGTGATCGCCGGAACAGTGATTTCGGCGACTGACCGGAATTTCCGAAGTGTCACCGCCGGCGGGGTGAGTCCGGTCGTACAGTCCGTTTTCCAGGGAGATGCCGGAGATCGCGTAGATCTACGGTCGAAGTCTGCGGCGCCGCTCGCGCAGATTTCGCCGGAGCCGGAGACGAAGGCGTCGGCTGGTGGCGGAAACGTCCGCCGAGACCGGAGGAAGGTCGCTGGGGGCTCGCCGGCGCAAGGAGGGCAGCCAGGTGCCGCCGGAGAGAACCTCGCGTGAGGAGGAACGACGCCGAAAATCTGCCCGCCGGAAACAGCTTCTGGTCTCGTCGGAACTCGTCGAGACACGCCGGACAGAGGTGAAGATGCGAGCAAAGGGGGAGGCGAGCGCGATGCGAACAGAGGAAGAAGCGAGCGCAGCTCACCCGATGGCTTGATCGTTCGTTCGGTGAAGAGAACGACGGCAGCGGGAAAGAAATAGAGAGGGAGATGTGAAACGGGACAACGGGTAATGGGCAAAGTCATGGGCTTGACCACCGTACTCTGTGCCTAGTCCCATCTATCACATCAGCACAGTACTTTTATTTTAAAAAAACTTTCTTTCGTTTGTCCGCAATCGGCGCGGACGTAACATTATATCCACTTTCAAAAGAATTTGGTCCCCAAATTCAAAACATATTTATTACTGATAAGCAAATAAGGTTACAGAAGCACTAATACAACGATCACTCATTTACTCCTCCATTCCCGGAAACAAATCCGGATGGTTTCTCATAAATTCGTCCTCACGTTCCCAAGTAGCCTCACTCTCAGGGTGGTGTCTCCATCTGACTTTAATCAGGCTGATTACTTTATTCCTCAGCCTGTGCTCTTTGCGCTCTAAGATCTCTACGGGCATTTCAGCATACGTGGCATCTTCTTGGACAGGGACTGTACCATGACTCAACACGTGAGATGGATCCGCGATGTACTTACGCAACATGGACACATGGAATACCGGATGAATATACGAGTACATCGGTGGAAGTGCTAAACGGTATGCGACGGGTCCAACTCTCTCCAGTATCTCGAAAGGACCCATATATCTCGGGGCTAACTTACCAGCATACCCGAATCTAGTCGTACCCTTCTTCGGAGAAATCCGAAGGAATACGTGGTCACCGACATCAAATTCAAGTGGTCGCCGCCTCTTGTCTGCGTAACTCTTTTGTCGACTTTGGGCAGCTAATAGTCTCCGTCTGATAATCTGAACTCTCTCGGCATCATGTGCTAACATAGCCGGTCCCAACACACGGCTTTCCCCTGCTTCGTCCCATAGCACCGGAGATCTACACTTCCTACCGTACAAAGCCTCAAAAGGTGCCATCTGGATCGTCGAATGATAACTATTATTATAGGCGAATTCCACTAAATGCAGGTGGCACTCCCAACCATCCGTGAAGTCCAATGTGATGGCTCGAAGCATGTCCTCTAGGGTCTGAATGGTCCTCTCAGACTGTCCATCAGTCTGCGGGTGATAAGCCGTACTGAACCGCAGTTCAGTTCCCAAGGCCTTCTGTAAACCAACCCAGAACCGGGATGTAAATCGTGGGTCTCTGTCCGAAATAATACTGGCAGGAACCCCATGTAGCCGTACAATCTCCTGGCAATAAAGCCTTGCCAGCTTGTCCATGGAGTAATTCTTTCTGATAGGTATGAAATGGGCAGACTTGGTCAAACGGTCAACGACTACCCAAACCGAGTCATGGCTTGAACGCGACCTAGGAAGATCCGTCACGAAGTCCATAGTAATATGTTCCCACTTCCACTCCGGAATAGAAATACTCTGTAGGAGCCCAGAAGGTTTCTTATGCTCGATCTTCACTTGTTGGCATACTAGGCACCGCCCGACGTACTCTGCCACGTCTCGTTTCATGCCTTCCCACCAATAAAACTTCCGAAGGTCATTATACATTTTCGTGGCACCAGGATGTACCGCGAATCTCGACTTGTGTGCTTCCGCTAGTAATTCTTCCTTAATTATCTCAGGTACACATAGCCTATTCCAGCACCTGATTACTCCTTGATCATCCTGGGTAAATTCTTCTCTCTTTCCTTTTGCAATAATAGACTGCAGGTACCAATCATTCGGTTGCGCCTCAATAATCTTCTGTACCATAGGGGACTGTGCCATCATCACGGCTAAACAACCATGCTCCGTGGGGCACACAATCTCAACACTTAATTCTGCCATCTGTTGGGCCAATTCAGTCGGTGTTACTCGTAAGTGAGCTAACACCCCTGCAGTCTTTCTACTTAGTGCATCTGCTACCACATTAGCTTTACCCGGGTGGTAATTAATTGTACAATCATAATCTTTAAGAAATTCCACCCATCTACGCTGTCTCATATTCAGTTCCTTTTGTGAAAATAAATATTTTAGGCTTTGGTGATCCGTAAATATCTCAAATGTAACTCCGTATAAATAATGTCGCCAAATCTTAAGGGCGAATACCACCGCAGCTAACTCCAAATCATGTACCGGGTAGTTCTTCTCATGCTCTTTAAGTTGTCGGGAGGCATACGCTATTACCTTACCATGCTGCATCAATACAGCACCTAAGCCTTGGAAAGAGGCATCTGTGTATACTGTATACCCCTCGTCACCAGTCGGAAGTACTAAGATAGGGGCACTGACCAATCTTTGTTTTAATTCCATAAAACTATTTTCACAATTTTCGTCCCAACAGAATTTAACCTCTTTCTTTGTCAAATTTGTAAGCGGACCGGCAATTTTAGAAAATCCCTCGACAAATTTCCGGTAATATCCAGCCAATCCGAGAAAACTCCGAACTTCTGCCACAGTCTTCGGACTTTCCCATTCTATAACAGCTTTAATCTTTTCAGGGTCAACTGCCACACCCTCACCGGAAATCACATGTCCTAAGAAAGAGACTTCACTTAGCCAAAAAGCACACTTGCTGTACTTAGCATACAGTTGCTCTCTTCTAAGGGTCTCCAGCACAAGCCGAAGGTGTCTCTTGTGCTCAGCCCTGCTCCGAGAATAGATCAGTATGTCATCAATAAAGACTACCACAAACTGATCAAGATAATTGATGAACACACGATTCATCATATCCATGAAGGCCGCTGGAGCATTTGTCAGACCGAAGGGCATAACGAGAAACTCGTAATGCCCATAACGTGTTCGAAAGGCAGTCTTCGACACGTCTTCTCCACGAATTCTTAACTGGTGATAACCTGATCTCAAGTCAATTTTAGAATAGACAGAAGTACCCTTGAGCTGGTCAAATAAGTCATCAATTCTTGGTAGGGGGTACTTATTCTTCACAGTAACTGCATTCAACTGTCTGTAGTCCACACACAGTCGAAATGAACCGTCCTTTTTCTTTACAAATAGAACAGGAGCACCCCAGGGAGATGCACTGGGTCTGATAAATCCCTTATCAATAAGTTCCTGTAATTAGACTTTCAATTCCTCAAGCTCACGGGGCGCCATCCGATACAGTGCTTTGGAGATAGGCGCCGTACCAGGCTGGAGATCAATAGCAAAATCTATATCTCTGTTGGGTGGCAATCCAGGTAAGTCCTCAGGAAATACATCAAGAAATTTCCTGACAACAGGCACACGTTCGACAGGACTCGGAGTCTGATCCCCCGTATCGACAATGGACATAAGATAACCATGACATCCACTGCTAAGTAACCTCCTGGCTTGCATAGCAGAAATTATAGGAGCAATCTGACCAGATACTCCAGAAAATGTGTATGTCATATAATCATGACCCTTGAATACCACCGTGCAGTCGTCGCAATCAACCACCACACGGTTATAAGATAACCAATTCATCCCAAGAATAATATCGAAATCTGAGAATTCCAGTAACATCAGATCCGAGTATATAATCAATCCGTTGAAATTTAGAGGGCACTGCCGTACCTCTAAGTACGATCGTAACGTACCCCCAGAGGGTACGGATACCGTCATATCGTGTTGAGAGAAGACTGGTTCTAGTTCCAACTTTTTCACATAAGCATATGACATAAAAGAGTGCGAGCTACCAGTATCGATCAATAAGCATGCAGGTGTACTGAATACGGAAATGATACCTCGCATAACGTTGCCTGTCTCGCGCTGTGCATCCTGCTCAGTCAGCGCATAAGTCTGGCCCGTCGCGGGTGTCTGTTGCGGTCTACCCTGGGGAGTCGGTGTAGTGTGACCGCGGCGAGGAGGTCGATGCTGTCCTCGTCGAGCAGGTGGGGCAGATCTCTGTGTACTAGGGGCACCCTGAGGTTGCTTGCCCCTATTTGGACAGTGGCTCTTATAATGACCCATCTCATGACAGTAGTGGCACTGAACATATTGAAGTGGGCAGTCCCGGGAAATATGGCCCACTTCCCCACACTGATAGCAGGCCCTCGTGTCCGGAGAAGATCCAACACTTGGTGGAGGCGATTGGAAAGAACGAGCAGACATGGACCCTGGGGCCCATGATTTCCGACCCGGCTGGATCGAACGAGCACTAGCACGCTGCATAGGTGGACTTCGGCTGGCCGAAAACCCAGACTCCCTAGAATGGCTCGAGGCAGTTGCCTTGCCCTTGCGCTGTTTCTGCTCAATAGCCTTCTCACGCTGTTCAGTTCGGCGCGCCATAGCAACCACAGCTGAAAAGTCATCGAGGGAAGCTGAGTTGGTCCCTCGTGAAATTTCAGGATCCAGTCCACGAATAAATTGTTCAGATCTGTCTTCAACTGTAGGAGTCATAGTAGGAAACATTGCTGATAATCGTTGGAAATCTACTAAATATTCGTCGACAGATCGTCCATTCTGCTCCAGATGCACATATTCTTGACGCAGTGTTTCCCGAAAGGTCCGAGGGAAATACTCAGTATGGAAAGCCCCACAGAAAATGTCCCAGTCAAAGCGGGCTGCTCCAATGGTCTGCTCAAGACTCGCAAACCATGCCTTTGCATCACCCTGAAAGAAATAAACTACCAATTTGACTCGTTGATCATTAGGGCATTCTAGTAAATTCAGAGTGTCTGTCACACTCTCCAGCCAATGTGTGGCTTCCCACGGGTCTGGTTTGCCAGAAAACACTCCAAATCGTCGTTCCCCCATGGTGGTAAAGCGAGACGCTAACTCCAACGCTGCAGTCGAGGGAGTTTCACGCGCTCTACGCCGTGGAGGTTCTTGGACTGGAGGTTCTGGTGCGTGCCGTCTGCTTCCTACTTCACTGACGTCATCGCCGTATTGGATACGCGGGGCGGCCACGGAGGGTTCTTCCCTTCTTTCACTGCCAGAACCTGAAGCTTTTCGCATCCAGCTGAGTGGCGCACTCAATGCTTCTCGTGCTAATCCCGCCACTCGTCCAAGACGGGAACTTTTCTTAGGTGCCATTTCCTGTAACGCACCAACAACACAATTGGTAACGTTAATTAAAATCACAGATTATCATAATCGAAAGCGCTTAACACTAACGCGATCTTAAATCCTAAGGTTTGATCCTAAGTCCTTATGTCCCATATAAGATCCTGAACCTAAGCTCTGATACCATAATTGTTACACCCCGAAAATCCACCCGAATCCCACGCCGAGAATCCCGGACCTCGGGATGCACAACACTGTACCTGTCAAATCAAACTGACAACCGAAAGGTACAGACTGAATAAAATAGTCTAACCAGAGGCCAGCCCGGCCATAAAAATATCCATAATACAATACCGACAGATACGAAATATAGACCGGCGCAGCGGTCAACAGAAATGACAGTAACAGGACCGGCGCAGCGGTCGACAAATCAACAGATAACAAGACCGGCGCAGCGGTCAACAGAGTCCAACAATATAACATAAACATAACAACAGACCAGAATGCAATACAGCACACTCAGACTGGCGGTCAACTACTATCTATCTACTCTGCTCCAGATGGAGCCGCGCCTGAACCTGGAGGCAAACCGAAGGGGGTTAGCCGGAGGCTAAGTAGGGATAGCACAATAATATGGTGCATGATCAGATACAGGGATTACCAGAAGACTACCAAGACTCTATATGACCATATAGAGTATAGTCAAATCTCAATATATTTATATATATCAATATATATATGTGAATCCTCATACACAGGTAAAAATCTGGGAGCTGGTACAGCAGTGGTCCACGACCCGCAACTCTATAAAATAGAGTGGTCCCTACTGATGGCTCCCCGAACAGTAGAGACGACTGTCCGTCGACAGCCCGCTAGTGTAGCGTCCTACACTCAGTACAACCCCTCATTGGGTTGATAACAGACCTCAAGCCCATAACGTGGGACTCTCTCGGTCAGAGACGATCATACAGTCTCGACAGAAATCTCACAGGCAGTATCTGAGGTATACTAACATGTCTATCGCTAGACATTCAGTCCTCACTATACATGTACAGACTCATACCACCTACCAACTACAAATAAACATGCAGGAACCGAAAATACTCATACCATGTTTCATGCAAGGGTTTATGTCAACAGAAACGTACACAGAGCAGAACGGAAATTAGAACGGTAATCAACAGTAAGGATAAGCAATAAGGAAGGTGCCGCTAACTACACATGCGGTTGGCATCGTAACAAAGGACGGAGGTAGAATCCCTACCTCAACAGTAGATGGACAGTACAGATCCAATCCAATAAGCACGAGATCAGGTGACAGGTCCTAACAAGTTAAAGCATCGTATAAGCTACAGTGTTCCACTTAATCCATTTTAATCATAATTATCACTAATCATGCTAAACCGGTTTCATTAGATTACACAGATCAGATTATGTTCTTAACCAAGTTCGATAGATGTACAACCCAGGTTTGATCACAGGCGTTTGTATACGTACGGAGAGGGTTCGGGTACTAACCTAGTTCGCAGCCACGTGCGAACGTAATAATCACCACCGGGAGTCGGAATACGCGAGAACCAACCACGCGCGCGTAACCGAGTCATCGGCACGGAACTCGAGGTTCGCCGGAAAGTTCGCCGGAATAGTAGCGCCGCCGCTACAGTGATCGCCGGAACAGTGATTTCGGCGACTGACCGGAATTTCCGAAGTGTCACCAGGAAGCCGCCGGCGGGGTGAGTCCGGTCGTACAGTCCGTTTTCCAGGGAGATGCCGGAGATCGCGTAGATCTACGGTCGAAGTCTGCGGCGCCGCTCGCGCAGATTTCGCCGGAGCCGGAGACGAAGGCGTCGGGGAGGCGTCGGCTGGTGGCGGAAACGTCCGCCGAGACCGGAGGAAGGTCGCTGGGGGCTCGCCGGCGCAAGGAGGGAAGCCAGGTGCCGCCGGAGAGAACCTCGCGTGAGGAGGAACGACGCCGAAAATCTGCCCGCCGGAAACAGCTTCTGGTCTCGTCGGAACTCGTCGAGACACGCCGGACAGAGGTGAAGATGCGAGCAAAGGGGGAGGCGAGCGCGATGCGAACAGAGGAAGAAGCGAGCGCAGCTCACCCGATGGCTTGATCGTTCGTTCGGTGAAGAGAACGACGGCAGCGGGAAAGAAATAGAGAGGGAGATGTGAAACGGGACAACGGGTAATGGGCAAAGTCATGGGCTTGACCACCGTACTCTGTGCCTAGTCCCATCTATCACATCAGCACAGTACTTTTATTTTAAAAAAACTTTCTTTCGTTTGTCCGCAATCGGCGCGGACGTAACAGCTATGGACGTTGCGATGCCACTTCCATCTTTGACAAGTAAGAATGTCTCTGTTTGAATGTTTTTTTAATATATCATAAGTTTAACACGAAGCTGGTGTTTTTCTTATAGATGGAAATGTACGAGGGTCAATGCTCAAAAACTTACATCCTCTGAATTCAGCACCTAAGGAGGAGGATTTGGTAGCTGTGGAGTCCTTGCTTGTTCATGGTGGTTTTCATTCAGGTTGTTTCAATTTTTTACCTCACCATGCACAATTTAGCTTCCATCAACTTGGCGGTTATCCTTAATATTTATTGTTTACAAGATACAAAATATTAATATTAGTTGGTTTGAAAGAAGTGTATTTAAATGCATGTATATATTGGCTTCCACTGTCTAATTCTTAGAGAGATATAATAACTCTAATGATATTTCTCCAAATCAAGGTGTTTGTGCCCAAAGGTTGTAGTTGACACTATTAGATTTGACAATGGTACCTTGAAGAGTAATAGAATTTAGAGAGTTAGAAAGATATATCTTGATTATAAGAGAGACAACACAAGGATTCTATGATATGGAGATATTTACTTATACTTATGGCTAGGACAAGAGAAAGTTGTTGGAGAATGCCTAGAAGAGTGAGAATTGTCAATGCACAAGGTTAGGATGAAACAAAGATAGCATGGTTGTAATGGGGGCACACAATGGCTATAGGAGAGAGTTATGAGATTTTAGGCATTTCTTTGTATAAATCATTACAACAAGAATGCCCATAATTGTTGGAGGGTGTGGTTCTACTAGAGATTTTGGCTGTAGAAAATAAGCAATATGTGATGACTAAATAAATGTTAATAACCCACTCTAAGATACAATAACTATATAGGTATTTCTCTTTAACAATATTTGTAATATTGTTATAGATGATATTGCTATTGATGCCAAGATGGTGTGATTGAATTGAAAGTAGGGTCAACAAGATGAATAAATGAGCATGCCTATAACACTGAAATCATGCTCCCGCCAAATCACAACTTTCGTCCATAGGAGATAATGTGTGAAAGAAGGTCACCAAATAAGCAACTATGACATATTCTAAGATTACAAAAGAAGGCAAGTATAATACTAGAACCATGTAAGGGAACAAAGAAATCATGTTGCTGAAAGCTAGAAAACAAATTTCAACCAAAATGTCAACTATATGTTGTGATACAATGCGTTAGAATCAAGAAACTAAGATGTTTCTAAGTACTACGCAAGTTATACTAAAATAGCTCAAGTTAAGGCAACAAGAGAGGAGCAATTCTCTAGACTATAGGTGCTGCTCATAGATGTATTTGTAGGTTCCTTAGTAGCAATCTTGGTGTCACCCAATAGTAGGACTATTTGAATGTGACCATAATGAGTTAATGATGGGTAGCTATTTAGGTAATGACCACAACTATGTGAGGAATATTTGCCATGAGATTTAGATTTAGAATGATTAGAAACATGCAAAAGCATTATCAACGGAGTGGTTGGAGTTATTTTCATTACCTAAGACGATTCTCTAGATCATGAACAATAACCTCATCTAAAAGTTTGGTGTGTACGACCTTACTGTCATAATCTAGCTCAATAAGAAATTTTTGTAACAAAGAAATCTGTTGAGAAGACCAATAATGTTATCATTAGGAGTGATAGATAAAGAGCTCACCTCAATTGACTAGAAGCGTTGAATAATATTGACCAAGAGGGTGGTTACTTTCATGTTGAAAAGCTTTTCATAAAGGGTATAAACTATAAAAATATTTTTTTACGAGAATGTGTTACTTAAGAGTGTATTTCTAGTTTTTTTTTTTGTCGGAGCACATTTATGATGATGTTATAGATATTTGGATTTTATTAAGAGGTCACGAATAGCTGTATAATCTAAGGTATGCCAAGTAAGAAACTTTGATTCACAATTGAAGGAGAAGAATCAAGTTGTTAAGTGGTCGAAATCCAAATATCTTATATATAATCTAAGGTTTACCTGTGAGTCAACACTTGACTCAAGTTCACACACATTAATGCAGATATTACAATGGTCGAAACCACTGAATTGGGTGCGACTGACGGAGTCAATTCCTCCTAACCCGACTATGGACTCTGCGGAAGATCGTTGCCGTTCCAACACGACTTGGATCGACGCTCACAATTCACCGAGGATTGGTGTCGTTGAGTCGAACCGGATTCACCCGAACCCAATAGGGACACTCCCGTAGCCAACCACGTCGGACGGGGCCCACAGAGATTTCGAGCACGCTTAGGCATACCGAAGAGAGATAGAGGAGAGTAGTCGGACGTTCCCGCCGAGGAATCGGACTCACCCACACGTGCATAGATCAAGCCGGCACCCAACGATCACTGACAATCATCCACACGGCGTCGCACGCCAATTACGGAGAGAACCCGACTGCCTCCTCACTCACACGCCGGCGAGGAGGCCGGACGACGCTCCGCCGGTGACGTCGCACAAAGACAACGGGAAACCCGACGGCCTCGTCCTTCTCCCACGTAGATGAGAACGACCGTATGAGAAGGCTTGCCCGGAGGTAGCCCACCCGGTACCGGAAATCTACGGACGCCCAGAGGCGAACTTGGCCAAGGTTGGAAGCTGGGAAGATGGGTGGCGCCGACCACCCACTGCACCTCTGCCGGAAGGAGGCGTCGCTGCTGACGCCGGTGGGAAGGAGATTAGGCGGACGACGGTTGTTGAGGAGGGGGACGCCTGCTCCACGACAGCGACGGAGGCACGGAAGAAGTACATCGTCCGCGTGGGTGAAGGTCTGTTGCGACGCCGCACACTCGTGCGAACGAAGAAGCTGTCGTCCACCTGGATGCTTCGCCGGAGGAAGGGAACCACCACCTCGCACCGGCGGCGGGACAGGAGCGGAGGCGTCGCACGCGGGCGAGCTCTGACGCCGGAAATTCTCGCACGCAGGCGAGCCGGCCGTCAGGAAAAAGTAAGAGGGAAGAGGGCTCACCGGAGGAGCACGGACTTGGCCACGCAGGCATGCAACGGAGGAGACCGGAAAGAAAAGGCGTCGCCGGCGCAGAACGGGCAACCGGGACGAAGACCGAGGGGAGGTAGGGTGCACCTTGGCGATCACCCGGCCGCCGGCTCCCTCTAGTCGGTGAAGCTGTTGCCGGCTGCGCCTTCCAAGGCAGTCTGGAAGTGTGGTTCCGGCGGGGTCGACGGCGACGAAGGCGACGCGGACAGCGAAAAGGAACGGGGAAGCTTGGCGTGTTCTGTCCACCCGCCCACACCACCGGAACACGAGCTCGAGCTTGGGCACGGAAACTGCCGGAGATCCGAGTTCCGGCCGACGAGCGTACCGGAGAGAGGAGGGAGAGAGCTTCGCTTTTTCGCGTGAAGACCACGATGAGAGTCGATGAGGACGACGACGTCCTCGACCCATTTTTCCTCTTCGTTCACCCACTGCACTGTCGCACCACGACCCGCACGCCAACCGAGGTCAGCACGCGTCCCATCCACTTCGCGTCCGCGCCACGTGACGAACTCGCCCGCACGAATCGTCCGTTGAGTGCTATCGGATTCGGGCAGCACCCGATCCGGCTCCGCGTCCGCCGTTTCAAATGGAAGTGCATAGTGGGCTGGGCTCGGATTTGGGCCGCGCCCAAGTCCGGGCCCAAAGGCTTAACACCAAGTTGTAGAAAGTGGATGTTTTAATGCCAAGGTGCAAACACGGGTTGTGTTGAATATTATATATAATTTTTAAGTTTAGGTCCAAACGTTTGGCCAATGCTGTACTCTTTATGTCCATTCACACTTTTCTGGACAAATTGGGCATCTATCGTTTTATCAAGAACATTTATGAAGGCATTTTGTTTTCCACAATCAGTAAGCATATTCACAAAATCAGTATCAAGAAAGTCTGCAAAATAAGTTTTTTATTCCAAAGATCAAACATAAACCAACTCATAATCAGAAAATACAATGAATGTAAAATATATATCTTGATGTGAGAAAATTCAATAATTAGAATCAATGAATCAAAAACTACTAGTACCGCCATTTAGTACCCATTCGAGCGCGCACAAAAACTAGTAGTACCAGCTCCAAATATTTTATGCCAGTCAATACCAACAGTAAAAAAGAAAGGCTCTAATGGCTAGCAACAATGTATCTATCCATTTATGATGAGATATAAGGGAATATGAGCTTTAAATAAGCTCTTATTTTCTCACATATCACTTATAATTTTCTCAATCTCTCTAAAACTCTCTTGATTAAATTCTCTAAACTCTCTCTCTCTCTCTTAATTAATCATGATTAGCATTTTATGGAACTTAAAAGGTAGAATTCCGATCTCACCAAATATTATGCACAAAAATGTTGGAAAACGACCACAGTTCATAATGTGCACTCATCGCAAACTCGAGATAAGCAATATAAATTATAAAATTATCATATTACTAATAGCTCGATTTCACATTATTTTCAACCCCATGCAACTTACAATTGTTTAGATTCATTTTTTTTGCAAGTTGAAATGTATCCAAGCATCAAATTTTATCATAATATATTATTTTGGGACAAAAAGATCTCAGTCCAAGATGGACAAAATCAAACCAACCAAACCGTGCATTAGTACGTCCGATAAACTAGTGCGTACCAGTTTGATCAACAACTAATTACCGGTGTGTGCTGATATCTTAAACCTTTATTAGAATTTAGACAAGCATTCTTAGCCAAACCATACTATAGCCGGTAAAGTCTCAAATAAAAAATTTTCAAAAGATCCCTAGTCATCTACATGATAGGTGCTTTTTGATGAATGCCTTTTTTTTCTTTTTAAAAAAAAATTGTGAAAACTTTTGCTTTGGTTTTAACTATAAAAGTTAAACTTGTGATGCAGGTTCAAACCACAAATGCAAAGATAGTAGAAAAAAGTGGTAAATTAATCATCTTTACCAACTCAACACCTAGTGCAGGTCTGTCAAATTGAACCCCGTGATGTCAGCACTCTTCCATTACCAAATTCTCTGCCATGGCAATTACTCTTTTGACCAACAAAGGTATCTAAATCTATTGGAAGCCCATCCCTATGACACTGATTTTCATTCTTTCTTCCGATAAAAAACACTTAGCCAACCGACGTGGCTTACCAAGAGATCTTTTGACATGAAAAACACCAAGTTAACTAAAAAATAGGTGAGAAAATACTCTTCAAATTTGCAATTCATGTCAAAAAGGTACTTCCTAATTATGCTCTACTCTGTACGAGTTAAACTTTATAGGTGGCCCAACTGTGCATGATTAAGATACTCGATGTAATCATTATTAGTGAACCATGGATAATCAATTGAACTACAGAATCACTCAAATACACACCAACTACGAGATGGTTGAGATGAAAGGCAATTGGATTGCAGCCCCTGAAATTAAGGGAATTAATGATGAAAAATACAGAATTTGGGTTTTTAACCTACATGGAGCATAAGAACGCTAGACGATTATCAATAACCTTCATATTATTGAAATGCAAATTGCTATAATGGCATTCATCTGGCCTACTATAAGATGACTTCAACATCATCTGAACCATTTTATTTTTAAAATTTATTTAACTCTCATCCTAGTTCTAATACACTTGTTAAGTCGCAGCCCAAAGTTCTGTTGTGCATATTTTGTCTGCTGCGCCACAAACAACAATACTTAATTCCGGTTTATGGCTGACTTTGTTAGAACACAAATTTTCCACTGAAAAAGAACCGAGTATGAGTTTTGGCTACATACATTTCATGAACTTAAAATAGTGGCCATATCATTATTTATTTTACCTAGTGTATATAGCCAAATGTATGATCAAAGAAACTAATGCTAGTGGATAAAAGAGAAATTTTATGAGGTCCTGATCGTGCATTCTAGCGATAGATATGCTGGCTAAAACAAAACAATATATGAATGACTGGTTATGCTGGCTAATGAAAGAAAAACTGATTCCAAAGTAATCAGCATAGAACAGAGTCTAATGGTATAGTGTTGATAGATTTGCCCACCTAGTCTGGCTCAAATGAAAATTAAAAAATTCCTTTCCATCTACTTGTATTATTCACAAATGTCCCCCCTGCATGATGAAAAAATGAGCAACAAAAATCAGCTTGAAGTAGAAAAGTTTTGCCTCATGAGAAAACTATTAAGCAACAGATTTGCTAGTGCGACTAATGAGCAAAACCAATATACTCAGGAACCATGTTTTGAAAGTTTAGAATGAACTCACGTAATAATGGGTTTTAAAGTTAGAATCATGAAAGCAAATAAGCTAATGCCACACCTATCAAAGAACTTGTGCATGATTTCAAGTATAAGATCAACTTGGAAGTGTCTAATGTCATAGCCCGTATAACTCATGGAAATAATCCAAAAAGTCAAAAACCACCTAAACACTACATATAATAAGGCCAAACAAGAAATGCATGCAGAGTAAGAAAAACAGGCCTAAAGAAATAAAATAAGAGAAAAAGAATATACTAGACTAGAAAAAACAAATAGAACAGGAGATTGCTACATACATTGGAAGTTTTACAGGTGAGAATAATCTTGACCAGCAGCTTTCTGAATTAGATGTTGATTAAAGACTTTATGGCATAAATAGACAATGATTAAATTTTGGACCAAAGGCATATGTTTAAAATATTTTAATTACTTTTCTTGTATTTTGTAAGTTCTTAAATAAGAAAGTTCAAAAGCAATTCATGGCAATAGATTACGGTTGATTGATCAACCAAATTGAATAAGATACTGAGCTTTTGAGTGTGAAGCACTCCTTTTTCCTCGTGCGTTTTACAAAGAGAAGTGAGAAATTTCTATTTAACCTCCGAAAGCGTATCTGCACAAGAGGATGCATTGCTTTCAATTTAATATTTCAGTCTATGAAGATGGTCCCCTCTCATGGTCTCCCCCACCCCCCTCTCACCATCATGAACACAAAATCTAACCATTTCTTTCCAACCTACCGTTCTCATGATTTCTCAACACTGATAAACAAACATTGAACAAAACAAGAAAAAGCAATATTCCTTTTGCCTCTAAGTGATTGCGTTTTTTTTTTTTGCTCATTGCTTCCTCTCGAATACATGTCAGTCAAAATATCATATCTACAAGTATTAACCTACTCTAACACAAACGTACTTGCACAAATTATATGTTTAGATGTGTTTTAAGAAAGAAATATTAGTATATGTGAGTAGAGCAATATGGGGAATTTTAGTTATATTGGGTGTGGTGTAATTTATATTAATTTAACTACATGTGTGATAGTAGGATTTACCAAGTCAAGCGCTAGCAGGTAGTTAATTCAATCATGGGTTAGTGATAGTTCTATTTATGGTTTAACTGTTTAGGGTTGTATCTAAATGCCTGCTTAAATGGGCTTTTAAGTGTTTGTAATGGGACATTTATTATGAATTGTTAAATACTCATGGTGTCCCTATTTTTCTATTTGTATCTTCTCTCTACTTTCCTCTCTTCTTATCCCTTCTGTCCTGAGGTTTTTCTTGATGCACTTAAAGCCCTGAAACTAAGACAGTAAGGAAAATACACAATGATAGCGAACATTTTAAATTCAAATAAAAGCGACAACAGATAATATTTTGTAATGTGTATTTTACTTCATGTCCAAGGTGTGTGTTATATCCTACAATCTAATTGTGAACCGTGATTATGATCTGTAACTAAAACATTCTATCAGACAAAACAAAAGTTAAGTAATAGCATGTATATGCCTAACAAAGTCTCTATCTGTACGAAATAGTAAATATCAAGGACAGTTGTGAATGCAGCACAATTTCATATCAATAATATCTATCTTTTCCTTCAGCTTATGATTTATTATAACACTAACCGGATTCAGAAGCAGAAATTTGGAGAAGCTCAGAAGACAAGTCTGCCAAAGCCCGAAGAGCATTTAGGGCAGACCATTCATCTATAAGAAAAAAAAATTATTATTAGAATCAGACAAAAAAAAACCTAACCAGAGAGATATATGAATAAAGAACACTATAACAATAAATGCAAAAGTAATGGAAGAAAAGAAAAGAGATAGTGGTTTTGGTTCTTTTGTACCCTTTCCTAAAATAGGCTAATGACACATCAAATTACTAGAGTAACATGCATAGACAATAAATCATTCATCAGCGCAATAAATGGTGTTTCTTGTGTAGTGATTATAACTCACAGTATGCCTGAAAATTGTACTTCCACCAAATTACCAAAGGACTTTTTCACAATTTAAGTATATATCTCAATAAAAGTTAAGAAATAAAAAACTTATCCATACCACCCAATTAAGTAAGTACCAATCCAACCTCGCTCTATATATATAGAGCCAAAAACTGGTCTATCAATAAGGTCGATATCTACTAGTCCAAGCATAGACTAGTACATGGACCATGTGTAAAGTAGGTTTACATAGTAAACCTTTGGAAACTAGCCAAGATTGACCATATACTGTGGAACAAGTTAGGGTTGTTAAAAAAAAGGGCAAACAACCCGAAATAATTAGCAATGTAAAGAATGCAAGGTGATAGGAGTTCAAACCGCAACCGTCCCTTTCTTGCACTTCCTTTTTACCACTATATATATATATATATATATATATATATATATATATATATATATATATATATATATATATATATATATATATATATATATATAAATAATATAAATAAATACTTTTTAATTAATAATTTTATAAATAACTAATATTAGTTATAATTAGTTAAGGAATTGTATAATATAAAAAATTACTGGTTTATTGGAAATCGGTGGTTAACCAAACCAAAAAAATCAGTTAATCAATTAACTAATTTTTGGGTTCGAAAATGGTTCATAGATTTATTGCACTAGTAGATTCGGGACAAAAAATTGGGTCTCGGTTCAGTTAACCAAACCATGAACACCCCTAGAACCAATTATTCCACCTACTGGCATTTAATACAAAAATTTTAAAAAATTAGTTGTTGCGCTCTATGTAATCTCTTATTCTCCTCCCATTTCGGTCACACTTCTGTCAGTTTCTCTTATCACATATAGTCCTATACAACTTTCCCCAAAGCCAAATGCCTTTTTATATCATAGTATGTTATTTGTTTCAATTTTTGCTTCTAACTCTAGACTATAGCTACTCTATAGGATGAGATGATAAATAACTCTTGTAGAGGAGTGTAAACACTTTAATATGTTGTTAGAACAATTGCCTAGGAAGTTAATACTTGATAGGGAAGAAAGGGAGAATAAAGAGAGAATAAAGGAGGAAATCACGAAAGGAATAAGAGAACAAGAAGGGTAGGGGAAGAGAAAGAGAGGGTAGAAAGGGAGAGAGGAGATAACTTTGTCCCCTTACAGAACACTTAAGTCTATACACAAGCTTTCCATAACACAACAAAAAAAAATAACTAACCACTTACACCAATAATAACCACAAAAAACACCACATATAAATTACGCCATATCATTTTCCATCACTAAAAAAAACTAAATTATGATAAATTAACAAAACCCAAGCTTTAAAATAACGGCCCAAGAACTTGTCTCAGTTAACTATTGAACCAATATCAAGCTATATAACACATAACACCATGATACCAAGAATTAAAAATTCATTCTGGTATCTTGAACTGGTACAATACCAATCTGTATCGAATGAAACTGACATTGCTTATGGTAGAAGTATCAAAGGAAGAGGAAGAAGAAGAAGAGGAGAAAGATGAAGGAGGAAGAAGAAAAAAGAAAGAGGATGGAGGAACCGGACCAGGCTCGCATTCGCGTAGCAAGAGGCGAACACCACCTACTTCTCCTTCTTCCCCTTTCTCCTTCTCCATCTCCTTCTTCCCATATTTTCCTTCTTTTCTTCTTCTTTCCTCTTCTGCTCCGTGTACTAGTCTGGGCTTGGATCGGTACAAACCATCAATACCACCTGTTACAAAATAATTTTTTAATCCTTATATCATATCAATTTATGTCCATCTCTAACAAATTCTAAACTGGCTCCACTGCTTTGACTCCTTCCTTGAAGGATATAAACTAACCTTTATATCATTAACATAGAAAGATGACAAAGAAACTTTATTTATAATTAGGAACGGGAAAGGATCAAATACACATGATTCTGATGCCCACAAAATACTCAATTTGGTCCTTATAATATATATATCCGAGACCCAACCCGAATATTTGAATGAATACCCACAGGTACCTGATCAAATCAAATTTTAAATAGAAGTTTCCATTTTAAATTATTCTACAAAATAAATTTATAAATTAAAATAATATTATACTTCTATATAATAATTATTTTTAATACTAGTGGATTAAGAATTTAGAAACAATAATAAATAATTTGTTTTTATTATTACTTTTAACCATGTTTCAACTTTCAAGTATCATATATACCAAACCTAACATATAATACTTGAATACATTTATAATCAAGTACGCATAACTAACTCTTAATGGGTCAAGTTGGGATAGAATCCCCAATTACTAGAATTTAATTTCCATCCCTATTTATAATATGAATTATCTCCTTTTAATGAGTATTTCATTAGATGATACAAAAGAGAAGAGAGAAGATAAGAGATATTATGAAGTAACTTCAATAAAGCATCATAACTTTCCCTCTTTGCAGTACACTTAAAGCCTCTAAAATAAACTTTTGCACAACCTAACAATTAATATAACTGACCACTAACATGGGCTAATTAACTATTTGCTAACACTAACATTAACCACAAATTTGCAAATGCCAAAAGAGATACAAGAGAAGAAAACTTTGGTACTTTTACAATATAGACTTTTACAAAATGCATAAACCATAAATGTGGTATACCAATAATACATGGTTAGTTAACTAAACACGAATAGTTTACATAGTTAATCTTATAAAAACAAATTAAATAATTATAAATAAAGCCATATCATTCTCCTCTAGAAAAAACTAAACTTTGCCTGACCCATACTACAAAAGTTGATGCATAATGAAAGAAACATCAACCATTAAATTTCCACATGTTTCTATTTTTAAAAATTGTTGTTTGGCTGTTCAGTCCACTTTGTTCCCTTCTGATTGAAAGCATGAAATTTGAGAAATTAGGATCCATTTAATTATTGTGGTCATTATAAATTATAAGGTTTTGACTATGTCTAAATTAATTTGTGGGTAATATCTATCCTTAAAGTCTATAATTTAATCTCTTCTCTTAATTTCATGTTTCAACACCTTTTTTTTATTTTTCTTTATTTTTCCAATTTTCCTTTATTATTTGTTGTTTCGGCTACTAGTACTTGTATGTGACCATGTTCTTGACTTTACTTAGTATGTGTATGACAATGAAGGGAATGATTGTTGCAACTAGTACTGATCGATGGTGTTGGAAGGGGCATTGATTGATGCTATTGAAGAAAAAAGATGGTGCAGGTGACCTTGATCTAGTGTTGCTCATGTTCACCTCTTCATTTTCACTAGCAAACTACGTCATCGTCAAGAACAAGTTCACCATGTTCTTGACTTTACTCACAGTGTGTACGACAATGTAGGGAATCATTGTTGCAACTTGGAGCTGACCGATGGTGTTACGGGGCATTGATTAGTAATAATGAAGAATAGAGATGGTGCAAGGTGACCTTGATTTTGGTGTTGCTCATGTTGATCCCTTCATTTTCACCAGCAAACAACTGCAACGTCATGAGGTGGTGGATGAAGGATTTAAAGAGAGGTAAGAAGCATCAAACTCGTGACCCGAGGCAACATGAGGAGTTTGTGATCCATGCAAATGGCAATAGGTGTTGTTAAGATTGGAAGATGGTTTCTTCGCAGAAGAAGAGACATTGAGAGGGATCAACTTTGATGACATCCATATGATGCATGAGGAGAGTAGTATGCACATGAAATAAAGAGAAGTATACAATTTAGTTATGATACCAAGATATACAAATACATGGAGAATAAGAGAGGATAATATCTTCGATACTTAATTAATTAAATTATATCTTTTACAATACATTAAGCTTTGTAAATAGTCTTTCAAAACCATGTTAACCAAAAGCAACCTACCATCAACCCATAACTTATTAATTGCTCACTAATACTTAGTCTTGCAAACTCACAACACAATAATTAAATAACTATAAATTACATAATGTCACCTAGCCTATCTATGAGAAATTCTACAAGTCAGTACGTTGTGAAGGATGTGCACTTGCACTTGGTTTTAATATAACAAGTCAATAATATGCGAAATCCTATGTTTCCCTCCTTGAGAGAAAGGGTGGAAATAGCATGGAAGGAGCAATCGATGAGGAAACTATTCTCATTGTTTTGCCATCCTAACCAACATTACAACAATTAGAAAGTAATCATTCTTTATTTTTTTTATAGAAGTTTAGGTAGGTAGTAATGAAGGATTTGAACTCAGGACCCTATTATCAACAACTAAGGCAATCATTTTGGATGTCACCCTTGCTATATTACATTGGACTTGAAAAAAATCATTATCCATACCTAAGTTCTAGCAGTTAGGTTAGGTGCAAATGCGGCAGTCTGGGAATTGCACACAGTTGATGTTCAGGGGTGGGGGAGAGTTCAAGTGAATGCATATGATATTGTTTTGGTAACTTATGGGAGTACTTTACTTACATACCAAGCTTCAAGCTAATATAAGCTATCAATTCAAGTGAATGCGCATGATACTCTTTTGGTACCTTAGGGAAGTACATTACACGCACGCACTCAAATCAGTATATAGTCAGTTTATCGCAGTATGACAAGTACTATTTTAAGATGCACTCAAACGTTTAACATATGAAGGTTGACAAATTGTGTGTCTATACACAGATGAGTCTACAAAGAAAACTTAAAAGGGATGTTCATAACTTCATATGGCTAGATATTAGAACCAATCTAGAAATGTATTATGAAACAAATATAAGCATATTACAAAATCATGCTTCATCTTTTTCACATCAAACAAAATACAATCATTTTCTAAAAGGGTGACAATTTCTAGATTCCCTTCCCAGTGACTACTTGGAATTGAAGCGGAAATAATAACCACAGAAATGCAGACAGTGTACCTGCACTAAAAAAAAATTCAGCACAGACTTCTCAATCAGACTCAGACCACGGAAGGCAGCAAAAGAATTTTCTGGAACAACATCTGCATCTATATTGCATGTAATACTTCCATTGGTCCCTTCTTCACTAGCACGCAAGCTGTATTATTTTTAACTTGCCTGGTATATTTACCTTTTAACCTAGAAATTTATAAATTTTGCTACATAGTTTCCGTTGGTCTATCCCTCAATATTTTCTCAGAAAACAATGACACAAGGAAATGAGTAGTCCTCTTTCCAACCGCACAAGCCTGGCCACAAGAAACATCTGGACACAAAGCTAAAAAATTAACAATACGAATATAAGTAACACACCTCATAAAATAATTAGATAAAAAATTATTAATCGTTAGAAAGAGAAATGAAATCAAAATATTATCAGACACTTGACTAACATTTAATTTTAAAATATCCTTCATAAAATGATTAACTTTAGTGAATAAGAAAACAACTAGAAAAGCACAAAACAATGAAGGTGAGACCATGATGCACTTCATTAATATACAATCAATATTTCCACGTATTTTCAGTCAGACCATATACCTTTTATTTGTGTTAGATCAAACTAGTACATATTGCCCATAGAAGACAAAATAAACTGAGTCCCTAAATCCTACTTTAGACATGCTTGCCCCTAAGTTTGTCAAAAGAGTAGCAAATCCTTCCCTAAATTCATCATTCTAATCTTGATTTCCAGTATGAATGAGAGAAACTAACAAAATGATTCACTATATCTTACTATAAAGTTCTGTTCTGCTTTTTGGAAATATCCCTTGTTTAGCTTCAGATTAATTAGATGTTATACTACATATAAACCAATACTATAGAGCACAAAGTCTGTGAAACTGCGGAGAAGTTACAGCATAAACATGTAATAGTATTATAAAAAAGAATAAAACTTGTTCAGTAAAATTTCTTGGTTATCAAAATTTTCTAGTTTAAGATGCCGACAATGAGATTTCAATTGCGCAATTCAATTTGTTTCTATGTTTAAATGGTACACTAAGATTCTAATTATTAACTTTTCAACAAACAAACCAAAAGGTAGCAAAATGTCTGTCTGTAACAGTAGCCAAGGTCTGCGATTCAAGAATACTTGTACGAAATTGCATAAGCTAAATCAACAATTAAGTATAATTCCCAAAGTTTTGATTGTAAAGAAATGGACCAAAGATATGTACTATATGTGCCAAGAATGCCACAAAAGTATTGAAAGAGAATTGAGTCCTACAGTGAGATAAATATCATTTGCATTTCACAAGAGTGACAGCAATAAGCATAAAGTGGTAGAAGCAATTATCTCTAAAATAAAAGCCTTCCTTCCTTCTAAGAAACTATTGTTAATCTCCAAGTAAGAAGATGAATTAAGTAAACAAGTACACAAATAAGCATAACATGTATTTATTTCTTGTGAACAAAAAACAATATAACTAATATATGTTTACTATGTTACTCCTTTCTATTAACTAAAGGCCTTACCATGTGAGAACACATGTAGAATTAAGCGTTGAGATATTATCACATTAAGAACTAGATAGACCTATAGATCCTAGAGAGACCCAGAGATCCTAGAGAACCTGCAAATGAGTTAGAAAATTAATATATACAAATCACATAAAAGTCATGATGTTGAGTACACAAGCTCGTAGGAAAGCAGTAGATCTCTTTGCATGAACCATGAGGTATTATTTGAAAGATGTCAACGCTAGAAAAGTAAAATGGCTCAAAGGAATTAAATTCTGGGTACAAATGACTGTCAAAAACAGACGTTTATTACTAGATGTCTACCCAAAAATATGGGTGCAAGTTTCAGGGGGATGAGAGAGAAAGGGGGAATCATGAGTCCTAATGCATATTCATTGGCTCCTGGCATGAAAAATACATAAAATATAAGTTCATTTCTGTTGCGACAAGTCATGTTGTTTTAGCTAATGTTTGTTAAGTCAATCAATTATGTCAAACTCGTTGTCATTTAAGTCGTGTCGGTGTATTGAGTCACAGACTAAAATATGGTAAAACAGGGCTTGCAATCAACATTAGTGATGGACCTGGAATTAGGGGCAAAATTGGTGTTCATAAGCTTAAAATTCTGTTAGAGAAAATCAGAGTAGTGATAGAAAACCGTTTTGTTCTTTTATATAGTATGCAAACATTATTCTATGATGATAATTTAGTGGAAATGGAAATAATGCATATTACCTTTCTTTATCAATTTTCATAATTAATATGGGTTATATTATTTGTAGATTCTTATAACTTAGCATTGCGACTAAATTGGATTGTATTAGCAACAAAAAGCAATGGAAAGATTAATCACCTTGAAAACCAATGGACAACAATCGTGGGTTGTAAGTAGGAATACCCTTCAAAGTGTAGATAATATGAATGCGCGTATATTTTCTAAGATTGGAAAAAGTAATGGAAGTAGATGCATGAAGCATGAAATTATATCGCATGTCATGCCTATTGGCCTATTGATATTTGATAGGCTACTGACCTGAGTACACTAGTTTCAGGCCCATCAGGCCTATCCAAATAATGTAGACACAGAGTGACAGCTGCAAAGTTCATGTTGGTATGTTGATTGTTGAATTACAAAATCGACACTAGACCAAAGTCTTGACAATGACAAGACGAAAAGCAATTGATCTTAAAATATATTGTTTTCAAATTAAGCTCTGTATAATTTTCCCCCAATAATAAATTTGAAATCAAGTAATCATATGAAGATTCAAGACTGATATGAATTTTATATTTCTAGTGATATCAATAAAATATGATAATAGACCTGGTCTATAATTGCATAAAGAAAGGGGAAACAGTAGGTCAAACCTTTTATATCATCTTATCTTAGTCTTTAAATAGTAAATATAATTTGGAATGTGTATCAATGCAGAACGAATACCTAACATATTCCACACACACACACAAAAAGAACCAATTGTTGCTTATTGCATTCTTAGAATAAAAATAGAATTTTCAAATATTTGTGGCAGTGATGAGCCAAAGTCTCAACTCTCATTTACTCTAGCAAAGCCATCAATGATGAAGCAATAAGAGGAGAAAGAATAGAGGATGAGAACCACAAAATTTAAGCACAATTAATATGCTATCGTGGGTAAAGCTTGTGAACTGGACTAAAAATGAATTAGCTTGTTAGAGAGATTAGCCATAGAAGATGAGAATGTAATTGGTTACCTAAGGTACAATACTAAGAAATTTATAGACATGAATGATGAAATAAAAATAGGAGTAAAGATACAACAATAATTTACTCAAAGGATGATAAGGACTTCAAATGACAGAGAGGAGTAATGATAACAAAAAATATTCTCCATGCTTCACATGAATTTTTGTGATTTCCAAGAGGCATGAAATGATAGGAAGAACAACACATTGCCAAGATTTATCATTATTTATTCTACCAGAAACATAAAAATGTAGCTATCCTATTAAAGAGAAGCAATGAAAATGAAACACAACTGAATCCACATATAGTGTTTACCTGTACGATAAAGGACATCCATGTCTAGGCATGAATTCTTGTAAATGGGATCTCCATTAGGTTCCTCAGCAAGTCCTAGCAACTCATCCTTCAAGGATGAAAATAAGGTTGAGTTTGGCAATTAGTTCACATAAGTCAAAAATCACATTCTTAAGGCTTTAGTGACATAAATATGATACATGAGAATCATGTGATACTATCAGTTCCAAGATTCACTTTTAAGTAACACTTGGCAATTTTTTTTCCTTATTTGGATAACTTAATATAATATAACATAGAACATGAAATATAATAATATGGAAATAAAGGTAGAAAGCACTATTTTCTTGCACCGGATACACAGTTTTGAAGTAATTACCTTTTTTAGTTCTGGTCAACCTACTCAAATTTTAAAAGAAATTTTAAAGATGAGAAGAAAGCTAAGTAGTCATTTCAAGTTAATAATGAAATATCATACATCTGACCGTATGGTTTCTTTACATAATAAATAATCGACTACATGTTATAATTCCAAAAGAGGGATCCAATATAATTTGTGAAGGTATCAAGAATTGTCACAAACTATCTCATTGCCTCTGGCAAGTAAAGCTAATAGGTGGTAAGAATTCTTCTCAATTAAATAGGTAGATATGGCTATCTGTGGCCTTAAAGAAGGAAAACAAATAAATGCATATCCATTAACCTTATAGTAAGAATAACAACAACTCAGCTCATAATATAAGAGAGAAGTAAGAGACAACATAGTAAGATCCCTTGCAGCAGCAGCACCACGATAATTAGGCCTGAACTGGCGAATGCATAAGTGTAAGGCTTAATTGATTAAAGTAATTGTGACAGTGGTCAAAAAAATTGCGGCCTATTTATGCAAGGAAAGAGGCTGGAGTATGTATGGAGGGCGAAGGGCAACTGGTGTGCCAGATGGCTGTCGGAAGAGGTGCACAAGGGAGCAGAAGTGCTACAAACGGCCGGCAGAAGAGGTGGGCTGCTGGCAGTTGGGGGCGATATGGTAAAGGCAAGAGTGTTGGAGAGCCTGGAAATAACAATAGTTTTTGAGGAACAATCCAGGGAATGTAGATCAAATAAAGAGGTATCCATTCTAAAGAACAGGAAAATTGAAACAGTTCCATATGCTAATGAAAATAAGATTTACTGATTTAATCTGGCACTATTAATTAATCTCCCTCATAATTGTAAATCATATCCAGTAGATAATTCTAATTAAAGGTACACTCACAAATAATTGCTGGTGGAAAAGATGAAAAAGAAAGTCAAGCCCTCCCGGCGAGAACGCGGCTACGAAGAACTACGCCAAAAGAAACCCCTCACTCGCTCTAATGATCATTATTAAGATACATTAGGCCATTTGAGAAAAGAAAACTATCCTACCATAGCACTAATGATCATTATTAAGAATAAAATAATAATAATTAAGTCACAAGCACCTGCCAATTGGATCAATCCGTGGCAAGTGGCACTCCGATGTCCCTTTTTGAACGTCTTATCCCAGCTTCTTGAATTGCACCAAAGAGGTATCGGAGATTGGATTAGGGATAAAAGGGAGAGGTAGAGCCGTTCAAGGTTTATGAGGTGGATCGAAGTCTGGAAGTTGAGGGTTTGTAGGCGTAAGTACAGCCGAAGTTAAACAATTGAGACACTAGCAAACAGCGCCTCCGGCGAAGGCGCCGACTCGTCGTCCGTGACTCCTCGTCTGGCACAGTGGCCGGCTGCCGGCGACAAGGATTAGGGTTGGCGGGCTGGCGAGTGGCGGCGAAGATTAGGGTTGGCAAACTGGCGAGTGCTCGGCGTCGTCGACTCGTCGTCCTTTACTCCTCGTCTGGCACAGCGGACGGCCGTCGGTGACAAGGATTAGGGTTGGCGAGCTGGCGAGTGCTCAGCGTCGTCGACTCGTCGTCCTTGACTCCTTGTCTGGCACAGCGGCCGGCCGCCGGTGACAAGGATTAGGGTTGGCGAGCTGGCGAGTGGCGGCGAAGATAGGGTTGGCAGCGATGGCGATTAGGGTTTGTGCGAGAAGTGAGAGTTGAGAGGGAGGGTCGACGACTGGGAGGGACGGAGAGAAAGGGTCAGGGAGGCAGGCAGTTAGTAAGAGGGTTAGCGGGTTTAATTTTTACTGAGGTAGTGCATTAGGATTAGTAGATGATGGGTGAATGGTGATTGGATTACTGGTTATCCCGGCTGCCATCCAAAAAAAAAAACAAACAAGATTATTACTTAATAGTTATATTTTGATAGCAATATTGGCCGTTTGATCGTCAATTGACGGTGCACGATTTTTTAGGTGGAGATAAGTGGCAAATATGATTCCGTTCCGTTTGTATAATCGGGAAGTCGAAGCTTTGTGAACGCACGGCGATAAAGCGAGGGCAGAACAAGCGATCGACTAAAAGGAAAGCGGCGGATGGACGCGAGAGAGGCACGCCGGCGGCGGATCCTGGAGCGGGGATCCGACCGGTTCGCCTTGATCACCGGTCAGATCAGATCCATCCCGGATTCCTGCTCTCCTCCTCCTCCTACCCCTACCAATGTTGAAGCTCAACAGGCCGCCGGTACGATATCCTCTTCCCTGCCTCTTATTCTTTTCTTTTCCAGTTTTAGGTCAACATGAAACATGTCCTCCGATCATTATCATTGTCGTCGTATTGAGACTCATTCTGTTTTTGATGTATCTTGGCTAGGATAGGAATTTAGCTTTCCGTTATTTTTGGATAGGAACGATTTGAATCATTTTAGTGACGATTGTACTTAATTTATCTATCATGTACGGTATTCCGTTGGTTTTTTTTTTGAGACTTCGAATTCCGCTGCCTTAGAGTTAAGATTCGTGTTGGAGAGCGAATCATCGGGAGATGAAATAATCAAACAGCGCTGGTTTTGGTTCACATGGCATTCCAATCTCGGCATGAACCTCCTTTCCCCTTTCCATTGATGCCCTCGAAGCGTCTTTTGGGAAGAAAAAGAAAATGATTTCTTGAAAGATGGAGCGTGGTTGAGAATTTCTTTGTTTTCCCATCTATTTGTTCATATAAGCAAAACTAGATCATGAGAATTTCTTTCTTAGGATTTTCATTGAGCTGTCTGGGAAGATTTACATGTTCTAATTGCTTGAAATTTACGTACATTTTATTTTATTTTCGTTATATTTAGATATAAATTGAAGTTTATAAAATGCCAAAGATGTTAATTGAACCTAGCTCTTGTGAGTCATTAGCTTCTGTAGATTTCCACTCGTAACTAAAGAGTCTTCAGCTAAGGATGAGAATAACAAACTACCACTATAGTATGCCAGTTCTCAGTCACTTAAGAAAAGAAACCCCTTTGCAACTTTGAAAAGGTGAAGTAGAAAATTGCTTTCTTTCTTACAACTTTAAGCCTGTAACTAGATAACAATTGTTCAAGGGCCACATGGCAGAATAATTGTGAAAATATAAAGGAGCATTTTCCTTCGTCGGAACTAAAGAGTGATTATATCCAGAAAGTGATTGTGTTGCTAACACAATTAAGTTGGAACACTAGCAATTGTGTTATCCTCTTCATACGACCTATCAAGTTGATTATGAGTTTGGTAGTCATTAATCTGTAATTGCCCCAATCATTGTGCAGGATTTTGTGTTGGATTTTTTGGCCAAATTTTTTTGTCTGATTAAGCTTCATGGTTGTGTTGATTAAATTGAATTTATATCATAGGCAATGGATGAATTTAAATGGCTCTTTTTCTGCAATCTGTAGACAGAAACTATATGAGAACCTTGAGAGGAAAAGCAGCTGAGCTTAATTTATCAAAGGGATAAGAAAAACCATATATATATCAATATACTTGCTCAAAATGGTTTATTGCTAGTGGCCTGCGCGTTGGTAATTGCTTCCTTGGAATTTGAAAAAAGAAATTTGTTTTTTTTTGAAAATTTTCTATTTGTTATTATCTCTAAGTAATTGTTATATGAATAGTTTTTCTATAAAAGAAAAAAAGGCGCCATAGTCGAGGTTAGAAGTGGGGGGTATATGACCTTAACAAGGAAACAGATCATACTAATGGTGGTTTGCTTAGTCTTATTATATATGCTGGAATGTGCGCTTCAATTTCAACCATACTGGTGTTATACTTGGTACTAAACAATTTCAAGTGAACTTATGGCAATTCATGGGCAACTGAACAGTGTCTGCAACTACCATTGTCTATTTTGATGCTAGTAATTCAATTATCAATGCTAAGTGATCATTGTTATAGTTCACTTGCTGTAATCTTGTATCTGATTATACATAGTCTCCTGAGTACCGCTATGTATTTCAGTTGCTCCACTTCGTGAGGATGATTTTGCTACTCTTAATTTGTCTTACCAACATGGAAAAAACTACTACGCAAATCAAACAGCTAGCGGGAGAGGCAAAAGTGACCGAAGCAATGAAATTTCTGAAACTCATTCAAGTGATGAAATAACTACTGGTGAGATGGGCAATGATGCTATTAAATTTGAATCAGGGCATGATTCTGAAGTGAAGGCACAACAGAATGAGCGTGATTCAGAAGCGCTGAGCACTTCCATAGCCCAGAAGTCATCGGATGTGGTTGTGGATGCAGTTTTTACTACGGGGGTGAAGAAGCAGAAGCTATTCTCTTCAAAGCAAATTAGTCACGCTGTTTCATCATCTGAAAATATGCGTTTGCTCTTTGTGGTTATCATAGCGCTGTTGGTTGTCTTCTCAAATCGTGTTTATGTTCTATCTGGTGGTGTCATGAGAAGCATTATAAACTTCAGACCTCTGTTCATCGTCATGCTCACTGATCTGACCATTGTTCTGTGGCTGCTAATGACAACCCAGAGCACTGATGAAAAAAGAAAAGAAAGAGCTGGAACTGGAATTGATGCTCCTGGTTGGAATATTTTGGAGGCTTGGTTAATGTTTCAGAGCGTGGCAAGGGCGATCTTCATGGACTGCAGCTTTTGTGCTGTTATTATTATCTCAGGCCTTTGCATCTAAAGGTCCCTTGGACGATCTATTTAGCTAAAAAAAAGGATGACTAGTGTTTCTCCTGTCCATTAAAACAAAGTGGGCACCACTGAATGAACTTTGATGTAGCATGATTCACGATCAATGGGCAATCTTCACTTTACTCTGTGCGTTGTGTAATGTATGATTGATTATATGTTGCAGTTGGAATTGGCGCGGAATCCACTGAATCTACTGCATTGCGATATATAAGCCTTTTGCTCTTAGTACGACAATAGCAAGAACAAAAAACAAAATAATTAGAGCAGTTAAGCTCAGAAAGATAAATTGATACAATTTCCAACAAATTCTGGAGCTTTGCTAAGCATACATACGGCTGTAAATGAACTTTTAAAGCAACGAGTAAATAAGGAAAAACACTGAATAAAATGACATGAGATTCAGAATATCGCAACACAAAAATCACAGAGGAAAAAGATCGGTCATAATTTAAATATCATTTCCAAATTAACGAATGCATATAATCATAGTGGCAGGTCAGAATATTGTTATGCCTCAAAAGTTTAGGTCGAAGCCAATCAGTTCTTGAACATATTAATTTCAGTAAAAGTTCGAAAAAAAAGAGAAACATTGTGTATGTGAGTCCACTAGTCGTTAGCAGGAGAGACGCACATGCCCACCATATATCCAGCTAATAACCAAAAATAAGAACGCCAGATTGTTGGAGAATTTCAGTATTTTCCAGAGCCAATTGGATGGCTACAAGTCGACAATCAAAAATGTCATTTCTGACGGACAAATGAAAGAAACATTTCATATAATAAGATCGCATAAATGGATTATCAGTACTCTTGACTAAAAGAAAATTTAGCCAATAAACACTTGGCATTATATTTGGGAGGAGCCTACGGCATTCGTTCTAGAATGTGAGTGAATAAATAATATAGAGAATCCATTGACGGATAACTCTTCATGGAGATCTGCGGCATTGGCGGCAACATGAATCTTTAAATCTTACAGAACTTTCATCAGTTGGTAATCTCCAAACGCAATAGTGATCGCAGGTTCTGTCCGCAGAAGTACCCGTAGTGAATGCATGAATGTCATTCATTCACAGGTCACATATCAAGTGTAGAAGTATAAAATGAGGAAGGGCAAAAGTGTGATCGAGTGAGCCAGCACACAGTATAGTAACCAAAAGCCAGGACTTCGATCGTGGATACTCTTTGTACTGTGTCCACTAACGTGGTGCCAAATGGAGCGGATGAGGCGACCATTTAAATAATTAGCATTCCCTGGAAGGCTAGAATCTGAGGCGATGCCCCTATTACCTGCGAGAACAAAACCAGTAAGATGAATAAAATATTGTTAAGAATATTGAGGGCAACAATTCGTAATTCTAAGTTCTCAATTTTGTCAATGAAGTAAGACTAACTCAGAATACCTTTGCAAGACATGGGACATATATATGCTTGAGTAGCTTGCACTTCTTGTTACAATATGTCACGCAAGCTGAAGGAGAAAAGCAGAAATTTGTGTTATCTTTTTTGGCATAGTATGAGCAAGGGAGAACGTTAAAGTTGTCATTTAGCAAGTTTGTGATATTTTGCAAACTGAGTTCAGTCGGCTTGCTTCAAGATGAAAGGAAATGTAGGTTTCAATTAAATAAAAAATAGAATACATGATACACACATACATACATAAATATGTATGTATATATATAGGCAGATCACCAAGCAAACCACCCACTAGGTATAAGGCTTCAGTGTCTGAAAAAGTTTGTAAGATTGCATATACAAATTTACTAGACCTTCCATTTGTTCACCTTTTTCACACGGTACTCAATGAGTAGAAAACTCAAATTACAATATTGAAAATGCAAATAAGAACTAAGCCCCTACTTTAAAAAGAAATAATGTTGGAATTTTGAAAATGTGATCCTAGTTTATAGCATAAGCGACATATACCCTTTATCTCCACAAGTAATAATCGTAAGAATTCAAACAAAATAAAAGGATTAAAGAAATTCATTTCCGTAATGACTTTGGTGGTAAGAATCTCAAGTCTTAGCTCAAGTCTCGATATGTTTCGGTTCAATTTTGCTTTACTTTTGATGCAGATTTATATTCTGGATAGATTTGTCCTCCGCCTGTATACCAAAATATTAGTAAATATTTAAAATTAATATTTATGATTTTCTAAAATTTTTAGAGAAATTTTAGAGATTTTTAATGATTTTCCTAAATAGCAAATTAGAGTTAAGTTAAAAAAAAAGTTTTCGCGTGCTAAAGCTGCGACCTACGGAGCATGGGTTCTCAGCATGTCGGCTGTCTGCGGTTGACCAATTGGTCAAGTTCACTTTTGTGAGCTAATCGGGTCAAATTCTTATTGGACCCGAGTTTGGCTGTTGCAACAACACCACAGGTGATTATCCCTTTTCTTTTGCTTCCACCGACGAGCCAAGTTTTTGGGGCGCGTTTCCTATCATGGGAGCGAGGGGTTTTTTGGTGTTGCATCTCGCCTCCGTGTGCACCTTTTTCTGTTGGAAAGATTCCGAGGACGATAGGAGGAAGCGCAATGACGTTCAGGTTCGCCAAAAGCGAAGAAGAAGGCGGTGACGCTTCATCTTCCCTGAAGCCAGCAAAGCATTATCTCTTCGCCTACAACGTCAGCCCAACACAACACCAGATATTTCTCCTTCACCTTGTTTTTGGATTGTTCTACGTTGTTCTGTGTTGTTTTGGTGTTCGTCGGCGGTGGCGCCGCCGTCAAAGTTCATTGTCCTCGACAAAAGCTTTGAACGGAGGCTGGAAGCTCGCCGTAAGTTTGGTTTTGGTCGTTGTTCTCTGTCGGGTATCCTTTGTGAGAGTTTGGCAGAGAACGGACATCTGTCGCAGACTAGAGAGCTTGTCGGAGTTGTTGTGGACCTCGGGTCCGGCAGTAACTTGTGACGGCGTTCGAGCAGCGCAGCGGGCGGTGCAATTGATTTGGGTTTAATCGGGTTCAGGTGGAATTCGACTGATTGATTTCCGATTCTTAGTCGGCTTGTTGATTTGGGTTTGGTCAATAGCTTAACTAGTTCAATTTTATCTCTAACCCAAAGTTAGTATTTGGACTAGTTCAGTACGATTTCGATCGAATCATAACCGGTTCAGATAGTATGTAGAAAGCTTATAAAATTTTCGATCTAATGGTACTAAAATTATCTCTAGATGATTCATAGTTTGAGAGTAATTGCATGTTTAAGTCTCAGTCTAGCCTAGTTCAATGTGAATTTGGCAAGTTCGGTGGAATTTAAGTCCAGTTCAGATGAACTAAGACCGGTTTCTTAAGTTTTGGATAATGTTGTATCCAGTGGTAGTGTTAGTTTGGTTGTTTAATGTCTATTTGATTATATTGCATACAACTCTAATATGTAGATCAATTGGTTCACCTTACCTGATTTGTCTATTGATCTTTAGATTAAGTTAAGTCCTTAAATAAGTTTCATGTAATTTCTATATTGTAGAATCAATTTATTTTTAGTATTTCATTACATAGTTACACTCAGCTTATTTTACTAAAGTACATGTAACATATAGTGATTCATGGTATCAATAGAGCATTTTGTACATTTTATCATTCTATACTTCATGTTATAACATATCAGTATTCGGGGTCTTATTAGAGCATGCCTTGGACTCATGACACACTTGCATATGTGTTCATCTACGGGTGCAATTTCGGGTGATGACCCACAGGCTAAACCATTTGACCAGAGAACCAGTTTGCATGCTTATATCATATTTGTATTGAATATTATTATTTATTACTTCAGTATGTTTCTAGTTACAGTTAATAGTATGCAGTTTAGTATTCACTCAATAGTATCCAGTTCAGTATCTAATTATAGTTATTAAAGTTTTTGTTTACAGTTTCAAGTGATCCTGATAAAGTTTCAGTTCTTGTAGCTATTATAAGTCCAATTTATTAGTATAGTTAAAGATTTATTGTGTTATTTGCATTTTGCTATTTAAGTATCTTACCGTTGATATCATTACTTTTATACCATTGTTGGTCTTTCCTCATTTGGTTTCAAAGGGCTACCCTTCCACTAAGGAGAGCTTACTCAACATTGTTGCTGAGGTTTGTTGTTGTTACAAGTACTGGTCTGGGCTAAGGAGATTAGGTCAAAGTTCAGAAGATATGATGTTAAACACTTAGATAAAGATTGATCTTGTAAGAATAATCTTTGATGTAATTATGATATTTTGTTGTAGTAAAAAAGGTTTATTTGTAAACATTAAAGAAAGTTCTTGTAAATCTACTTGACTCGGGTCATTAGTTAGATAAGTTTTTATTTATTCAGAATTTTAATATCAGGTTTTGTCGTTGCATCCTGGTATGGATTTATCAGGGTGGAACACAAACCTCTGAGTCATTTTTCTTGTTTCAATCATGCAAAAAAGGTTCCAACAATAGGAGCAACATTATTAGAAAATCAGAAAGAGACAAGCAAACAATAGTTATACTGCAAACTCCGAAGCAGAGTTGTTGTGGCCCAGCTCTAGGCCCCCAATGGGGCCCCATCTCTGCCTCTATCTACACACGTACTCACCACAACATGCCAAGTTAGCTCAACGGTGAAAGGGATCTTAGCTTGTGAAGGCCAAGTCAAGGGTTTCCCATGTCTGCCTCAATCGGCAATCTGACATGTATCCACTACAACACGCCAGATTCAGCGCCTCGAATCCAGCCTGTTTCACTATGCATATTTTATCTACAATAGGATTTGAACCTCGACTTGGCCTTCACAGCTCAAGGGTTTGAATCCTACTGCATACGATAGAGACAGACCACAACAAGAGTTATGCAAGCTGGCTTTCCACCTCCACAGTTAAGAAAAGAATAAGGAATGTGTAGAAAGGAAGAAAACTAAAAATTAAAATTTGAAATTTTCTCTCACCAAATTGTTATTGAATCATTGGAAGGCATCACGTGTTCTGGAAAGTAACCACTGGCGAGCTTCTATGAGATTTGGGGTACTAATTCATGTCAAGAAGTAGTCAAGAATGAATGCACTTAGTTGCTAAACATGCATGAATCTAGAGGAAAAGAAGAGATTTTCCCAAATAAGCCACCACACTATCTTGAATGAAATTGAATCTCAATACTTCATTAATAATTTAGAAAGGGATGAAGATTACATAGCTTAGAGAATATTCATAGGGCTAGATGCAGCCTCTAACAGAGGTGGTGGTAGGAGTTTTCCTCTTATGAAGAGGTGGAGCATGACTTGGGCAAGAGGCTGACAACATGGTTTATACCAACATTTGCTTTGATTGCTGACTTTTTCATTTACTTTTTGATTAATCTGAATGAACCAAATCTGATGTAGGCAGCTCCTTGGAGGAGTTTTAGGTTTTGACAAAATCAAATAAGGTGTGGCCTCTAATATCGACCAATAGGGCATGGGTATATGCATAATTAGACTTATCAGGTTTATATATCTGGCTAGCGCTAATGCAGATACTTTTATTTATTTTTAAATTACGCATGAAAATGATGTAAATAACTAATATGACAGAATCAGAGATATCGATCTACAGCTTTGCAAGCTCGTTTGCATATTTTAGGATGATATGGGTTGCATTAATACCTATCACACAGTGAATTGAGAGGCCAAGAAGTTAAGGAATCAATTTGGCCACATGTTAGATCACTACTGAACCAAAATGAGATTAACAACAAAATAAGCAACTTTAACACCACAATTCTGGAGTTGGAAAGTCCATAATTCCAACTCCAAAATTGTTATGATACATCAGAAGGATTATCTTCAACTTACATATCTTTATCGTCTTAGTAGGACAACATGCCAAAACAGGATCTATATTCTTTCAAAAACTAGCTGTAGCTTCCATTAATTTTTATTATTTCAAGGATATGACAATTCATTTAGCCATCAACTATTTATAATCATATGAAACATTTTTGGTCTCTTCAATAAAATACTTGGTTAAACACACAAAAACTGAACATATTGAAGGTAATATATAACACGAAATTACCAAATCAATGCTGAGTCCACTGATAGAAGCAAGTTGCTTATTTCCATAATGCACATCAATTATGTCTGAAAAACCAATTGACACAAAATTAAAATATTAGATATTATCTGTTTACAACTAGGTCTCCTCCTTGCTGTTGGAGGAAAAAGTCCAAATTGAAATGCTGCAGAAATGCACTATATGCTCATACAAAAACTGTAACAAAAAATGAACCACATAAAAATGAGATTACCGATGAGGTAGATTCTGTTGATCACCAGTAATCTCCACAAGTACAAGACCCTCCTCTGAAGTGATGAAATCTATTTGCATCACGAACTATAATATCCCTGTGAGTTACAGCTGATGCCAGCTTAGTAAATGTGTGACAGTCGCCACAGACTCTGAGGTTCTTAGTTATCCTGAGTGCTGTACCATCAGGTGTAGCTATAAGACCAAATGCGATTGCCAATTTCTCACTGTGGGTGTATAAGAAGCCTGCTTTAAGTTCCTCATCCACATCATGAAGCACAAAATTCGTATCAGGAACATAGCCAGCCAACTGCAACTTCTCGATCAATAATTTCAATGTCTCATAAATCTGCTTTGACTGAGGATGGGATTTGTCACCCACTCTGAAGCGATGAGTCTTGTTATTGATCTCAATCCATGTCCAGCCAGGTATCTTCCTCAAACCCCTGCTGATCATCAAGTCCCTTACCTTGGCTACATCTTCCCACCTACCAGCAACAGCATATATATTGGACAGTAAAACGTAGTAACCAGGACTTCTAGGAACCAATTCAAGAAGATTTTTTGCAGCTATCTCTGCTAACTCTATATTACCATGGATTCTACAAGCTCCCATTAGTGCACCCCAAAAGCCTTCATCTTTTTGAATTGTCATCTCCTCTGACAACTCCAACGCCTCATTGAGCTTCCCTGCTCGTCCAAGAAGATCAACCATACATGTATAGTGTTTTACATCAGGTTTGATCAAATAATCTCTCTCCATCAAGCGGAACAAGTGCCAGCCCTGGTCAACCAAACCTGCATGACTACAAGCTGACAACACAGAAACAAAAGTGATCCTGTTTGGCTGAATTCCAGATTGCATCATCAGATGGAATAGCTGGAGAGCTTCCCTGCCACGACCATGGATCCCATAAGCGGCGATGATCGAACTCCATGTAATAACATTTTTATCCCTCATCTGATCAAAGATCTCCCTGGCAGCGTCTGCACTGCCACACTTTGCATACATGTCAATTAACGCAGTTCCTAATATCACATTTAACGAGAATCTATGCCTCGTTATGTAATCATGTATCATCTTAGCCTTGTGCATCGCGCCTAGCTTACCACAAGCAAAAGCAACAGCTACTGTCGTGATCTTATCAGGGATTACACCTTCTTCCAACATCCTGTCGAACAATAACAGTGCTTCCTCCGGCTTTCCGCACTCTGCATAACCAGATATCATCACAGTCCAAGTCACCATATCCCTCTTCGACATCTTATCGAACACCTTTCGAGCATTTTCTACATCACCACATCTAGCGTACATATCCACAAGAGCCGCCGAGACAAAGAGGTCCAGATGAAGCCCCGCCTTGAAAACAAGGTGGTGTATCTCAACTCCGAGTCGAAAAGACAAGGTATCCCGGCACACCCTGAAAACGAAGGGCAGAGTAAAATTATCGATCCGGGAGCCGGAGCGAACAAAATCCCGAAATGTGGCCAAGCAGTTGTCGTAATCCCCAACCTTAGCAAATCCACCGATGACTACACTCCAAGACACGTTATCGCGCTCTCTCATCCGAGAAAACACGGCGTGCGCGTCGGCTAGCGCCCCGTGCTGCGCGTAGATGTACATGTGCTTGTTGGCCACGCCGAGGTTGTGGATCATCGCCGTGGTGACTGCCAAAGCGTGGACCCTTGTGATCTCGGCCGGAGATTGGCATCGCACGAGGGCCGAGATGAAAGATCGGGGATCGAGGGGAAGGGGCAAGGATGAGGTGGAGAAAAAATCTTGATAGTCAACGGCTGCGCCGGTGGCAGCGGAAGAAGAAATGAAGCGTCTCCTCGCGTCGCGGGGAATAAAGAGGGACACGGGAGGGCGTTTGAGCTTGAGCATAGCGGTAAAGAATCCAAGAGCGGGAGGAACCTCTTACCTCCTCCGAGGAGAGGGAAAGACAAAAAAGAGATGATTTTGGTTGCGGTTTAAGTCACGAGACTCATGACCCCAGGGTTTAGTTGTTGGGCCGTCAAGAAAAGCTCTAATGGGCTGTCATTAATGAAGAGGATGGAAAGGGGATTTATTAATTAAGGTTGAACGCGGCGATAAATAATTACGAATTTACAAGAGCGGATGGCGCCGCCAGAGGGGGTAAGTCAAAAGAGAATATGATTTGGGTCGTAATTTATAATATATATATATATATATATAATTATTATAACGCTATCTTAACATGCTTAATTATTAAATTATTTTTAATAATAGATGAAAAACCAAAAATTGCATGAAGCCCCTCATCATCAGATATCGGGGCGGACTGGGCAAAAACCTGCCTAATTGCCCATCTCTCGCAACCATCAACGAACATAATGGAAGGAGGATGCTTTACGCTTCGGGGAATAATCCGAGAAAGTGAGAGGTGGCGGTGAGGAACATGCTTCCTTCTGTCGCCATACTTTATTTTCTCCTCTTTTCCTTCACACTGCTTTCTTTCTTTATTCAGGCACAGGCGCACAGGGGAGAGGAAACATGAAGAAGCTCAATCACCTCCTGCTGCTGCTCCTCCTCTTTCTCTTATTTTTTCCTTGGGAGGCGCATTTCCTCGACAAAAAGGGCAGCTTAGGTATGTTCGAGATCGTTGATCATGGATCAACGGTTCGTAATTAATTATTCAATCTTTGGTACACTAATCTTCGCTTGCGCATGCTTCTCTCCACGAATCAGCAGCGGTTGTTCGGGCGACCACAAGTGCGAGAGCCGTAGAGCTGGAAAGAACAGGCAGAGGAGGGGCGTCGACGGGAGCAAGCGGCGGCGGCAGCGGAAATCATGGCGGCCAAGGCGGCAGCGGAAATCGCGGCGGCGACGAGTCGGATCCTACTGGTTCCCGTAGCTCTGGTTCAGATCATGGATCCGGGATGCCGATTCTTGGTTCGACGAACTCAGATCAGTCTAGGAACAAGGGTCGCAGTTCCAAAACTAAGAGCGGCGCCGCTAGAAGCTTCGGCTCCCCTCGCTTACTCGGCCTCCTGCCGCTTGCGGCAGTCTTGATTTGCTGGCATGTGTACAAATTTTAACTAATTATGGCTTGCGTGTGCATTTATATATATATATATATATATATATATATAAATAAGTTTGCTGATGGTTTTCCTGGAATTGAATAATTTGTACGTGGAAAGTTATATTTGCGTTGATGTGCTTTATTCAAGAACTAGAGTTCTCTTCCTTTATTCTTTAAAAACTTAGGAATCCTTTTTTTAAAAATCAAAATTCCAAATGCCGTTCTCTGTAGCTAATGACAAGTGTGTTACTTTCGTGTCATCTTCATTAGGAAAGAACATGGCGTGAAGGTGGTGGAAAATGGGCGCGTTTTTTATGAACTTGCGAATTTCTAAAATTAATTCGCGGCTCATAATAGTTAGATTAATATTGATGGAAATCTCGAGGTAATAGAAAAAAAATCTTTAACAGCGCAAAGGCGTCGTTAACACACTTTTCATTTGTAAACGTAGTTCTCTCTCTCTATTCACGCCGCCACGCCGCTCACTCTCGTTTCTCTCCTCCAATTTCTTACTATAACATGAATTTTATTTTTAGGCTGCGCGCAAGATCTGAAAATTTTTGCCCGTTAAATCAAGATTTCTCAAAATTTATTTTTTCTTATCGCTCTCGCTTTCTCACATGAGATAAAGCAAATTTATATTGCTTTTTTGTTGAGCCGTGAAAATTATCACGGTAGTGCACAATATTAAAGCAGTATAAAATCAACTATAAATTCAAATTTTCCAATAGAGATGATAGTATCAAATACTGTAACATATAGTTGAGCAATATAAATTCAACAAGCCGTATGAATTTTCCTATAGAGATGATATCCTGTAGCATGTTAAAAAATCATGAAATCAACTATAAATTCAAATTTTCCAATAGAGATAATAGTATCAAATCCTGTAACATATAGTTGAGCAGTAAAAATTCAACAAGCCGTATGAATTTTCCTATAGAGATGATATCTTGTAGCATGTTAAAAAACCATGAAATCAACTATAAATTCAAATTTTCCAATAGAGATAATAGTATCAAAACCTGTAACATATAGTTGAGCAGTCAAAATTCAACAGGCAGTGTGAATTTTCCTATAGAGATGAAGAGTACATTGCACTTGTAACAACACTTGTAATCCAAAATACATGGAAATCACAAGATGATCACACTATACTATAAATGTTACATTTCTCTCCTGACCACTAATGTCATTACAAAAGCATTAATGTCATTACAAAATAAGTGTAAAATATTAGTCTATGCATGTTCCCCTAGTGGATTCTGTTCACCAGCTTAGATCCTTTATCTATGCAGGTTGTGTAGTTTCAATACCTTGCACTATCCTTTATCTGAGCAGGTTGTGTAGTTCCAATACCTTGCACTTGTATAGTTCTAGTAATATGATATTAGTATCTACAACTAAAAAATATGAATATTAACAAATTAACACATATAAAGAAAATATTTTCATTAAGAGGAATGTCTACCTGTGTATGTGTGTTCTGAATAGGTCTTAGCCGAATATCATATGGCATTATTGGTAGTGCAGAAGGAGCTCGGTTATCAGGTGGTATTGACATCTGTAACCACAAAACATGAATATTAACAAATTAGCACTTATAATTCATAAAATGCACAGGTACGTTCGAAACCTTATCATTAAATTTCTACCATATTAAATAAAATGCATACTATAATCAAACTTGTAAAAAAAATTAAAAAAATATGAAATAGGGAAGAGGCATGAATACCGTCGATCGCCGGTGAAGAATGTTGTCCAATGAAGAATGTTGAAGAATGTCCGTCGATCGGCTACAAAGCAATGATGTCCAATGTTGAAGTAGAGAGAGAGAGCTACGTTTACGGATGAAAAGTGTGTTAACGGTGCCGTTGCGCTATTAAAGTTTTTTTTTTCCTATTACCTCGAGATTCCCATCAATATTAATCTAACGGTTATAAGCCGCAAATTCCTAAAATTTTAGGAATTCGGGGAGTTCATAAAAAATTTCCCCGTGGAAAATGTGTGGTTTTTTTTTTTTTTTTGGAAAGTGGGTAGTAATCTGAATATGTATACTTATATAATTTTCTATGGTGAATATTCCACACAATAAATGCAAGAAATTGGGGATCACAAATCTCCAATTCGCTGATGATGTCATTATTTTTTGTGAAGCCTCCCCCACTTCGGCCATGACTATCAACAGAGTCCTTGACGAGTTTTATATCGATACCGGCCTCAAGATTAATAAGGCAAAGTCGCATATATTTTTCTCAGCGTCCTCTAATACTAGTATCCAATCGCAAATCATTTCAATTCTCGGAATTCAAAGAGGCTCCATGTCATTCCGTTACCTTGGAATTCCTATTACTAGCAAGTCTATCAGGGCTAGAGATTGTATGCCACTGATTGAGAAAATTACCAGATACCTCTATGCCTGGAGGGTGAAGTGTCTCTCCTATGCCGGCCGAATCGAATTAATAAAATCTATTTGCTATGGCAATATAAATTTCTGGTGCAGTGCTGTAAAGCTTCCAAAGGGGGTAATTTCAAAAATAAACTCTGCCCTTGCAAATTTTTTATGGTCGAGAGGACACAGAAAGGGTCTTGCAAAAGTCACTTGGACAAACATTACAAAGCCTACTGATCTTGGGGGTCTGGGTATTAGAGATATCAGTAATCTCAATCGGGCTTTTTCTTATAAAGCACATTTGGGATATCATTCAAGACAAGCAATCCCTGTGGGTAAAATGGATCAATGAGAGATACTTACATTCAGACACTATTTGGTCTCTCAAATTATCTAGATGCGCGCACTGGGCTATGCGTGACCTCCTCTCTGTTAGGGACATATGCATTCAGATGATTGGGTACAAAATAGCAAATGGACACTCTACAAAAATTTGGCTGGACCCTTGGCTCAGCCCTCGGCTGCTAATAGATTTAGTGGAGGATGTTCGTTTTGAAAACCCCCCTGGAAGGAATACTCAGCTCAGTTCCATTATCAGAAACCACAATTGGTCTATACCTCATCCTCGATCCACAAGTCTTATTAACAGTTATGCGACTATTCCTACCATCCAGATCCACACAAATCTCAACTCCGACCTCATTTACTGGAACCGCACCCCTCTTGGGAACTTCTCTCTTAAATCCGCTTATGAGGACCAAGCCCATGGATCTCGGGTTCTTTGGAAAGACATGGTATGGTTTAAAGGAAGAATACCGCGCCACTCGTTTCTAATTTGGTTAATCTATCACGACAAACTTAGCACAAGAGATCGTCTTCATACATGGGGGATTGTACCAACTTCTACATGTATGCTTTGTAATACTCACTCTGAAACGTCGGATCATCTGTTTATAAAGTGCGCTGCTCTTGCTGAATTCAGGAACCTTGTATCCATGAGAAGCAACTTGACTTTCAATTTTAATACTTACGAGGAGGTCTTAATGCAAATCTCTAACCAGCCGAGCCATCTGGATAATAAGGTAAAGTTGTACATCAAAAGACTTATGCTTTCGGGAGTCTTTTACTATATCTAGAGATACCGGAACAGCAAAACAATGAACGCCGATAACAGAACCCCGGTGGATTTCCTCTCGATCTTGATATTGGATGTCAAAGCAAAACTCAAAAGCTATATTCCCCTTGCGCATCAGGATGCTCACGTCCAGGAATTCTTAAATGCCTGGAAGGACTTCATGGCAAATTAATTTTATGAGAGTATTTGTGTTATAATATTTTGTTAGTGTGTGTGAGTGCTGATTGCAACCTATTTCATCATTGAATATTTGTTCTATAAGATGCGAGTTTTGTGATTGTACATAATTGTAATATTTTTTCTATTTATCTATAAAATCTTTGTTGCCTTGGCAAAAAAAAAATAATAATAATAATAATTTTCTATGGTCACCTTCTTTTTTAAACACGCGAATACTCAATTAAATGAAAATGTTATTTATTTTACATTATAATTTTCTATGGTCACCTCTTTTGTCATTTTAGATTTTTATTTTAATAGTTTAATTATAATACAGATTAATTTTTAATAAATAAATCCAAGGCAACGGCAGCTATTTTTTTATTATAAAAATATTTTAATATTTAATAAATACATATAATTCAATAAAAATATCTTATTATAGTATTTGAATTATAAAAAGTAAAAAATTATTGTCAATAAAGTATTATAATTTAAAATATTAATTTAATTAAATTTTCAAAAAATATTTTATTTAAAATTTAAAAATAAATTATTATTTAACGTAAACTTTATGAGTATTATATAATATTTTTCTATAGCACCAATTAAGAAAAAATAAGGAAAATGAAATTAATAATTAAGAACAAATTACCTGAAATTGAATATTCCGAGTAACAGAGGCACCAAATTGACAAATTAAATATGCGGATGGCCGAACTGAAAATTGCGCTTTAAAAAATATCCTAATTTTAGAGAAGCCAAGCGGACTCGAATATATGTCCGTTGCAAGGGCGCGAGCAGTTGTCGTTCCACATGGCAGAAGAATTCGCCTCTCCTTATTTCTCCTCACCTAAGAAAATTTCTCTTTCCCTCTTCCCCCTCACCCAAGCACCCTTTCCTTTCGGAACCGCCATCGCTGCACCGCCGCCCTCCTCCTTGTTTCTTCGTCAATCCCTTCCTGACCTCGCGAGAGTAAAAATGGATCCGTGGGCGGAGTTGAGGCAGATCCTGGAACAGCCACTGCCGGAAAAATCGATCCTGATGCGCACCCTGTCATGGACGAAAATCCGGCCGCCCATCCCCATCTCGCCCTCCTTCGACATGTTTGGCGAGATCCAATTCAGAGAGAAACCGCCGCTTCCGCCCCCTCTACCCTCCTCGGCTCCATCGGAAACGGCGATGTCGTGGATGGAGGAAGACGAGGGTGCAAGACAAGGTAATGATGGAGATCTTCAGGCCGGGAATGCCGATTGCGCCGAGGGGATTGGTTCTGGAATCTTGCAGGACGTCGAGGCTGATGACAAGTGCTTTAACGGCCAGAAGAGGAAGAATAATAAGGCCATGGGAACGGAGCACTCGTCCGTGCAATCTGATCGCAGGACGTTCGTGAGGAGCAATTCGGATGTAGGATCATCCACAAGCATAGAGGCATTCCCGCCTCCAATTTCCACCATAGGGAGAGGGGTGAAGCCGTGGGTGTACCTCAAGTCATTCAAGAAAGATGGGAGGTTTGTCCTGAAGAAGATCAAGGTCCCGACGCAGCAGTGTTTGCAAGCCACCAGGGAAAACGGCAGGTTCATGTTGCACTTCGCGCACGAGGTTGATGTCGCAAAGATAGAAGACATAGGAAATGTCGTAGGGGATGCAGAAGAGAACAGAGAGGAGGTTGATTCCGGTAAAAGAATCAGGGATCAATAACTCGACAGAGATATTCTTTAAAAGAATTTCAATGCGGTTTTTGTTCATACGTTAATCGGTTTCTCGATGCAAGGCTTTTTTTAGGTTGATAATACTGTTGATTTTAGATACCTGTCTGTTTCGAAGATAACTTGTTTGCATTCATAAACCCTGTGCAATGCAATGCACGGACGGACAGTAAACCAAACAATGTTGAGTTTCTCCCATGGCGTAAAAAATTGAAGAATTTTATGTTATTTTATTTCCGATCATACTTTCTTGTATCGTATTGCCATAATTTTTCTGTTAACACACTGCCCTCTGCAAGGGCATTGCAATATGCACTTCTGTTAGTGGTGATCACTATATGCAATCTCAAGAAAAATCATATGCTCAGACTACTCATGCACCTTCACATTCATGTCTCCGACTAGGAACCTATCATATAACTTGAAGAACTTTATGTGTGACTTTAACTCCAGCTATACCTTCTTATGTCACATTATCATGATTTTTCTTTTTTTTTTTTTTGTGACATACTGAACTCTGCTAGGGCGCTGTAATATGCACTTCTGTTAGTGCCAGTCCCTAGATGTGCATTCAAGCAAGGTCATATGCTCAGCACTACTCATGTGCCTCATTGGATGACTATGAATCTTGAACACCAATATCAGAAGATAACAACATGGGTACTCTGCTTACTGGCTGAGAACCCCGTCCAAGATTATCATCTGTTTACTACTATTACCAGTGTCCATAAGAAAATCCAACTAATGGATATATAATATGCTTCACAAGGGGAAACAACTTATAGAGGCACCCTTCACATGGGGTTATGAAGATAAAGAATGAATTATTGGGATAAATAAAGAGTGTTTTTATAACTTTTCTTTTCTCTAGGCAGCTAATAAGCAAAGCAACATATAGCACTCAAAAAGTCAATAAAGAACGAGAATAAGTTAAACTAACATGAGCTTGACATAATTCACATCTACCAAGTTGTTAGTCACTAATTCTCAAATATCCAACAGAGACGACGTGAAATAGTAAAAACTGGTTAAGTTCTTATTCTTTCCAATATCTTGAAGACCAGTGCATTGTGATGCATTAACTTCAAAGCTCAGCAAGCCGCAAGAATCTCAATTCGTGGGCTTAAAAACATTTTGTAGTTCGAGAGATCATGTGGCGCTATCAAGCAAGGTTATCAAGATCTAGATCCTATCTAGGAACGATAAAAACTTTATAGGATCGGAACGTAGAATCGGATCGTAAGATCGTAAGAGCCTACCAAATCACTTAAAATATATAATTTTTTAAAATATATTTATCTAATTAGACTTAAGAGTATAAAAAATATTTTAATAAGTAATAAATAATATATATATATATATATATATATACTATTATTCAAATGTATTAATTGTATAGTATAAAACAATGAAATTGAATATTTGTGAGGTGATGGTGATGAAGATAAGTTAATAGAAGATGAATATAATAAAGATGTACAATAAAACTAGAAACAACAAAGATATGCGGTGAAATGAAGACAACAAATAAAAATATAAAAAATGATGAAGATAAAGATATACATTATAATGACAATAACAAATATTATAAAGTTTATTCTAATAAATAATTAAAGTAGACAAATATAGTTGTAGATGATAACGAGCTTAAGTTGATGAATATTGGTAAAAAAAAATTAAATAATGACAATTAAAGATGAAAAATTACATCACATCAATTAAAAGCTTTTACATAATATATTATTGATTTTTAGTATAATATGAATTTATTTTACCTATTAACTTATGATCGAGTAGGATTGATGGGATCGTAAGATCCTACCCGATCCTAAGACTCAGATTGTGGGATCGTAAGATTTTACCATATTTCAAATCCTACATTCGTTCTGGAATAGTTTGCCTAATTTGGATCGTAGATCCTAAGACTCGGAACACATTTTTGATAACTTTTCTATCAAGGATTAACAATACTTTGTACAAGTCTGGACGCCAATCTCGACAAACCCCTCAATTGTGCCTCAGAGATCTAGTATAATCTAGGTCAAACTCTGCAACTATAACTTCCTCATCCTTGTCGTTTGCAAGTGCCTTGGTTGGATGATCAATATGTTTAGTATCACATCATGTGGTTATATAATGACACAGCAAGAAATGACAACACTGTCAAAATGTAGCATCTAACTCACAGGCTTGTTACCTGCTACTAAGGAATTTCCGTAAAATGTGATGGTGCTGTCACCATGCTCTGGTTAGATGAAACGAGGGGAGCCTGCAGCATCGGAGTTACATGATGATAATAAACAGCAGAGGAAAGAACAAAAAGAAAGTTTATGACAAAATGGTTCGCTAACATTTTTTTTTTTTTTTATCAAAGGAAAATACAAGTAGCAGCACACTAAGGGACATCATGCATGAGAAGATTTGCCAGGGCAGCCGGCAAATCTTGCTCATAAAAGGTAGTAGTGTTATAGCATCTCGCAGAGATGGCTAGCCAATTGGCAGGTTCATTCTGAGAACGGACAGCATGAGAGAAGACCACATGTAGATGTCGTTGGAGGTGTTGAATTTCAGTAAGGAGGCACATCAGAGCAAAAGGCGGATGCGTGTTAACGTCAGTAACCAATTGAATAGCTTCAAGAGAATCCGACTCGATGATTAACTGGAAGCCCCAGTATTCCCCATGGGAATGTAGATACAGAAGTGCATACTTGATAGCCAAGAGCTCCGATTGAATGGAAGAGGTGCTTTGGCAGTAGATCGCCGCCGCCATTTTAACCGTTCCAGTAGCATCACGAATAAGGTAGCCCAATCCAGTCGCCTGCGTCGCCCCCACCCAAGAGCCATCAGTATTTACTTTGTAGCAGCCTTCCTGGGGAGCGCTCCATTGAGGATGTTGGCTAGAGGTGTCATTGCGGCTTTGGCATCGAGATTGAAGAGCAGTTGACATAGCACGCAGATCAGCGAGAGCGAGCCCAACAACATGGGAAACAAGAAGTCGTTCATTGTGGTGAGCCGCAGTATTGCGGGCCTTCCAAAGGTGCCAAAGGACAGTAAGAATAGTTTCCGCCCCGCCGTCCCCCAGAGAGAGACCAGCAGCCAACCATTGCCCTTGGCTCATGTAAGAGTTGAGACGGTGATCAAGCACAATACGATCAGCGAGAGTGCGCCACACCTGTTGGGAATAGGGACATTCAAACATAAGATGAAGAACAGTTTCAGGGTCGTTGTCACAAAGAGGACAGGCATCAGAACTTAAGAGGCCCAGACGCCAAAGGCGTTCGCGAGTAGGGAGCTTTTTGTGAAGCAGCTTCCAGCCAAAGAGCTTAAGTTTCAGTGGAATATGAAGGCGCCAAAGATGCTTCCAGTCGCCACCACAGTTCGGGATTGCATGTTTTTCATGGAGAAGGGTTTTGTATATGACTTTAGTTATGGGAAGACCATTAGAGCCACTCGTCTAGATCCATTTATCACCCCTAGTTGAGTATCGGATATTCTGTCTTTGGATGTTGTGAAGCAGTTCCGCGCCCATCCAACTAGAGAGGAGTTGTACATTCCAACGCCCATCCTGAATAAGATCAGCCACTAATCCATCAGTCAGGCCATGAGGATCGATAAAAGTTGGTTTGAGAGTCAGGGGTATGTCACTACACCAAGGGTCGTTCGCAATATGCGAAGAGCGACCATCTCCAATGCATTTAAAGAGAAAGGGAGTGAGTGTGACGAGGTCCTGTTGAAGCGCTCTCCAGGTAGGACTCGCCTTTCGATATTTGATAGTACGCCACGGAGTGAGAAGGCCGTATTTAGCAGTACAGAGACGAACCCAAAGTTTGTTCTCCTGATTCAAAAGATCTATAATACGAGGTCCGTTCAGGGCAGAGCGAAATATAGTAAAATCTTTGACGTGCAGGCCCCCCCGGTGTTTAGGTGAAATAACCGTATCCCAATTAACAAGATGAATACCTTTGCTATTGTCTCGTTTGGCCCAAAGAAAATGTCTGATAGGTGCATTGAGCTTTTCAAGCTGCGTACGAGAAAGCGCTCCGGAAATAAGGTGATGAATAGGAATGGAAGAGAGCACACTGCGAGCAAGAGTGAGGCGACCAGCTTGAGAGAGATTGCGACCCTGCCAGCCTTCAAGAGTGGAGTGGAGGTGAGCCAGACAGTGGTGGAAGGACTGATTACCCTGCTCCGAAGGCATAATAAAGGCCCCTAAGTATTTGAGAGGAAAGAAACCTTGTCTCATACCCAAAGACCGAGTTATGCGCTGAACCGTAGAGTGAGGACAACCTTTGGGGAAGTAAATGAGCAACTTGTTCAAGTTAACTTGCTGTCCAGTAATGACATGAAAATTGTCCAAGATAAGGCTAAGATTCCGGCAAGTATGGTTGTTAGCTCTGACGCAAATTATAAGATTATCAGCATACATCAAGTGCGAGATAAGACATCCTCTCTTCTTAAACGGGGTGAGCTTGCCTTCAGAAACCCCCTGTTCGCTAACAATTCAATTGAGATATGTGAAACCATGTTTACCAAATTAGCTCCAGCATGCCCCTGCATCACTCAGCTTCCAGTTCCACAAGAGTCAAGCTCTTGATCCTGTGGTTCTGGCCCAATAGCAGTAGAATAAAGTAGTATTTCTGCTCCTTGAAGGGTCATAGCTCTGGCAGCTTCAGGAAACCACTTATCTCAGCAAAATTGCTGCAAAACATGGTTCAACTTCCCGCATTTCAAGAACCATTCAAGTTTGTGATAGAATGGTTTATGAAACTACTATCACGCTTGATCCAAGTCAAGAATGTGTGTCTACTCAACATGTGATACCGAAGTCTCGTATAAGAAGTTAAATGAGAATATAAGACTTAATTAGCTTCCTGCCATCAACTTCAACTTATAATTGGCACATTAACTTCATCAACTTAACAAGTCAATTTCTTAGACTGGTGTAATATAACAAGCCATTTGGCATGCAAGTTAGTAGTTTACTCACCAACACCAATCTCCGCAGACTTGGTTGAGAAACCCTACCATCCACTGACAACGAAGAGAACATCAGTATCAGAAACCAGAAGATTACATGTCCAAAATAAGACTTGCCCTTGCTATTGTTTTCGTAAAGAAAAACAATGTACCTTGAAGTGAGTGTCACCTGGCTTGAAGTAGAACTTTTCTTGGTAGCCTAAATGTTAAAATTAGTTCATAATTGGAGGGTGGAAAATGAAAGAGTTAAGGGCGTCTAAAGGCATGCCTGGTCCATCTGGAGTGCGTGATTTCCTGTATAATCCAAGATCTCTTCCATCTGCATCAATAACTGCTACTGAGTTATAACGAGCATTATTTGCCTCTTCAAAGAAGCTCACAGGTATTACAGCACCTAGCTCCTTAGCAACTTGCTGCATCCTGCAAATTATGAGATGCAGAAGCGTGGTATATAGTATTAATATATTTGGCCATATAACAATGTTTAAACTTGTAGATGAAATTTATGATCACCTCAGAATTGTAGGATTCCTTTATAAGATATTAAGGCTTAGCACGTTGAGCTTGACAGAGATAATAACCCTCAAATAGCTCCTGAAACATATAACTTGATATTCAAAAACCAAACCGGAGATGATTTAGACAATGGGTGTGTTTGGCTTAGCTTCTGTTTTTAATTTTTGCTGGCTAAAGAAGTATTTTGTTGAAAAGATGCTGGCTGAACAAATTTAAAAGTGTTTGGGATGCACAGTTTGTGATGAACTGCTTATGCTGTGCTGGTTGAAAAAATGCTTATTAAAAAAATACTAAGATAAAAATTATATGATTAAATTTGTAGTTAATTATAATTAAAATATTTATTAAAAATATTATGAGTTATATTATTAAAAAATTATTATTACATATAAGGGTTATTGAACATAAGCAAATGGGGGGGCCAGAGAAGCAGTTTTACCTCTGCTTCTTAAAGAAGCAGCTAATTTGTAGATTGGAACTAGGGATGGTGACGCAGGGCGGAAAAGCACATGTTGCTGGAGGAGAGGAGAGTTGAGGAAGAAGAGAAGATAAGCTTTCAAATTCATGGAAGTTCAGAGAAAAAGAGAAGAGAAAGAGGGACCAGCGGCTCATCCTCAAGAACATTAGGGCCATCGGCTCACCCTAACCTCACAAAGAGGAAGACACACCACAAAGGTTCCAAAAATAACTTTATAACTTCAAAACTCAAAATGAGAATTACATTAATTTTATAGCCTTTTCACTCTCACGTTAACTTAATTTCTCAACATATATTGATGGCTCTGTTTTCTCCCTTCAAACTAGATGGTGAGGATGAAACCGACGCTTGGATTTCTTTGCTTGTGGGTGAAGCAATTGCAGGAGATTGTAGGCGCATGCGGTTGGCTGGAATTGGCAGGCGCGTGCTGGATGAAGGTGGCGCTGATTGGTCCTTGGGTGCATGTTGTTGCTCTTAACTGGCGCCTGGATTTGGCTGGTCTTTGGAGTGGTTGCAGGCTGCATGCGCATGGCACTTGGTGGAGATGAATCGGATGGAAGCTGCACACTTTTTGGTTGCCGTGAAAGGGTGCCTTTGGTGTGAAGCTAGAAATGCGTGGGAGTTTGGTTGGGGTTTTGCAATGTTGACTTGTTTTGAGTCATTTAACCATTGAAGTTTGATGTTGACTTGACTGATAATTTTTGACTTTAGCTAATCCTAATTAAACAAGAGGAATTTAAAGCCTAACTAATTGCTACCTAATACATTAACTAGGAAAATAAAAACAGATTTAAGAAAATAATACTAAGCTACTCCTAACAAAATAAGAGAGAAGTAAATATTAAGTTCTCAAAGATGTTCCTACATCAGATGGCAACGGGGCGGGTCGGGGTCGGGTTTTGCCATCCCCGACCCGACCCCGACTTTCCTAAACCCGTCCCCGAACTCGACCTTGAACCCGACGGGTTTAGAAAACCCAACCCCACACCCGACCCCGCGGGGAAACCCGACCCCGCCCAACCTAAAAAATAAATATATATTATAAATAATATTTTAAAATTAATTTGCATTCTTTATTCATAATATATAAATAAAAAAATATTTTACATAAACTATATCATCATTTCTATATAAATTATTAAAATTTAGTAACTAGGTTATAACTTATAAGGGGTAAATTTGTTATTTTAATAGTCGGGGCGGGTACTTAAATTTCCATACCCGACCTCGACCCGACTATACCCCGTCAGGTTTTCCCCGAACCTGACCCGACCCCGGTCAACTCGGGTTTTCTCCGTTGACTTCGGGTCGGGTCGGGTCGGGGATGAGGTTTTTTGCCATCCCTAGTTGGAACAGAGAAGCTGAAGGGCCAAACGCCTCAGCTTCTTAATTTCTGCTAGCTGCAAAGCCATAAGTAAGCCTAGAAGCTAGGCCAAACAGGGCCTATATCATTATAGTACTAATGCAAAGCCATAAGCAAGCCTAGAAGCTAGGCCAAACAGGGCCTATATCATTATAGTACTAATGCAAAATATGGGGAGTAGTCATCAAATCAGTACATTCATTTTTTAGCTAATAGGGGTGTGAAATCGTCTAGTAAGCCAGCAGTTGAACACTGATTTTTCCGTGATGAACAAACAATGTCGAGACTCTGAAAGCAGATAAAGGATGGTACTTAACAAGGTAGAACCCATCCTTAGTTTGGTAATTGTATTGAGCATCCGATTCACCTTTTCCTGTAGTTTAGCTCATGGGGATTGCTTGAGTGAAGAACACAAGTATATATAGTTTTGGTTGAATAGGCATTAGTAAAGCATATGCAAACAAACAAAAAGAGGAAAGAAAGGCAACAGAGCACATGTAACGCTTTTTTCACCAGAAAAAAGAGGGGATTAGAGGAAGGTAAACGATTGAACAGCAAAGTGCGGAATTCTTCCTCTCTTGCGGTGGATTAAACATCAAGAGAAAAGAGAGAGCATAAAAATATAGCAACAAATAAAAATAAAATCGGTATGAATGCATTGAGGCATATTATTTTTTTTTAAAAAATATAAATTATATAGTTAAACTAGAAAAGGCATTACAAGATTATATATCGCCTCAAAATTACAATTTTAATAAAAACAACTTCATCATTTATTTTATCTTAAGATAAGAGGAAAATAAATTAGATGAAAAGGCGTTAAATTAGGAGAGGAGACAATTTTTTCATTGAATAAAAAAAAAAAAATGGATTAGTTACTTTTTTAACTTATGAAATGAACAACTTAACATAATCCAGTTAAGTAGAATCACAATGGATCTTGACTCTATTTGCATGCACAACTTCATCTTTTAACTCTTTCACTATAACCTAATTAAAAAGAATTAAACATTCCCATTACGAAACTTCATCTAGATTCAAAAGGATTAAAAAATCTTCATCTCATTAAGGTTATGTTCTGTTGAATGGAATCCACGATGGAAATGATGAATCTAGATGTTCCATCCTTTCCACTGTGGATTCCATTTAACAGAACATAGCTTAAGTGAGAAACCCTAATTAGACCCGAGCATTAGAGTAGTTTATATATGAAGACCTCTCCTTGGCGAGTAATACTATCAATTGTAGAACACTCAATGAATTACCTTAACAACTTTAATAATCTTTAGGTTAAAGTGTGTGAAACTAAATAAGACAAAATTAACCCTTGAGAGGACGCCAAACTAGAAATTCTAATAGGGGTTGAAAAGCTAGAATGAAAAATCTCAAATTTCTCATACCTTTTATCTCACTATGTCCATTGACAATGGAGAAAACGAGTATCATGCATCACTCTTGCCTCTTGGTGCATTGATGTCCCTTCGCCCACAAATCTATTTTGATCAATTATAATGCTAAGTCTAATAATCATGTGGTATCTCTTATTCAAAGTTGTGCCTAGAATATGAATGCTTTAGAAACCTGAAAGAGTCGTGAAATAATCCAAATCATAATACATATTTCCATTAACTCTATTATAGCTAAAGTCAATGAGTTTATAACAAAAAAAAAAAAAACTAGGATGTTACATGTTACTAAATTGATGTACAAAACCTTAGTAAGAATGAAGCTCATCAATTTGATACTTGGTCGAGATGGCAGTTCTTATGGAAGCTAAATTTACTAGCTAAGCTTAAGATTTTTGGTTGAAAACTCATCCACCAAAACTCTCTATCTATAATAGATAGATTAAGTTTACATTCAGTAGCTCTAACATGTGTCCCCTTTGTTTGAAGGGTGAGAAAACCCATTAACATCTTTTCTATGATTGCAAATTTACAAAGCAAAGTTTGGGCTTACATTAAATCCTACACCAAGTTTAAGTGGATACAAAAAACTGTTTGGGAGCAATGCTTTTATGATTGCTCTCAAATTCTAACAAGTCAACTTATAACTTATATTTTGTATTTAGTGAAGGATATGGAAAATTAGAAATGCGAAGATGTTCAAAGAAGAGACATCGAGGGTTATAAAAATAAGCTGGAATGAGATAGTGGCTGAATTCAATGATAACGTGCTTGCAGATTAAACTAAGGAATACTGAGTGAAGAAGCAAGATAGAGCAAGGCTTCCCATGGCTATTTGAAGGCTAATATGAATGGAGCCTGGGACATGGATAGGAAAGAAGCGAGCTTGAGTTTTGTGCTTCGTGATAATGCAACTAAGATCATTTTGGTTCCTATGGTGTACTATGAATGTAATACTCCACTCATCATAGTAATACTCCACTCCTGGCGGAGCTTCTAGTGATCAAGAGTGCTCTTGCATATCTGTATAGTAGTGTAAGATTACAGGAATACACCGATTATTCTCGAGACCTATTGCAAGAAGGTGTTGGACCTTATAAGGACACCTCCCAACAATCTCTATTGACACTGCCTGAGCGTTGAAGGAGTAATGTATTTTAGAAGCAATCTTAGCCTACCCATGAGCCAACCTTTTGTATATGATGCAGTAGGGCAGTAATTTAAATAAAGTTCTTATTTTTCTTTTTTTTTTTAAAAAAAAAAAAAGTTACGAAATGAACTAAACGGCGGGGAGGCATCAATATATTATATACATCTCGCTTGGTATGCCACGAGACGATGAGGCATTGAGATAGCTCAGATCCGCAGGCTGTGCGAGTCGGTTGTTGGATGAAGAAAGTTAATTAATGATTGTAGCATGCAATTTAAGCAAATAACAAAACAGTTCAGTAATCCATGCTAAATCTAACCTAAATGAGTGGGGCATAAAACGAATAGCGTCGATCTGGTGAATTCACAAGTCTACGGAAACCCTAGAATAAATTACAGGAAAATTTTGATATTATGAAGACTCAGCATCAACGCATTGTGGGAATATGACAAACTACTGAATTCATCAATCTCAATTGTAGCAAGTTGTCTCAAATGACAATGAAACCCAAATCCAATACCTCATACAACTGATACTTGTCCCAAGCACAACTGAAGAACGGTAGCCAGCTCACCAAGAGCTTATCAATACAGTTCCTCCTCCTTGTGGGTGTGAATGACGCAATCTGATCTTGGATAGGAGACACAGGTCAGGACATAACCGTTCCCCATCTGTGTTTCATCAAGGAAGGAACCATCAGACTGATCGACAGAACCAGCCTTCATGTGGCCAGCGCATGTCGAGCAAGCGCCGGCTCGGCAAGAGTACGGCAGCTCCACTCCGGCGGTCTCTGCGGAGTCGAGAATGTAGGCATCATCCGGAGCGTCAATCACGTGCTCATTCCCCTCTGGGTCGATGAGCTTCACTTTGTATACAGCCATAGCAGATGCCCTGAAGGAGTTGGATACTTTCAGGGTGGATGCTTTGGAGATGCAATTCAGGGACCTCAGCGAGGATGGGCTCTTGATCAGCAAGGAGGAGGGCTTGCACTTGATATCGCTTCTCAGCATGCAAGGGGATGAGAAAGAAACAGTCGACATCGTGCTGGCTGAACATTGCCAAATAACGATGTTAAAGTCAACGTATCAAGAACTATCTGGACGAAGTTTTAAGTCTGATGCAAGTGGTTATAGATGATAATAATGCACTCGCAGATGCAGATTTAGCACATTGTTCTGCTCTAAAAGATCCATTTATTTTGTAGTAGTTGAGGCTTTATGTGGGAACTAGTATCTCACAGGGCATGATGGTTAAGAAAAACAGTACTTGACAAGGAGCAAAAATATTTCATAGGGACGTCTAAATACCAAGTAGCAAAACAGTACCAGACAAGCGCTTTTTTCCACGTCAATCCAATTTCATTCAGAAACAACTAAAGAAAATTAATTTATCAAAATACAATTGCATCAAAATGATTATTGAAGTCCAGGAAGAGCTCAAGAGATTCATGTTAACAAAGTTATCGCCATGTGGAAACCTTCAGGCTCTATTGCTATACGTTCAACTGCTATCTACTTAATTAAAAAGTGTTCAAAGTTAAACAGTGATCAAAGTCGCTCTGACTCTGGTTCCATCTTGCCCATTAAAAGTTACTTTACCATGCGCTTAATTTTTCAACTATTGACAGATATATTGTTTAATTCCATATGAGAATAATCATAATATATAAAACTCACTACCATTAATTTGGGTCTTAAACAGTTTAAATAGAGTCACATTTCCAGCTCATCAAGTTATGGAGTCAAGTTATCGAGTCAAGTTAATGGATGAGAATAACAATTGGCATTAGAGCAAGCCTAATCTTATAAATTGTGAGTTTATTGAAAAAGACTTGTGGATGGTGGAACTGTCATTAAATTGCCCTCAGATGAAGCTAACTTGGGATGGTCTTGGATTTTGAGTAAAGCCTTAGATGGGAGAGATTATTATGCCCAACTTAATCCCAAAGGAGAACTGAAAAAAGAATTATGATAGTGTGCAAGGCTTGTTAAACTTACTATCATTAAATTAGTAGCACCATCTTGTTTAGATTCATTAATTTAATAGATAATTTTTTCATTAGGTGAGTCATAACATGAATAGCTATATGCAAACAAATTATTCTCTATCAAAGATTCAAATATGCCACTACAAGTACTTTTACAAATTAATATAGGTACCTTACATTTTATAAGAAAGCTAATGTACTTCAGTGCTGTTAAAACTGAGTAATTATGCGCCATCATCATTTAGTTTTGTACAAGTATAATAGATTTTAGTTTTGCATATACAACAATGATTCACCTCGATAAGATTAAATTTCAACCTCAAAAAATAAGATGAAAGAAATATATAAAATTGAAGAGTATATATAATCACATACAAAGAAGGTTTTTCAACATTCATGAAAAAAGTACCGTATACAAGTCCTAGAAAACCAAACTGACCTCAATCGGGCGTACTTAATAAGACCCCGTTTGGCCTAGCTTCTAGGCTTGCTTATGACTTTGCGGCCAACAAAAATCAAGAAGCTAAGGCATTTGGCCCTTCAGCTTCTCTGTTGCAACCCACAAATCAGAGAAGCATGAGCTGCTGCTTCTTCTCTGGCCTCCACCTGCTTATACTCAATAATCTTTATATGTAACAGTGTTATCAATAGCGTATCGCGGAAAATAGCGGAAAGCTAAAAATCCGCAATATGATATAGCGGATTGCGTTGCGGGCAAATAGCGGAAGTCACATAACGTTTAAAATATATATTATACACATAAAAAATTAAGTATAACGTTTGAAATATATGTTATATACCTAATAAATTAAGATATGTAAAAATAAAATAAATCATATAAAGAAAGATTACACAGTACCAACTCAATTCAAGTCATAATTTTATTTTTTAAAATTTAAAAATATTATAATGTGGTCTTATCCGTTATAGCGGTGCTATAGCGTTTCATAGCGGATTGCTCAAAAACCGCTATGGAAAAACGCTATAGCGCCGCTATTGCGGCTATTTAACAACATTGATATGTAATAATAATTTTTTAATAATATAACTCATAATATTTTTAATAAATATTTTAATTATAGTTAACTATAAATTTAATCGTATATATTTTATCTTAGTAATTTTTTAATAAAAAATTATTTATTATAAATAGAATAATTTAACCATAAGCTGTGCATCCAAACACCTTCCTTGCTTCTCCAGCCAGCAACTTTTCAACCAACACTTCTTCAACTAGCAGAAGCTAAGCCAAACGGAGCTTAAGTTGGTTTCAAACAGCAGCTATTTACTATTTGGAAGAAGGTGTACTCGGACAAACTATTTTAGGTCGAGAACTGTGGACTTGAAGTAGAGAAATTTCTGTGTTTGCCATAAATTACATAATCATCAAGTATTCTATTCATATATGCTCATGGTATTCACTATCGCATCAAAATTATGCGAACAGCTACCTAAACTTAAAAGGAAAAAATCCTGAATAGAACATTTCCCCTCAAAAGGGATTCTATCACAGATAGAATTGTTCATATGATTGAAGCAAAAGAAGGTGAGCCTAACTTTTATACGTGACTTACAGCAATCCATAGGACAACTATCGGTATCCTCTATGGGTCAATGTTGCTTTTTGAGCAAGTGCAAGGAAATAAAATAACAAGAAATGTGTATGAGGTCCATCAAATGTGTTCAAACTGAAGAAAGCAAACTTTGAGAATTTTTTTTTACACGCAAAAGTATGCAGCAGATAGTGTTTTTTATAGGCAATTTCATTATATTCAGCGTTCTTTTGTTAGGCTGGAAAGATGGGCAAGCAGTGTAAGATTTTTTTTCTGGATTAAACTGTAAAACCCTAAAGGAGTTCGCCGGCTAACAGAACTTATTCTCAAAGGACTGCGCAACAAAACATATCAAATAACGAAAGTAAAAAAAAAAAATTTGTATGTATCACTCGAAATCAAACAAAAACAAGGGTACCTATACTTTTCAGATTCAAGGAGCACAAGCAGAAACGGAACATATAGACGACAGAGAAGATGTGAAACTGAAAAGGACTGGGTAAACCTAAAGATCCAAGTTGAAGGGGAGGAAACTGAAGACATCGTACATACATCCAAATACAAATCAACATCCGAACTGATAGTATGGTTAAACATCATGGATCAAATTCGAAACTTGGAAGATGCAGAAGAAAGATGTTTCTGGACAAGGATTCCTCACCTGCGGGAACACAGCGGAAGGGAAAATTGATGGATCTGTGGATCGACGAGAAGATGGTGGCGGCGGATTCACCGAGGACGAGAACACAGCGGCTTCCCTTGAAGGCGGCGACGGGGCTTCATTTATAGGCGCCGGAGCCGGATTCGCTGTATCCATGTATTAAGATCCTCTGCAACTAGCTTAGCTATCTTCCCCTGCCACTACCCTCGATCTTCTGGCTTTTAGGTGTGGTCCTAAAATCGGACGGCTGATATAAGAGAATAGGTTGTGCAATTAAAGTCACTGTTGGAGAGATACGGCACGAATTTTGGAGCACTAGCGTGGCCAAACCGGAACTCAGGGGGTGGGCAACGACAGTAACTTGCCTCTGGAGCAATTGTCTCTCTACCTCACTCCTCGTCAGCGATACTACCAGGCTTCTCATTTGCGGCATAGGAGGGACCCGCTCGGGTTTAACAAATCGTCCCATCATCGACCGGGTGGATCCTGTGAATTGCGAAGGCGGCAGCCTCGGGCGACCGTCCATTCGGCGGCCGTGAGAGTGGCCGAAAGGGCGAAATGTGTGTAACGTGTTGGATGTTATAGACTTACGGTAAAATGAAAGAACGGGTGCATGCTCCATTGAATGAGTGGACTTAAAAATGTATTGGTGGTGGCCAAATTTGACCCAATCTGTAGGTTAATGTGATTATGATTTGATTTATGCTTATTGTTTATTCTTCTACAACATGTAATCCATAAGAAATCAAATTAGTTGGAGATTTGGCAATGCTTTAATAAAAATCTAATCCTATTAGTTGTAAAATTGTAAAATTAAATATTATTTAAACTACCAAACAAAATGTTGTTTTCATTGTTAATTTGTTGAGCAGATATTTATCTAATTTTAAAAATGATCATTGGATTGCCATTAAGAATGTAATGAGGTACTTGTAAAAAGACAAAGATATATGTTGATTTATAAATATATTGACAGTCTTGTAGTTCAAGAGCATTCATAATTTGATTTTGCTAAATCTCCTCATAACATGAAATTAATATTTGAATATCTTTCTGTTAGTACGAGGAACTATCTCATAGAAAAGTACAAAGCAAACTGTAAATTGAGTTTATCAAGCTATCACTCAAGCTGATTCTTTTTTGAAATTTATTTATTTAATTTTTGTGCAACCATCCTCGTAGATCTCTAGATTTGCTCTGTTGTAGATTTGAATTGTTTTAAAAAGATTTACTTGTGGTTCTTTTGGTTGAGATCAGATATGCTCACAGTTCACTTTTTTTGTGTAGTTTGTGTTGTGCTAGGTACTTTTATATTGATTTTTTTTGTTTGCAAAGGAGAATATTTATAATTTGTTGCAGATGACATCTAAGGAGGCACACCGAATGCTTTCACATAAATTTCATGGTAAGGGTCCTTTGAAAAAAAGAAGCGAGAGAAGTGTATGAAACAATACAAGTAAGCAGATGAAAGCTTCAGATACTCCATTGCTCATTGTTCAAAAAATGAGGGAAGCTTAAGCTCGACTTCAGACACCTTGTCTAGTGTTAAGTGGTCATGTTAAGCCAGGTATATGTTTCTATGTATCTTTTTTGTTCTATGCTCTCTCTATCCATTCTCCCCTTCTAATATAATGGTCATGTACTCATCATCTTATTGCTTTTTGATACTAATGCGCTTCCTAATCAGACAAAAGTGTTGCCAGCTCCTGTGTATGTGCTCTTTTCCTTGCATACATTTTGAAGTATTTGTTCATTCACTAATTGGGGAATACGGGTGACATAGGGCTCTCTGAATTAATTAGTTTCAGAATATTTAATCGTAACCTATGTTTGGCAATTGTAAGATTTTGATTCCTTTGTTGGTCATTCGTTTTGTAGTAAAAATTATACTTCAGAGCTTTGCTTCTCCTGTGAAATGTAGACAAGCCATCGATCCCAGAAGTGGTTTTGCTACTGTTGAGAAAGATCTGGGGAGCTTCACCTTACGCCAGGAATAAAAAGGTAGGCCATCTCTCTCGTAGCAATGTCAATTCTATTTTCCAGCTTCATTTCTGAAATGTTCAATTTTTGATTAATCTACTCTAAACTGTTGTGGCTCGATTATATATTGTAACACTTCTTTTCTATTAATCTACCCAGGTGGAACATTTTCTTGGAACACAGGCAATATGAGCCCACCACCTCCTAAAGAGCCAAAGGATTGATGAAGCTTTTGATTTTAGTTCATCTCTCAAGTGGTCAATCACTTCAAGTTTGGAATTTCTGCCACCCTTTTTTTTGCAGGCTGCAATTGACATTGGTTTGCCCATATGAGTTGACATTGGTTTGCCCATATGAGTTTCCTCTTTAACTGTTAAACGTAACGAGTTTTAACAGAAGTTTCGAGAAAAATGTCAACCGACTTTCCAAAGTCGGTTGACTAGTGTAGAAATTTCAAGAATGATGTACACCGACTTCCAAAGTCGGTTCCGTCGTCTAGAAATGAAATAAGGCTCCTGTTCCTTCCACTTGCTTCCATCCGCTGCAGCTTAAATCCATCTCCTTCTACTGCTACCTAATCTTCTTCTCCTCTCCTTCCCCACTACCTTCCATCGCCTGCCAAACTCTTAACATTAACACCATGTCAAAGATGAAAACTTTACCTTAGCTATCCTAAAAGAATATGAGTTGCTTTTAAGTGTTTGGTGATTTATGATTTATTTTATAGTTTTGATGATCGAAAAAATGCCCAGTTAAAAAAATTAGAATGTGTTTGGATAAATTACTATTGCTATGTTGCGTTTGCAATTACTATTACGCTGAGATTCTTTGGAAAGAAAGAAAAAGGAGTAGAAAGGAATAACAGAGGAGAAGAGAAGAATGATGAGAAAGAAAACAAAAATCACCTCCTAGAGAGGCGGAGACGGCAAGGAGGGGCGCACGGTGGCAGAGAGCTCGGCAGGAGGCGGAGTATCGGAAGGTGAGGCAAAATAGGTTTGAATTTGGTGGGAGGCGGGCGAGCTCGGTGGGAGGGGAGGCGAGGCGAGCTTGGCTGCGGGCGAGAGCGAGGGCTGTGGGCAAAGGCAAGAGTCAAGACGCTACGGGCGAAATCAAGCGAGAGGAAGAAAATAAGATTTTTGCCCAATTTAGAGAGAATAATTTTAGAGAAAGAAAACCTTTTATTCTTTTTATTCTTTTCCCACCCACTTTCTCGAAACAGGGTTAGGTTTTTTCCGAGAGTGGTGGTCCAAAAAGTTAGAAAATATCTGAATAAATTACTTTATAATTAAAATAATAATGAAAAAAGAAAACCTCTCATTCCTTTCCCACTTAGTTTTTTCCGAGACTCACTTGTGGTTGAAAAAGTCAGAAAATATCTGAATAAATTACTTTATAATTAAAATAATAATCCCGTTCTGGCTTACAAGAGCATAAACACAGCTGTTGAGTAGCAGGATATATAATTTAATGACAACTTTGTCAGTTCGAGATCAGATGCAGTCATGCAGATGCACTACTTTTTTTTTACTCTGAGGTGCTTTCTTGTTCGTTTCAGTTCCCCGGAGTTTGACTGGTCGGTAATCAAGAAACCATCAACAAGCATGCCAACTAACCATTGCCGCCCGCCCATGCAGCTTGTAGATTCTCTATCAAATCTAAATCTCGATCATTATAGCAGCCTCCTCCGGCCATAGTATTCTGCAGTTAATCAGTCTCCCACAATCATGGAGATCAGGAAGGAGACGTGGCGGCTGCTGCTGGTCCTGTTCCTGGGCCAGCTGCTCTCCTTGTTCGTCGCCGTGTACCATTATAGCTAGCTATTTGTGTTGTTCTTACTGCCTAAATGCCCTTTCACGGAGATTCCAGCTACTTGTTTGTGGTGCAGTGGTCGCGGCTTACCAGTACTCGTCGATTGCCAGCATCACATTACTGAATTGCTGGACTATACCCTGGGTCATGATCCTGACTTGGTTTGCACTGGGCACAAGGTACACTCCATGGCAGTTCTTTGGGGCAGCTATCTGTGTGTTGGGCCTCGGCCTGGTACTTCTCTCTGACGCCGGCGTGTCTGGTGGAGGTGATGAGCTTAGTAATATTAGGCTTCAAAGTTTTAGATTAGATTGCTAAATAGATCAATTTTTTCATGACGCAGGTTGGGCGAAACCTGTTATTGGTGATATTATGGTTATTGCAGGGACGATTTTCTTTGCTTTTAGCAATGTTGGAGAGGTGAGCACACAACTCGTTGATCGATCTCCACAAAGTTGTTTAATTGGGATCTCTTGCTGTGGTACTAACTGATCTCTGCTTTATTATTCTGAGGAAAAAAAAAACATTTAGGAGTTTTGCGTTAAGAAGAAAGATCTAATTGAAGTACTCACAATGCTTGGGGCGTTTGGGGCGCTAGTCAGCGCATGCGAGATGTATCCTCAAAAGCATTCATTCATTCATCAGTTTACAGGGAGCAAATTAGGAATACTAGTGCTCTATCTAGATGCTGTTATTTTTTTTTATATATAAAATAATCTACTAAAGATTAACTAATTACATCCCAAAATAGGAGCTGCCTAAGTTCAGCAGACCATCCAGTAGTCCACACATTAGACATGGATTGAATTCCAGCAGTTGTGGCAAGCCAGTTAACAGTTCTATTTGCTTGCCTCTTCACAAAACAACAGGTGATAGTCATATTATTACATAAATATTTAATCTGCCAAAGTAGCTCTCACTTCTGCTGGAGGATAACTCTGATTATCATTGATAGCTTGGATTGCCTCTTTACTGTCAGATTCAATAATAATATGCTTGCCTCCTCCAATCTGGTTGGCATTTATATAGCCAAGTGCTGATTTTATGGCCAATATTTCCGAGTACATAAGGGAAGAGCTCTTATGTGTTATAGCTACAGCCACCAAAGCCTCTCCATTTGAATCTCTAATGATATATCCTAATCCAGAATCATTATTCTGATTTGACAAAGCCCCATCTGTGTTGACTTTAAGCTGATTTACTCTAGGCTTATTCCATGTCTTTATGGATTTATGATCATCTCTTTTTGAATATTCTTCTTTTTTTCAATTCGTGCATCATGATCCTCCACTCTATAAGTGCTTCCCGACTTGTACAAGCAGCATTTTCCATATTGACCTGAAATATTTTTGCATTTCTAGATTTCCAGACCTGCCAAAAGGTAATGAGTATTAGTGATTGCAATTGAAATGTAGCATCCCTACCTTTTGCAAACCATGTGTCTCTTTTCCAAGTATCCATTCTGAGATTGATTCCCTTGAGCTGTTCAGCACGACATCTCCAAACCTGTGATGAAAAGTCACATCTATGGAACAAATGCTCAATAGTTTTAGTTACGCCCCCGAGTGTCCACCCGGAACCCACGCCGGGAATCCCGGGCCTTGGGACGCAACAACACTGTACTTGACAAGACAACACATAATCCGCAAGGTACAGGATAGGATAACATATTATAACAAAGGCCAACTTGGCCACAAATATCCATAAGTCAAACTCATAGACAGATACAAGACCGGCACAATGGTCAACAGAACCAACAACGCGACCGGCGCAGCGGTCGACAGACTAAACAGATAACGAGATCGGCGCAGCGGTCGATAAGTCCAACAGATAATTCGACCGGCGCAGCGGTCACAAGTCTGATACAACAAAACATAATAACATACAACACTGACTCATATGCAACTCAAACCCACCCAGACTGGTGGTCACAAACTATCCATCTAATCCGAAGGCTAAGTAGGGATATCACAAGTTGTATGGTGCATGATCAGATATAAAGATTTACCAGAACTACAACCAAGACTCTACATGACCCATATAGAGTATAATCAAATCTCAAATACGTATCGCTATACGTGTCAACATATACAAGTATAAAAACTGGGAGCTGATACAACATTGGTCCACGACCCTCAACTCTATAAACATAGAGTGGTCTACGATCCACAACTTTATAAAGTAGAGTAGTCCCTACCGATGGCTCCCCGAACGGTAGAGACGACTGCCCGTTGACAGCCCGCTAGTGTAGCGTCCTACACTCCAATCAACCCCTCACTAAGCTAATAAACATCCAAAACCTCAAGCCCATTATCGGACTCTCTTGGTCTATCACAGGGAGACAATCACACAACGTCTCGGACAGAAATCTCACAAGCAATACATCGAGGTACACTGAACTATCTATCACTAGATATCCAGCCCTCATGTATATATATAACATGACATCACAACATACCGACTGACCAACAATATCAAAAACTCATACCGTGTACCATGCGAGCATGTTATGTCCATAGGAATTCGACACGAGTAGAACAGGAATTAGATAGTAATCAAATGTAATAACAGCAATAAGAAAGGTGCCGCTAACTAAACATGCGGTTGGCACCGTAACAAAGGACGGAGATAGAATCCCTACCTCAAACAGTAGACAACAGAACAGATCCAACCAGCACAGTCACAGGTATCAGTCAACAGATCCTAACAGGGTAAATCATGTATAAGTCCATATATTCCGTTTAATCCATTTTACACATAATGATCATTTTACACGCTAATCCGGGTTTATTATGTTAATCAGATCAGATCAAGTTCGTTTAATACATGCACATGCATGCGTTCGTATAGGTATGTACAGAGAGAGATCAGGTACTAACCTAGTTCGCAGCCACGTGCGAACGTGAATACTACCAAGGTCGTCGGAATACGCTAGAACCAACTCGCGCGTGTAAACCAAAGCGTCAGCACTAGTTTCGGAGATCGCCGGAACTTCGCGGGAACAGTAGCGCCGCCGCTATAGTTTCACCGGAACAGTATTTCCTGTGGCAGATCGGGACTTTTCGGTAACCAAACTGAAGCCAGGGCCAAGAGGAATACGGCTGTATAGTTCTTTCTTCGAGAGGACATCGGAGTCACCGAAAAATGCAGGAAAACCGCCGGCGGCGTCGAACGCGGATGTCGCCGGAAACGGGGAAGAAGACACCAGAAACCGCCGGAAAACTAGGGGAAGTGTTCGCCGGAGACGAGGGAGGCTTGCTATGGTTGCCGGAGGCGAGGCGCGACATAGGCTTGATGTATTTGTCACCGAACGAAAATCGTGAACGAAGAAGGGGATCGACACCGGAATCAACTTTGGCTAGGGTTTTGCCGTCGCCAGCACCAGGCCTCGCCGGAGCAGTCGCCGGAGGCAGAGGGAGGCGCATGATAGGCTCCGCAAGTGCACGGTCTATCGAAGTAGTAAATAATATCGTTCCCACAGGGAGCAGGTGTCAAGTACCGACCTTTAGTGTCATTGAAAGCTAGATGATTCAAACACGGAATAAAAGAATAGCTCTAAAACTAAATTAACTAAATTATCAAACCAAGAAGTCGACGACTTTAAGGAAAAATTACAGTTTAAGAAGTGTTCAGAACTTCAGGTTTCAACTCGTTGAAAGCTTTAAATGTAAAATGATCAATGAATTGAAATAGAAAACAGATCTCCTTCTCTCGAAGCGCAATACAACAGTAAACAACTTAAGACGATCTTTCCTATGGTATGGGTTACCTTCTCTCGAAGCGTAATCTGATGCCTACTTAAGCTAATTTCCTACTCTGTAGCAAAACTAACTTAAGAGACCCATTGGGCTCTATGATGATCGTGAATCCTCGAGTGACATTGAACGACTCTCGTAATCTAAGTCACAAGTTTAAATGGGCAGTCGAGTGTTACGATTCACCTCTCGGCTCTTCTCGTAACGCTTCACACATATCGATGTTTTGCCAAAACATAAATACGCAATAAGTATACCACATTTAAATAAGTAAATTTACTAAAAAGTATAACTGAGATTCATAAAAGATGTTTACATGTGAGAATTTGTTCAACGGGCTACGCCCGAGTCCTGAACTAGGGTTTTACTCTAAAGCATACATCTTTTTACACACAAAAACTTTAGAAATTGAACTCGAAAGCGAGGGAAATTACTAATCAAGGGTAGGAGACGATGGATCTTCGGTCTTCTCTCGAAAGCCCCAAAGAATCTGGTCGAATCGAGCCCTCGAACGAGCAAAATCGCCCTTTTTTGCCATAGTCAAGTTTTCTCCAAAGTTCGACCCCCCAAAACCGCTCTAAAAATTCTATTTTATGGTTCTATCTCTTCCTTGGGCAGTTAGGAAGTTTCCCTCCAAATTTCAGCCAATTCCGAGTTCGGAATCACTCAAATCGGGTAAAAATTATCGAAAGGTCGATCTGCGCGGAAGCTGTCACGACCGTGCTTCTAGACACACCCTAGCCGTGTCTAGCTCGCAGAATGCAGGAATGTAAGCACGGCCGTGCCAATAAGCACGGCCAGGCCATGCTTGCCTCTGTGAAGTGCAGGAAGGTAAGCACGGGCGTTCTTCTGGACACGGGCAGGCCGTGTTCTCCATAAAAAGCCCCAAAAATGCTGAAATCTTGCCTGTAACCTCGCCGAACTATGACAAATCTTTTCATAACATTAAATCTTCAATATTCTTCACGAAAATATAGAGAAATGACCTGTATTTCACAAATATCCGAAAAAGAGTGAAGATTCCATACTTTACAAGAAAAGATATCAAAATGTGACATAAAATAGAACTTAAGCCTATAATAATGGTAGAAACAAGACTCTAAATCCTATAAAATGGACACGTATCAGCGCACGAGGAGGGAGGGTCGCGGTCGAAGGTGAGAAGGCAGTGCTTGTTCGCTCGGTGAAGGAAGACGTGAAGGCGGGGGAGGAAATAAGGGAGCGGGAGCGGCTAGTTCACGAGCAGACAGGGGCGATTGGGCTCCCGTCACACGTGAATGGAAAAATGTCCCATTAATACTAATTTAATGCGACCCTTGGGCTTCCATAACGCTTTGTCTTCTTCAAGTGCCATGAACGTAATAGTTTCCTCCTCCTTGGCACAAAGGATACAAGTAACATTTCTAGTGAGTCCCATCTTGCCCAGCTTGTGCAAAGTAGGGGGTTTTCTATGCAAGAGTTTCCATCTAAAATTTTTAATTCTAAGAGTAACTGGAAGCTTCCAGAGGACCTTCCATTTCTCATCCTCGTCACTCATCCCTTTAGTCTGTCGCAAGAGAGCTGTAAATGAATTTATTAAGAGGGAGTTCATTAGAACCATCTGCCCAAATTCATTTATCTTCACTCTTGATGTTGACCTTAATATGAAGAACATTATTTCTAATGTTCTTATTGGCCCATTCATTTATGATCCCCATATTTCAATTTTCAGTTAAGATAAGATCAGCAACATAGTTGCCAATATTGAAGGTATTGTTAATATAGGAGATGCTGTTTTTGATTCCATAACACAAGCTTAGATCTATTTTTGAGAGGAAAAATCTTGAATCAGTAAAGTGGTCAACCACAATGGTGAGCTTTCTGCACTCCACACTAAGATTTCGAGTTCTCAATCTCTTTTTAGTCAAGCGTTGACCTTCACCTGTTCATTCTGGGAAGAAATTAGCTGCCAAGCTGCTTTGGTTTTGCAGATATCTCTGTTTGTTGGCTATGCAGCTACAGTATTTCTGTTCTACACTGTAACTCCTTTTGTATTAAAGGTAAAGTCACTGATTTAGGAGCAGATTTAAGCAGTTCAGATGAAAAAGATAAATTACACCGTGACATGCATTCATCAAGCAGATGAGTGGAGCAACCTTGTTCAATCTATCTCTTCTCACCTGTGACATGTGGGCAGTGGTCATTCGCATTTGCTTCTACCATCAAAAGGTCCTGCAGCTTCCTTCAGTCCAAGTCACCCTATCTTGATCTGTTTCTTCAATCTGTTTATTGATTTGCATTGCTTTTCTGATGATTGATCCATTCAAGTCAATGGCAGGTTGATTGGTTGTATTATTTTGCATTTGGCTTGGTGGTGATTGGGTTGATCATTTACTCACTGAAGTAAGTTTAAGAATGATACAGATTTCTACTGATTATCTGTAATCTACAAGCTGTTATCTAATGTGAAAATTGCTCAATTTTCCCTAGTGAAACTGACACTGCCAATAGAGATGAGCCTGGAACTATGCAGTATGAACCACTAGATCAAGAAAGCTCAGCAACGGATAACAACAGTAGCTTAGCAGCTCAAAGATGATGCTCAGGCACAATTCTCCTAATCTTCAATTTTTAATCTCATGCAGACGCACATACAAACCGAGCCAAGCAGCTTGTGTTGATTATTTACCAAGCTAAATAAACAGTATTTATTTATTATATGTTGGAACAGTCTCGTGGAAAAAATAAGAGAAACAGTGAAGAGGAAAACAGATGATGCAAGAAGAATTGACTGAGTTCATGCAATTTGTAATCTTGTTTAGTGAGTTTTTTTGTTGAATGGTTCACTTGAATGCATACTTGAGCACGCCTGGGATATGAATGTTGACGAAAAAGAAAAAGAGAGAGAAAGAAACAACAGGAAGAAAAAAAAGAATGGAAAGAAAAATAACAAAAATCACCTCCTACGACAACAGGAGAAGCGGCGACGATAAGGAGGGGCACGACGGGAGGCGGAGTAGTGGGAGGTGAGGCAAGATAGGTTCGAACTCAGTGGGAAGCGGGCGAGGGCATGGCGAGCTTGACTGCAGGCAAGAGCGAAGGTTGCGGGCGAGGGCGAGAGGCTACGGGAGAAATTAGGCGAGAGGAAAAGAAACAAAAAAAAGAGATTTTCGCCTAACTTAGAGAGAACAATTTTAGAAAAAAATTAGGCTCACGTTTCTTTTATTTTTCTTTCCTTTCTACTATTTCTCTCCAATGAAAGCGGAAAAAGAAAAACTTTTATTCCTTTCCGAGAGTGGTGGTTGAAAAAGTTAGAAAATATCTGAATAAATTATTTTATAATTAAAATAATAATCCCATTCTGGCTAACCAGGGCATAAAACACAGAAAAATTTTGACAGTTAGGTACACTTTCTGCAGCTATGTGAGAGGATTTCACGAAAACTTTTAGTAGGATTTCGTGAAGTGGAAAATTTCACGAAAACTTTTCGTGAAGTGTCTCACACAGCTGCAGAAAGTGCAGCTGGGTACACAATTTTTCCATAAAACACAGCTGTTGAGCAGCTGGATGTATAATTTAATGACAACTTTTTGTCAGTTCGAGATCAGATGCAGATGAAAGAAACGAACAAGAAAGCAGCTCAGAGTAAAAAAAAAAGTGCACCAAAAGTTGCCCCGAGTTTGACTGGTCGGTAATCAAGAAACCATCAACAAGCATGCCAACTAACCCTCGCCGCCCACCCATATAGCTCGTAGATTCTCTATCAAATCTACAATCTCGAACATTATAGCAGCCTCCTCTGGCCATCGTATTCTGCAGTTAATCAGTCTCCCACAATCATGGGGATCAGGAAGGAGACGTGGCGGCTGCTGCTGGTCCTGTTCCTGGGCCAGCTGGTCTCCTTGTTCGTCGCCGTAGGCAGTCTCACGGCTTCCCTAATTGCAGATCTGGGTAACTAATTAATCCAGCTTCATCTCATAATTCAATTGCCTTCACAAACTTCACGCCTCGCTTCCATCACCTTGAAGGCGCTGACGTTCCACTCACCCAGTCCTTGTTTATGTACCTTCTCGTCGCTCTGGTCTACGGTGCCGTCTTCTTGTATCGTCGCCAGAAGCTTATGGTGAGCTTCGAGCCATGCACATCAGTTCCGAGACTCCAATTCGCTCTATCGTTTGCTGTCTCTGTACTATTTCTTGAAAAAAGTTATATTTTTTTGGGCTAATTTGTAGGTTCCTTGGTACTGGTACTTGGCCTTGGCCATTGTTGATGTTCAAGGGAACTATCTTGGTATTCATTTCCAGCTAGCTATTTGTGTTGTTCTTACTGCCTAAATGCCCTTTCACGGAGATTCCAGCTACTTGTTTGTGGTGCAGTGGTCGCGGCTTACCAGTACTCGTCGATTACCAGCATCACATTACTGGATTGCTGGACTATACCCTGGGTCATGATCCTGACTTGGTTTGCACTGGGCACAAAGTACACTCCATTGCAGTTCTTTGGGGCAGCTATCTGTGTGTTGGGCCTCGGCCTGGTACTTCTCTCTGACGCCGGCGTGTCTGGTGGAGGTGATGAGCTTAGTAATATTAGGTTTCAAAGTTTTAGATTAGATTGCTAAATAGATCAATTTTGTCATTACGCAGGTGGGGCGAAACCTATTATTGGTGACATTATGGTTATTGCAGGGACGATTTGCTTTGCTTGTAGCAATGTTGGAGAGGTCAGCACACAACTCGTTGATCGATCTCCACCTATTTAATACAACAAAAAGTTGTTTAATTGGGATCCCTTGCTGTGGTACTAACTGATCTCTGCTTTATTATTCTGAGAAAAAAAAAACATTTAGGAGTTTTGTGTTAAGAAGAAAGATCTAATTGAAGTACTCACAATGCTTGGGGCGTTTGGGGCGCTAGTCAGCGCATGCGAGATGTATCCTTAAAAGCATTCATTCATTCATCAGTTTATAGGGATCAAATTAGGAATGCCAGTGCTCTATCTAGATGCTATTCTTGATTCCATAACACAAGCTTAGATCTATTTTTGAGAGGAAAAATCTTGAATCAGTAAAGTGGTCAACCACAATGGTGAGCTTTCTGCACTCCACACTAAGATTTCGAGTTCTCAATCTCTTTTTAGTCAAGCGTTGACTTTCACCTGTTCATTCTTGGAAGAAATTAGCTGCCAAGCTGCTTTGGTTTTGCAGATATCTCTGTTTGTTGGCTTTGCAGCTGCATTATTTCTGTTCTACACTGTAACTCCTTTCGTATTAAAGGTAAAGTCACTGATTTAGGAGCAGATTTAAGCAGTTCAGATGAAAATGATAAATTACACCGTGACATGCATTCATCAAGCAGATGAGTGGAGCAACCTTGTTCAATCTATCTATTCTCACCTCTGACATGTGGGCAGTGGTCATTCGCATTTGCTTCTATCATCAAAAGGTCCTGCAGCTTCCTTCAGTCCAAGTCACCCTATCTTGATCTGTCTCTTCAATCTGTTTATTGATTTGCATTGCTTTTCTGATGATTGATCCATTCAAGTCAATGGCAGGTCGATTGGTTGTATTATCTTGCATTTGGCTTGGTGGCGATTGGGTTGATCATTTACTCAATGAAGTAAGTTCAAGAATGATACAGATTTCTACTGATAATCTGCAATCTGTAATCTACAAGCTGTTATCTAATGTGAAAATTGCTCAATTTTCCCTAGTGAAACTGACACTGCCAATAGAGATGAGCCTGGAACTATGCAGTATGAACCACTAGATCAAGAAAGCTCAGAAACGGATAACAACAGTAGCTTAGCAACTCAAAGATGATGCTCAGGCACAATTCTCCTAATCTTCTATTTTTAATCTCATGCAGACGCACATACAAACCGAGCCAAGCAGCTTGGTTGATGATTTACCAAGCTAAATAAACAGTATTTATTTATTATATGTTGGAACAGTCTCGTAGAAAAAACAAGAGAAACAGTGAAAAGAAAAAAGATGATGCAAGAAGAATTGACTGAGTTCATGCAATTTGTAATCTTGTTTAGTGAGTTTTTGTTGAATGGTTCACTTGAATGCATACTTGAGCACGCCTGGGATATGAATGTTGACGAAGTAGGACTTCCAGTCAACGTGCTTAGTGTCGAAGTCAAACAGCATAGTCTCTGAGTCATCCAACTTGTTCATCCTCATCCTCAAGCTCTCCAGGTTTAGGTCGTCAAAGCTGCACCGATGCAAAGTAGTAAACTTGATCAACTATTCAGCTTACAGAGTATTCAATCAAAGCTACAAGCTGTGAAGAAGAAACCTACAATCCTTTGAAGAAGGCGTAGGGTTCATAAAGTTCAAGAAGTCGCATCCCAAACTTGTACATCCTGTTCAGATCGTAGTACTGGCGTCCAAATAGTCCACAAGATAGCAAATTGACGAGGTGCATTATCTATAAATATCAAGAAAAGGACATTAGTTGACCCGTAGATTGTGTTAAAAACGAGCATAGAGCATAGATTGTATGGGTGGTTGACCTCCAACGGCAGCTTGTGTCTCAGGAACACGTAGGCGTAGAAGCTGGCCATGCTGGTGAACACAGTGATCTTTCTCGTCTTGATGATCTCTCCATTCTTTCCGATCCGGGGGTTGTCGAGGAAGTAGCGATAGCCGCACCTCAGCATTCGGCAGTACGTCAGCGGATTTCTGGTGGAGGATCCCACGTGGTAGATGAACTCGCCCTGTTGACTCCAGTGAACCGCCATTGTCGCCATCATGGCGTTGACCACCATGTCGCCAGGTATCTGTATTGCCATCCAAGTCAATGCTGGAGCAACTAATCAAAGCATGCAAAGATTGCAGCAAGCCTGGAGCATTTGAGTTTGAACGAACCACATCGACGATCATGTCCGGATGTCCGACCAGGCACGGGAGCCTTCCCTTCGCGTAGGCCACGAGCAGGCTGTCAATCGTCCTGCATCGATCGAGTGGATCATTTCAATCAGTCAATTGGCTCTGCATCTAGAGCTGAACCCCAGTTGGTGATCGGTTACCTTGTTCCTTCGATCCATCCGGGGAGGGGTTCTCTGTAGACGCTTGTGATGATGGCCGGACGTACGATGACGAGAGGCAGATCTCCTCTCAAGTGCCCGAGCAGCATCTCCCCCATTGCTTTGGTGTAGACGTAGGTGTTTGGCCAGCCGAAGAACCGTGCCCTTCAATCAAGAAAGTTGCAAGTGAGATTTATAGTTCAATCGTGCATGAGTTGTTCAAGATGAATGCAAACTGTCGAGCACAAACAAGTGGCAGACCTTTTGATGCCCAATTCCTTCATGGCAATCTTCTCGGCTTCCTCGGTGACGTTATCAGCTTGGAGCTCCTTCTTCTTTTTCTCCACCAGTCTGAGTTCTGCTTCAATGTCCAGGCAGGAGTCGCCTTTAGGAGTTTCTCCCATCCCAATTTTCTTCTCTAAAATGAGTCCACTCTGCTCGCCGGCTACATAAGCTGCGCATCGGACGAACTAAAGTTGTTAGTTTCTGAATGTAAATTCAGATTAATTTGTTGGAATTTGGCAGTAAATAATGAGAAAATCTTAATCCGCATTAAATACAAATAACATAGTTTGCTTTACACTGATGCAAAATGTAACATAAAATCTGATCAAGGTGTTCGTTGACAATGAGATGAAGCTCACCAGTTGAAACATGGAGAAACATTTCCAGTCTTGCACACTGCTTTGCAAACTCCAGTGCATGCTTTGCTCCTTTGACGTTTATATCCAAAGCCACATCATATCTGAAATCCAAGCATTATCAAATCAAACTACTCCACCAGCGTGTGCAGACCTACGTACGTACGAACATGAATACATACATACGTACGTACATATATATATATATACCCCGCCAATCTCTTACCTCAAATAGAAGTTGGTGGTTGCTGCGACATTTACTACGACATCGACCTCCTTCCACAATTGTTCTGTGAGATCAGAGTCCTGTATCCCTAAATTTTCCTGCACGATGTCTCCAGGCACAGGAAAGAGCTTGGATGCAACAAAGGACTGGAACCCACTACCATGTTTGTCTCTCAGGATGTTGAACAGCTCCTTCCCTAGTATCTAAAATTTGAGCTAGAGAAAATAAGAAGTCTGATTTCAAAAGAGATAGATTAACTCTTTACAGATTGACGGATGAATATGTAATCCACACATCACTGTTTGAGTGGTTGAGGATGCTGTTTATGGCACAGATCAATTAATACCACATCTTTGCGCAAGTAGAGCGCTTCCTTGCATTAATTAGTTTGAACACCATTATTGTTTGCTCCAACAACAACAAACACAGACAGGAGGAGCTTCAGTGGGGCAAAAAAGTAGCAGCAGTTACCTCACTTTGCATGCGCTGGGTGGCCGAGGGGGCATCGGGTGCCCTAACGAGGAGGAAGAGCCTCTTCACGTCTGGCTGAACCCTAAGCAGCTTCTCCACAAGTACTGCCAAATTTGTTCCGAAAAGAGTGGAGAAGAGTCAGAAATTCATGTGTTGGAGTGTGTGAGAGGCAATGCATATAGGAAACGAGTGCCTACTTTTGGCTAAAAAGCCAGTGGAACCTGTGACGAGGATGCTCTTCTCCCTGAAGAACTCCACAATCTGGCTGCTCTCCATTTCTGAACTACGCGTGACTGAAGATTGAAGGCTCAAAACAGAGGTGCAAATCTGCCACTTATACACAACAACAAGAAGAAGAACAAGAAGAAGAACAAGAAGAAGAACAACAGAAAGAGAAACACTCAATGAGTAGAGTAGGGAAGAAAGGGATGGAACACGGGAGGGCTAGACACATGCTCCATTTAAGGCCTCTTTTCTTGGTGAAGCCTCAGCCCATATGTTCTATAAATCAAAGCAGAAGCTCGATGGAGATATCAAATGCGTAGGAGATTATAGAGAATAGAGAAGCAGTGGGCATTGAGTGTAGGGCCGGAGGGGTCAGAACTACGAGACCATGAAAATTTGGACACACAAGAAAAAGGATGAGAAGCTGTGCGCCGCCGTAGTAATGTTGCTGTTTGAGTAGATGCGAGCCAAATAAAGAGTGCTGCCATGAATGTGAGTGACGATAATGGCTCTGCGGTGGTTCGTCTCCTTGAGAATGAGATCATAATCATAATAGCGGGTTCTGGGGGAGATCACAAATAGCACTTAGCTTGCCTCCTCCATGAGTGAGCATGAATCAGAGTTGGAGCATAAGCTTATGGCTCGAGTAAAAGAATGACTCCAAAAATTAGTCTTATCTAAACATACTATCGACTCAATAAGGTCTAATTGTGTTATCACTCCGTTTCGTCTTGAAGAAGTTTAAGGGTATTTGAATACACAGCTTATGATTAGATTATTTTATTTAAATAAATAATTTTTTATTAAAAAAATAATTAAAATAAAAATTATATATTAAATTTATAGTTAATTATAATTAAAATATTTATTAAAAATATTATGAGTTATATTATTAAAAAAATATTATTATATATAAGAGTTATTGAGCATAAGCAGGGCTAGAAAAGCGACTTCATCTCTACTTCTTAGAAAAGTAGTTAATTTGTGGATTAGAACAGAGAAGCTGAAAGACTAAACGTTTTAGCTTTTTGATTTTTGCTCATCGTACAATCATAAGCACGCCATAAGCTAAGCCAAACGGGGCCTAACTTACATTGCTCTAGCTATTTCTATGCTAATAACAAGTTTCTTCACCAGTCGAAGGGAAAGAAGTTGATTCTTTATTAAAAGGACTAAAATCATCTCTAGACAACCCTAAACATGAGATAAAACAAATTATAATATTTCCTAAAAGAATTATTGATGGAATAATTATAATAAAAAAACAAAAATTTAAAGGCAACTTTAATCCCAAAAACTTCTTCCACCCCAATTTATTGGGATTTGGGGATCTTGTATTTAATATAGCCCATGAAATATAATATTGAGCATACAAGCCCATTAGTGTGATGTACCTGATATTTTAAAAATCGGATCCAACTGTTATTGGTATCTAACAATTAAATCGGTTCATGTACCTACGTATCACTGCACCAATTTCTAGTTTGACTAATTAATTTTTTTAAAATTTAATTTAATTGTCACTTGTAAAGAGAAAGGCTCACTAAGTGAAACATTTGAGATAACTTCAATTATGCTATTGCAATATAAATTATTTCTAATTTATACATTTGACATTGTTTACATATTTCTATATCTAATTCAACTCCCAACAAGATCCATTTATGAGGCGCAAGCCCTATATATCATGAAAGATAAAAGAAATTCTCCTTTTTTCCCGATTATAAATAAAAAGGAAAAAATCATGAGAGCGCGCAGCGGTTCACAAACCCGGAAGGGACGGACGCCATCAATCGAATTCAATTGAATTGAATGCGGATCCAAATTAACTGCCATTAATTGGTACAGTTGGTTGGAGGAGCCCTCGGCCATAACGATAGCCGTGGTGCCTCCTTCTGTCCTTTTGTTTTCCGCCTTCAATTTCTTGTACGCCTGTTAGTTGCGACAGACCCTTTCTCAGTAATTTCTTTGACCATCCATTGCCTTATAAATTAGTAAATAAATTGTTCTCTTTATAATTAACTTAATGCAAGTGAGTCTTCAGCCTGTCCACCCGTACTATTAACACTTCAATTCTACCACCAACTCCTCACCTCCTCCATTAAAGTCCAAGGACAAGCTAAAAAAAAATCAGTCCTTGTTCGCCATTTACTGTCACGTCATCCATCGTATTGTAGGAATTTATGTGTAATTTCACTGTTATTTAACCCTGACACTATTTTTTTTTAAAATATGAGATGTATAGATTCATGTAAAAATAGAGTTTGACACATGTGTGCCTTGTGTTTTGGCCTTTGGGGTTGTTATGCACTCGGGGGACTGTCCCGGGGCATGTACATGTGAGTGGGGGACTATGTTTTCACAAGTACTCCAGGATGGGGAGCTCAAATGTGTAAAATTAGCCTACCCATTCCTTGTGAAGCCTTCTACTCACACCCCTTAGATTGTGTACTTGGGATAGTATTGAGAGGGGTGGTAGTGTCTTGGTTAAATGCAGTCTTGTGATCCCATGCAAGTATAAAATTGTAAGGTTCCACACACCTGCTGTCACGCCCCAATTTTTTACGCCTAAAACTAGAGCGTGATAGCACAATTTACACAACCTCTGTGTAAACTGTCAGCTAACACTCCTAACAATATGTACTATGCGGAAACGTGAAAGTAAATACAATGCGCGCTCACTACAGATCGTCTCTCAACAGAATAGCACTCTCCCCTAACTCTGCTTAATCAACTGACCCTCTGAGCTGACTGAAGCAGTGTGGCCGAAACTCTGATGCAAGCAAGCTGAAGCAAGGTGGCGGGTTAGGCTCTTCCTTTGCCACTAACCACTTTGCACACCTTGTGTCACGCCCTAAATTTCGTGCTAAATTTTTGCCTTAGAAATTCTCGAGCGTGATGGCGCAATCTACACACCCTCTGTGTAAATTGCCAGCCAACACTCAATATGCGGAAATTAACCAAGATCTTCTACTCGTGCACGCTCTGAACCTCTCTGATCCACTGCGCTCTCAGGGCTGAGCTCTGATGGAACTGAGCTCCAAGGCTGATCTGATGGAACTGAGTCCTAGCCTTCTCCTAGCCCTAGACCTAGGTCAGTAAGTGGCGGGTGGCAAGCACATGTTGCTTCTCAACCCCATATGCACACTTACTAACAGCCTTAAACCTAAGCGCCCTGTAAATGACAATCACACAGTCGCTGGCAGTTCACAATATAAGGGCACTAGACATATGCCCAAACCCTAATACAAATATCCACAACTACACAGCGAGAATCACACCGAACGATAGAAGCAACACCCTATCAACTACTCAACATAGCATAAAGGTTCATACAATATTCTTACACAATGCTAGTGCAATGTAAATAACACAAGTAAGGAATGTATACCACTCCTACGCAATGCTGGATGTGGATGAAGATCAACCCCTCCAGATGTGCCCGGTCTCCTCCAAGCTCCAAGAATACTCCTCAAGTGCAAGCACTTGAGGCACCACCCTAGGATTGCCCTCCTAGGTGGTTGTAAAGCTCCAAATGCTCCAAATGCTCCAAGGGACTCCCTCAGCCCCTTAGTGGACAGCAAGTAGTCGCCTTCAATGTGGATGAAGGGCAAGTGGCCGGTCAGCCCCCTTCACCCAATTCAGCCCCTTTCCTCCAAAGGGACAATGTGTCAAACACAGAATGTGCACTCTCGGCCAAGTCTCAAGAGCTACGTGGCTGCAAGCTTCAGCCCCTCCAAAGTGCGTCACTATCAAGATGGATGAAAGGATGAAGATATGGGTGTCTTCTCCTCCTAGATCCGGTCTCCTTCCCTCAAGGAGAATGCAGCCGAGAGTCCCCTTGCTTCGCCCAACAAGGTGGCTGAACCAATGGAACCGTGAGCTCCTCTAGCTCTCCCCAACTCGCCAAGGTGGAGATGGGATGAAGAAGAAGGTGGCGTGAGCTCCCTCCAAGCAAGCGCCACCAAGCTAGATCCAAAATGGGGAAGAAGGGATGAGGTTGTCGCCCTCTTCCAAGCTCGGTTCTCTTCCTCACCAAGTTCAGCCGAATGTCTCTTGAGTGTGTGAGATCCCCAAATTGATTTGCCCTATTTTGCTTAAGTGATTTGGGCCTTTAGATGAAGAAGCCTTTAAGTAGAAAGCGCCTCCTCTTCTTTCAGCTAATGACCCACGCTTGGGTTGGTTACCTCATGCAACTTAAGGCTTTGCTCTCTCATAGGTCTTGGGTTCAAATCTCACCCATGACATATTTTTTTTTCTAAGCTTGTACACCTCTATACAAGCTCAAATTATACACTAAGGTTCATGTATCCTCCTCCAATGAACCTTACCTTTTCGCATGTGTATGCTCCATCAATTTTACCCCCTTAATCCCTACTCATAACCTCTATGAGTCCATGGGAAAGGCGGGGTAGTACCCCATAGTACCCCGGGCGTCACAATTCTCCCCCACCTGAATTAGCATTCGCCCTCGATGCTAGGTACTTCTCGTACTGCCGCAATAATCCTTCATACTGTTCCAAATCCGTGGCTTTCTCCCAAGTTGCATCTTCGACTGCCTCGTCCAACCACTGGACTAAAAACTCAGTCTTTCGCCCACTGGGCCCGCTAGATACATAGACTCTGTGATCTAGAATCTTCATTGGTCTCCTGCCATACTCAATTTTCCCTTGGGATGGTTGCCTTCTTTCTATTCCACGGTCTGGGTGTCTTTCATCTGGATGGTACTTTTTCAATAGACTGACATGAAAGGTAGGATAAAACTGCAGCCATTGTGGTAACTGAAGTCTGTAAGCAACAGCTCCAACCCTCTTGATAATCTTGAAAGGCCCTTCATACCTTCTAACAAGACCTCTATGATAAGTTCGGGCTTCAGTTTTTCTCCACATCTGTGGGGTGAGTTTGAGTAACACCAAGTCCCCCACATCAAACTCAATATGTCTTCTATCTCTGTTTGCATAAAGTACCATTCTGTTCCTTGCTTCCTGCAAGCTATCATGAGCTTCCTGCCATAGCTCGGTTCTATCCTCAACAAATTTTGTAGCGGCCTGGCATTTCCCCTCCAAAGTCCTATTCAGTGTATCCACGGCTGTCATAGGCTGCCACCCTAACACTAACTCAAATGGACTCTTTCCTGTGGCAGAAGAAACTTGAATATTATATGCAAACTGGGCTGTATCTAGCAATCTGATCCAATTCTTCTGAGTCGAAGAAACAAAGTGTCTAAGATACCCCTCTAGCAAAGCATTAATCCTCTCTGTCTGCCCATCAGTCTGTGGATGGTATGCTGTTGACATTTTGAGATCTGTTCCTAACTTTTTAAACAGTGAAGACCAGAACTTCCCAGTGAATCTCGGGTCTCTGTCACTAATGATCTCTCTGGGTAAACCAAAATGTTTAACCACATGTGTCATAAACAGATTAGCCGTCACCTCCGCAGTACACGGCTCCGGTGCAGGTGCACAGCATATTTTGAACATCTGTCCACCACTACGAACACAGATGCCATTCCTTCCACACGGGGAAAATGGGTGATGAAATCCATAGACACAGAAACAAATGGTTTCTCTGGAATAGGCAAGGGCTGCAACAGTCCTGCCTCCTTTTTCCTCTCAATTTTGTCTTGCTGGCAGACAAGACAAGTTTTCACATAGTGTTCTACGTCCTCTTTCATCCCCGGCCAGTACCAAGCTCTACTCAGCAAAGCAAACATGCGTTTTCCTCCTGGGTGACCAGCCCAGACTGTATCATGATACTCACGCATGAGGCCAAATCTGACATTCCCAGATGAATGTACGTACGGCCTATCACCTCGTGCCATCACCAATCCATCCTCGCTTAAGTAGAAGCGACGGGTTACACCCTCTCTTATCTTCGCTACTAGCTTCATATAAGATTGATCTGAACCCATAGTATCTCTGATCAACTGAATGACCTTACTCACGGCATAAGACATAGCAGAACAATAAGAAATGGAGGTCACTCTGCTCAATGCATCTGGAACCTGATGAATGCGCCCTGGCTTGTGTTCCCAACAGAAGTCAAACTCAGCTAGCTGTTCTTGCCATCTGGCCTGTCTGGCAGACAATTTCTTCTGAGTCTGAAAGAAAGTATTGGCCACATTATCAGTTTTCACTGTAAATTTGTTCCCCAACAAATATACCCTCCATAGCTTCAGACAATGCACTACTGCTAGCATTTCCTTCTCGTGAGCTGAATAGTTCATTTCGGCACTTTTTAACTTTCTACTCTCGAAAGCTACTGGTCTCCCATCCTGTACCAACACTCCTCCCAATGCTCTATCAGATGCATCTGTATGAACTTCAAAAGCTAAGGAAAAGTCTGGTAACCTCAGGACTGGTTCTGAAGTCACTTGTAACTTCAGTCTATCAAATGCAGTTTGGTGCTTGGCCTCCCAAGCCCAAGTGACGTCCTTCCTCAAAAGGTCAGTCAAAGGCGCTGCTATCTTGGAATAATCCTTGATAAATCGCCTATAGAAGTTAGCTAGTCCTAGAAAAGACCTCAATGTGCTAACTGAAGTAGGTGCAGGCCACTCCTCAATGGCTCTAATTTTGCCAGAATCCATGTGAACCTGACCTCCACCGACAACATGCCCCAGAAACTCTATTTCACTGCGCGCAAATTCACACTTCTCCAACTTCAGATATAACTGATTCTGCCTTAACACTGTTAAGACCTCTCTTAAGTGTTCTCTATGCTCTTCCATATTGGCAGAATAAATGACAATATCGTCCAAATAAACAACAACAAACTTGTCCAAGAACGGATGCAGAATGTTGTTCATCAAATTGCAGAATGTAGCTGGTGCGTTGGTCAGCCCAAATGACATGACCAAGAACTCATATGATCCATATCTAGTTACGCATGTAGTCTTAGGCTCATCTCCTTCAGCAATTCTCACCTGCCAATACCCTGATCGAAGGTCCAATTTTGTAAACACCTTTGCATGCACAAGGCGGTCAATCAAATCCTGGATCAATGGAATAGGATATGCATTCTTCACCGTTACTTTGTTCAAAGCTCTATAGTCAACACACATCCTTAAACTTCCATCCTTCTTCTTTTGAAACAGAACAGGTGCTCCATATGGTGCTTTTGAAGGCTGAAGAACGCCAGTGATGAAGTCCTTCCCCCAAGGACTCGCCCAAAGCAATGGTCTTCTTCTCCAAGTGTTCTTGCCTCCAAGAACACCTTCTTCTTCCCTAGCCGAGATTGCCAAGTGTGACGCCCGGGTACTTTGGGGTACTACCCCGCCTTTCCCATGGACTCATGGAGGTTATGAGTAGGGATGAAGGGGGTAAAGTTGGAGAAAAGCATGAGAAGTAGTGAAGTTAGGATGCTAATTCTTGTGTTATGATGTTTTGTAGGTACATGGCAAGGAGCATGTTCATTGCAAAAATATAAGTGTCAATGTAGGAGGCTACATGGACCATGGCGCATTATATGGGCATGAGGTGTACAAGCATGTAAAAAAAATATGTCATGGGTGAGATTCGAACCCAAGACCTATGGAGAGCCAAAGCCTTATGTTGCATGAGAGGACCAACCCGAGCTTGGGTCATTCGCTGAAATAAAGAGGAGGCGCATCTTGTTAAAGGCTTCTTCATCCATATGGCCCAAATCACTTAAACAAAAGAAGGCAAATCGATTTGGGGATCTCATGCGATTTGGGGAAGAAAATCTCATCCGATTTTGGAGAGTGGCGACATTGGAGATAGCTTGGGCGATTCCATCTTCTTCCTTGCCGATTGTGTGGGAGCTTGAGAGAGCTCACCCATCATCCACTCGTCTTCTTCCTTGGAGCTTGGAGGCGGATTGAGAGAGGAGCTCACACATCAGCCCCATTGCTCCACCTTGGCCGAGAGCTTGGAGCTTGTTGATGGCGGATTGAGAGAGGGAGCTCTTTCTTCCATCCTTGGCCGAAGCTTACATCCACCTTTGGAGCTGATTTCGGTTTGCTTGAGAGGAGCTCAAGTACCCATCTTCTTGGCCGAGATTGTCATTGAGCTTAGTGTGTTCTCCTTGGAGGAAGGAGAACCGAAACTTGGAGGAGCTTGAAGGGGAGACCGGCGGCCATCCACTAGAGTTGGCGCCACCTTCATTCATCCACATTTGGGGGCGGCACCTTGCTGTCCACCTTGGAGGGCTAAGGCATTCCTTGGAGCTAAGGAGTGCCAAAGACACATCTAAACCACCTAGGAGGGCGATCCTAGGGTGGATCCTCAAGCACTTGTGCTTGAGGAGTGATTTGGAGGATTTTGGAGGGGTTCGGCCACCTTGAGGAGGAGAGGGCTGAATTCCATCATCACTTCATCATTAGCGTTGGAGTGGTATAGCATCTTACTACTTTGAGTTATTGCTTTGTATTAGCATTGTATGAACCTTATATGAACCTCTTGTATTGAGTAGTTGATTATAGTTTGTTTGTTGGTATCTCTACCCACATTGGGAGAGGCCTACTGCTCATACCTGAGGGTTATCCTTGGAGGAGTGTTATTACTTGTCCGGTGTGTTTAGCTTATGACTTGTGCAAGCGCCGTGCTTGTGCAAAAAGATCGCTCGCTGTGTAGTTGTCGATATTGTTTAGGGTTTGGGCATATGTCTAGTGCCCTTATCTTGTGAACTGCCAGCGCTTGTGTGTGTGTCATTTACAGGGCGCTTAAGTCTAAGGCCGTCTTTAAGTGCGCATATGGGGTTGAGAAGCAACATGTGCTTGCCACCCGCCACTTATTGACGTAGGTCTAGGATTAGGAAAAGGCTAGGACTCAGTTCCACCTGATCAACCTTGGAGCTCAGTTCCATCAGAGCTCAGCCCTTAGAGCGCAGTGCCATCAGAGTTGCACAGAGATCTTAGAGAGGTTCAGCTTGCACTAGGATCCTTGCTATTCCGCATAGAGTGTTGGCTGGCAATTTACACAGAGGGTGTGTAGATTGCGCCATCACGCTCAGATTTTGAGGAAAAAATTTAGCACAAAATTTGGGGCGTGACAAAGTGGTATCAGAGGGTACGTTAGTGCTAGCTTGGACCACCAGGATATAGAGACGTTAGTTGGATTACTATTTGGGTGTTGCGTACGTCGGTGCTTAGCGCCGGGGCGTAAGAACTCAGTACCTCCTTCTAATCGATCAGTTCTGGCCAGGCGAGTATAGGAGCGTTCCATTCATTCAGCAGTACGCAGAGCAGCACACAGAGCAGCACACAGAGCAGCACACCATTGCACCCAGGACTAGGAGTATGGCACAGTTTGAGGAGCAGTTCTCCAGACTGGAGAGTGCTATGGGTCTTGACTCTTGAGGAAAATTCTGATTGACAGGGCGAGTCTCTTGCAAAGCGCTTAGATGCATTGATGGAGATGTTCCATCAGTATAGAGACTACACTGATGGGAGGATAGACACTATGACGCATGACTTAGAGACTACGACCACTGAGATTACAACATTGAGATTGTTGGTGGCACAAGTGGCTTCCCACCCACCTACTCCACCTGCACCATAATTTATTCAGCCTGCCAGATGCCACATTCCAGATCCGGTCACTTTTGCAGGGGCTAGAGTGGCAAAAGAATTAGACAACTTTATATTTGACATGGAGCATTATTTTCGGGCAGCAGGAGTTGCTGATGCAGATCGGATAGAGGTCTGTGCATCCTACCTGCGTGGAGATGCCAAGTTATGGTGGAGGACCTCTATAGCTCCCAAGACAGAGGGAGATAACCCGGAGATTGCTACTTGGGAAAATCTGAAGACTGAGATGAGGACTCAGTTTAGACCCGTGAATACCCTACATGATGCTCGCATGACATTGAGATACTTGAGACAGACTGGCTCAGTTAGAGACTATGTTAAGTAGTTTGCTACTTTACTGCTTGAAATACCTAACAAGAGCGAAGAAGAGAAGTTCCATGACTTCCTAGGAGGATTACAGCCGTGGGCACTTGCAGAGGTTAGACGCCAGTCAGTGACCACCTATAGGGAGGCGGTCGCAGCAGCTGATGGATTAGTGGACATGAGAGGTTCACGTCCCACTATGACAGCTCAGGGAGCTAGACCAGCTACCCAAAACAAACCAACAAATCAGAATAGACAGCCACAGAAAAAGAATGTGCAACCCTGGAAGAACAAGGGTAAAGCAGTAGCGTACCAGCAGAAGTCTCCACAGAAAAAGCATTATCAGCCTCAGCAGAAGAGGGCTTCTGAACCGGGTACCAAGAGAAAGATAGCTTGCTTTATCTGTGATGGACCACATATGATGAGGGACTGTCCCACCAAGAAAATAATTAGTTCATTGGTGACAGTAAAGGGAGAGAAAGCACAGAAAGAGTAGGGGTGCTCGGGAGTTTCTGTCAATCCTTTAGTGATTGCAAATGTCAGTGCAAAGTCTTCACCCCTAATGTATGTGGATCTAGTTCTGAACGGTACAACAGTAGCAGCTATGGTAGACACTGGAGCTACTCACGTGTTTGTCTCAGACAGAGTGAAGGATCAGTTGAGACTAAAGACTAGCCAGTGTGATACTAGTGTAAAGACAGTTAACGCAGACCCGAGAAAGACATTTGGAGTTTCATATGACGTGCCTGTGAAGTTGGGACCATGGACAGGGAGAGTACATGCTATGGTGACAGCCTTAGATGATTTTGATGTCATCATAGGGATGGATTTGCTTAGGAGGGCCAAAGCAATCCCCATGCCTCACTTGAATGGGTTGCAGATACTAGATGAGAAGACACCTTGCTTTCTTCCTTGTCATTCTATGGTAAAGGTAGAGAAGAGCAACAAGGGCAAGGAGGTGATTGCAGCCTCAGTCCTTGCAAAGGGGATACGACGCGGAGAGACTACTTATTTGGCGCATGTCCGAGTAGTGGAATCCATTCGTGAGATTGATTCCAGAACTAGACAGACGAGGGGACATATGGGAGACTTGATCAACCTTCCTAGTTCTAGTAGCCGACAGGTTCATGGAGTTGAGATCGGGGCATGTAAAGGTGTTTACAAAATTGGACCTTCGATCTGGATATTGACATGTGAGAATTGCTGAAGGAGATGAGCCTAAGACCACCTGCGTGACGAGATATGGTTCATATGAGTTTATGGTTATGCCATTTGGGCTGACCAATGCACCTGCTACATTTTGCAACTTGATGAATAACATTCTTCATCCCTTCCTGGATGAGTTTGTTGTTGTTTATTTGGATGATATAGTCATATATTCTGCCAACATGGAAGAACATAGAGAGCACTTAAGGAAGGTCTTAACAGTGCTAAGGCAGAATCAACTGTACCTGAAGCTGGAGAAATGTGAGTTTGCGCGCAGTGAAGTGGAATTTCTGGGGCATGTTGTTGGATCAGGTCAGGTTCACATGGACTCAGGCAAGATTAGAGCCATTGAGGAGTGACCTGCACCTACTTCAGTTAGCACGTTGAGGTCTTTTCTGGGACTAGCTAACTTTTATAGGCAATTTATCAAGGATTATTCCAAGATAGCAGCGCCTTTGACTGACTTTCTGAGGAAGGATGTCACTTGGGCTTGGGAGGCCAAGCACCAAACTACATTTGAGAGACTGAAGTTACAGGTGACTTCAGAACCAGTCCTGAGGTTACCAGACTTTTCCTTAGCTTTTGAGGTTCACACAGATGCATCTGATAGAGCATTGGGAGGAGTGTTGGTACAGGATGGTAGACCAGTAGCTTATGATAGCAGAAAGCTGAAAAGTGCAAAGATGAACTATTCTGCTCATGAGAAAGAAATGCTGTAAGTAGTACATTGTCTAAAGCTATGGAGGGTATATTTGTTGGGGAACAAATTTACGGTGAAGACTGATAATGTTGCCAATACGTTTTTCCAAACTCAGAAGAAATTGTCTGCTAGACAGGCCAGATGGCAAGAATAGCTAGCTGAGTTTGATTTCTGTTGGGAGCACAAGTCAGAGCGCATTCATCAGGTACCGGATGCTTTGAGTAGGATTTCCTCCATATCTTATGTTTATGCTATGTCGTATGCTGCAAGCAAAGTAATTCGGTTGATTAGAGACACCATGAGTGCAGATCAGTCTTATATGAAGTTAGTGGCGAAGATAAAAGAGGGAACTACTCGACGCTTCTACTTAAGTGATGATGGACTTATCATGGCACGAGGTGGTAGGCCTTATGTGCATTCATCTGGGAATGTTAGATTCGGCCTCATGCGTGAGTATCACGATACAGTCTGGGCTGGTCACCCAGGAGGGAAGTGCATGTTTGCACTATTGAGTAGAGCTTGGTACTGGCCGGGGATGAAGGAGGACGTAGAACATTATGTGAGGACTTGTCTTGTCTGCCAACAGACAAGGTTGAGAGGAAAAAGGAGGCATGACTGTTACAGCCCTTGCCTATTCCAGAGAAACCATTTGATTCTGTGTCCATGGATTTCATCACTCATTTTCCCCGTGTAACCTAACTCCCCGTCAAGCTCCCAGCAACACCAGCCTAACTCCCCGTCAAGCTCCTCCATCCCTCCTCAGAACCCCGCTGAATCCATGGGATGGGCTGGGGTATAACCCCAGTATACTCAGGGTCTCACAACTGCCCTCTCCACCAAGTTATAGGTCTAGGGTCTACTCAATATTTGCTTAGTGTCCTGTATTGTTTTTCTTGTATTGCTGCCTTTTTATCAATATATACCGGCGGGGTGTTCAGGTGACTCATTTCACCGAGCATTTTACTCACCGTTCTGTGTAAATTTATTGTGCCTCTCGAATTCTGGTGTTGCCCTCGAATTACACATTGTTGCCTCGGGTTTTATATTGATGCTTCCGCATATTGTGCGTACGTGCACACAGGATTAAGGCTTAGCACTACTCCAAGTAGTGTGCCGCACAGAAATTAGGCACCAAGCTAAGTGCGTCGGTGACAAGTGGTATCAGAGCTAAAGTTTGTTGCTATCCGTGACAAGTGTCAAGAATGTCTACTTACGAGGGAACTGATGTGGAAATACTAGCGGGCAACCCTCCCGAGCTGGATAGGGAGGAAAGGCGGAGAAGGCACCGTGAACGCCTTGAAGCGCGTTTCACTGATATTGAAAGACAACTTGATTTGATCAATGCCAAACATGTTGGCTTGGCAATTGAAATGGAGGGACACCAAGACAATACTCGTGAGTCCGTCAAGTTTCTTAGGGCTCAAATTGAGGAATTGAAGGCTCAGATAGCCGTTCTCACCATGGCAATGCACTCAGGAGGGGGAAATGTGCAACCCCAACGTGCACCAATGAGGGTTCCTAAACCCCAAATTTATAATGGTACTCGAGACGCCAAAGAACTCGAGAACTTTTTGTTTGACATGGAACAATATTTCCTTGTCACATGCACCGACTCGGAAGGTCTCAAGATTGCCACGGCAACATGGTATCTAACTGGTGATGCAAAGCTATGGTGGTGCACTAGAGTGCAAGATGACACTGACACCATGAAGAGTTGGGAGGAACTAAAACAGGCACTAAAGACCCAGTTCCGTCCTGAGAACATGGGATTGATGGTGAGGAAAAAGTTGTCGATCCTGCGTCACGCAGATGATATCCGTGATTATGTTAGGAAGTTTGCATTTATCTCCCTAGACATCAAGATGGCGGATGAAGAAAAGTTATTTTTCTTCATCGATGGTCTGCAACCTTGGGCACAACAAGAGTTGCAAAGAAGGAATGCCCAAGATTTTGCATCCGCACAAGCTGCAGCGGAGCAACTGACTGACTTCAAGCTAGTGGAAAGGCGCCGATCTTCACCTCCATAGCGACCCCATCAAGGGAATGGGAACAGTCAAAGGGACAATCATGGGAGTCCTCCGCACCGCAATGGGAATCAAGATAGGCAGAGTCCACCGCACAGTCCGCCGGATAACAGGACCCAGCATCAGAACAGATCCCAGCAAGCCCACAACGGTGGCAACCAAAGAAGCCCACCGCATAACCGACCACACATATGTTATTTATGTGGCGGCAACCATCACATATATGATTGCAAACAGAGGAAGATGTTGAACGCAATGTTGGTTGAGAAGGCTTCAACCGACAAAAAGCAGATAGGGAAAGCCCCGATGATGCCATCATCCAGCGCAAGTGATTCAGATGACACCATTGTTATTTCGGGCAAGCCTTCCTCTTCAAAGTCGCCGAGGATAGGCACAATCGCTTGTTCTTCCGAGACGCCGAGGATAGGCGCACTTCGGGTGATCAACCCAAGCAATGCTCAAGTGGAGAAGCCAAAACCCCCTGAACAACCAAAGAACAATGATGGATTGATGTATGTCAAGGTCAAGTTGTTTGGCCGTAAAGCTGAAGCTATGATTGACTCCGGGGCGAGTCACAACTTCATCTCAAAAGAGGAAGCTACTAGACTCCACCTCAGGTATGACGAATGCGAGGGCCAAGTGAAGTGCCTGAACTCAAAGGCACAGAAGACGATCGGCTCAGCCAAAAGTGTACCCATCAGAATTGGAGACTGGTGGGGGCGAACCGACTTCATGGTGGTACCCTTGGATGACTTCAAGATCATCCTCGGAACCGAGCTTCTGAAGACAGCCCAAGCAACATCGATGCCGTTCATGAATGCGCTGTGCATTATGGCGGGAGACAAGCCATGCATGGTCCCAACGACGCAGCACGAAGCCAAAGATCTGCCTAGTTATGGTGGAGCCTCAACCTCGAAGCCAACCTTCAAGGATGTTTTGTGTCGATGAGGGCATCGACCGTTCAAGTGGGGGAGAATGTCAGGGATCGGAGGAATTTCTGTGTAATTCCACTGTTACCCGACCCTGACGCTATCTTTTTGTGTAAAACATGGGATGTGTAGATCCATGTAAAAACAGGATTTGGCACATGTGTGCCTTGTGTTTTGGTCTTTGGGATTGTTATGCACTCGGGGGGACTGTCCCGGGGCATGTACATGTGAGTGGGGGACTGTGTTTTCACGAGTACTCCAGGATGGGGGGCTCAAATGTGTAAAATTAGCCTACCCATCCCTTGTGAAGCCTTCTACTCACACCCCTTAGATTGTGTACTTGGGATAGTATTGAGAGGGGTGGTAGTGTATTGGTTAAATGCAGTCTTGTGATCCCATTCAAGTATAAAATTGCAAGGTTCCACACACCTGCCCTCTCCACCAAGTTATAGGTCTAGGGTCTACTCAATATTTGCTTAGTGTCCTATATTGTTTTTCTTGTATTGCTGCCTTTTTATCAATATATACCGGCGGGGTGTTCGGGTGACTCATTTCACCGAGCATTTTACTCACCGTTCTGTGTAAATTTATTGTGCCTCTCGAATTCTGGTGTTGCCCTCGAATTACACATTGTTGCCTCGGGTTTTATATTGATGCTTCAGCATATTGTGCGTACGTGCACACAAGATTAAGCTTTAGCACTACTCCAAATAGTATGCCGCACGGACATTAGGCGCACCAAGCTAAGTGCATCCGTGACAGCATGACCCATATTTATAATAATTATGACAACGCTAATAATCCTAGACCACAGCCACATTGATTGTTCAGGCCCGCCACAACGGCCCAATTGTTTGCATTTTTCACAAAAGCTACTTCATTTCAGCAAATAAGGTGGAACCCCACATACAACAAACGTTTGCATGGCTTACATAAATTATTTTGTTTTTTTTAAAAAGGGAGGATATTTCTGTATATAGTTATTAATATTATAATGGCTAATTTGGGGAGTGGACGATCAGGATCACTTCATTGCATACTTGAGCACGCCGGGAATGTGGATGTTGTAGAAGTAGTCCTTCCAGTCAATCTGCTTCGGGTCAAAGTCAAACATGGGGCTGTAGCTGCCTTCCTTTTGCATCTTCATCCTCAGCTTCTCTAGATTCAGATCGTCGAAGCTTCACACATAAAAGCGATTCCTTATAATCATCTCCTCTTTGAATGATAGCGATAATAGAGTATGATTGGCGCTTACCATCCTTTGAAGAAGGCGTAGGGTTCGTAGAGGTCAACGAGGCGCATGCCGAAGTTATACTTTTTGTTGAGCTCCTTGTACCGACGCCCGAATCGTCGACAAGACAGTAGATTCGCGAGATGCAGGATCTAGAGTGCGCATGTCTTATGAGATATACACATAATATATATTATATACGTTCTAGGTAAAAACAAGAACAATAATACCTCGAGGGGGACCTTATACTTGAGGGCCATGTAACCGCGGAAAACGGTCATGTTCCTGAAGACGCGGAGTCGGTTGGTCTTGATTGTCTTTCCGTTCTTGCCGACGCGAGGGTGGAGGAGGAAGTAGCGGAAGCCGCACTCCTCGATGGTGGCGTAGGACACCGGGTTTCTGACGGAGGAGCCCATGTGGTAAATTGGCAGCTCGCCGCCCCGCTCGCCGGCGTGCGCCGCTATCGTCGCGATCATCGCGTTGACCACCATGTCCCCCGGTATCTGCACGCGTATCCATATCACGGGGCTGAGTGTTCATTTAGGTTAAATATTTGCGAGTAATTGGGGCGGCGCTGACCACATCTGCGATGATGTTAGCATCTCCAAAAATGCAGGAGAGCTTCGCCTTGACATAGCCCATGAGCACGCCGTCGACTGTCCTGCAGTACAGTGCCCCCACAAAGTCAAACAAAAATAGAGAGAAGTTGGGGAAAATTAAGTTAATTAAAATTCTTAATTAAAAAAATATTTACCTAATTCCTTCAATCCAACCAGGCAGTGGCTCTTTGAAGATGCTGAGTATGATGGTTGGGCGCAGGATAACTAGAGGCAAGTTCCCCTTTAATTGGCCAATCAGCATCTCCGCCATGGCCTTTGTGTAAACGTAAGTGTTTGGCCACCCAAACAGCCGAGCTCTTCAATTTCACATTAAATGATGCTAATTTATTTTTTCAAAAAGAAGCAAAAAGATCTATATGCATGTGAATATAATTTAATGATTTGTGTATAGTTTTTCAGACCTTTTGATGCCCAACTCTTTCATGGCAATCTTTTCAGCTTCCTCGCTGGCCTTGTGAGCTCGGAGCTGCCTTTTCCTCTCATCTGCCAGAGTCAGTTCTGCTTCAATGTCCAAGTAGCTGTCAGAGCCACCTTTTAGGGTTTCCCCCATGCGGTATTTCTTCTCCAAGATGAGCCCAGTGTGCTCAGTTCCTGCTACGTAAGCTGCCCGTGCATGAAGGGAAGAACAAGAATGCTAATTATACTTTTTTTATCTCTAGATTAATTCAATCAATTACATGAAACTAAGATCTGATTCATTACCAGTTGAGGTATGGAGAAGCATTTCAAGCCTGGCGCATTTTTTGGCAAACTCCAGCACGTGCTTGGCTCCAAGAACATTTATATCTAAAGCGACATCGTATCTGCTCCGAATGACGATAAATTGCATGAGCGGTGGTAGTATTTTGATTTAATTAATTTGTAGTCCCGGAGACAGCAAATTTCAGGACCTGGAGGCCTTAATTAATCACCTCTCGTAAAAGTTGGTGGTGGCGGCGACGTTGACGACGATCTCCACTTCCCTCCACAGCTGCTGCTGGAGGCCGGCGTCTTGAATGCCCAGGTTTTCGTAAACGATGTCTCCGGCGATGGGCTGAAGCTTGCTCTCTGCAAATGATTGGAAGCTCTTGCCGTGCTCGTTCTTGAGGACACTGAACAGCTCCTTCGCTAAGATCTGAAAGGAATTGACGGCGAAAAGGTACAGATGTAGCAGCTGCTATTTAAGCTTGGAAATATGATACGATAATTGGACCCAGATCGGAGAGGAAATTAAATGGAGTTGCACCTCCGAGTGCAGGCGCTGCATGGCTGAAGAGGCATCAGAAGCTCTAATGAGAAGGAAGAGCTTCTTGACATCTGGTTGAACCCTCAGAAGCTTCTCCACGAATACTTCAACCCCAAATCAATCAGAAGAAGAATTACACAAACAGAAGTTGTAGATGATAGAGAATTAATCTACGTGCTCAATTCACGGTACAGATCAGTAAAAAAAGACCTACTTTTGGCCAAGAAGCCAGTGGATCCGGTGATGAGGATGCTCTTGCCCTTGAAGAACTCCAATATTTTGTTTCCTTCCATGATATAGTATCACCAAACTCTAGCTGGCTAGTAGGCCTCTATGAAAAGAAAAAACTAAGCCTTGATTTGCATAGGCAATTGTAGAAATGTGTAAGCTCAGATATATATAAGTATATATAATGTGGAGAGGAAACTAATACATGTGGTAATTGGTACTATAAACCCGGAGGAGGAGATCAAATATGTAGATGCATAGGCAAAGAACATCAAATACATGTCATTTTCCTCGTCCTTACTAATACATGCCTTGATTTGTATGAATATGGATGATAATTAAGTCCGAGTTATTCAAGTATTTGATTTAACAAATTTCTAGCTAGTTAAGACACCTGATTATGTTTTATAAGACAAGTTCAAATTCTATTTTATTGGGTTCGAACGAGTACTTGCTATCAGATACCCGATTTAAAATAGAAATAGTTATTATATATAATTATTAAAATTAACAATTTGAGATGAAACCAAAGTTAAAAAGTTTGATCGTCGTATGTGAATACCGTGAGGATACAAAACTGATTTTCATTGTTTAAATTTATTGAATTAAATGAACCCAAATTGGCTGGTGGCTGGCGCACACGCGTCACAAGGGATTGAATGGGTCGGATAGCAGTCCAATCATGATCAAAGCCACGTTTAGTTGGGGTGCATTCAAGTGTGTTATTCGTTGTTGGTGTCAGGTATCTTGCATAATTGGGCAATTAGTGCAATCGATTCATCCATACTGCCCAGCTCCCTTTTCGCTCTTTTTTTTTTCTTATTCATTTTTTTTTCTGCTTCCGCTCACATCAACGTTGGCATCATTCCCTTGCCCTCTATCCAATATCAATAAATAGCCGTTCACGGGCATTTGATACATACACGTGTTAGATTCATCAAATTGATAAGGATTTTAGTTGTTAATATCAAGTCTTCAGGTAAAATATCTTAGTTGTTGATAATAAAATCTTGAGATCAAATCCTACTCTCGTTACTTAACTTACCTGTATCAAAATTTTTTTGATAAGCACTAATTTATGATAATAATTAAATTTATAACCTATAAAAGTCTTGGTTATTAATAGCAATGTCTTAGCTAAATTTGGTCCGCATGAATTTCTATCAATTCTTTTGAGTAACAATCAAGATTATTATTCTTTTATTATTCAAAAATCAATTGCTACAACTGTAATGGTACCAATAACTTTTTATTTATTTTAGTAATTATCAATACTATAAAGATTATTAATCTTAAATTAAATTTAAATGAAAGAAAATTTTAGTAAACAATACCAATTGCTCACCCTAATCAAACAGTACACATGAATGCACATGATTACCAATGCATGTAGAGGCCTATGTAAATACATTCAATTAAAAAGGTTGCAGCATGTCAATGAACACATCAGACGAATATGCAGATGAAAGTTTTGCATAGCCTCTATGGAGGACTTTTATCCTATTCGTATGCAATTAGTGCATTATGCATATTCAAGATCTATACCGATTTAATTATGAATTTATCTTAATTATTAACTACATGGTTAACAAAAAAAAAATCTAGAGGAGCCTAATGTGTGTAACTTTGCACTTGATGATCTCCACGATAATATACATATTTTAGAAGATTTATGTATTTTTTGAATGGCAACGGATTAGGTACTTGTGTTTTTACCCTAAACTCATATCTAACCCGATTATCGAAACTGCTACCTAAACTTGGATTGAGTATTTAAATGGGTACCCGATTAAATAAAAAATATATTATTTATTATTTTATTTTATAAAATATATTTTAAAAATAAAAAAAGAAAAATATTTATATAATATTTAGTTAAATATATTTATATAATATTTATTTATTATTATATTATATTTTAATAGTAACAAATATTGATATCATTATTATTTATATTCTAATAATATAAAAAATATATTTATATTATTTTTTAAAATCAGGTATCATGTATTCATATCCCTAAATTCGAACTCGTCTCGTTTAGTTAATTGGGCACTCAAACTTGTGATAAATGGGTTGGATTGAGTCGGGTACCTGAACCCAACGAGTGGAATTGCCACTCCTAGGGGGAAGCCAAAAAATTAATATTTCACAAGGTTAGATAAGTGAAGATATATTCTTAGAACCTAAATACATCATTGGGCATCCTTTAGTAAACACGTTTGATAATATTTAAAACCATGATCCACCGTTGTTCCACATTAAAGAAAATTATGATCAACACGTGGAAGATCTAAGTACCAAGAAACCAGCAACATAAAACCATCTTCAATTCCATATTATGTACTATTTTTCTTTCTCCCTCTCACTCCACTAACATAATTAAAAAAGTAATTAAAATTTAAGAGATTAAAAAAATATGAAGAAATTTAGTGAAAACTAATTGGAGTATAAATTTTTTGTATAAAAGAATAGGAGACCATAGGAGTAATTTATAGGAGTAGATTGAGTTTAAATTTATAAATTTATCATTTTCTTTTTATGAGCACATTTATAATTAAAAAAATATGTATACTCTTTTTTTTAAAAAAAGTTTTTAAGATACTTTATAATAGTAAATAGAAAAAAGCACCTATTTAAAAATTCAGATTTGGTAAGTTAAATTTAATTTTTTTTTAAAAAAAAATAAAATATTAAATAAGCGGGCATGTTATGGCTCGCTTGCATGCCTCGTGCCACCTAAAGGCCCATTGACTAGTCAATGCAGGACACATACCACTTAGCCTTTGGTCATCTCTAGAAATCAAAGAAAATATTAAACATTATAATTCTACTGGGCTTTAATTAATTGGATTATGTTAATAAAAGGTTAATAATTAGTAGAATATAAATTCATAAAATTATAAATGAGTCATGACTAATGGTTATCTCGTTGGTGATGGCAAAGGCGGAGGAGGGGATCTAGTAAGAAGTGGCTTGTTGTGAAAAACAAAAAAAGGACAGTGTTTGCATATTTTCTTTCCCAGGATTGAAAATAGTCAACTAGGTCTAGAAAAGTTAAGAGAGGTCAAGTGAGGTTTGTTTAGAAAAATAAAATCTTTTCGCTTAACTTTTAATGATTATTACCGACCATCCTAGCCGTTGGTAAAGTACGTTCAATATTTCCAACTTCCAGCGCAATTGGTATTATTACAATAGGTAAATTATCAATTGAAATAGTATTTGGTAATACCAATCAGCAATAACTTCACTTCTACAGTGTGCGCTAAACATGAAACTTTACCGCCATCAATAAATTAGTGACATCGTTAAATTGCATGATGAACGTACGACGGCTAGAAAACACACGCAAAACAACAATGGCATCTCTTAAAAGTGATGACAAAAGATAAAATTTGGCGAGCAGCGGAGGCTGGCGGCCGTCGCGATCATTTTGACCTCTGTGGGCGGCGCACTGAATGATGACCGGCTTAGCTCTTGGAGCTGTCGGTTCACCAGTGCGCGCCGCGGGCAGATACAAGTTCATTTCAGTAGGTTGGGAATATTAAATTAAGTAGTTGAAAAGCTGTGTATTGAACTGGCACATGCAACTCACCAAATACACTTAGCATTCTTTGTCCATGTTATATGGAAGTCTGTACGATGTCTACTTGTCTATTTTGTATGCACTACCTTCGTATATATATGAATGGCATTCAGGTTTACAAGCCATGGTAGATTTAGGACTCGAAGCTAAGTGAAGGCAATATAATAAATAGATATAAAAATTATTTTAACAGTGGTCTTGTAAAAAAATTTTTATTTTTATATTGAAGGCTTGAAATTACGAAGAATAAAAATTTTTATTTTTATATTGAAGGCTTGAAATTACGAAGAATGTGAATAATTTTTTTCAAAAAATACCGTAGTGCAGCATGCTAAAAAATTATCAAAATTCTTAAGATTAATAACCTAATTATAGATTAGTAAGTTTATATAGTTGACCCATAATATAATCCACTCAAAATTAAATAAATTTTTTTCTCAATAGGGCATGCAAAGCTAGCTAATGGGGCAAACTTTATATAATAATATATACATAAGCTAAAAATATTTTAGCCAGGGGAATCCGCCACTGTTTATAGGGTACATACATCAACTCATCTGCAATTCTTAAATCTTAGTTTTATCTTATTGTCACGCTCACGTTTACGATAATATTTTTTTTAATCGTTTTCACGTGAATCAACGCTTGACTCGAGTCCAAATGCGTCAACGCAACTATCGCAACGGTCGAAACCGCTGGATTGGGCGCGATTGGCGGGGAAGGTTCCTCGAACCGACCCCCAGCCCGATGAAGGACTCAATTAGGGTCACTGCCGTTCCAACATGATCTTGATCTATACTCACGATTTACCAAGAACCGGTATCGTTGAACCGGACCGGGTTCACCCAAACCCAAAAAGGAGACTCACCCGTAACTGATCGCGTCAGACGGGGTCCACAATAGAATTCGAACACACTCACTCGCCACGGATCTAGCCAGCCCCCGGCGATCACGGACAATCGTCCACACGACGTCGCACGCCGGAGATGAATGAACTCAGTCGGCTCCTCACTCACGCACCGGCGAGGAGGCCGGACAACGCTCCATCGGTATCATCCCCGTAGGTGATGAAGACCGGCGGACTCACCCTTCTCGTACTTAGACGAGAACGACCGGAGAAGGAAGTCGCCCGTAGGCAACCGACCACAGCAGCCGATCACTGTCGCGCGTGGGCGACAACCGGCGTTGGAAGAGTCACGCTCACACAAGGCGAGCTAGGCTAAAATATTTACAGGCGAAGAGGGTGGCGCTGACCACCCGAGGATCTCGTCAAAAGGAGATGCCGTCACTAGTGTCGTCGGACGACGGGGACGGCGGCAAAGGGGAGTGCACGAACGGCGGCCGATGAACCACGCATGGGCAGCCGCCGAAGGAAGGAGGTGGCGTTGCCACCAACTGCGGTCACGCTGACGAGAAAAGGGACGTCCATCGAAGCTGCTCGCCGGACAAGGGAGACGACCGCCAGCTGCTCCACGAACCAAGACCTGAAGCGTCGCACGCAGGCGACGAAGGGAGTGGACGAGGCTCGCAAGCAGGCTAGACGCGGCTCCGGAAGTTCCCACGCGCAGGTGGGCCGGCAGCCACAAGATGGAAGGAAGGAAGAGCTCTCCAAGGGAGCACGACTCCGGCCATCTCACGCAGGCAAACACAGAAGCAGTAAGGAAGGGGCGTCACCGGCGTAGAACGGCAGCCGGAACGGAGACCGAGGGGAGAAGGAAATACCTCGGCGGTCACTCAGGCCGCCGGCTCCTTCTTTCCGGTGAAGCTGATGCGGTCGCCGCCTTCCGAGGCGATCTGAATCTCCGCTGCCGCTGCCGGAGACGACGACGATGGCGCCACGCTCGAGGAGGAAAGGAAGAGGACGAGGCAGCCCTACGCGTTCTGTCCACCCACCCGCACCACCGGAACACGTGGGGAGCTCGCCGACGATGACGTCTGACGGAGCTCCGACTTGCTGGAGAGGAAGAGCCGTCGATCGACGGAGAGGGGAGCAGGTGACCGAGAAACCCGAAAATCTCGTAGAAGCTGAAGACACCCCGTGCCCGTTCGCCTCCACCTCTTTTTCTCCACTTCGCGCAGCCGTCCCACACCGCACGCCAACCAAGGCCGTCCCACTCGCGTCGATTGCACGCCATCGCATGCACGACTTTCGCCCGTTGCAGCTTAACGGGTTCGGGCGGCTACCCGATCCGCATCGCTACCCGATTGTCTGAAAACCTAGGAACGCGCTGGCTGGGCTGGGAATTGGGCCACGCCTGACACTTATTCAGGCCCAATGGCCTAACACTTATTCAGGCACAGCAATATTAGGTTTGAGATAGATTTGCATCAAATGACAAGGATTAGTGTTGCGTAAGGCTATTTAGTACTGTAAACTCTTCACATGTGCAAATTATGACTAAAGTGTCTCAAAAGCTATCAGAAATTGTGGTAAATGAAGGTGCAAAATTAATTTGATAGCATGCAATCACAAGAGGGTTTAATAAATAAATCAACCAGTGAAGATGAAAATTTATCTTTTTATGTGACGTCGAGTAATCCATCAAATCAAGTACAGCACGGGCAGTGCCTAAAGTAGAATTTGATGCAATTGTGTGGTCATCAGCAAGAAGCAATTAAGCAGGAGAACGATTCGCATCAGATGTTAAATACATTAAAGTTACCGTTGCCAAAAGTCAAATGCTTCCAAATCTAAAATCTTAATCCATCAAATCAAGTACAGCACAGTCAGTGCCTAAAGTAGAATTTGATGCAATTGTCTGGTCATCAGCAAGAAGCAATTAAGCAAGAGAACAATCCGCATCAGATATCAAACACATTAAAGTTACCGTTGCCAAAAGTCAATGCTTATTTTTGAGAGGGCAATTTCCCTTCAAATACCTTGTCTACGCGGTTCAAACTTTTAATGATAGCTTAGATCAAATCGAAGTAGGATATAGATCTGGCAAGGGTGAATCCTCTGCCAAACTGGTAGAATTACTCTTTGTCAAAAGTGTCCTTTCTACCCTTTTCCATCCATAACATGATTACTAATGAGTTGAGTAGAACTCTTCTGATTAAATTGCATGCCCCTATCAAAAAGTTTATTTAGGCTAAAGAAAATCTCAAAAGAGGTCTACATCTCATCAACCGACAAATTCTGATTATACCAAAAAATTCCAGTGGCATTCATGTTAAAGATCTTTCTCTCATGCGTCCTGCTATTAATTGTAAAAGAATTTTGGATTTGCTTAACAACAAACATAACATTTGGGCCAAGTTCTGTTAAGCTAAATATGGTAAAATCGACCCTTGGTCTCCTAAACGCAAGATAAACTCTAGCAAGGGCCGGAAGGCCCTTATGAAAGATCTCATAAGAGTCCGGCCATTTCTCACCATTCAAATTGGTGATGGTAAAAACACTAATCTTTTTTATCAACCTTGGTGTATTGATATATCTTTTGCTTGCACGCCCACTCTCATTGATCAAAATAACACTCCAAGAATTAGGTGGAATAAATTATTCTAAATCATTCCTAGAATATTAATGAAATTAGAGCTTGGGAGAGTCATGAGATCATTCAATCTATAAATGCCATTAAGTTGAAAATGTGTCTGATATTGATAAATGGATTTTGTCTCCTAGGTCCAATGGTTTATCGATCACCAAATCCGTCTAAATCCGTCTATAGAACCTTACTGCTTGAAAAAATTGATGTCACTAAAAATTGAAATTGTTGAAATTATCTTTAGAAGCTCACTACCTCTAAAAAGGTTAAAGTTTTTGGTTGGAAACTCCTTCACAACAAACCTCCTACTAAAAATAGGTTGATCAAGTTAGGGATTTCAATGCCCTTTTCTTTGTGTTTTATGTCAAATGCATCATGAATTCTGCAACCATCAACAAGTGTGGATTCATCTTAGCAATGGTCTCAAATTCAAAACTCCAATTATCAATGCTTGAAGGAAAGGATCTTGGCTCCAGGAGGTAGGTAGCAACAATAGTTTATACAAAGCTCTAATCCTTCTTATTTGGTGGCATGTTTGAAAGATGAGGAGCAATATAATCTTCAAAGTTGAAAGGCCTTGCCTTGCTAAGGCTTCTAGACTTCACTTGCTGAACTTAATAATTTGAGACTCACAAAAAGTTTTCCCCACTAGAAAGAACTACTCTCTTCAGAACGTGACATTAGGTGGTCTAAGCCCCATTAGGCCAACTAAAAGTTAATACGGATAGAGTCTAGGATAAAGATTTGAAGGAAGCTGGAGTTGGCTATATCATAAGAGATCACAATAGTTAGACAAAAATGATGGTGGCAGCTCACTCTCATTGTAGCTCTGCCCTCCAAGCAAAGTTTTCTAGCGATCAAATCGGCACTCCTATATATCCACAATAACTCAGGAGCTTCAAGGCATCATCAACATAGAAACTGATTGCTTCGAGGCCTTCAACCTTATTGTGGGAAAGTCCCAGCGGTACTCCATTTATCTCATCGACGAGATATCCTGTTTAGTTGCTCAAAAGGATATCAAATTCAATTGTACGCCACATGTTTTTAATGCTCCTGTAGACTGGTTGGCAAGACATGCTAAATATAATAAATCCTGTTATTTTTGGTTTGATAATTGGCCAGCTAAGCTGGCTAATCTTTTGTATATAGATATTTTGATGCTTTAATATAGTACCTCAGTGTTAAGAAAAAAAAATGTTACCTTTGCAACAATCTAACACTAATTAGATATAGGTCGCTAAGAGGGATAGAAATCTTGAAGTGTATATATGTATGATTCAGAGCTTACCAAATGTCTGCTTCTTCCCTGCTTCATCTAGTGTCAGTCTACCTGGAGCATAAAAATCACAGTTCAGTCACAACGACGAATCGATACCGATGGAAATAAATCACATACACAAAACTCACATGCATCCACGTTCCGTGATTCTTGTAATTTATACAGTCAAGTGGACCTGACATAAATATAATTGCTGCGCATGCAACAAGATCTGCAGTTAGTGCCTCATAGTTTTATACTGCATCATAGGGACAGGAGCCACTACAAACACGAGTCTCATCTCATAAGAACGCAGCGTGGCATGCAGTTATGAACTCATGATTCACACTTAATGACATTCCCAAGTCAACTATCTCAACTGCCAAGTATTCCTACAGTTTCAAGACAGTCCACACTGTTTGAGATGCAAGAAGTGGTCATGAAGCTATAATCCACCTTAACAAAAATGAGTTAAGCTAAATCTGTCGTTCATCCCAAACAGCAACACTGATCCACAACAACTCAAATCTATATATTATTACAGTCTCACAAGCCAAGACCATTCAGGTCAGTCATATTATTCATATTGCCTAGAAACAGAAATGTCGTATGATTTTGTTATTATTTTTATGATAGTAAAAGCCTGGACATATCAAGAACTTGAGTATATGCTAATATACATTTTTTTTTTCAGAAGCAATTGGTCACTCTTGAAATGATTCCGTTGTTCAAGGTCGAGGAGATGCAGGTTAAATATATACCATTATATGTTTATATATATATTATTCATAAATATAATTTTAGGTATTAATTAATATCCTATATTAAATGACTCTGGTTTAAGATTTATAGTTTTAGCAGATCTACTGATAAATAGGAGATCTGTCTTAAGATTTCCGGCCTAGAAGATTTTCTCCTCCACCAAACCCTCGCTGAGCGAGGCACTGAATCTGCCGTCCACACCGCTTTGGGATCCGTGCATGCACAATTCCCAAAGTTGATGAACGGCCAGATTGAAGATGCATGGAGCCGTCCACACCGCTTAAAAGTTTTATTCTAACCAGGAAGTGATTAATAAGAAAGAAGATGGAGCCATGGAGAAACTAAAAAATATATTAGAATGAGTTACAAGAGGTACAGTTTGTGAACAACACATTTAAGTGAGTTACTATTATTATATGTCATATGGTTGAGCACACGTATTAAACAACAGGAGACACTCTAGCAAACTCATCCTAGGTGTCACGCCCTAATTTTTCGCGCCTCTAAAACTAGGACGTGATAGCACAGATTTACACAACCTCTGCGTAAACCCGTCAGCTAACACACCTATGCGTCTATGCGGAAGTCTATGAATACAATGCGCGTCCTCACTACAAGATCACTCTCCCAGCAATACAGATCACTCAACCTCCTATCTGCCTAACCACAACTGCCTCTAGCTCAGCCTAAGAACACTAACCGAACCTCTGAAGCACTGAACTGAGTGGCGGATTAGGGTTTCAAGACCCTAACCTCTTTGCACACTTCAGGCGCCCTGTCCACACACACGAGACGCTGGCAGACATCGCACCCAATGAAAACCCTAGCAAGTATCCACAACTACCGGCCTGCTTAACCTAGGGCAATAATAATACTACACAGCGAGCGAGGGATGATAACAAGCACAATGCTTGCGTCTCACCCAAGCTAAATCCGATAAAGCTCCAAACAAAACCGATCCTCCTTCAAGTGATAACACTCAAAGTATAAAAGGACCCTATTCCCTAATCCCGGGAAGAGGTACACAAATAATATATATATATCAACAAGTGTTCATACAATCAACCCTAATCGTCTAAGATAGAGTTATACCCTCAATGGCGTATGAACAATGATGGATGGTAGTGAACAGCCCCCTCTCCTCAAGAAAGCCGCCACCAAAACTCCTCCACAAGCGCTCCTCACCAAGGTGATGAGAAGCCCAAACCCTAGGGTCGCCTCCCTAGGTAGTTGTTGTTGATGATGCTTCTTGGACTCGCCTCTAGCCCAAGAACTCCAAGAACCTCCAAGAACTCTCGTGGACAGCAAGTTGCTTCCACCCAAGAGCCGCCGGTGATGAAGGTGATGGAAGGAGGATCGCCGGATGCAAGAGCCCTCACCTCAAGGACTCGCTTAGCCAAACGCCTCCCTCTTGTCTTCTTCCTCGCCACAAGGATGAAGAACAATGTCGCCTCCACAAGAACACGCCTCAAGCCTTTCGCCTCAGCCTTGAGCGTGTGGAGAAGATGTGTTGCCGCCAAGGGTTCACGCCCTATTTGAATTAGAGGATTCGGATCCCTAATCTCCAAGAGATCCAACCCGCTAGCCTTTAAGTGAACCCGCCCATCAAGTTTGAACCAAGATGGGTTTAAGTCGCCTAAGTGATGGATCCATCCACTTATCTTAATGGATCCTCACTTAACCTCTTATTGGATGTCTCATAAGTTGGCACATGCAAGACATGTGCAACTTATTCAAACATAAGACTCATGTAGGCGCCTAAATGTTAGGCCCCTAGGTCAGCCCCTAAGGTATAGAACCGAACCTAGGTTGAGTCCAGACCATGGTTAGGCTAACCCTGGTTAAGTTAACCATGGTTAAGCTAACCCTGGCCTACCAAAGAGCTCAATGCCCTCCATAGAACTCCAAAGCACCCCCAGGCCATGCCCAAGGATAAAGTATGTAGATGTACCTGCAAAAACATACTAACACAGTGTCAGTAACCTAACTCCTCTAGTAGGCTCCCTGCAACACCAGCCTAGCTCCCTTCTAGACTCCTCCATCCCTCCCCAGAACCCCGCTGGATCCATAGGATGGGCTGGGGTATAACCCCAGCATACCCAGGGCATCACACTAGGTATGCTAGGTATGCTGCTGCTTAAAATTTTGCTCAAACTAAGAAATCACTGCACATGAATATGTTTATACTCTTATTTCCTTCTCAAATACACACCAATTTCAAAGTCTTGAGTGCAAAGATATAAATGCTAAGTTGCCAAACAAACTAGTACAATTTTAAAAAAAATAAATACTAGAACTTCTGCATGTTAAATAACATATGCTCCTATATTTTCTCTCTGAATCTAATCTCTGCTTGCTCACATCTAATCGTTGTCCTTGTCCCCATGCAGCTTCAGCAAGGATGACAACACCGCGTCCATGGTCGGCCGGTCCTCTGCAGCAAATCTAGTGCATGACAAAGCCAGCTCCATCACCCGCATCAGCTTTCCTTCTTCTGCATCATTCACAAGGTTCATGCCACTGTCAGCTACTTGGAGAACACCGTTGCGTCCACTGGCAATGGCCTTCTCCACAAGCTGCTGCAGCGTGAGGGAAACTCCATTTTCTTCAATCAATCCAGTAGGCCTTCTCCTGGTGAATAGCTCCATCATCATCACTCCAAAGCTGAACACATCAACCTTTGTGCTCACTCTCCTCATGTACGCAAATTCTTCACAGCAAAAGTCCAGCATTCGTGTTATTTTTCAGAAAAATGGCCATTTAAGCAAGTTAATGATATCTAGCAATGACCAGTCTTGTTTGGAACTAAACTAAAGAGTCACAGTATTTTAAACCTAGAAGAACTCACCTGGTGCCATGTAGCCAATGGTGCCTTGGAATGCTGAAGAGGAAGACTGATTGCTTCCATCCAGCAAATGAACGCCCAACATCCGAGCTGTACCGAAGTCACTCACATGGGCCTCCCAATCTACATCCATAAGAATGTTTGACGGCTTGAGGTCACAGTGAACAATTGGGAAATCGTAGCCTGAATGCAAGTAAACAAGCCCGTTTGCAACAGAGATGCAGGCTCTCAATCTTTCATAAATTGTCCACCTCGAGCGACTGATCTCCTCACTGTGTATAACTCTTTCTAGGTTTCCATTCTCCATGAACTCTAGAGCCAGAGCTTTCAGCTTCCCCGATTCCCAGGCATAACCCAACACCTTAACCAAGTTCCTGTGCTTCAACCTGCTCAAGGTATTCAGTTCTGTGAAAAAACATTTATCTGACTCAGCTGGAAATTGCTCCAAGTTTAACCTCTTCACTGCTAGTAATTGCCTGTCACCTTCAAATTTTCCTTTGTAGACAGTGCTCAAGTTGCTGCGGCCAATCACATTCTCTTCACAGAACCACTCGGTGGCAGCCTCTAGCTCACTCTGTGTGAATCTTTTCATGTCTGGGATGAGTGGAAGTGCTGCAGAATCCTTCATGTCAACTGACTTTTGCTTCTGATCACGTTTGCAGTGACAGAACAGCCCTACAAAGAACACTAGCAGGAAAATGACAACAGAGGATAACCCAATAATGCAGATCAATATCTTTGTTTTCAAATTGTGGCTTCTTTTATTGCAGGAAGGAAAAGAAATTGATCCACAAAGGGCAGGATTGCCTTCTAAACTCAATATAGTCAAGTTCTCAAATATTCCACCCCTTGGAATGGGCCCTTCAAACTGATTGAAAGAAAGTTTAAGCCTTTTTAAACTTGTAAGATTAGCCAAGCCCTCTGGTATCTGGCCACTGAACTCATTGTGAGAAACATCAAGGGACACGAGGTTCTTTAGCACTGATATGCTGCTCGGAAGTTGTCCATGCAACTCATTGCTCGAGAGGTTCATGCTTGTAATCAGGTCAAGATGAGGAAAGATGCTTCCAGGTAGCTCACCTGAGAAATTATTGCGAGAGAGGTCTAGTGAGTTCAAGTTCCTACAGCCTTGTAAAGCTGGAGGAATGCTCCCAGACAACTGGTTGTTGGAAAGATCAATAGCCTGAACCATTTCCATGCCACCGATCTCCACTGGTAGAGAACCTTCAAATATATTATTTGATAGATTCAAGTACAGCTGCATAGTTGACATGCTTGCTATTACAGCTCCTGGAATTGACCCACCAAGACGATTGTATGAAAGATCCAGTGCCAGAAGTTGTTTCAGACTCTTCATGGCTTGTGGAAGTGAACCGTTGATCATGTTTCCATTGAGATAGAGGAAAGAGAGCAAGTTGAAATTCCTGATTGCCTCGGGGATCGGCCCTGCAAACTTATTGAACTGCAGATCCAACAGAACTAGCTTACGAAGTTGAAACACTTTTTCAGGGACCAAACCTTCAAGGGCATTTCTTCCAAGGGAGAGCCCTTGGAGATTTGATAACTTGGAAATCTCTGCAGGAACTTGACCTGTAAAGTTATTACTACCGAGTTGCAAATTGAAGAGCGCGGTAAGGTTGCCAATATGTGGTGGAATAGATCCAGAAAAAGAATTGTGGTGCATCTGCAAGATTGTTAAGCTTGCGAGTTTGCCAACCTGCGGGCTCAGTGAGCCACTCAAGTTGTTGAATGCCAAGACCAGAATTTTGAGCTTGCTACAATTGAACAAGTCTTCGGGAATCCTTCCGGTGAGAGAGTTAGAACCAAGCGAGAAGAACGTTAGATTCTGCAACTTACCCAACCCTACAGGAAGCTCCCCAGTGAGCATGTTGGAGAACAGGCTTGCGTTGAACATGTGAGAACAGTTGGTGATGCTCACTGGAATTGGCCCATGCAAATAGTTGTTTTGAAGGTTCAAAGTCTCCAACTGGTAAAGCGATCCCAAGTTTGCTGGTATCTGCCCGGACAGTGAGTTCTGACTCAGTGACAGGTACTTGAGGTTTGTCAGGTTCATCAGAGATGCAGGGATTTCAGCAGTGAGTGTATTGGCATGAAGAGTCAGCACTCGTAGTGAAGTCAGAGCACCTAATTCATCCGGGATTTTGCCAGTCAACTCGTTCATTGAAAGCCCGAGGTAGATCAATGATTTGCAACGAGATAAAGAAGCAGGAATGGTGGAGTTCAACTTGTTGTCGTAGACACGTAGAGCAATCAAATTAGATAGCTCTCCCAGCTGCTGAGGAATGCTGCCGCTGAGCTGATTGCTGTAAATGTTCAGCGCAGTGAGGTTCGAGCACTGGGCTAACTCAGGAGGTATGCCGCCATGAAAACTGTTGCCGAAGAGCTGAAGAAACTTGAGGTGGGAAAAGTTGCCGAGCCATGGAGGCATGGTTCCCGACAACTGATTGTCAGAAAGGTCAAGTGTGATCAGACCTATCAGCTTTCCAAGTGAAGCAGGCAGGGCGCCAGCCAAGCTGTTGGTGAAAACCATGAAGAATTCGAGGTTGATCAAGTCACCAATGCACGGGGGGATGGAGCCCGTGAGGTTGTTGTTGCTGAGCATTAAAATTACGAGCGGCGTGCAGTTGCAGATGCTCTCCGGAATGTTGCCCGTGAAGGAGTTGTTGCTCAAGTCCAGCAGCTCGAGGCCTTCCAAGTCGCCCAATTCTGAAGGTATCGGCCCCGAGAGAAGGTTGTCGTAAAGAGTCAGCTGAGAAAGCTGAGGCAGCGCTCCGAGTTCAGCAGGGATTGCGCCGAATAATCGATTGGAAGTGAAGTCGAGGATTTGCAGGGTGGAGATGTTGGCGAGGTAGGGGGATATGGTGCCACGAAGTCGTGCCTCCGTGAGCGTTAGGGAGAGCACGTCGTCGGAGGACGGGTCGCAGTAGACGCCGCTCCAGTTGCAGTGATGCACTGCTGCGTTCCAGTTGTTCAACGCGCTGAGCGGGTCGTCGGAGATCGAGGCCTTGAAAGCCAGCAAGGCCTCGACTTGGATGTCGGCGCTAGACCGCCTCGAGCTCGTCGCTCCTGTCGCCACCATGAGCGTACAGAGGAGGATCAAGAGCAGTGCTGCACTCTGCCTCAGCGGCATTTCTAAGCGATCTGTGGGAGTGGAATTGAATGAATGAGAGGCGCAAGAAACCTTAAAAAGTGGACTTCACCAACCGGGTCAACATGCTTCAATTCGAATCACTGAAAGAAGCACCGTGGTTTCCGTTGACCGCTTGGCATTGAATTAACCACCATTGACGAGTAATCATCCAGTGTGAAACCAATTGCTCGTCCTGCCGACATCACAGAACGATGGAGACAAGAAGGCACGGGCAGAGAATCAAGAGAAAGGCGACAACTTTCGCCGCTTAAAACCTTGAAGGTACAATCTTTTTCTCATCACGACGCACTGCAGAATTGATATAACAAGAAAAGTTTAAGTTCATAGAGTCAAAAAAATCATGCACTTGTGGGGCACTAACAAGGATGGAGTCAACGGCAGGCGGTAGTGTCTAACTCTTTTGATTGGAGACGAAGACCTTGAAAGGATTGGAGTGATGAAGGGAGAGAATGAGCTGAATCTAATCATCCGACTGAGGTGGCTGTGATTGATTGATCCGGTGGAGTTTGGCATTTTTGACTCTTTGTGTCGAAAAATCATGACGTAAAGCGCGTGGGACAGAGGCGCCGCATTGGATTTTGTGGGATGTGTAGGCGTGCTTTACTGCTTTGGACTTTTGTATGGATGAGATGAGACAGTAGTCAATCACAGCTCATAGGCGCATTGTCTTTTTCCGGGCGGCCAAAAGTAAATTGGATGAGCACGGTCGACATGGCTTGATGAAGCTCGCGCAAACAATGTACTCGGCCCTCGTTCAACCGGTGCTTTACTCACCCCCATAACCCAAATAAGTATATTAAAAATATTTATACCTAATTTTATTCAACTTTAGGGTATGTTTTGTTGAATGGAATCTATGATGTAATGGATGAAAAATATAATACTTTTCATTATCTAGATTCATTATATTTTTTATTCATTCTACCATAGATTCCATTAAACAAAACATACCCTAAGGGAAAAAATATGATTTAACCCAATTTTGGGTTAGATTCAGATAAAACTTGTATCGTGGTGTGGGTTAGATATGAGAATTTTGAGATTTGCTTTGAATTTAAATTTGCCTTAATAATATAATTTATATAATGATTGAACTATAATTTTTTACTTATCTCTTATTTCATCTTTATGTAATTATTTGATTTTAATTAAATAAATATATTTTTTTATCTTTAAATTAATAAATAAGGAATGAGTAGTGATAAGTATTTGTGAGGATTTAATTTTTTTTTAAAAAAAAGTTAGGGAGATAGATTTTCTAAAACACATTAGGTTTAGAATTAACTCTATAAGTGATTTTAAGAAGAAAATAATTAGAATGATTTGCCAAAATCTATCTCCATCTCTCCCCTAATCTTGAACTCAAATTCCCTAAACTTGATTCTTACTTCGTGTTATAGTGATTGTACGTTAGTTATGTTCTAAAATTAAAAAGGAATAGGTTTTTTGCTATTCATTAATGTTGTAGGAGTTTCGAAAACGATAAGTTACAATCATTGGAGATTGGTGATTTAGTTTAGGCTATATATAATGATTTGTATTATCTTCCAGCTCCAAGAATATTTTGCCTTTTGAATTATGGGCAGCGGGGCTATAGGAATTGACGCGGAAGTTAAGTGCATCATCCCAGGGGAAAATAAAAACACTAGGCTAGCTAGTGTGTCATTTGCGTCATTCATTTTTAACTAAATGTTAATTTTAAAATAGCACAGATGTAATCTTAGTTTTAAGATTCACACTGGATGAATAATTTGTCAGAGTGTCATTTGGGTTATCCATTGCTGCCATGCTGGTAAATGTAAATTTTAAAATGGATTTTGATATGTTCTTAGTTTGGTAATTTTTATTCAAGTGGGCATTGCTAGACAGTGCAACTTAAAAATAATAAAATATTGTATCCAAACTACAGATAGTAGGAATATAAAAAATAAAGCATGCTGCTGTTTAATGGATGATCAATAATAGAAGATGTGTTGACTCCACCCAATTCAAGTTTGACGTTCGGCTGATTCCATTGCAAATCTGGTCGTAATGTGTTTGGCTACCAACTTTTGATTCAACTGTAAAACCAAATTTAAAATTTTTAGTTTAGTTTAACTTTTATCTAAATCATATTGTTTTGATTCATTTTAAAATTCTTTAAAATTAATTTCGTTTAATGTTCAATTTACCTAAGTCCCAAATTTTATTCAGATAGAACTAATATAATTTAATAAAATTAATTATTTAAATTAGGTATTTATAAAGTTTGAATGGTTAACGAGTAGCGAGTTCGAGTAAGGATTTTAAAAAATAATTAGTAGATAATTAGGTATCGATAGTAGTATAATTATTTAAGTTAAATTTGGGTAGGTTAACAAAAATTAGCTACCCTGCCTGGTGATCTCGTCGCCGACGCCTCCCACCTCGCCTCCCCACTCGTCGCCAAAGCCTTCCTCGCCTCTCCACTCGTCGACGAAGCCCTAGATCAGCCTCGTCACCGATGCCCTCCCACCTCGCCTCTTCCCTCGTCGCCGACGCCATCCCACCTCGCCTCTTCCCTCGTCGCCGAAGCCTTTCTCGCCTCTCCACTCGTCGCAGAAGCCCTAGATCACCCTCGACCCCGACGCCCTCCCACCTCGCCTCTTCCCTCGTCGCCGAAGCCTTCCTCGCCTCTCCACTCGTCGCCGAAGCCCTAGATTACCCTCGTCGCTAACGCCTCCCACCTCACCTCCCCACTTGTCGCCGAAGCCTTCCTCGCCTCTCCACTTGTTGCCGAAGCCCTAGATCAGCCTCGTCACCAATGCCCTCCCACCTCGCCTCTTCCCTCGTCGCCGACGCCATCCCACCTCGCCTCTTCCCTCGTCGCCGAAGCCTTCCTCGCCTCTCCACTCGTCGCCGATGCCCTCCCACCTCGCCTCTTCCCTCACCGCCGAAGCCTTCCTCGCCTCTCCACTCATCGCCGAAGCCCTAGATCACCCTCGTCGCCGACACCCTCCCACCTCGCCTCTTCCCTCGTCGCCGAAGCCTTCCTCGCCTCTCCACTCATCGTCGAAGCCCTAGATCACCCTCGTCGCCGACACCCTCCCACCTCACCTCTTCCCTCGTCGCCGAAGCCTTCCTCGCCTCTCCACTCATCGCCGAAGCCCTAGATCACCCTCGTTGCCGACGCCCTCCCACCTCGCCTCTTCCCTCGTCGTCGACGCCATCCCACGGTGACTTCTCCTCTAGCATGATTTTGATTTCACATTTCCTCTATATGCGTTGTTTGGAAAATTCTGAGTTATGATCATCGCTTATACATGTATCTCTTTGTATGAAAATTTAATCATTCGTATTAGTCAAATTTTAGATGAATTATAGTGCTTAACAGTTCTACTATTTTGACCTAATATGAGACATGTTTTAGCATAGTTAATCCTTATAATATATTCTTTTTATCATTCATATTTATTGATTTATTTACTCATTAAAAATTTAATTATAGGTATTATTATATGTTAATTTATAAATTAATTATTATATAAAATTATTTAGCTAAAATATAAAGATCCTTACGTGTTATTATTATTGTAATTATTTTTATCACCACTTTTAAAGTGAATATATATTTATAATTTTTTAAAAAAATATAAAGTTTATTATAATTTTTAAAATTTAAAATAACACTAATTTAATAATAACACCATGTCAGCTGTCCCAATCATTTTCAGGTGGTTGTTGGCGAGGAGGCAATAGTTGTATGCTTCAGAGAGCTAGTTGTATAGTTGACCGTATGAGGGAGCTCAAGGAGCACTTGGGGTTTATTGTAAATCGTGTAGTTCAAGTATGTCTCCGCAGCTAGCTTAGCAGCCAGACCAAATAAAAAAAAAAATTGATGTCTTTCTCTCCTCTCAATTATCCTTCTTCCATCATCTGTAGTTTTGGAAGAAAGTTCACTCTCCAATTATTAAAGAAAATGTTTAGGGCTATAATCTATCAAACTAATTAGTAGGGACTAGGGAAGCCTTTAACGGGTACCCAAACTATTTATTTGGTGATAGGTAATTATTAAATAGGTTCAATTTTGGTATGGATACAGTGTATACATATTTGAGTAATATAAATCATATATCCATTAATCAAACCTGATTTTAATTTTATATATATATATATACATAAAACAAAAGTATATTTATAAATATGAATTATAAATAATAGACTATAACTTAAGTACCCTAAACTCGACTATTGACATAGTCATTTACCAAATGGCCGATAGGGGATGAAATAAGATTTCATTCTTTGGTTTTTTTCTTTCTCCCCTATTTCTCTCTTTTTTCCTTTTATCTTTTATCTTGGATCTTTGCTTTTGCTGCTCATTGCTAAAAGGACTACAGTTGTGCCCGCAGGAGAAGAATATCCGATTGTATCCTGGGCGTTCAATCCGGATTTAACTCGCATGAGAGCCCGGATTTTCACCTAAGAACAAGCCGCAATGCGCCTCCGAATTCTATCTTTTTAACTTTCTTCGTAATATATTTTTCAAGTTTTATTGCTTCATAATTTATATTTTTATTTTTGTTTAAATAAAAATCTACATAAAATTTTAGAGCATCAGACTAATCGCAAGCAGCTTTGGAATGTTACACTAATTGGCCTGCAGCTCTGATGTAGCAATACAAGGCCCGTTTGGCGTAGCTTCTAGGCCGCTTCTGCTAGCCACAAACGCTGATTTGGAGAAGTTATCCTGTTTGGCTACGAGCTTCTAGGTTTGGAACCTAGAAGCTGCTGCTGTCCAAAGAAGCCCACTCCTCTCTGCTTCTAAGCTGCTTCTGACTAATCAACAGTAACTTTACCAAATCTCTTCTCCTCTTCCCCGATTCTCGCTCGCGACACTCTCTACCGAAACTCTCTCACGCCGCCGGTAAAGCTGCCGCCTCTCTTTACCGAAGATCTCCTCAAGTGCCTCGCTGCTGCCGAAGCTTTGTCTCGCCACTGCCAAAGCTGCCGAAGCTCTCCTCGCTACTGCTGAAGCTCTCTATCGCTGCTGACGAAGCTTTCAAGCTCTCTCTTGCCTCCATTGAAACTAATCGATGCTACTACCTTGTCCCGACAGTCTCGACGCTGCTACCCTATCTCAACACAAAAACTCCTCTCTCGACGCCGCTCGTTAGCCGCCGACCTTCGTCCTCTCGTCGATACTGTCGTTGACGCCGCTAACACCCAAGCACCTCAGTTGTCATCACCGATAGTTAGTAGGATTATGATGAGGACATAGAAGACAGGCCTAGAAGATCTAAACGAGCCCATCGAAAGTCGGCCCGCTATCACCTGAATATTTGAATTTATTTCTCTTTTAATTAGATATTATTATTAGGGCATTATTTTTAATTTTTTATCATATAATTTTTTATAATTCTTAGTAGGATTCAGTTTTCTAAATTTAGCAAGTGTGATATCTATTTAAGCATTGTAATGCCTAAGGAAATAATCGACTTTTGGCTAATAAATTTTTTTTTTGTTTTTCAACCAGTGCGATTGCGTTCTCGTACCGTGAAAGCTAGGGTTTCTTTTTTTTTTCCCAATTTTTCGAATCTTCCTGGCAATCCACGTCCTTTTACTGAAATCACCTAGCTGCGCGATTCCCTTCATTGTCTAGATTGATCACACAGCCAATTTCACCCGGGCCACAACCGCCCCCTTCGCTGCACAAGATTGCCGCTCGCCATCTTCATCTCCTTCATCTCCGATTCGTCCACCTTCCTCAATTTCCCCTCACTCCACGCCGCCGAAGCCACCATCAATGTTACGCCCCAAATCCATCCGGATCCCACGCCGGGAATCCCGGACCTCGGGACGCACAACACTGTACCTGTCAATCACTCCTGACAACCGAAAGGTACAGACTGAAATAAAATAGTCTAAACAGAGGCCAGCCCGGCCTTAAATATCCATAATACAACACCGACAGATACGAAATATAGACCGGCGCAGCGGTCAACAAGAATAATAACAACAGGACCGGCGCAGCGGTCGACAAACCAACAGATAACATGACTGGCGCAGCGGTCAACAGAGTCCAACAACATAACATAAGAATAACAACATACCAAAATGCATCACAACCCACCCAGACTGGTGGCCAACTACTAACTATCTACTCTGCTCCAGGTGGAGCCGCGCCTGAACCTGGAGGCAAACCGAAGGGGGTTAGCCGGAGGCTAAGTAGGGATATTACAATGATATGGTGCATGATCAGATACAGGGAATTACCAGAATACAACCAAGACTCTATATGACCCTATAGAGTATAATCAAATCTCAATATACATATCAATATATATGTATCCTCATACACAGATAAAATCTGGGAGCTGGTACAACAGTGGTCCACGACCCGCAACTCTATAGAATAGAGTGGTCCCTACTGATGGCTCCCCGAACAGTAGAGACGACTGTCCGTCGACAGCCCGCTAGTGTAGCGTCCTACACTCAGTACAACCCCTTATTGGGTTGATAACAGACCTCAAGCCCATAACATCGGACTCTCTCGGTCAGAGACGATCATACAGTCTCGACAGAAATCTCACAGGCAGTATCTGAGGTATACTGACATGTCTATCGCTAGACAGTCAATCCTCAATGTACATATACAGAACTCATACCACCTACCAACTACAAATAAACATGCAAGAAACGAAAATATTCATACTATGTTTCATGCAATAGTTTATGTCAACAGGAATGTACGTAGAGTAGAACGGGAATTAGAACAGTAATCAATAATGCTAATAAGCAATAAGGGAAGTGCCGCTAACTACACATGCGGTTGGCACCGTAACAAAGAACGGAGGTAGAATCCCTGCCTCAACAGTAGCCGAACAGTACAGATCCAACCAACACAGTGTCAAGTATCAATCAATCATGACCTAACAGGGTAAATCATGTATAAGTCACACCATTCTATTTTAATCCATTTAACAACAATTAACATGCTAATCCGGTTTTATTATGCTAATCAGGTCGTACCAAGTTATTAAATCAAGTTTAACAGGTGTACGTGAGTCCAGGGTTATGTTCGCATGCGTTCGTATAATACGTGTACGGAGACGGAGTACGGGTACTAACCTAGTTCACAGCCACGTGCGAACGCAATAATCACCACCGGAAGTCGGGATACGCGAGAACCAACCACGCGCGCGTAACCGAGTCATCGGCACGGAACTCGATGTTCGCCGGAACAGTAGCGCCGCCGCTACAGTGATCGCCGGAACAGTAATTTCGGTGACCGATCGGAATTTCCGAAGTGCCACAAGGTAGCCGCCGGCGAGGTGAGTCCGGCCGTACTGTCGGTTTTCCAGGGAGACGCCGGAGACCGCGTAGATCTGAGGTCGAAGGCTCGGCGGCGCCGTTCGCGCAACTCGCCGGAGCCGGAGAAGAAGGTGTCGGGGAGGCGTCGGCTGGTGGCGGAAACGTCCGCCGAGGCCAGAGGAAGGTCGCTGGAGTCGCCGGAGACGCGTTGGACGTCGGATCTGAAGTTTCCCGTCGGACGCAAGGGAGAAGAAGGTAGGGGCGAAGACGGCCAAATTTTCAGTCGTTGGACGGCGAAAGCTCGTCGCCAGTCAGCGTCCGCCGGCAGGAGGAAAGGAGATGCGAGCAAAGGAGGAGGGCGAGCGCCGATCGAAGAAGGAGGAGGAGGCGTTCGTTGTTCGTGATGGAGAAAGGCGAGAGCGACGGTGAGAAATAGAGGGGAAAGAGTGAAACACGACAACGGGTGATGGGTGAGGGGATGGGTTTGACCACCGTTTCCAGCAACGTCCCATCACCCACTCACTTTACTATTATTTTACTTTAAAAGTTTCCCTCTTTCGTCCGTTTTTTATCACGGACGTAACAATCAACCTCCACGGTCGCCCCACCCAGCATCACAGTGCCCCGTCACCTGTTAACGAAATCCGTCATCGCCTCCATCTTCGTCGCCACCAACGCCATCTTCACCTCTGTACACAATCGCAGCGCACCTTCCCCTTCCTCGTCCAAGACTTCCACGCCGCCCAACCCTAACGCTCAGCCGCCATCCTCCCTTTCTCGTCCAAGCCATCCACGCCGCCAACCCTAACGCCCAGCCGCCGTCAGTTCCTGGGCAGAAATCATCGCCAGCCTTCATCCATCGCCGAACCCGTCGTCTTCAACATCCGCACTTTCCCCTCCATCCCCGCACACGGTCTTTGAGAAACCCTGCGCTGCTCCTTCCCTGCCACACTCGCCGGTCGAATCTCACCAAGCCCAACACCGCCTCTTCCTGTCAACGGAACCTTCAACGCCTCTACACGACGCAACATTGATCTGTCATATTATTCTCTTCATAAACAAGATTAAATGTACAATTCTTAACACAAGAATTGATAAGTTTGTTACCATCTATTCAGGAGTACACTGAGGAGGACAATGTACGCTGACTTAACTCTACAAGCAGAGAGGAAACCTTAGTAGCCACAGTGAAGCAAGTTTATGTTCTATAGTATAGCCTTCAAAGTCCTTGATCCATAGAATCACAGAATCACTGACAAACAAAAGTTGTGAGCTTGTGGCTATCAAACCAAAGAGACGTTTGATTACCTCGATATCTTATTACTTCTGGACAGTAAAGAAATTATAATTTATAATCGTCAGTCAAGATAAATAGTACTACAATTCATTCTTCTGTTTGTAAACTAATACGGACTACTGCTTCTTACAAACATTCAATAATTCCAACTTCTCGAATTTGACCACATTCCTACATGTTTCTTTCCTATATCAATGAAAAATACATGAAAGCGAAAAAATAGAAGGCAGGTGCACAGGCAATCACAAGAATTTTCCAACAACGAAACTCCTTTTCTTTGATTTCTCCGTGGCACAGGTGGCGAATAAAGGAAGAAGAGGAATGAGGAATACCTGACGATTGTTAACGTCAACATGGCGTGGGCCGGAGATTTTCCTGTGGCTCCTGAGGAAAAGAGTGGAAACGCGATGGAAGCAGACACGACTAGGGAATGAGCTCGGTGGCAATTACCCGCTTCCCTGTCCTTTGACTTCTCTCCACATCTCCTTCTAATTTCTTTAAGTTGCTGAGTAGAGCATGTGAGACATTTAAAGTAACAATTTCCATTGAGTCGGATCTTTGTGACCCTAGCCACAAACCTCCTTGAGGAATTCCTGGGCTCCACAAGGGAGTTGCAGAAATGATTCGATTGAATCATTTACTCAAATGCAATGAAGAGATTAGCACAGTTCAGATAAAAAGTTTAAGTAACCTTAAAGCAGAAAATAAATTAATTTTCACACGCAATTCTCAAACAGAATGTTGGGTTCTGAAGAGATTGGTAAAGGATTTGTGCATGTATCATGCTTGGTAAAGCCAGCAAACTGTAAAACAAACTAGAAGAAAGCCAAGCACCCTCAGAGCAAAACTCATATGTTAACAAATGATGCCTAAAATCTCATGAACTAGTCAGTACTTGAGAAGGTAATGCCACACAAAATTCACAGACATTCAAAAACTAGTCAAGAAAAGAACAAATTAACAAATAATTTAGACTTGTTCTCGTTTCCATATAATTAAGAAGGTACACAGTGCACTAATTTTATCTGATACAATGGTCTGCAAAATAATTATCTAATTTAGTACAATAAAAACATTGTGATCCACTAATAAGTTTTATCTTGCCTACGATATCAAAGAATCTACCCTTCAAGGCTCCCACAATTGCGTGAATCGTTAACCTAAGAGAATTCAGTGCAATAAATAAAATTATATCTCATCTACAATTTCCTCAAAAATTCTAACGTATGTAAGCCGAGATTGGCTGTCTTAAGCATTCTGCCCACCTGATAGACGAAAGGAACAACATTTAAAATTGGTCCCACGTTAGTCTATCCATGAACTAAGCATTGTTGCAATAAAGGGTGCGAGTAATCAACATACTTATCCCACAAACCCTTGTACTTCTCCATTCCAATCTTCAACCACGGTTTCATATTACCATTGTAATGCAACACTGCACCATCTTTTATCAGCACTTGCTCCACATTCGTATACCCCAAGCCTAGCACATGCCACTTGGGATCTAATTTCTCAACCAGCCCATAGAAGGCCAGCAGTCCAGGAGGCAACGTCCCAAGCTTCCATAGGGTATGGTCAGCATTATGCACCTGCCAGTAGTGATATATGCCCGTTACATTCTTCTTTCTCCATTCCCTCAAATCAAGGACATTCATTCCAAATGCCCATCCACACGCATCAGGATCAAAATGTGCCCGAATGAGCGGGTGGGAGTAGTTCAGATATTTGTGGAACCTGTGGAATGTCTCCATGCAAGTCTCAACAGCACCCATCACGTTTCCATTTAGGTTAATTGTAAACAGTTCTGAAAGATCCTTCTGAACAACTACATCATCATCAAGAAACACTACCTTTTGCAATGCGGGATAGACTTCTGGGATGTAGAACCTCAGGTGGTTTAGCATCGATAAGTACTTTGGGTTCCTGAACTTGATTGGTGTTCGTTTATCACCACTTCCAGAGAAGTAGAAGTTCTGTGTTTCAGAGTTCCGAAGCTGCTTTAAAACTGGTACGTATGAGGCATTAAGCCAGTCAAAATCCTCCACCTTTTGGACCTCAATGGTTGCACCGCGAAAATTGTTCATGGAGAACCAGGCCTTCATTGGAGCATAATTCACCTCATCTGTAACCAGGTGGAATACAACCATATCAGGATGCTTTGAGTTCATGGTCGTAGAGTTAACCACAACTGATGCAGCAAGGATATTGTCTGAGAAAATACAGTAATGGTAGAGATTATTATCTCTAAGCTTCTCCAAACTGTGCGTCCCTTTGGAAAGTTTTCTTTCAAGGTTTGGATTCCTGAACCATTCCATTGTAAGCCTGATACCTAGACAATATAGACCCTTCGGGAGTTCTTCAGCAGCTATTTGCCCATATTTAGTACTCTTTTCAACTTCAGATTTCATCTTCTCATCCAAGGATTGGTACTGACCTTTCATCTTCATAATCATGGTAGCAGTGTCGAAGCCAAGGCGTTGAGCTTGATAGAGCAGGCAAGCCATATCATGGATTGCCGTTTCCCAATCTTTTTGTGTTAATGAGTTTTCTGTGACTGCTGCACCAGATAAAAGAGCTTGGCATTTCCCAATTTGGGCACTAAGCTCTGCTGCTAACTGAAGGTTATTGCTTTCCTTGGAGATGACAACCAAAGCCTTTGCAAGAGATATTTGTTCAACTAATTGTCTTGCGAACGAATATGGACTGAGCATCTCATCTGGAATGTTCACATCTTCAATGGCACTAGTGCGGTAAAGTTTCTGTAGCAAACATCACAAGAACACACAAATTTTAGAGATATTAGAGAAAATACAAGGTAAAGAAAAAGTTTTTATCCTGTAAGCATCTGTTCATAAAAGACAAGGGGCAATAACTAGAAAAGAACTCTTTGACAACACCTACCAACACAAGTTTCAATTAATTTATGGACAGCTATCGAGTCGCAGAGTGATGCAAACAAAATTTGTGGTCTAATCTCAATATCTTTATGCTTTGTTTCTCATTTGAGCTTCTCTGCAACTTATACATGATTAGCAAACTACACCATGGAAATGAGAATAAGGACTCTTGGAGGTGCTCATGTATTTTGGTGGTAGGTAGCCATGCTAGTTATAGTACATGAGGAGTATAGAATGTCGTGGAAACCTCATGAGTGAATATGGAGGTGGAAAAGAAAAAATAATATTAAGAGGTCATGAACAGCTTATTTGAGTGTTTGCATAAGCTCTAAATTTTCTTCATTAGGGATTCCCATCAACCCAGTTACAAAAAATAGGCTACAAATATGATAAGAATAACCAGAGACCCCACATGAATTAAACTTGTTAGTCAACCCTAGCCTGTATGTAATGGTTTCTCTCCCGAAATGACAATCAACTTCTATGTGCTTAATCCTTTTATGAAAAACAATGAAAAACAAGATTGCTAGCAATGAATATAGCAAACTGTTTATCACAAAATATATTCATGGTTGTCTCAACCGGGATGCTAGACTCAAGAGGAGGTTCTTAAGCCACTATATTTCACAAGTTATGTGACTCATTGACCTATACTGAGCTTCACAACTTGACCTTCCTACAACACTGTTTCTTGCTTATCTCCAACACAAATACAAAATCTAGAGGTAGACCATCTATTAGCTATGTTCCCTGCATAATCGCATATGTATAGACTCTGATCCTAGAATGTCCACATTCCTTATACATAAGACTTTCCCAAGAGCTATGGTAAGATTCTCAATATAGCATTCCAATGATAGAGTTTGGATTTTGCATAAATTGGTTCACAATTCCCACAGCATATGATATATTTGGTTGGGTAACTATGAGATAAATAAGTTTCCCAACCAACTTTGGTCATCATGTTGGATTAAAACATTAAGACTCTTGCATCTCCCATAACCTTTCGTTAAGAATTATTGGTGTATCCATAGACTTACAATCAAGAATCCTTGATTCTATGAGAAGATCTAGTGCATATTTCTATTATGTAGGGATATGTCTGATCTTTTGTAGGCAATCTCAATTACCAAAAAATACTTAGAGTTTACCTATATCTCTAAAAGAAAACTCAAATTGTAGATGTTTCCTAATTTCTAGTATATCGGTAGAGTTACTCCCAATAAGAAGGATATCATTAACATAATAGCTAATATGACAATGCTTGAATTTAACTTCCCAATAACTATTACGTGGTCAGTCGTGCTGTTGCGGAAACAAATACCCAATATGATTTGTGAGAATTTATGGAACCATGCCCTGGGGATTTGTTTCGGCTCATATATCACCTTTGCAATTTGTATATCATTGCCCTTAAGCAACATACCCCAGAGGTTGCTCTACACATTTTCAATAAGAATATTAGCTAAAGATGAATATTTTATATTCATCTCATGAATAGACCAATCAAGATTAAAAGCTAAAGCTAGTGAGAAAAATACTCAAACAAAATTATATTGATTCACTAATCCTTTCAGGTTATGCTTGACGATATACACCCACCCATAGGCAACATGATGAACACTGAGATGTGGCTTTATTGATGTCCATGTTTGTTTAAAAATCAAGGCTGTCATTACCTAATCCATGGCTACTTTCTACTTATGATAAAGCACAACTTCCAAAAAAATCTTGGGAATAATAGAAGATGTAATGACAGTCATAAATGCATTATGAGATCTAAATAGATGAGCATAGGATATATACTATGATATTGAATATGTGTCGCCGGAACGATGTCCCTTGTGTAATACAATGTGAAGGTCAATATTTTCTTAGTAGTGACCTTTGGATAAGAATATTACTTGTGGGGAGGGGGAGGCGAGAACTTTTCATATTTTTTGTTGTTGTTGTGTCAAGGAACATTACTATTGATGCTATCTTAGGTACTATATTGTCAGGATCATTGCTAGGAATCAATTGTCATATCTATGGGGCATCGGAGGAGAACTAGTCAAGTGTTGATTTTTCTCTCTGAACCAAGGAAGAAATGCATGGATCTAACCCAAAGAAAGTTAGTGCCATCAAACTTGATGGTGGTACCAAATGTAGCTGAGGGTTTTAGTTTTGTGTTTGTTGAGTTAACCCATAGTTTTATGTTTGTTCAATTTAAGGCCATTGAGCTCACTTGCTATAATAATTTATAGTAAATAACAAAAGAGAACCTGTGGAAGGGGGCAGCATTGTTGACAATGAACTAAATCTTCTTAGGTTAAAGCCGGTGGTAAACCATGGTGGTCAGAATCAAGATCCTACCTAGGAATGATAAAAATTCCATAGGATCAGAAGATCCTACAATTATAATAAACAATAATATTTTATAAATTATATATTATTCAAAAAACTATAAAAAAGGTCATCATATTAATTGCTTTCACGTTTGCCCATCAAATTCCACCATTGCACCCATCCATGTAATAAGCCAAAGAGTGATAGATTTTTCTTCACCTTAAATTAGGTCCTTCCCTGATCCATTCTAACCCAGTGCATTCCTTTCCTCCCCCTTCTCCATGGATTTCCCAATGATTTAGTATTAGTATGCTGCTCAATCATCATATGCACTGCAGACGGCTTTGTTCTACCTCCCACAACTCACCATAGAAGCCATGGATGAGACGGTTGCACAGTAGTAGGATTCACTTCCTTGCATCAAGTAACCAAGTGTCTCGGTGACATACGCTAGAGCTAAGTGGATCAATTCCTTTGCAAGGCCTTAGAGAAGCCATGCAGTTGGCTAGTAAGCTTTATCTCTTTTGAAAGACAAAATTTGAAAATGAAGCTTCACATTCTAAGATGAATGGCAAAGATGCTTTGTGCTTTGGGAAGAGCAGCAATGACACATTTTGAAACAAGCGACGACAATGCTTCTCACTTTAAGACAAGCAGCAATGAAGCTTCATACTCCTAGATGTGTAGTGACAAAGCTAAATAGACAAGTAGCAATGAAGTTTTGCATGCAACAATGAAGCAAGAAGTATCATTGGCTACAACGATCGAAGATAGCAACGATAATGCTCCAATGCAAACATGCACATAGAAGCTTCAACCAAACTTGTGCTAGTCAATTGATTCCACCGAGTTAACACGTGAGTTAGATTGAGTTTAGTATAAAAAATAATTCAACTTGCGAATTGACTCGTTGTACTGCAGCCAACTTGTTGGCTTAGACAAGTCAACTTGTGATTTTGGCAACAATGGTTAAAGTAAATCAAGCTGAATTCAACACTTATTCCACCTGCACACCAAAAGATTTCATCGGGATGAGTATAGTTTGAAGTCCCTAGTTCTGATCATAGAGGCAGCATCTACATGTGGTATGCAGCAAGGAACAAGAAAACCAAATAAAGGACGCATGTAGATAAAGGCATCCAAGGCGATGCTACTTCGAGAGCAAGCACGAAATATGAGAGGCCAAAGTAAAAGAGACTGGAAGCAACTGCAATTTTGTTTAAGCAAGAAAGGCCATTGTTTTTCATTGGCCACACAAAATTCAATGAAGAGAAGCAGATGAAGCCAGTGATGCTAGTGAATGTCAATACATCGCTGAAAGAGGTAGTGGCAAGAGAAGCTGATACAATGTAGAAGCTCAAAATTTTTGTTCATTAGGGTTTTCTATCAACCCAATAATAAAAAACAAGCTACATACCCAATAAGAATTATACTTGTTGCTCAACACTACTCCGTTAACCCACTAACTAATATACATAGTTAACATATACATTAATCAAGAGTGTCAAATGTACAAGGAAACACAACCAAATAGAAAATTAGCATGGGTTTCTTGTCTTTGTGGAGCAATGGTAGAACGGCATAGCTCGACAATATCAAATTAGACTCTAGTAATAGGCATCTTCATTCAGTAAATTCCTAATGTAAATAAGACATTTACAAGTGGAGATCTACTAGCAATTGGACCATACCTTAGGGATCCATCTATTATTTTTGTGAATCCAAACATAAAACTACTATGACTATCATACGAATTTCTCTAGCTACAATAGTTGAATAGTCATATAGGAGTATTGTCCTACCTAATCTCACGAATAAAAATTTGTCACATGTCACATGTGAAAATGAATCAAGCCATCGGTAAATCATCCATATCAACATAATCTATGACAAGCAAGTGGCTAAAGATCAAGATTTCCAAAGTTCAACCTAACTAGTAACAAAACCGTCATGCTGACTCTTAGGCATAGCTTGATCCACATGCAAATAACTGTGCATCTCAGTGAAAAGACCAAGTTGTTTATGTATTTGGCATATTGGATGAACCACCAAAAACTGACAACCAAATGTACTGGTGAGTTCCAAAAGTATGGGCCAACTTGAAAAGAACAATCTTCCCCATGAATCAAACCTTTAATAGTCTCTCTTTTCAAAATACAAGGCCTCATATGTGCATGCAACCAACCATAATTGTTCATTGACACTCTATGAATTATTGGGGACCAACAAGAACCCAATTTTAGCTTTCTTTAAGGTGTGTAAGTATCATGAAAGAACTTTGAGATGAAATTCCATTGTTTCTTAAGGGTAGGACTCTTCTATCTATTCAGGAAATTAAAATAAAGCCTTAGTTGTGCAAATAGCTGGATGGAATTTCAAGTCATTGAAATACTATCGGAGGGCATCCGTACTTGTAGCATTGGTGCACATGAGGAGATCATAGATGCCATTGGGACTACCTATGTACCATTACAGCGAGGCCATTATGAGTGTATCTGACAATTGGCATAGGGATGTTACACCTCAATAACAGCCCCAATTATCACTAAGAATATTTATCTAGGGAGTGAAATATATGAGAACAAAAAAATCATGCAGATTGGGGATTTACTATCTATATTCTAACCACTACGAGTATATTTAGCTATTAATTGACATATAAATGTATTTTTGTGTTCAAGTTATGTTTTCAATTTTATTTATGGTTGTTGTAGTACAATACTACAATATATGGTCTACAATATTTTATTAAGCCCTATGTGTTGTATTAAACAAGATTAAAGTTAGAACATGTTATGGTTCACATGGTTTGAGTTAGTCTGGCTGTTATTTATTGGCTAGAGAGCAAAGTAGGGAAACTTATCGTTTACTCCCATTGTCTATTTAAGTGATTCATTGATATGCGCTGGGAAGGATAATGATGAAAATGAAGAATTGATGTTACTTTTGAATTCTTCCTAGTTATTTCATTTTTCCATGCACACCCTCACCTCTTCTTTTTTACATTTCTCAAGCCTTCATTGAAGATCTCATGCTTGGTAGCATCCTTAAGATTGCCGCTTCTACACCAACGAGTTTGAGCTCACAATCTATTTATGCAATGACTTTTATTCATCAAATAAGTTCATCGTCCACCACAACTGGATGCCAATGCATGCTTTTACATCCATTGAACATATATTAGTTGCTATATTAATTTAATGTTAATTTCTTAGTGTAATTATTTCTCTCATACACATTCTTAGGCCAAATCTAAAATTCATATGTTCACATTGTTCTCCATCTTTTGTACCCGTTTGTATCACACATTTTTAAGATATAGTTTAATAGATCTAAATATTTGGCAACTAATCATTACGTATCTGTAAGAATAAAGATTATAGACCATATTCTAGTCCGATAATCCCTTAACACATGCTGAACAACATTTTGCTCGATAAATTAATTGAGAAATTTTCCTCAATGACAGTTATGAGAGCAAAAGGCACAACTGTATTGTATTTAGCAGAAAGAGAGGTCAAAGCGCAGGTTTCAAGCAAAAGACCACTTGCTACCTGTTCGTTTAACAAGATTGAAAGTTTCATTCGTCAACAAAGATAGCAATTCGAAGGACAATATAGATCCAAAGTTCCCCATAAATCCGTAACGGCAATCAATTAAAAGGATCCACAATAACACAGAAAAAAAACAAACACACAGCATAGAATCTAAAGTTAACGGAGAAGATCCCACCTGGCGGACCAACGGTGGCGCGGATCTCGGCAGCTTCTCGCGACTGAGCACGACGAGGAGCAGCAGCACCCCGAGGCCGCCGGCCGCGAGCCAAACCCAGATGCTGGAGAGCCACCGCCGCCTAGCCGAACGCCTGAGATCGACCGGCCTTCGTCTCATTCCCCTCCCCTCTTACTTGCAGCGGGCGCCGACAACCCACCTGATCTGAGGCGGCACCGACGCGCATCACCGGGGATCCAGAGGAGGGTCCCCCTACGAGCCGAAGAACACGAGATTTGGATGGCGGTTGGGCCTCTTCCAGGGTCAACCCGTTGCCCAATCTGTCGCTGCTCCGGCGACAGGTCTTAAATGAAGAGGAGAGAGGAGAGAGGAGAGAGGAGAGAGGAGAGAGGAGAGAGGAGAGAGGAGACTGAGCGATGCGTCACTGCCGTGTCCGCTTCATTGGTTACGGTTTCGGTTAAGTCGGCCCTTCCAGTTTATAGGGATTTGGAAATTAGAAATTTAGATCGGGGAATTAGTCGCGTCTAATGCGGGACAATTAAGTTTGGCCCAAATCCGTAAAGAGCTCGAATTAGGTTCGTGACATGGTCACATGCTAGCCTAACTATATCATTCCCTTTTTTTTAACTTTTATTTCAAAATAAAAAATATAAAAATTAGCTAAAAATTACTTACACACGCCTATCACTTTTTTTCACAAAATATAATCACAAATAATTTTTTTTCTCAATATGAACACTAATTAAGTGTTTGCTTTCATGCTTTTGTCACTGTTCTATAATTAAACAAAAGCAATTGAGAAACTGTTTTAAATATTCATCTCGTCCTTTAGGCTGTGTTTTCTTAGACAAAAAAATTAGTATATTTTTTATTCTTTTCTTCCTGTAACTAAATTTAACAAGTTTTCATTCTTTCTTCTTAATTTTTCTTCCAAGAAATAGTATTATAGATTATTCTGTCCTTCAAAGGAGCATTCACTTCTTAAAAGCATGGTGGGTTGGTCTGGAACTCTGGATTGTCAAAAGAATTCTGAATCCTTTCTCTTGATCATGGTAACTGGTTTGAATTAGTTTTACCGTTTAGGTGTTTGGAACAGTATATTTTTTATTCTTTTCTTCCTGTAACTAAATTTAACAAGTTTTCATTCTTTCTTCTTAATTTTTCTTCCGAAATAGTATTATAGATTATTTTGTCCTTCAAAGGAGCATTCACTTCTTAAAAGCATGGTGGGCTGGTCTGGAACTCTGGATTGTCAAAAGAATTCTGAATCCTTTCCCTTGATCATGGTAACTGGTTTGAATTAGTTTTACCGTTTAGGTGTTTGGAACAGGTTTGGCAAGCTTAATCAGGACAGATCGAAGCTACTTATCAAGTCTCCTTCCTCTTTGATCTCCTACAAGCATGACAAAAATCCCAGGTGTAGTTTCTCAAGTTAGCTGTTGCACAAAGTGCATCTTGATGAGTGCAGAGTGATTTAGTGAATTTTTTTTTCTTTTGCATCTGTAACTGAGCAGAAACTACCAAGATGGTAAAGGAAAAAAGGATTAGAAAACTGATATGAAGGAAGAAAATTTTGCTCTCTGACAAACAAAAGGATTTCTCTCCAGTAAAGCTGTACTTCTGTTACAAAAGAGTCCATGACACAGCCTAGTTGATACTGAAAAAAGAGAGATTCATGCTTTAATTGGCTTCATTGCGAGCAGTGCGTTTGTGCCAACTTCAGGTATCGATATACCCCTAAAGAGTAATATTGCAAGGCTTCCTATGCTGAAGTAAATGAAACAGCCTAAGTGGTGTGTCACAAAGGATCCAAAGTCTGTCCCAACAATGCACTGCCACCCTGGTCCATATGATCGATCAAACTCCTGAAAAGAGAAACCCCATAACATTAGCAGTGGAAAGGAATGTTAGTAGAGGTTATACCGTCTCTATCTGTCATTAGATAATCCAAAAATCACTAGAACCTGTCTCTCTTTCATGAATTTCATCCTGCATCTTTCCATCTGACCACAAGATTTTCACGCCCAAATTTGGGCATCATTTTCACTAATGTTGATCATAATGGTTACAATGCACTTGTAAATGTAAAATTCGATTCTAAATCGATTGTGCATGTATATTAATTTAAAAAACTATACTACTTGGGAGGAGTGTGAAGTTTCTTCTATACCTTCTTTATGAAGCGAGCTATCTCAGTTGACTGGGTGACATCAAAGAGGTCAAGGGCTTCTCCTGCCACACGGAGTGCTTGTTGCTGCAAACTCTCCAGCATATCTGTTTCACCTATAACTGCTTTGCTCTCCAACATGGCAACACTTGGAAAAGGATTCAAAAGGCTCAATGAATGTAAAGCTTATCCGAAGTGTTTATGATGGCAACACAAGTTCTAAATTTATAGGCATTGGAAGAGAAGACTGGATGAGTCATGCTGATTGGGTGTCAAGCATGCGGCCGCAGACTATGCCAATTGGCGGCCTAGTTGTCTTGGATGTTATTTGGACACTCTTTTGGGTTGACAGGAGGCAAAGCATTCCAATTCTCCTATAGCCAGATGTTCGTCATCGGCAGCCCATGAGGTTGTCATTGGCTCCTCCTTCCTCCAGTGTTCGTCTCTTTGCACAGTGCTTGCTCACCCTTTTGTCCTAACCAAGAAAAAACAAAACTGAATCTGTGGCTATGGTAAAGTTCTAGTCTCATCCACGCTCTGGATAGTTCCTCATTTTCACTCCATGATTGAACAAGAAACTACTGATATTATGTAAGTTTCCTAGAGTCTACGAGTGATAATGGTATTGTTTGCCAGGTTCATGGTTGCTTTCGTTGGATTAATTACAAGTTGATTCGTTGGTTGTGAGCTTATAAGAGGTTCCATTACTCTGAAATTTACTACAATGGAGCCTGACGAGAAAGGAAGAGATTCATGGTACAGTATCCTAATATAACTCTCGTGCACACGAGGGCCTGGAATTTTGCAGAAGAATTTTCATCCACAACTAAAAGGAGTGAAAGAAATAATCGTATCCAACCCAATTTGTGTGGTTAATGTTTGCATCCAACCTGCACATGGTTGGAATGCCTTTCCTGGAGATTGATGCTCTTCGTCAATCAGCTGTAGCCTACTAACACTCACCATTACTATTTACTTAGGCATTGAGTGGAGCTGGTTTTTGGTTGGATTTGTTGAAATCATGAATGCGAATGGATATCAAAAGTAAGAACTATTTGAGGATAATACTTGGATGAGATTGCTCGCACACTATACTTATAATGGGAATTGGCACTTGTTAGCTCCATCTGCCATCTGTGTGGCCAAAAAACCAACTTGAAAGATAAATGGTTCTATTAGAATTCTGTAAGTTTACAAGGATTATGGATGTGTGGTTCACATTGTTGTATGTGAAGAAATGATTTTTATATGCCACTATACCCTTTTTTTCGATTGATTCTATCAGTAACTATAAGCTTTTTTTTTTTTTCTTCACTGAACATAGGTGAATTGACAGAAAGCAGCTGCCATGAGGGTTCACTTGCCAACTATGGACTCTTCGTATCCATGTATGAGCAAAACCAACAAGAACTATTGCTTTGTCTTGAAACCTACTTAAGGTATCAAAACCAGCGTTTGAAGACTCATTCCATACCGTCTAATACGAGCAGTATATATCGGTTCGACTATGCATCGTCAATACCAATTATATTACTATATATAAAAATTTTTGGCACAAATTAGTACCAGTAATACCATGTGTCGGTACCATAAGTATGGTATCGGTACACATCGGTCTCATAATAAATCAGGAAACTCTTAAACCTTGATCGAAACATCATAACACGCTCCATCCTCTATCTATTGTCATCTCAAAGTAGTTTATACTAAAAGTATATGCACCTCTATTCTAAGCTAGGGAGCTTGATATTCTCTACCTATACCATAACCTTTTTCCTAGTAATAATTTTCAATTTTCCATTTTAGGTAAGGTTGCAACACACCATATATTATGTGTATCCAATATGTTAGAATGGGATACATTGGTACCTCCTTCAATAGACTTGTGCTACAAGAGTATATTGCAATACCCTCCCCGTTTATTGTAAAATATAAGGTGGTGAGGATAACATCATCATAATCATTCTGAAATTTAGTTATTATAACAAGTTTTAGATGAGCTTAAGGGCCTGTTTGGCCTCACTAGTATCTAGCTGTAGCTCGACTTTCAATCGATAATCAACTTAAAAAGCTAAAAACTTTAGCTTTTATTGTTCACTTTCATGCTCACTCCTATAACGGAGCCAAACAGGCCTAAGCCTCGGTCTCCTCATCTGATTTTTGTATGGTTGAATTTTGAGCAAGCCAATGTTAGATAAAGGAAATATGTTAGATAAAGCAGACCTGCATTAATGAGAGATGATTGTGAGTCAAATCATTAACACACACCATCCGGAGAGTGAACAATGTTGTCTTGGCTGGGCTGAGTGATTTTGCTTTCTTGAGTCAGTTCTATAAGTCTTGCCTGTCAACATCGTTTGGTTCAGATTTTTAAGTAGTGACAGCACTGATACTGTCAACGTCGCCCGATCGTTCAACTCTGCTTTAAATAATCTCCACCACCAAATCCAAACCATTCGATCGCCATTTGTTTCCTTTTTTAATAAACCCTGGTTTCGATCTAATAAACTATCGAACAACCCCCGGTATCTTGGAAACAACTGCAGCCCAAAACCAGCGTCAAGAGATCGCCACCTACGTCCACAGATTTCTCCTTTGCCTTTTCCTTCGCCTTTGGAGGCTTATAAATAGCCCGTCTTCTGCTGCTGCTCTTCCCCGTCACACGCAGGGTTAGCAGAGGAGCTAAGCTAGATCCAAGATCGCACATCACCTTCGTGAACTTTCTCTTTCTCGGGTACGCGTTGAAGGAGCTGCTATGGATTCGTCGAGAAAGGCTTCGATGGTGGCGGCGGCGAGCCTGGCGGCGGTGGAGGCGCTCAAGGACCAGGCAGGGCTGTGCCGGTGGAACTACGCGCTGAGGGCGCTCCACCAGCGGGTCAAAAGCAGCATGACGCCATTCTCTCGGGTCTCCGCCACGACTAAATCTACTTCTCCTTCTTCTTCTTCTGGCATTGATCAGTGGAGGAGAGGTGGGCAAGGCGCGGCGGAGAGGGCTCAGCGCACGCAGGAGTCCTTATCTATGGTCATGTACTGGGACCGCTGGGGACCCAAATAGACAAGCGGACGAGTGCTATAGAAAATATTTCTCTTGGGTGCTTGCTTGAGATGCTTATGTAGCTGCAGCTTATGCCACAGTTTCAAGTTGTAACTTTTTTGATTTCCTCTATATTGGATTATGAAGAATTTTGGTCTCTTAAATTTTAACTTTGAGTGGAGTCATGGTCTCATGGAGATCCATTCTTATGCATCATCTAATCTTGCCATGTCCTAAAGGTACACAGATTAATATTCTTTTTTTTAAAAAAAATCACTTTGTGTGAGGCTATGAGCCTTAATTAATGAAACCTGATTTAAAATATTTAACTTAAATAATAATTTTAATTTCATGCCAAAATCATGACCAACCAACTTTTTTATTTTTTTTATTTTTCTTTTCTCTTTACTTAAGACTTAAGTTTAAGTTAAGAAAAATATAATAATATTCTCCACCGTCAAACCTATGGTCTAATAGGTGGCTTTACAATTAAGTTCTTTTTATTAAGAGTTGTTAGGGTCAGCGGGCTAGGTCTCCCCCACCTCACGAATCTCGGTTTGGATCCCCGTTACCCCAAACAATTCACGTCTGCAGCGGGATTCGACCCCTGTCCATGACCCTTATGAGTCATGACCCTTTAACCATTGAGCTGCAAATTTTCATCTATTTCTAAAATAGCCTGGACATTAAATTTTTCACCATCTATTTCTAAAGTAGCTGTCAAATTTAACAAGTTATTACTGATACTTGCAAAACGCGTTGGTTTACGTTCCTCTGCCTTTAAGATGACTTCTTCTTCAATCATAATGTCTTTTCCTTTTCTATCCTTTGTTAATTTTCTTATCTCCTCTTCTAGATTCACAATATGGCTAGCCTGTTCTTCCGTCAATTTTCTGTAGTCAACTTTCACATACCTTGGTGGTAAGTCACCCAAAGGTATTTCCATATTAAATTTGATCTTGCTACAAAACGAACAAACGATTATAGAACAAATAGCACATTGCATCCTAGCCCATTTCACAGTTTTTATTGGACAGAATAGGCACTTGTTTGAATGTGGCAATAGGTCTGGGTGCATTACCCAATCGTGTAAACATTCTTCTTGTTCTTTTGCCAACTTAAAATTGGCCCTTTCAGAATTCCAATCGCAAAATTTATCTGTCATCATTAGAACAATATGCTGTCTATCTTTATTATCTTGCTCATCTTCAGAAAAAGAGCACAAATCAGAATCGTCTGGATCCTCATCTTCTTCAACGCTAACTATATCCCATTCGGGTAGTAGTTCCAACTGTTGATAGACTGTTAAACGTTCTCTGTTAACCTTCTTACTACAACACTCATTTGCAAAATGACTCATTTCTCCGCAAACAAAACACTTACACTTTGCTTTTCCTGGTTTTTTCTTTTTCAATTTTCTGACATGATTTTTATGTGGGTGGTTCTTATAAGTCGTAGCCTTCCTTAAGAACTTCTTGGGTTTAGAGTTTGATGAGTAAACTCATGGAACTGCAATTGATTGGCAAAAAGAAAAATCTTTTGCCTGTCTATTCATTTCATTTCTCTTACAGATCTCTTGTAAGACTTCATATGTAAAAATAATTCTTAGTAAAATACCAACTGTCATACGAGGATATTTTTCTTTCCACAATTCAGCTATGTTGGCAGTTTCCTAAAATAGCGTTCAAACATTTCTGTTGACAAAAATGCAGCCCCCGTTTTTCCGGCCAGTGATAGGAATTGATTTGAAAATGATACAATGTCTTTCATAGAAGTTATGACTAATGCTTCTAAGTCTAAGATGGCTTGATTTTTCATAGTTGTATAACCTCGGTATTCATCATATCCAAGAATCATCTGTCTTATTTGTGTGTTTTGTGTGGTCACATTTGATGTATCATCTGCAGTCATTGTAAGCTGCTGATATTCCTGGGGAAATGCCATTCTCCAATTTTGAAAGTACACTTTTAATGTTTCTCCTAACAGGTCTTCAATATATACTACTTTGTCTGTGTTATCAACAAAGTTCTTATGAGCACAGTGTGTTATGGTATTCGACTCCCATCGTCTAATTATATCTTCCCATTGGCTAATATCCTCACCTAACTGTAACATGGAGCCTGAGTGTGCATTTGCAGAAGGTAGCGTTGGAAGGTTATCCACTTTGAGGGGCCTAGGATACCTAGGTTGGGAGGTTCTAGCTTCTGGAAAAACTTCTCTAATTCTTTGTTGCAAAGATGTGTCAGGAGTTATAACTGGGCCAAACCCTGGTTGTGATGTGGTAGTGTTTTGTGGTATCACTACACTACTGCCCTCATCGTCTGCCATCGCAATTGTTTCTAACCTGAACGATTGATCCGTTAACAGAGTGTTATCTAAAAAATCCTGATATAGTGGATGTTCTGTCAATTCGACAGGTTCTTCATCATAAACTACTGCAGGGCACACGAAATCGCTTTCGTCATACCATCCTGACTCTATCATATCAAGATAACCAGGATGCTCTTCCAAAGGTATAGCATCATCAGTAGTTTGATAATCGTTTTCTTCCTCCCCCCACGGGTTGAAAAAGGATTCTTCAGAATCTGAATCAGAATGAAGAACTAGAACAACATCACGGTCGTCTTCAGGTTCAGGATGATTTGAATAATTATGAAAAGTGGCTAAGACAGAATTCAAATTCGACCTCCAAAAAGAAATACGAGAAGGCACTCTAGAAGTGAATTCAGGTAAGGTGATTTTCCATTCCGCCTCTTCTAGATCTAAAGAGGCGGAATGGAAAATCAATTAGCTTACAGCAAAGCTTCAGCTAGTCAATTGGTATCAAAGCTTGTAGAAAGGGTCATGACTCATGAGGGTCATGGACAGGGGTCGAATCCTGCTGCAGACGTGAATTATTTGGGGTAACGGGGATCCAAACCGAGATTCGTGAGGTCGGGGGGGGACCTAACTCGCTGGCCTGGACTTGTTACATGTGGTGACCCTAACAAGAAAGGCGCTGGATCGTACGGTAATTCCTTAGGATTATCATAATCAAATGCAATTAACACTGATGCGATCTTAAATCCTAAGGTTTGATCCTAAGTCCTTATGTCCCATGTAAGATCCTGAACCTAACCTTTGATACCATAATTGTTACGCCCCAAAAATCCACCAGGGACCCACGCCGGGAATCCCGGACCTCGGGACGCACAACACTGTACCTGTCAAATTAATCCTGACAATCGAGAGGTACAGACTGAAATAAAATAACATAACAGATGCAAAACCAAACCGGACTGGTGGTCACCAAGCTATCTATCTACCCCCGAAGGAGCCGCGCCTGAACCTGGAGGCAAATCAAAGGGGGGGGGTTAGCCTGAGGCTAAGTAGGGATATCACAAAAGTATGGTGCATGATCAGAAAGTAAGGGTTTACCAGATTTCCACAGTAACTCTACATGTCCCGTATATCGTATAATCAAACTCAAATACGTATCAATATACGTGTCCTCAGACAGATAAAACTGGGAGCTGGTACAGCAGTGGTCGACAACCTGCAACTCTATAAAATAGAGTGTTCCCTACTGATGGCTCCCCGAACAGTAGAGACGACTGTCCGTCGACAGCCCGCTAGTGTAGCGTCCTACACTCAGTACAACCCCTCACTGGGCTGATAACAGACCTCAAGCCCATAACATCGGACTCTCTCGGTCAATCTATCACAGAGACGATCACACAGCGTCTCAACAGAAATCTCACAGGCAGTACATCGAGGTACACTGAAGTGTCTATCGCTAGACATTCAGCCCTCATACATACGTATAACATAACTCATACCAGCTATCTCTACAGACTAGCATGCAATACCGATACTCATACCATGTGTCATACAGGCAGTTTATGTCAACGGATAAAGACTAGAGCAGAAAGGAATCAGAACAGTAATCAACAGTGATATCAACAACAAGAAGGTGCCGCTAATCTACACATGCGGTTTGCACCGTAATAAAGGGAGGAGGTAGAATCCCTACCTCAGACAGCGGATAAACAGTATCACAGAACCAACCAGATATCACGCGATCAGTCAACAGGTCCTAACAGGTAAATCAGGTGTAAGTTCTCATATTATGCTAATCTACTTATAAGAGTCAGTATTAGGTAGTCATGTCCAGGTATAATTATTTAATCAGGTTTGTCAGATTTACAGGTCCAAGTTTATGTTTACGCATGCGTTTGTATACGTATAAAGGCGGGTACGGGTACTAACAGAGTTCGCAGCCTCGTGCGAACGAATAACACCACGGTCGTCGGGAATACGTCAGAACCAACCAGAATGCGTAACACGAATCGTCAGCACGAATTTTGAGGTTCACCGAAAAGTTCACCGTAGGCGATCGTCGGAACAGTAACTCCGGTGGTCGAACAGAGATTTCCGGTATAGAAAATGTACCCAACGCCAAGGGAAGCTCGGCCGTATAATTGGTTTGACGAGAGGAAGTCGGAGTCGCCGAAAAACGTCAGAAAGGCGCTGGCGGCGCCGCTCACAGATCTTGCCGGAGACGGGGAAGACGACGCACGAAAATCCACTGGAAGGTGGCGGAAACGTCCGCCGGTGATAAGGATGGCTCGCCGGAGGTGCAGCACCTCCCGAATCACGCTTCCGGTGAGGTTCCCGTCCAGACAATCCACCGGAGCCGAGTCGCAAGGTCTGGCAGCAGATCTGAGCCGAAAGAGGAAGGAAGCTCGTCGCCGGCGAAGGAGCTTGTCGGAGCAATCGCCGGATGCAGTCAAAGGTGTACAAGGAAGGAGGCAGGCGTTGATCGAAGAGGAATGCTGCGTTCGCGTGATGAATAAGGCGAGGGCGACGGAAAGAAATAGAGGGAGAGGAGCTTCACAGGCGAAAGGGGAATGGGCAGAGGAATGGGCGAAAGGGAAACAAGGATGGGACGCTCCCATCACGCGTGCACAGAGACATGTCACATCAACCCATTATTTTAATATTAAATTATATTAAATTTTATCCATTTTCGTCCGTATTCGTCATAGGCGTAACAGGTCTCCTCTAGCTGAGCAGGGGCGACATGAATAGTAGATACAGCTTTAAAAGTAATATCGATGATTAAATGCGCCCCTCTCAGCATTCCTAGGCGAAGATCTCGCCTAAGAAAATTTCTGATTATGTAAGATGAGGTATGGTCAACTTTTTGACCATCCTTGCTACTCAATAATCATTCCATTAAGTCAAGTTATATTTGAATTTCATTATTATTATTTCTAGAGGCAAACATTTTGAAAATTTTTAAATTATGTAGCATTTGATCCATGTGAGTCTAGAAAATTAATTTATTAATTTGATGAGCATAAAATAAAATAAAATATTTATTGTCTAAACTAATAATAGTATTTTTTTTTATTAAGTCCAGTATATTATATTATGATAATTTTATTTATTTTTGAGATTAAATTGAAGTATCGTAGTTATTCATAACATTTTTATCATATGTTTAGGAAAGAAAGAAATTGAAACAAAACTAAAAAGAAGAGAAAAAAAAAGAAAAAAATAATTATATTTTTCCTTTTCGTTTATCTAGAGGGAAAGAAAAATTAAAAAATTGATAAACACAGCATAATTTTTTTATTTTTATGCCAACGACGACGATGAGAGGCAATAATGAAGAGGTGGAGATGATAGGTGAGACACGGCGATGACGACAACGATACCGATAGTAAAAAAGGTTGCAAGAGAAGCACAAATGGAGAGTGAGCATAAAATTTTGAAAGGTGAAAATAGGAATTAGAAAAGCAAATGCAATTTTCCGTCTAATTTTTTGCTCTATTTGGGTGAAAAACAAATAGAACTATTTTTTCTTTTTTTTTTTCTATTTTTCCTCTCTTATTTTTTATTATTCATACTAAACATGATTTTATAGCTCTTCATCTAACTTTTTATTTATTTTCTCCTCAATTTCTTCGTATTAAACATGCTGTAAATCTTTATTATGTCTAAAATTAACTTGTTACGATATGATTTATTATAATCTGCTTAAAAAATTAATCTTGATGAGTTTTAAACAATTTGTTTTTATATATCAAATAATTCTTCATTTGGAAGTACTTTTTGAACCTAAAACAATTTATTTTTATATATCAAATAATTCTTCATTTGGAAATTGGAAGTACTTTTTGAACCTAAAACAAAATAAAATTCTCAAACTTCACTACTGATTTTTTTTTTGTTAAAATGTACCAAAATTGTATATATGTTTTTTTGGCAACAGGGAGAAGGTCCTTGACGATCGATCCATTTCAATAGGCTTCAGAAATCAGAATAAAAGAAAAAATAATTCAGTCTCTGTTGGGCACCATTGTTAAAATTTACCAAAATTGAATATATGTTTTTTTGGCAACAGGGAGAAGGTCCTTGACGATCGATCCATTTCAATAGGCTTCAGAAATCAGAATAAAAGAAAAAATAATTCAGTCTCTGTTGGGCTGATGGTGCATTGCAGCAAGGAACGGGAGGAATGTGCATTGCAGCAAGGAACCGGTGAATTTTTTAAGAGCCAATTTTTCTAACATTTTTAATAATATGCATTGAAATCTACCGATCAAATCTTTTTGATCCAATCCAATCCAATGGCTTCAGACGGCGGATTTTTTCCCCAGTAGCAGGGGAGGCAATAGCCCCTGGTTTCATGGCGATGGGTGGTTGGGAAAGCTGAAAACCGGCGTCAGCTACGCTCCCGACACCCCTAGTTTTCCAGCTGCCCCCTCTCTCTCCTCCATCATTGTGGGCTTATATATTGCCCTCACCTTCCTGCTGCTACTCCATCCAATCGCCACCACGCCACCAACATCTTTCCTAGCAATCATCATCAATCGAGCCTTTCCACATGGGTTCCGCTAGCAGGGCTTCATTGGTTGTCGCCGCCACCATCAGCGCCGTGGAGGCGCTCAAGGACCAGGCCGGGCTGTGTCGCTGGAACTACGTCCTGAGGTCTCTCCACCAGCGGGCCAACAACCGCATGGCGTCATTGTCCCAGCCAAAGAGGACAGCCTCCTCCTCCTCCTCTTCCTCCTACATGGAGAAGGGAAGGGGAAGGGCGTTGCAGGGGGCGGCCGATAACGTACTCAAGGCCAAGCAATCGGAGGAGACCCTGAGAACAGTCATGTATTTGAGCTGCTGGGGTCCCAACTAGAGAGAAAGTATTTGCCTTTTGTTTGGGTTCTCTTGTCCATATAATTTGATCAATCTTGAAATCAGTAAGATCCATTTATGAATGTTCTGACTTCTTGGTGTGATGAATTTGGCTGTTCATGGAGCAGCTAAAGTTTTGCTGATTTTCACAGATGTTCTGATTATAGATTGCAGGATAATCATTGAAATAGAGAATATGCAGAGTGCCCACCTTGTGAATGTATCTGAATGACACAAGGAAAGAAATTAATCAGTGGTTCTGCAATTGTAAATTAAGTGCAGAGTTTTCGCAAAAGATTAGTGAAATTGTTTGAAGACTTGAAGTAGGCATTATAATGACGTGGTTCGCTTGCACATAAGAGAGAAGCATCAGAAATAGGGTAAAAAGAGAAGGGGGTTAGTGATTCAACGCCATTGCTGGATGCGAGCTTATACTGTACATAAAGAACTGTGTGAAAGAGATGACTACTTTTAGGTACTGTTACATCAGACGAAGATCTTTAATCTTCAATAGCCTTCGTTCGTTCATTCAATCACAGTATATTTGGTATGTTATAGGGATAGATAAAATAGAATCAGGAAAAGCAACAAGTCCGGCACCTTAAGGAAGGAACTTGACTCACTAGTGACAAGTTGAGCCTGAGCTAAGGCATCTTATGGACAATCTCAAACCCCAAAGAACAATCAAGTCCGACAGGCACACTCGGAAGCCAGACAACTACTCCTGGGTCAAACAAATCTTCTTATTTGATCCATTTAGAAGGCACTAAGTGGATTGGTCCTTGCTTCATTCAAGAGTTGCTTGAGCAATCGTCTTGATTCACCTTAGAGATCGATACATTTGAGCATATAAACCCCTTTTGAATTTAGGAAGGGCAGTAACTAAACAGGTACGGAAAAGAATCTCTCTCGCCCACCTTTACTGTTCACTCGCAGGAAACAAAATCGATCAATCCAGGCATGCTCAAATTTTATGATTATACCTTTTTAATTGTTCAATCTAAGCAAACATACACGAAATACCATTTTATTCAAAATCCCCAAAAACAAAATCCAGAAACCACAATCAAGTAAAACATATCAGTATACCTTCTTTTCAATCAAAGAACAATAGAACATTTAAGCATCCAGAGAACAACTATTTACAAATTATTGCTTCATTCCCATCTTTCTCTGTGTAGCTACTAGTTTGGCCCCCAGCAGCTGAGAAACAAGACCATTCGCAGCGACTCCTCGGCCCGCTTCCTCTTCTCTATGGCAGCGGCGCATCCGGGCTTGAGCGTAGAGGAGGAGTCGATCGCCCCGGAGATCCGCCTCATTCTGTTGGAGGAGGAAGCGGCGGTGGCGGAATTGGAGGCGGCGGCATCCTTGATGGATCTGGAGGCATGGTCGCGGATGCTTTGCGCCGCCCTCGCCCCGCCCTGCACCACCACTCGGCTCATATACCGCAAGCTCATCAATGGAACAGTATGAAACGCCGAATCAAAGAAGCACAACGGATTGCGGAAAGGAAATAGAGTTGCTTGGTAATTGCCGATCCAGAGGAAGATGGCTTGCGTGGTTATATAGAGGTGTACAAATGGATAAGCGTCGGGAAGTAGGAGGGAATTGCGGGTTTCCGTCTTCCGGTGGGCGAGATGATAACGCTGAGGTGGCTACTGTCTACCGGGTAAACGGAAACAGGGGGCTCGTTCGGGGAAAAAATTTTTAAGCGGTCGCGGCCGCCTAAAAAATTAGGCGGCCGTGGATCCGCACCGTCCACCCTCAAATGTGATATACGGGGAGCTTTTAACGTGTTGTGGAAGAAATTGGGCACAAATTTCAAAACGTTGAGATTCACACATATCACCGTTGGACGGTGATGTGCAGGGAAACATAGAATTATAGGCGATCGACGATCGCTTAGAAAATTTGCTCCTCATTCGGCAACTAGACCGAACTGGGCAAGTTTTTTAAGCGGTCGCGAGCCCATAAAATTTTAAGCGCTCGTAATCATGACCGTTTATTTGGTGGAAATCTCAAGATTTATAACGCTTCGTTTTCTCCTCCGTCAATATATATGTGAACAGTGTGTCTATTACGAAAATGCCATCTTGAGGATTTTTTTATACTGACGTGATAGCATAACTCAGCCAACGTAACCTTATTCCCTTCAACGCTGATATATTAATATTATACTTTTAAATATTTGTAAAAATTAATTAAAAAATAATTATATATTTTTCTCTAAAAAATAAATAAATATATTTATTGTAACATAGTGAAAAAATCCTATGATGGTAAAAAATTTTATAATATGACAGAAAAATTCTATAACATGACTGAAATTTTTTGTAATACTATAGAAAATTCTATAACATGGTTAAAAAATCTTGTAACATAGTAGAAATTTATTATAACATGGTAGAAATTTATTGTAACATAGTAAGAAAATCCTATAACATGGTAGAAAAATCTATAAATGGTAGAAATATACAACAACAAGGTACAAAATTTGCAAATAAGCTGCAGCTCATCAAGGAAGCAGTACAAACTTCCATAGCTCAACAAAGTAGTAATACAAACTGCAACCTAGTGAAAAAATTTCTACCATTTACAGATTTGTCGACCATGTTGTTGTAAATTTCTACCATGCTATATGGTGGAAAAATCCTGTAACATAGAGGAAAATTAGAGTAACATGGTAGAAAAAAACCTGTAATGTTTATTGTGCCACCTTGTTGAGATGTTTTCTTTTATATACCCAGTCACAACTATAAATTTCTATCATGTTTCCACCTTGTTACAGATTTTTCTACCATGATACATGGTGAAAAAAACTTGTAACATGGTGGTAAAAATTTTGTAACATCACTTGTAATACAAACTGTTACCAAGTGAAAAAATTTCTATCATTTATAGATTTTTCGACCATGTTGTTGTAAATTTCTACCATGCTATATGGTGGAAAAATCCCGTAACATGGAGGAAATTAGAGTAACATGGTAGAAAAAACCTGTAACATTTATTGTGCCACCTTGTTGAGATGTTTTCTTTTATATTCCCAGTCACGACTATAAATTTCTTTTATGTTTCCACCTTGTTACAGATTTTTCTACCATGGTACATGGTGGAAAAAACCTGTAACATAATGGTAAAAATTTTGTAACATCACTTGTAATACAAACTGCAACCTAGTGGAAAATTTTCTACCATTTACAAATTTTTCGACCATGTTGTTGTAAATTTCTACCATGCTACATGGTGGAAAAATCCTATAACATGAAGAAATTTAAAGTAACATGGTAGAAAAATCTAGAAATTTGTTGTGCTACCTTGTTGAGACGTGTTCTTTTATATACCGAGTCACTAGTATAAATTTCTATCATGTTTCCACCTTGTTATAGATTTTTCTACCATGGTGGAAAAACATGTACCATGGTAGAAACAAGCTATAACAAGGTGGAAATATGATAGAAATTTATACTAGTGACTCAGTATATAAAAGAACACATCTCAACAAGGTAGCACAATAAATTTCTAGAGTTTTCTTCCATGTTACTCTAAATTTCTTTATGTTATAGGATTTTTCCACCATATAGCATGGTAGAAATTTACAACAACATGGTCGAAAAATTTGTAAATGGTAGAAATTTTCTATAGATTTTTCTAGATTTTTCTACCCTGTTATAGGATTTTCTACCATGTTATAGATTTTTCTACCATATTATAGATTTTTCTACTATGTTATAGGATTTTCTTACCATGTTATAATAAATTTCTACTATGTTACAAGATTTTTTTTCACCATGTTATAGAATTTTCTATAGTATTACAAAAAAATTTCAGTCATGTTATAGAATTTTTCTGTCATATTATAAAATTTTTTACCATGTCATAGGATTTTTTTCACTATGTTACAATAAATATATTTGTTTATTTTTTAGAGAAAAATATATAATTATTTTTTAATTAATTTTTACAAATATTTAAAATTATAATATTAATATATCAGCGTTGAAGGGAATAAGGTTACGTTGGCTGAGTTATGCTATCACGTCAGCATAAAAAAATCCTCAAAATGGCATTTTCGTAATATATACACTGTTCACATATATATTGACGGAGGAGAAAACGGAGCGTTATAAATCTTGAGATCTCCACCAAATAAACGGTCACGATTACGAGCGCTTAAAATTTTAGGCGACCATGAGCGCCTAAAAAATTTAAAATTTTCCCAATGGAACTGGGACTACAGACTTAGGCCCGGTTTGGGGTTGCTGCCCGGCGGGTAGAAGTAGCATGAATACCTTGGTTTGGGGCTACTTTTGCGGCTGGCCAGCAAAAATCAGCTGCCGCTGGGAAGTTGGAAAATACCTGCTTTTGCAGGACAGCTACCACTTCTCTCTTCCGAAAAAAATGGCTCGCGCTCCGCACGCTCCTCTCCTCGCCGACCGTTCACCTCCTGCAAACCCGACCAGCAGCCGGCGACTCCGAATGCTCCTCTCCTCGTCGGTCGTTCACCTCCGCCTCCCCCTTGCTCGTGACCAGCAGCCTGCGACCCCTCGCTCGCAACCCCTCGAGGCCGTTCACCTCCTCTCTTCCCCGTCCGCTCCTGCAAGTCGAAGGCAGCCTGTGACCCCTCACTCGCGACTAGCAGCCGGTGCCTCCAGCCCACCGTCCGCCCTCTGTTGGTCGCCTCAGCCTCTGTGCTCGTCGCCTCAGCCGCTGTGCTCAATTTCTTCCCCGTCCGCCCTCTGTGCTCATCCGCCTCCTGCGACCCCGAACCTTGACCAGCAGCTGGCGCCTCCGCACGCTCCTCTCCTCGTCGGTCGTTCACCTCCGCCTCCCCCTTGCTCGCGAGCAACAGCCTGTGACCCCTCGCTCGTGACCGCCGTTCACCTCCTCTCTTCCCCGTCCGCTCCTGCAAGTTGAAGGCAGCCTGCGACCCCTCGCTCGCGACTAGCAGCCGGCGCCTCCAGCCCGCCGTCCGCAGCTGATCATCGCCTCAGCCCTGGAACGGATACTTCCCCAACCAACATAGGGAGCGGAAAGCGTCAAAGGCATCAACCTGTTGGTTGAACCAAACACATGGATGCTTCTCCAGCCAGCAGAAGCTAAAATCATACTTCCCCCAACTAGCAGAAGCTAGAAGTAGAAGTAATCCCAAACTAGGCATTAGACAATAGAGGGCACGTGTCGGTGACTCAGGATTCGAAGGTTCCGGCACCCGTGGGTCGTGGGTCCTGGATAAATGCGGAAGGTTCCGGTGACAGGACTTTTTACGTTTGCGCATGCTAAGTGCAGAAGGGCGAGTCTCCAAGTGTTAGGCCCTGGATCAGTGGGCCTACGCTATCTGGGTTGGGTGGCAGCCCAAGCCCAAGCTACAACCAGAGCAAAGCCCGTCCGCGAGAGGAGATTAATTGGTCAACTATTACCGTTGACCCTAAATTGGGAAGGACGCGTGAGATTTCGGCGAGCCGTGCGAACGCGAGCTCGTCGCAAGGCTCGAACACGATCGACAATGGCGGGACCGAGCTCCACGGAGTACTCGACGGAGGAATAGGAGCGTCGACAAAGTTTGCGACGCGGCGGGCGGTTCGGGCAGAGAACACGGATTAAGTGGGAAGGAGGGAGACGGCGCGAAGATAGTAGCAGACGCTCGTCTCCCCCTATAAAGACGTCTGACGGGGACGATAGGGAGCTTCAGCGATGACCACCACAGAGAGCTAGGGGCAACTCCGGGAGAGATTCGGCGACTAGGGAGGCGCCGATGAGAAGTGCCCTGTAAGCAAGCAGAGAGATTTGTAACCGGCGCCTGGGGAGGCAACCGGTGAGGGAGGGATGGGGGTGCTCAGCGACCGGGGTTGGCGGCGACAGAGAGAAAGGTCTGTAACTTTTACGTGGTAGTAAAGGAAACTTTCCTTCCATTGTTCTCCTCTGTTCCGGCACTCTTCCTCTCGCGCACAGCAACAATTCTTGGCGACGAAAAGCTCGGCGGCAGCAAGCGGCTTACCGTCGGTGACGCGGACGTGGGCTCTCCCTGGTCTCTGACAAAGAGTACGGCGGCGAACGAAACGCAGGCGGCGTTCGTAAGCTGCCACGTGCGAAGAAGACGGACGAAGATAGAACGCGATTTCGTGTTCGAAACGAGGCATGGTTGACATGGTGGATGGAGTCAACATCGATGGCGAGTCAATGATTTCGGTGAGAAATTTAATTGAAAAAGCTGACACAAGCACGACATCAGCGATACTAAATTCCAGTGGTGATTTTGAATTTGGGAGCTGATGTCAGCGTGACGTCAGCAAGGGAAATTTAGAGCGGCGATGAATTTTGGGTCAAAGTAGCATTCACCAGAAGATATTTTGAAATTAGGGCTAGGGTTTTCCAGCTGTATTTTGATTTGGGGAGAAATTTTAATTGACGGTTAGGGTTTCTAAGTTGAGGGTAATTTTGCGCTCCGAAATCCTAGGATTTTATGTCCAATCTAATATTATGTTGGACTATTTTAGATCAATCTAATATTATGTTGGACTATTTTAGATCGGAGCATGACACCAAATGCATCTCGAAGGCAACAAGGCAGCAAAACATTGGGCGTGCATGTTATTTGATTGTGCGCACAAATATTATAATTGTTGGATCAAATACATGCATCAACAAAACGATATAGCTTACGAGAGCATTCACTGTGTGCGCTTGTGCGTGGCTTATTTTCATGTGATCCAATCCGGCGAATAAAATTTTTGTTTTACTTTTTCCCACGGAATGGGTGAGGATCTACCTATGATTCAACCCGATCCAAATGCAAATTGAGTACAAAATTCGCGAATTAATGAACCCGTTACTGTTTAATCCGTTGGACTAGACGATAAAATTAGTAAAATCCGTCGCCAGACGCCAACCAAACCAATTAACCAAGAGCGAGAAACGAAGCTCAACAGCAGCATTCGCGATGGCTAGCCGTTCCGTCCTCCGCTTTCTCTCTCTCCTGCCTGCCTTGCTTACGCAACCCGCAAAGCCTAGCCCTACAAAAGTAACGCATTGCCCTCCCCGTCTCTCCCTTCTCCGCTCACTCCCTCGATCTCAATCTCGATTTCGAATTGGAGAAACCCTTCGCCTTGAACGCCCAGCAGACACCCCCCATGGCCGAGCGCTACATCAAACCGCCTCCTTTTGAGCCATCCTCCCCCCGTTTCTTCCTCTCCGCCGCCGCCGCGGCCAGCCCCGGCTCCCACCGCCGAATCGCCATCGCCGTCGACCTCAGCGACGAGAGCGCCTACGCCGTCAAGTGGGCCGTCCAGAATTACCTCCGTCCCGGCGACGCCGTCATCCTCCTCCACGTCCGCCCCACCAGCGTTCTCTACGGAGCCGACTGGGGCGCCATCGACCTCTCCGTGTCCGCCTCCGAGGACAACGACCCCTCGGAGGTGTCGAACGATAAGCTGGAAGAAGACTTCGACGCCTTCACGATCACCAAGGCGCAGGACCTGGCCCAGCCACTCGTCGAGGCGCGGATCCCCTTCAAGATCCACATCGTCAAGGACCACGACATGAAGGAGCGGCTTTGTCTCGAGGTCGAAAGGCTTAGCCTCAGCGCGGTCATCATGGGCAGCCGGGGCTTCGGGGCATCCAGGAGAAGTAGCAAGAGCCGACTTGGGAGCGTTAGCGATTATTGCGTGCATCACTGTGTTTGTCCTGTTGTTGTTGTCCGCTACCCTGATGATACGGCCGGCGTCGGATCAGGAGATGGGAAGTCGTCTGTCCCTCTGGGCAATGTCACTGCGCTTCCAACGGGAAAGGAGGCGGAGCACCACCCTGTTCGTGAAGAGGAGCAAGAGTATCATGATGCCATTGGTGAGCGTAAGGGTGAGAACTTTTCCCTCATTCCTGTGATTTCTGTCAAATTGGTTATTTGCACATTTCTTAGTTTCCCTCGTTCATACAATTGCTTTTTAGTTTAGGAAGGTAAATCAAACCAAGAGATTGAAAATTCTGGTTCTTAATTACGATGTTGTATGATCACGGGGAGATGACATTTTCCCGCATTTGTTGCATCAGTGTTATAATATGAAAAATCATTGGTAATTGGCATCAATTGATGGATTCTAAATTTTTGTTTGAAAATTTTATTATTTGTAGCCTTATTAGTTCTGATGTGGTGTCAGCTCGAACTTTTTGAGGTCTCACGCCAGGAATCAAAACAGCACTTCCGTGTCCTTGGACTTGCAGTAAATTCCTAAGTAGTTGTGTGAGTTTGCAGGGTAAATAGCCAAATTCTCAATTTTGAAAATAATAGCCTGAAAGAGTGATGTGTTTACTAAGTCGGAGTCTTACTGTGAGTGTTGTTTCTTGTCGAATTGAGCAACTTGCTCATTACATGAATGTTCTATTCTATCTAGATTTTACCCTTTTTTTTTTCACTTGTGACTATGATATAACGGTGTTATTTTAGTTTTAAAAATAACTATATTTGTCATGCAATGCATGACTTTGTACTCTCTCTTCTCCTTTAGTCTATCAAGGACCATCGTAATGGAAGGGTACTAGTTGATAGGATTTTATGTTTTTGAACTCCTTATCCTTTCATATCCTGTTAAACCTGAGAGTGAACCATTTTATTCATGAGAGTATTAGTAATAAAGCAAAATTCTATATGGTAACTTAGCTGTAAATCACAATTTGAAGATTGGATTCTGTTGGAGAAATCATATCTTTTGCAACTTGGCTCAGTGAAACATATTTTTAGGAGTCACTAAATTGTTTGATGTATTGAATGCCTCTTACATCTCAAGAAGATAGTTATTTGGTGTACTGTTAACCTATAAATACCTGATCAGATTCCTTCTTTGTGTTGTACTAATTCAATTTCATGTTGTATATCTTTTGGTTTGGACAGAATGCTTGTTGATGATTCACAATGAAATGTTTGTTTGTTTTTATTATTTTAAGATTGAGCAACTTTGGAGCTTTGCATTGTTGACCTTACTTTATAAGTATAACTTATCTAACTTTATGTTTAGCATGTGTGACGGTGGATTTAGGAATCATTAGTCATTACATTACTATTGTCTGATGAGATGTATTTGCTCTAGATTGATAAAGTGGTGAAATTGACACGTGTAACTAAACTCCTGATTAGAAAATTGAATTGAGAATATTCCTACATTTGTATAGGTCAAAAATGGCCAATTAACTGCTGTTTCTCTAATGTATGTTTGAGCTTTTGACAAGTTTGTTCTGGTGCTAGCATATTCCAATTGCTTGATTAGAATTTTTTGTGTATATTCTAGTAGTATAATGTTTTCTAACAATATATACCTCCTTTGTACTAGCTAGATTTGTTGTTTTTTCTTGGTCTTTTCAATTTTATAGACAGACTATTTTGTTGATGCATGGTAAGCATGGCATTTATATCTTATTTAATAGTGAAGATTATGAAACTCATAAGTGTAGCATTGTAATCACTTTGTTTAAGTAATAGACCTCTGTTTTCTTGGCAAAGTAGTAAAAAGTTTTTTAGCAACTAGGCTTTGCTTTTAAGTATCAACATTTAATTATTTCTGCAATTGCAATATCCTATTTATGGAAATAAAGGCTGCCTTTTGTGTTAGATAAAGTGAAGCTAAAAGAGCAACAAGTACTTATCTCACTAATCTTATTGTATTGAATTCAATAGACTTGATTCAATCATATATTGGAGTTTTAGTTTGCTTCGCAATTTTTGATGGACATAGCCAAAATTTGTTGGCTTTGGACGCATCAAATCAATTAGAGGACATGTTGAAGTAATTTTGATTCTTTTTCTCCGCAAATAAACATAGTATTTAGGGTTAATAGAGTGTCTAACTAAATTCTGAGTTCTCGAGACTCTGAATTTGTTATCAGGTTCAGTTGGTTCTATGATTATTTGCCAATCTTCTTGGTGAATGGTCATTTTGGTACACAATGCGTATGCTTCTTATTGAAATAATGCGTATGCTTCTTATTGAAATATTGCTTGTAGAGGCCAATTTTAGATTCTTCCATAGAACAGCATGCTAATTTGAACACTGGTTTCACTTTTGTCAGAATAACAGCCGACTTGGGCGAGGCAAGCGCTGACCTGAGCTTCATCTGCAGGACACTTTATTGTAATATCCGTGTACTGTTGTTCTCACTGATCAGTTTACTTCACAATACTGGGCACTGGACAGTTGAGGTGCGCGTCGTTTGTATTTACCACATACTGTCATGTTTATGTTTCTGGGGCGTGTTCTTTTACAAATAGCTATGCTGGTTTAGGATAGTTGCGTATGGTGCACAATTGCAGTTCCATGCATGAGTTCATCTTATGCTGCTACTATAGTCTGTATACTTACTATATACACGAGAATAGCTGTCAAATGTCACGAATTAGTACCATACATAACACGAGACCCCAAAAGTAGGACCAGAAGACCTGAACAACCTCAAGGCTCAAGATGAAGAGCTTCTCTCACCAGCTTCTCCGACCCTTCCATGAGCTCGGGGCTCAACCTGACCATGAGCACGCAGAATTCCATCTGGTCCAACAGCCCATCCCCGTTCAGGTCTCCCTCCCTCACCATGCCCATCACCTCCTCATCGCGGAGCCCCAGCGCCGCCACCTTCGAGCTCTGCTTCAAGCTCTCGAACGTGATGACGCCTTTCGCTGGATCCATGAGCAGCTGGAACCCCTTGCACAGCTCCTGCATCAGCCCCTCTGCTCCCAGCCGCTCTGCCATCCTCGGAAGGAAGTCTTGAAAAGTGTACCAATCCTTTGCCGCCATATGGATTCAATTTGCTTAAACTTAGCCAAGGTTATACACATGGACGACGCTACATATGTATATATAGATGAAGGCCTACATTTTAGACGCAGGAAGTTGCAGTGCATGGGCGCCGGCTTTCATGCAGAAGGTGTGCCGGCGAAGCTTTTGGAAGTCGGTTGTAATTGCACGGTTAGCTTTTACTCGAGGTGGCAGCAGCTTCACGAGAAGGGAAAGAGGCTAGTTTATGTGGCTTGCATGTTGTTTTCCAGGAACCTGCATGGGGCTTTCACTTCAGCTTTTGACGAGGAGAGAGCTGTTTATTTATTTATAATTGCGTGTTCCGTGGTAATATACCCCCTCGTGAGAATCGAACTGAGGGTGACTTTTAAAGAGGATATTGGATATATAGTAAAAAGATTCCCGTGCCCATGCCCGAGCCTAGCTTGATTTAGAAATTATATATGTAGCGTTGGAGCTTAGGCTTGCTAAGGTACAATGCGTTGGATTGCTAAGAATCAAGAAGCTTCGTGGCAGATTAATCTTGAAGGCTGCAAAAAAAGGTATTTTTTTTCTCTAAAATTTCTTAAATGGTTACATATTATAGCAGTTTTTTTTTTATTATTTTTGTGCGTATAGCAGCCCTATATAGTTATAATCCTATAATTCTTATTGTTGATAATAAGATTTTAAGATTGAATCCTTTCTTCATTAATTACTTGTCATATAAAGTAAGTTAGGGAGAGGAATATAATGGCACATATAGATTAAGACATAAGCATCTGTACGTTGAGAAAGTAAACCATGACTTTGCTTCCGAGTATATATAATCCAAACTACAGAGGAACATTCTATCTCTATGCTTAGATTCCATTCCTCAACTTAATTTAAACATCAAAAGCTTTATTTGCTCATGCCACATGTTTTGTGGAAGTATTCCACGAGTCGTCTCAATGATTGTGAAGGGGGATGGAGTGGTACATAGCCACATGTTGATCCAACAATAGTAAGCACACTGATATTACTGCTACTCATGCTCAGTCTCCGCTGCATGATTTAGTTCTTCTGGTTTTGAATGTTGGACATGCCTTTAGATAATTAGATGATGACGATGGTGATTGATGTGCGACACACTTGTACCAGTGCCGTCAATTATTATCCAGAAAACAAACATGTCGGAATTTGACTCATTCTATGCAACATGAACATGCTTATTGCTGATTAGTTAATTATCTAACCACATCGGCTTAATCTGACCTATGCTTAGAGAGCTGTTCAACTGTCATGACTCATCACACTTACTTCTTTAAAAGCAATTAAGGAGGAGACAATTAGATATTTATTTTGTTATAGCTAAAAAAATTAGACTTCTCAATCGCAGCTTTACTTGAAAATTTTTTTATACTAACATATTTTTCTTGTTCAATCTTTAACTATCATTTTTCTTTTATATATATATATATATATATATATATATATATATATATATATATATATATATCAAGCTCTATTTATTTATATCATGATGTAGTAGTACTTTATAATTATAATTAATATGCACATTTTCTTTTATATATATATATATATATATATATATATATATATCAAGCTCTATTTATTTATATCATGATGTAGTAGTACTTTATAATTATAATTAATATGCACATTTTCTTAGATTATCATATATTAAATGTATTGTGTATGTTGTATCAAGCTCTATTTATTTACAAACCTATCATATTCAAATTAAATATTTTTAATACGTGGTTACGTTCAATTTGAATTACCACTGTACCTCGTTGTAAATATGATATTAGGAGTATCAGTATCTAAACAGCTACATTTTGGGGGAAAAAATCCACTAGACAATGTACAAATGAGGCCTGCACTACATCATTTTAAGAATTTCTAAAGTAATTTAATGTTTAGTTACTTGTTTTAGAATTATTTAACAAATCTTTATATAAAAAGGTATGATGAAACATCATTGCTGCTTTTCAAAAAAAAAAAACATTATTGCTTTTACCATATATTCCAACGAAAAAAAATATTAGTAATAATAAAATTAAGAATGAAGTTATGAAATGTACGCAAACCAAATAAAATGTATATTTGTGCAATATTGCTATTATTTTAATCTACACTATAATCATATTAAAATGTCAAATAAATATTTTTTATTATCACTATTGACTTACGGTTAGCGACGGATTGATAAATGTTGTTTATATGAATGAAGCAATAATATGGTAAATCATTTTCTTTTTTAAAAATAAAATATTATGAATATTATGGCTTTATTTGACATTTAAGCCCCCTAAGTTAATATAATTTATCTTGATCTGATGGGCGTAATGTGGTCCATTTGTTTCTCTCTTAAGAGTTTTTTTCATCTGACCGATGCCAAACATCCGAACTCGAAACGCCTTCGCTTGGACTCTCGCTTCTATTAATTGACCCCTTCCACACTCAAAAAACTCGCTCTCTTTTACCTCATCACCTCCCAAACTCGGAGGGAGAGAGAGAGAGAGAGAGAGAGAGAGAGCGAGAGATGGAGGAGCTGCCCGAGGACTTCCGGTGCCCAATCTCGCTAGAGGTGATGACCGACCCGGTGATCTTATCCTCCGGCCACACCTTCGATCGCGCCTCCATCCAGCGCTGGCTGGATTCCGGTAACAGCACCTGCCCCATCACCAACCTCCCGCTCCCCCCCGCCCCCTTCCTCATCCCCAACCATGCCCTTCGAAGCCTCATCTCCAGCTTCCTCGCCCAAAACCCCAACGCCTCCGCCGCCGCTGCCGACGCCGAAGGCCACCACCTTCTCTCCCGCTTCTCCTTCCCCTCCGATGCCCCCTCCCTCGCTGCCGTCCTCCGGCTCGCCCAGCGCGGGGGCGCCTCTGCCCGTCGCCTCGTTGCCGACTCCGGTGCCGCTTCGGTCCTCCTCCGTCACGCCGCCTCTGGCGAGCGCCCCGACCTCCAGGACATGGCCCTCCGTGCCCTTCTCCATCTCTCCCTCGATGGCGACGACGCCCGCGTCGGCCTTGTCGCCGAGGGAGCCCTCGACCCCGTCGTCGCAGCCCTCCGCGGTGACAGCCCCGGCTCTTCCGCTGCCGCACTCGCCGCCATCCTTCTCACTAGTCTCGCTGTCGTCGAGGTCAACAAGGCCACTATCGGCGCCCACCCCGCTGCCATCCCCTGCCTTGCTGCTCTCCTCCGGAACGGCGGCTGTCGGGAGCGGCGGGAAGCTACCACGGCCCTCTACGAGTTGTGCAAGTTCGCGGAGAACAGGAGGAGAGCCGTACGAGCCGGCGCTGTGCCACCGCTTATCCAACTCGCTTGCGAGGGCTCGGAGAGAGCGGTCCGAGTTCTGGGTCTCCTAGCCAGGTGTCGCGAAGGAAAGGACGAGATGAGGAAAGTGATCGGTTTCGTGAGGGCAATGGCGGAGGTCACCAGAGCTGGGAGCCCTAGGGCTGTTGAGCACGCCCTCTTGGTCTTGAATTTGGTATGTTCAGACAGTAAAGGCATGGCCTTGGAGGCCATCGCAGAAGGAGTTTTGGAACTTTGTTCAGTTTTGTCCTGCGACCTGAATCAGAAGATGAATAACAACGCAACGGAGTTGCTTGTTACACTCGAGAAGGGGCGATATGGTGGCTACTCATGAACAGGATTGCTTCTCATTCATCACTGTTTTGCTCGTTGAATGTGTCATACCAGCAAACATAGGTTAGTGTAGTTGTGCCCTTAATGGGTTCTTTACTTCGAAGCCATGCTTGCTGTGAAAAGATCATCTCTCTTTCAAAACCTTTCTTTGCTCCTGCTAGAATTCCTTCTTGTAGTCTGAGAGTAGCTTTGGGAGTATTTGCCCTGTTTATATTAAAAAGTTTGTAACTTGTTAGCTGAATCATTTACGTTACAACGAAAATCCAGTCAGATAGTGATTATGCCCTCTATATAGCTTTATTCTGATGCTTTTAACAAAGAATACTTACATGTATAGTGCAAGGTAGTGATCGAGCTCTTATCCTTTCTGAGTGATCACTCTATTGCACATTGTACCAAAGTCTTTGGAGCAAGTAGATTCTGTAGCCTTGTACTAGTACTTGTCTCAGTACTACTGAATACTAGGTTCATTGACTTTCTTTGATCATAGTGTCAAACTATCTTCTTTTCATTTATCATTGAGATATCTGTAGATGAATGTTCTAGATGCTAGAGTGTGATAGCGGTTGAGAACTAGATGTAATGGGTGCCAAGATATATGCAGTTTTTAGATTGCTCAAATTTTAACACCTGCTAACACCTGCTGGTCTTAAGTATAAATAATTTTGTGCTTTAAATGCTGGGTTGTATGTGTTAGCTGATATTTTAGTAACTGGAGACTCTTCTTCAGTCTGGAAGTTTTGACTGTGCAAGCTTGATTACTACTTAAATTCCTTTACATATTTGATAAGATTCCTTATTTCAGCAATGTTGATTGTTCAGTGTCAAACTGGCACTGTTACATCTGCTCAAGGATATTTTTGATTTGACAATGAACTTTATCCAAATCATCAAGTGCAAAATAATCTCTTCCTTCTGGATGTGAAATACAAACATGGATTAAAATCACTCTTATTTTTGGCTGTTGATTGATAATAATGACTAGTTCATAGTTTGCGGAAAAATAATATTGGACGAACTATATTTCTGTTCAAGGTTGTATATGTCAATTACGTATTCTTTAAGATAGATTCTTATATCAATTATACATTCTTCAAAGATTGAAACGTCAATTAGCAGGAATCTCAACTGGTCAACGAGTTATGATCAGGTGCCTACAATACTTACTTGCGTGGTTGAGTTCATGCAGCAACGAAAAAAAGACCTGAGCCATGGGTAATATAAAATATGTGGGTTCTCAGAACTTCTTTACTTAGTATTGTATTCTTATATGGGTGCTCAGGGGTTTAATATCCATCAAGGATATTTTGGTTTGGGTTGGGCAGACTGTTATAACTTTAAATCAGGTTTTGATTGGATTTGGGTAGTTTGGTAGCTAGACGTGTTCAAGTTTTGTTTTGGTAAATGCAAAAGAAAAAAGGCTATTGACAATGCAAGGCATAGTAGGGTCCTTTTCTGCTGCTTTGCAAGTGTGTTAGGGAGGCTGTTTCAGTGAGAGGTGCCCATGATTCAGCGGCTATCAAAGACGTCAACTACAAAACAGAAATTAAACCAATAATTCATCTAGTAAGATATTATTGAAGTACTACTCTTCAAAGCTTTAAACAGTGAAGGGACCCCAGGGGAGACAGAAATAGGGAATGGACCACTTGACACTGTAGATTGAATTATTATGTTCTCAAGCTGGAAATAGATGAATGATAAAATTGGAAAGAGTATTCTCCAGCAAGGTTTCTGGACTGATGGAAATTGATGAATGGTATGAAAAGAGTATTATTCAGCAAGGGTACCGGGCTGATGGTAATTCTCTTGTATATAGTTTGAGTCCTTCAGGCTAGTAGTTGCTGCAGCATTTTATTACATCACTGCTATAAGTAGAGCCGGCTAGAAATGCAACCTGCTTGTTGGAGTCTAAATATGGTAGAAATTCAAATCTTGCTTTCTTTTGTTCATTTCCAAGAGGCAGTTTTGAATTTTTCAGCTGTTGATGTTTAGGATCTTATCTTAGCCACCTAATGGGTTGTTATTTTGAAAAGGCTGACATTTTCAGTCCGCCTTTTAGGCACTTTGTGTATTCCTATTTTTCACTTCATCCTTACTAGTTCTATTATTTATACAACATGGTAACAGTATCGTTCTGAAGTTGAAATACTTACGTATCAGGATTTCACAATAGAATGAGTATTGAAGATTTATCCACATGGATGGATGATTTTGCTTCCAACTAATTTCTGCATAAACTGGTTCGATTTGATTACTTTCTGAAACAATTTGGTAATGTTTTTCAGTAACGACATCTGAGTGCTGGAACGATGAATGTTTAGTGGTCCAAAATGCCAAGCACTTTTCTTCTTTTTGGTGTTTTGATCTGATTACAAAATGCAAAACCTGTGTTGATTGTTGATAAGTATTATGATCTGATGTCAGCGTTAGAAAAGGGGGGGAAAACCTTCATTAAACTAAACATTAGTGAACTAGCAAGCCTTCCGGGTTTTCAGATTTAGTTCAGCATTCGTTATTACTCACCACGATGAAGGATGCATCAATTATAGAAGCCTTGTGGAAGTGCTCAGCAATATGACATGACTCCTGAAGGGGCCTCTTCTCAGAAATATGTGATGGTCCCCTAGAGTAAGACTTGCTAGTTTATATGTTAAGAAATAAATGGCTGGTTGGCAAGTTTTGCAGTCTGGTGTACCAAGAGACTTATTGTTATTGTGCATCAATTGGAACTCTGCTATCATATTCGCTGCACTCAGCATACCTAGTCCAAAGTTAATGTCTACCTCTGAAATATTGAATTTAAATTATAGTTTGACTAAGTTTAAGAAATCGATCAAGGCAGTAAACTTAGTATGCATCAGTTTGTAGAATATTTATAAATAATATTAAGTATTGTATCTCAATAATACCAATTTGAGTGGTATCGTATGTTGGGACGTATTTAACTATAGCTCATGCTGATATTTTAAACTATGATTTGGTTGCTTTCAATATCAAAACATTATTGCAACAATTTAGTGAAACCAGATAGTTTCCGGATAAAATGCTTATGTAATGGCCGAAAGATGAGTTGTGGTCAGTCTCCAAAATCACACTTAAACAAGTTTACTACGTGTCTTGTGTTGCAGTTTGCATATTAATAGAAATTTTTATGAGGATTTCTTATGCATGGTTTCCATCTGATGCACATGCTGCCGCCAGATTGAATCAGTCTCATGCATGATGCTGACTAATGTATACTGATTTGACAGCTGCAGAAATTCCCTGTCTATAGAATTTTCTGCAGAGGCCTCACAGAGGATTTTTATCTGTTATTTCTCTGAAACAAACACATTTGTGTAAAGCTTGGTGCACTTTTTGAGCATACAAGGTGTCAAAACTCCACTTAATTTATTTATGCAGGAATCAGATACACTAGGCTTCATCTGATATCTCTATTTCAAAGAAGGTGCAAAAGAGGTGATGCATGTAAGGGCATCACTACAGCTCCACACCACAGCTACTGCTAGCTAGATAATCATTCTTTTGGGTAACATTAAGTTGATGAGAGTTTGTTTGATAAAAAAACGTTTGCAAATTGCAGTATAATGTGCTACTTTTAACACTCAACAGATATGAGCTGGGAAGAGGAATACCCTAATATGCTGCTACATGATCTTTCAAACATGTCAATTGGATGCTAGTGGACAACGGAGTGAGAAGAAAAATTAAACCCAAGGCTCCTGGTAAAAGCACTAAAAGAGGGCAGATAAGTTGAAGATAATATTGATGACCTAGAAAAGATTTTAGTCTCCCACAGGTTGTGCAGTTGTATGCATCATCCAGTAGACTCAATATGGGGACAACAAAGGAATCTAATGGAATTAGTGCTTGTTGCTGCACTACAACCATTGCCATCTGGAAATTCGTTGGTATTGGACAGAGCAACTTGGACTGGATTGATGGATTATAATGTGCCACTCTGCTGATTGACGTTCTTGTTGGAGTATTGTTTTCCTTGGGCGTGGAATAAACCAGTGAGCTTTTCCTACTGCGTCCTTTGCTTATATTATACTGAAGCGAAAGCTCTGGCAGAACTACTCTTGAGCAACTCTTGAAGATGTTGACTTTACAAGGACCTAAAGGATGAGTTCTTAATGGATGTCAACATCAGAGCTGCTTCCAGAAGATAATCAAGAAAAATATGGCTATGATTGTCGTCCTACTGTTTGCATTAGGAAAAAGAAGCTAGGTTGCAATAAACAACGGGACATCCTTGAAGCTGAAGTCAACTCCTATCTTTCTCTTTAAATACATCTCAGTCTTCTATTCTACAAAGAGCGTACTGAATGCTTGCCTGCAACCTGACTGGGTAACATCATAACTAGCATGGACATCCTCTTCAAAATACATAAAGAATGCTTGCCAATTCGCAATTGAGATCAAGAGGATGAATGGACTCAAGAGTGTTGCTTAAGTAATGCAACTTGTGGCAATAATTACATTTTTTTCATCATATTTTACCCTACTTTGCAAGTCACTAATGGCTACATTTTGAATGATCATGGGTACAATTGGAAGCCATCATGCCTCTAAGAAATCAATGCCGCATGAATTAGGTACCACAGTAGCTTTGATGGTAAGTTGCACGCTGTGAGAGCTGCATTGATGATAGGAGCAATAGATTACATTATATATATATATATATATATATATATATATATAACTTTTTCATGAAAAATACCATGTAATAATTCACCATTGCTAAAAGTCTTGGTTGAGTCATGTTAATTGCGTTTTGTCATCTGTAAAGTATAAATTTACTGTGCCCACTTTATTTATATTGAAGAAGGTTATCCTTGAGCCGTCGTGCTCGCATTGCTTCAAAGACTTTTCTTCTAGAAATGCTTTTGCTTTTTGTCGTTATTATTATTATTATTATTTTGTTACTTGCCTTATATGTAAATCTTTTTTCACCTAATTAGCTGAATTAATTCAGTTAGTTTTGTCTCTTAGCTATTTGGACTCGTTATTATGTGTCTCGGACACTTGACTTGACTGTAGCCGGTGATCTTGTGAAGATTTGTCCTTTTATCAATATTTTAGCTGAAACTACAGTTAGTAGTTGGTAATGAAAATGAGGCTCAGAACGATTATGTTTGAGTTTAAAGTCTACCTAGAATCTAGATGATGATCTACCTATCGATTTAGCATTATTTGTTCATATAGAGTTGTTCGCACGAGGAGGATGTTTGAAATTTTAAATTTTCATATTAAAGAATAGGGCTTCTATAATTTTGTAGGGATTTGTAAAAAATAAAATGTTATTTATATTTAGTAATTATTTGTGAGACCTTTACAACATATTCGATTAATTTAGATGCGCATAAGTTAAATATGCGACTCAATCGATACGACTAATCAACATAGAGATGGGTGTCGAGTTTCAAATTATTTTGGGTGATTCAAACCAAGTGTAGTGAATGAAGTATTTGGCTGATATATCAAAAGTTTGACTCCCTCGTTGACTTAGCGTTTTTACTCTTGTTAGAATTTTATATATATATATACACAGATGATTTCTTTTTTGAAAAGATATGAATTGCCCTAGCAATAAATAAAATTAAAAAAATGGGTATTTGCATAATTACTGAATTTATTTTTGCATAACATATAGTATTGTTTGGATCAAAATAGGTAGAAAGATAATGAATTTTTTTCCCTAGTCTCCTAGTCTCCTTAAAAATATATTGTAAGGAAGACAATCTCTTTAAAAAAATTTCTTAATTAAGGCATGAATACTTTTTTCCCAGTGCCAGTGGAGCTTCTTCGACACTCCAATTGTTGGGACTACAAATAGCGAGGTCTCCTCTTTCCTTTCTCCCCCGAACCGAAACAAAGATCGCTCTTTTATCTCATTTGGCAATCCGAGGCGTCGAGCTCCAACTCGATCCTTCCAACAATGGCGACGAAGATTTACATAGTGTGAGTACCACTCTCATCGCCTGCCCTAACAAGTAACAATCCGCGTTTATCGAATAGAACGTCTCAGCGGGAGTCCTGTCTCTCTTAGGTTCTTGTAGTGTTATTGATGCTCGTTGAGCAATGGCCACGAAAATCTCTGCTTGGTTTTTCAATTCGTGTTCCTTCTTTGTGTCCGATCGTTCCAGGTGCAGGTTTTCGATGTGTGGTTGCAGATATTAAGGAGGGTTTTGTTGTCGTTGTATCTGTCTGGTTCTCGGATGTTAGAACTGAATTGCTCGACTTTCGGGTATCTTTTCTGGGTTGATAATTAGCTCTCCTTGGAGAATATGGAAAGTGAGCTTGGCTGCTTGTAGGTTGGCATTTTCTGAGATTTCTGGTAGGATAATTTATCAACAAAGGTTTAGATATTTTTTATATGCTAAAATGCAGGGCAAATAAAATAATCGAGGTTGGCATTTTCTGAGATTTCTGGTAGGATAATTTATCAACAAAGGTTTAGATATTTTTTATATGCTAAAATGCAGGGCAAATAAAATAATCGCTATTCATGGTTTAGCATAAATTTTCAACATAGGTTTCTGCAGAGTGTGTGTGCCTTGATTTATCTTTTGTTCCTTCTGTTGGTACCTATGTAGGAAGAACAACTATTGGAGTTAATTTTGGTGATGTTTGTGAAGGTACTACTCCATGTATGGACATGTAGAAAAGCTAGCTGAAGAGATCGAAAAAGGCGCTTCATCTATCGAAGGGGTGGAAGCTAAACTTTGGCAGGTGAATTTTCAGTACTTATCCCAAAACTTTGTATTCTAATGTGGGAAGAAACTCCCCAATACCAAACCTAATCTCGAAATTTGGTGTATTCTCTTCTCGTGTTTGGTTCTGCAAATTTCAAATTCTTGGCGTTTGATTTTTGTACGGGTTTCAGGTTTTAGGGTGAAAACCAAACAAACTCAAACCTAACTCACTGGAAAAACCCAAAAGCATAACATTTTTTTTAAAAAAAATAAAAAACCTAAACCCTAACTACTAAAATTTAGAGAGCCCAAAAACTTAGAGAAAAAGAAGAAAAAAAACTGAACCTGTCTTGAAAACAATGGGGACAAGGTTTTTGAAATTATGGTTGAGGTAGAGATTTTATACAATGCGGTCACGAAAATACCCGAAAACTAGACTCATGCTCATGCTATCACATTTAGTTGTGTGTAAGCTTTTTGTATCAACACAATTAATCATGTTATTTTAGATTACTGCAGGTTATGACAGTTTAAATATATTAGTTTTGTTTTTTTCAAAATTGTATGAGGTGGTTGGACCTCATGCGAGTCAAATAGGAGTGATAGAATTGCATTGCCTAAATGCTTGAGAAAGAAGGATATAGAAAGCAAAAGGGTTGACGGAATAGAGAAGTGTACAAGATGGGGTCAACTTCTTGGAGACGCCATCTTCCTGGAACATATGCATTGGCAGGTTCACACAACCATCAATTCGGGCATGTCAATATGCTAATACAATATCTGCTGCTTGTCTAGTTGAATTATCTTACGCTCTCCTACTAGAATGTTTCCCTTGTGTTTGGTCAGTAAATGACATCTACTAAGCATCTATTGTATGCTGTTTGGAGCTCTCTTTTTATGTTTAGGTTTTGAATAGTAACCCAAACGGTATATAATAATATGGATTAAAGCTTTTTTAAAAAAAGTTAATTTGTTTCATTAATCAGATCGTGTCAAATATTGCCAAATCTTACTTGTTTGTTCAGATGTTGCAGCCCGAGCAAGTTACTAAAGCAAATTGGTTGTCAGCAAATTCTGTAGGTGTTTATGGAAGATTAAGCCTCAAATCCTAGTATCCACCAAGATGCGTCTCATCTTTGATTTATACTTTGTTCCTGAGACATAAAAATCATGTCTTTCTCTCTGGCTCAATTATATTATGGGTGAATTTTTGTACTTATTTTGGATGCTACTTAACAGTGTTTGCATTTAATAATCTCTGTTGTTGGGAACATGGTTGGATTTTTAGTACGCTTATGCAAAAAGAATTTTTAGCTGCTTATTTGAATAGGTACCTGAGACTTTGCCAGATGAGGTGCTTGTGAAGATGGGCGCTCCTCCGAAGAGCAATGTGCCCATCATTACACCAAAGGAGCTTGTTGAGGCAGATGGATTTCTGTTTGGTTTCCCCACAAGGTTCGGTATGATGGCGGCACAGTTCAAAGCATTTTTTGATGCAACTGGAGGATTATGGACATCACAGCAACTAGCCGGCAAGCCTGCAGGAATTTTCTACAGCACTGGAAGCCAAGGTGGTGGTCAGGAGACTACTCCGTAAGTTCTTTTTCTTTCTTGTTTTGCTTCAGATTGCTTAATGAAAGCTTATTGCACAGGTAGAACGTCTCTTCAACTCTGTTCATCTTTAGATATCACAGTTAATCTTCATCACAAAGTTGAGAGTTTCTGAATATAAAACAGCATTTAGGGAAAATCCTCGGTAACTTATTCACTCATATTAATCTGAGCATGCGAAGAATTCTATATACAAAGAAAATTAGTTCTGCCACATCTCCGTAGTTGTGAATCTTTGGCACCTTATTGAAATATTATTCCTTCTTATTGTTAATTGTCGGTAACAATAGTTGCTTTGGAGAAATCTGTTTTCTCTAGCCAATCTCTAATGAGAATTTGGACTTAAGACCTGATTGCTTTCTTCCTGTTGATTGTGAATGAATTGCATAGGGTTCGTTCAACTGTTCAAGTAGAAAGTGTACTTACTATTAACTATGATTCATAATGGAAATTTATTTGATTCTACATGGTAGAGCATTCAATATGTTCTATAAAGCAAATCTGTCCCATCATTTCCAGACAATGGCTTATGGTTCATCACCTGGAACTGGACCACATTTTGTTGGTTATCTCCTTGCTTTTGCTGCAGGTTGACAGTTAAGTATAATTTGGCTTCCATCTCTTTGCCTTTGGTGCAGCCTAACAGCCATAACTCAGCTGGTCCACCACGGAATGATCTTTGTGCCAATCGGCTACACCTTTGGAGCTAAAATGTTTGATATGGAAAGGGTTAAGGGTGGCAGTCCGTATGGTGCAGGCACATATGCTGGGGATGGCTCACGCCTGCCTTCTGTGGAGGAGCTGGAGCAGGCTTTCCACCAAGGGCAGTACTTTGCTGGCATTGCAAAGAAGTTCAAGGGATCCTCTTGATGTCCTTTTTATTGTGCTATAGGAAAACTATCATTGGATTGTCGGATAAATGCTGCATGCAGTTCGTTGATTGTTAAATGTGAGTGAGCTTTCTGAGATTCCATATATGTTTGTTTTGCCACAAATTGTCAATATCGCGTTATTGTTCACCAGTAAATATTTGATTCTACCGGGATTTACTTGTAAGTGAGGGGAGAAGGACTCCACTCGTTGTTGCCATGTTTCAAAATGGTCTTCGCTTTTTTTCTGGATGTCTTTCTTTTTTTTTTCTTTCGTTGCCACGTTGAGGTAAATCAGTGCACACCACTTGTTTGATATATTAATGAGAAGGGCAATATGCCCCTATTTCATTCAAGGTTGATGATTCTTGAACATTTCCCGTCTTATTTTCAGTGAGTCCTTCGGAACGTCTGTTTGATGGAATTGTTGGATTCCTATCATTCTTTAGTATATCAGACATTTTCTGCCACAGCTGGATTGACCCTACATAAAATAAAGAGCCTTGAAGCAATTTCATTCCTTTAAACTCAGTGCTCGACTTTGTGACTTCCACTGGCGCATCCAAAAAGGTAAAATTAATAAGCAGACCAAACAATTCATCCTTGTAAACAGAGAAAAGTCACTCAGTCGGTCTTATTAATTGCCCCCATAACCTCATTCTACAATTAATAATGATTTTGCAAGAAAGAAAAGAAAGTAAGTGGTGCATAAAATACATGGACACCAGACCACAGATGGAAGACGTGTCCCAAATTCAGTAGTCAGTAGCACTTATATTAGCTATTATCACCACTCATTTTCTTTTCCCCCCTTTCTCGTTCCCTATATATACTAATTAAACAACAAATGGGAGGAGTTAAGAGTCGCATTGACGCTCCTCTACCTGCCTGTTGCTTGGCAACATTATTAGGTAGGCCGAGGACATCTTAATTATTGTTTTCTTTGGCAAAGGCCTCTCATCTTTGCCTACCTAAAAGCACCCACAAAAGTTGGAGTCCATAAATCAGTAGGGATGTCGTTGGCAACTGCAAACGTGCTCGAGATTGGAACCAGACACAGCCCCCGACTTTTCAGATCCTGGTCTTGCCCTTCGCAATCCTTCAATTTATCCAATCCCTACATTTATTACCCCAAGCCGCCGTCAGTAGAGAAAAGAACTGAAAGTCGCAGCTGCTCACTTGAAAACTTAAACCTTACTTTGATTTGCTGCATCTGCTGGCCAGCCTTCAGATAGGGAGCACTTGAAGCCTGAATCATAAACGCATGTTTATTTTGACAAAGTTCAACACACTAGGCATGATTAGACAACATCCATCGGCTATTTGTTGAACAAATAAGAGACTTACACGGACTTGATCATGCAAAAACTTGATGTATTCGATGGCTTCATGGAGCACTGATGCAGTGTCAGTCTGTAATTAAGTTACAAGGAGTTCAATTAAGTCATAGAATAGCACACTGTTCAGTTTGCGAGCAGCCGAACATTAAGCTACACACCTTTCCAAATGGTGAAACCAGTTGCTGGAGTGCAGTGATTCTATCCCCTAACTTTTCTTTCCTTACCTGAACATGAAAAATATACTAATTACTCAAGTTATGTATCTACATATGATCGCCAACAAAGATCATTAAAGGATACAACATGTACAACTATCTTAAAACTAGGCAATTAAACTGAGAAATGGAGGAATTGTTATATTTTGAATTGGTTTGCACGATGGAAAAAAATTATCATGATGTATAAAGACTTAATATGCTTAGTGTCGCTAACTTTGGTCATGTAGTTTAATTTTCTTGTTAAGCGGTTCATAATAAGAAATAATACCTTAAAAGTTGGCAACGTTGTTGATGTCCCTAATCTAGGCCTCTTGGTTGCCGGCGCACTGACAATTTTCTTATCCAAGGGTGAGAAAGAACCACCTACTCCTGAGCTAGCCTGCAAATATGCATAAAGGCAAATTAAACAGCCTATTTCTTCTACAGTTGAGGTATGAGAGAGCTAATTAAGTGAACATAAATTGATGAATCAAGAAAGATGTCTGTTGGGATCGACCTTGGAAATCAGGTTATTACAATAACCAGGATTCTCATTTTGCAGCACCGGTTGGGAAGAGCGAGCTTCTGTTGCACTCGCATATGGAGGCAATCCCCTAACGAACGACGGCAGTGATTCATCCAAATCTCCACGGTAGTTGACTGAGTAATTAGAGTACTTGTGGTTCTTGATCGGTTCGAGACGCCCTTGCTGCAACTGCAGGGGCACCGGTGCAGAAAGTAGTGGCCCGCTGTTCATGGCGACGTCGGTGCTCAACCCGTGGATGTTGTCGTGCAAGAAGCTCGGCCGGCTCATGTTGTTCAAATGCCCCAAAGATGAGTCCTCCTGGAACAAGGCCTGAAAGGTGCTCTCGGCTCTTGCTCCAGCGCTGCCGCTGCCACTGCCGCTTCCCACCACCGCATGCACAATTAATCGACCGAGCAGCGCAGGGCACGGCAAAAGAAAAAAATAATTAGAAATGGGCGGGCAACTCACAAGAAATTGGTTTGAGCGCTCCACTCGACGGCGGGCGAAGAGAGGCCGAAGTCCAGCGCTTGCGGGGCCGTGTCGACGACCAGCACCGGCGGAGCCGAGGCGTGCGTTGGGTGCTGGATGTCCTGGAAGGTCACCGAGCTGCTCGACATCGACACCGACGACTCGTCGCACGAGCTGGACTTCGCGTCGAACACGTCGCAGGCGTGCGGCCAGTGGAAGCCGCCTCCGGCGGCGTGCGGCTGGGCGAGCCCCGGGGGGGCCGAGCACGAGGCCGAGGCAGACATGGAGATGGGGTCGACGTCGAAGCCGGCGCCGGGCCGCGCGGTGCTCCACCAGCTTTGATTCGCCATGGATTTCAGGGGACGCCGGTCGTCGCCTCGGTTATGTAGCGATGTGGTCGTTAGGGTTGCGAGGTTTGGTAGGCTATCGTGGGTAGGAATTGCCTACCACTTATATAAAGCTTTGGTGGTGTGCACTTGTGGAGTCTGCTGCACGAGCCAGCGCGAGAGTGGCGAGGAGGAAGTACACTCTTTCCGCCTTTAACAAAGACAACCCCAGATTTTTCTTATGTTAATATTAGGACCCCCCTACTTTCTTTTTATAGTCACAACTTACCCTTAAGCCCCTAACACAAAATATATTACTTCCCTATAAATTTTATTTTTAATTTAAAAGGAAGAATTTTTTTAAAAAATAAAAAAAAGATCTCAATGGTATATTTGATTAATAATGTATTTTACTTAAACTATATATGTGTATGTACTGTAGGCATAAGTCACGAATCACTGTGTATGGTGGTGTCATAGAATTTCAAGGTGGACTTTGATTATTGAGTTGACCTAAGCCATCCCGGACTAAAGTCAAAAGTCAAAGTTCGATTGTAATAGGCTCTTATTAGGTCAATAGTTGGGCGTGAAAGACAAGTTTATTTTACATCTATTACTAAGTTTTGTACGTGAATCATGTGCCTCCATTCATGGAAGAATCAAGCGGAAACGTAAGAGCCTAATTTTATACAACATAATAAGATCCGAAGTTAGGCAAAATTAGATTGAGTCTAAATATAATTTGCCAAATCTATGATGTTTACCAAAGTCTTCCAGTCATAAGGCATGTTAGTAAGATACTATCATGCACAACTCTGTTTGTTATGCAATTAATATTGAATATTCTTATTATGTTATGTGCAGTGGAACCATCAGAAAACGCAATACTTGCTTCCAAGTAAACAAAGCAATCTTCTCCAACAAACGTCACGCCTCAAATGTAACGTGACTCCTTTTCCAATTTCCATTCCCTCCATCGCTGGACCAGCTTAAGGACTCCACCACACACCAACTCTTTACGCTCACCCCCCCTCACCCCCTCCGTCCAGGGATACAGGCAGGCGGAGCCAGTGGTGAGCGACCAGGGACACAATTTTGCAATCACAGCGTGCTAATATCAAGTCTGCTTGACCAATCGGCTGCCGTGAAGGGGGGCGGGCCGACCACGCTGACGTCGCCGGTGGCGACCTCGCACAGGCGGGTCAACGCGGGGCCCGCAGGAGCGCACGCTTGCCGGCGAACCCGGGCCGCCTCTCCCCGCCACGAGTCAAAAGGCTGAAAGCGACGGCCTCCCTCCCACGATCCGCAACCGAATTCCCATCGGCGTCTTGTTGCGGGCGACGCGAGACGCACACCCTGCCGACAAAAAAACTTTGACCGCCCCGCGTCCGCACGCACTTGATTCCTTTCTTACTTCACCTCTCCCTCCCCCACAGCGCGGCTGGTCAACTCGTGGTGGGCGCGAGCGGGTGGCGTGGGCGCGCGCCGCCCGTTCGTTTCAGGTGAGACAGGAATCATGGCGGCGACAAGTCGCATGGTTTGACCGGCGAAGCAGGGGAGCTACGCCTGTACTCGTACTGGCAGCAGAAGAATTACAAAGCTGAAATCTGATCGGATTCATTCCGCATGCTTCATGGCCTGCTTTTAGGAAGGATTTGGCAGCAATCAACAAAGATATGGATTTAATTAACTAATGTTCTTTTGTAAGCTGGAAGATCATTAATGACGTCGCGCTGATGCACGGTTCATCTGTGTCATCTGACAAGGTTAAAAGAAGATACAAGAAAGAGGGAGACGCGGCAACAGTGCAGGATGAGAAGAAGATGGTAATAAATTATTATATACGCGGCCAGCACATGCACGGGGAGCTAGGGAACGGAGTCACGTGTGCCAAGGCGGAGTCTGACCGGGGACCATGCAGAGTGCGCGCACCGACGAGGTTCGTGTGCCACGTGCAGATAGGGTCAAATTAACAGGAGGCCGCACATGTTTGACATTGGATTTAGATACGTTCATAAGTCAACGCTATGGTGCGGAACAAATTATGACATAAAAAATATTCCTACTCCAACTAGGGAGGGGAATTAAAAAGATGACCGAGTCAGTCTGTTAGAAAAATCCTGAATCGAAGTCAACGTGGATGAGTTACCAAGTTATACTCGATAATGTTGGAGTCTTCATCATATTCCGTTGAAGAAAATGAAGCGTAAAAAGTATTCAAGGACAGCTGTGGCACGTCAAAAACTTCAATAATATGCATGAATGATGAGAAACTAAAACCATACAAGTGTGCGATAACTAAAGCTCACAACATATTTAACCGACCATGTAGATAAAGGCTGAATCAAGCTTATTTATAATGTGGGTAGAGTCTTTATGGTTATTTCACTAAGAATAAAAAATATTAAAAAAATTTCTAATATTCTATAAGACGTAGAATATCCAATCCTCTATTTTCAAACTTAAACTTAGATCACAAAATAATAATAATAAAATGTGTGAGCGAGGAATCCTAAAGAAAAAGATGTTGCACAAGATTAGCATTAGTATGGATGGTAGAGACAAGTCAAGGATTATATCAATTATGATTAAATGTGATTACATGTGAATAAAGAATTCTACTTTCCCTTAGTGCAAATATACCCTCAAGTTGGATGCAATGCCCTTGAATCATTCTTATCCATTAACTGATGAGACATTTTTTTAATCCATCTTTATTACCGTGTAACTCTTGTAATACCAAAATAGCATCATAATTTTCATCTTTAACTTTAGTACTTCAGGGGATTGATAAACTTCCACAAGCTTATGTCATCCTAACCACAAAAACACATATAATCTAACTTAGGCATATATTCTCTTATATCTACATGGGTGTCATTTTGCCATTTTTAGGATTCTAGTCACTACCTATACTATAGGTCTTAGATAGACCGTCCTCTTTTTTAACGTGAGAGAATAAAAAAATATAAATAGAAAATGCTTAAGAATATGAGGTGAGAGAAAAAAATGTGTTTTAGTTTAAATTTGGCTTCAACTCAACAGGAGTTTTAGTTAATGTCATGTTTTAATAAAAATATACGTAAGAATTTGATGAAAAGAACTTTTTTACTTTTTGACTAATTTGTAGAGTCAAATATATATGCAAAAGTGTTTATGGTTTAAATTTAGAAAGCCATGCATATTTATCAATCTTCTTTGTTTTTCACCTTAGTTTAGGTATACTCACAATAGAATTGGTTGTGAAGATAGATATTATTCCTTGATCTATGATTTAGATAACCTCCTCAAGAACAAGCATCTAGACCTCGACTGAAAAATCATTATGATCAATAATGAGCCTAGAGTCAAAAACTTAAGTCCACAAATTGTACTTACACTAGGGTTATGGAAATAAATGAAAGACATATACACAAGTCAGCTAGGTCTAGGTGTAAGAACCTCCACTATCGGCTATCGCCTCCTAAAATCCACCCACCCACTCACCCACCCAAATAAGTCATCTATCCTAGTGCACAAAGAAAGATAGAGGCGGCTATCAATAGAAAAAACATGCGGATCCAACAAGATACTCGAGCTTTGCAATTGCTCAGTGCAACCAATGAAATCAAAGATAGAAATATGAACTTGTCAAACAAGGACTGCGACAGGAGAAAATCTTCATTTACACGATTCCGTAGAAGTACGACAAAGAATATGAAGTAAGATTTTACTACCCAACCACCCTATGCGGCAAGCGAAAACTATATGTAGTCAAAGTCAACGAAATCAGTGGAATGCACACCACTCTTTAGCCGTCCACTACAAAAACATTTTACAGTTAATATTGTGGTTGTGGATATCGGGCGAGGCAAAGTACGGTTTCATTATCTATTTAGCAAACTTTCATCAATTACACTAACTACTACATTAACTGACTTGCGATTATTTATATGCAAGTCTTGCGTAACTTGAGAAACCTTCAAATTTTTCCACAAATCATCTTTATATATAATCAGGTCCTTGGAAATGTTCAAGATCTGGATGAGTACCACCACCAGGCCGACGTGCTTGCCTGCATCGAACAAAGTTCACTTTGCTAGTTAAATAATCCTAGGTAATAATTAGCCAAAAATAAAATGAATTGCCAAACACTCTTGCAAGCAATTAATGAAGCGATCATCGTATTCCAGATAGCTAGGCTTACTATTTCCGGATTTTGTTACCATTATATTTTTTACGAGAACATGAAATAGGAAACACATAAAACAATTTGTGCCACCGAAATTCAGAAATTTTGTATTGCAGGGAATGATCTCGTACAGCAGTTCACTGGTAAGGCTAACATACAGTTCAGAGAACAAAATAATTTCTGACACTAAACATAATATTTCTGCATGTGGCCACTAAGACTAGATGTCTTTCGGCATAAGTTATTTGTCCCTATGTGGAAGCATCAGAACTTTGTTTCTGCATTTCCAGTACTCGCTCCCAATAGAACAATCTTAGTTATATCGTGGTGGTGAGCGTGACTAAGTGCATACTTCTACTAACAAATTTCTTATTACTCAACGAACAAAGCAAGTACCTGACGAAACGAGCAGGCTCAAAACCGGGAACATCTGGAGGGCCATATGGGTCAAATCGAGCACCTGGTGGCACGCCGCTGTCTCAAGGAAAAACATCACTATTTGTCCTAAATGACATATTTGAAGCACGAAAGTCACTTAACTATCTGGAAGAGAGACTTACGGAGGACCACCAAGAAAACCAGCTCGTTCGTCGGAACTAAAAAAGCGTGGATCATTTGGCCCTGTCAACAGTATGAATAATATTACCTATGTGAAGGACATTTCAAGAGATTTGAACAAGTCAATCACTTACCCACAAGCATGCCACCACCAATGCCAGATCCTCTGAAGAAGGATGCCAAATTAGGAAATGATCCAAGCTAAATTACTATGAGACTGGAGAGACGAAGGAAAGACATTTACCTTTGAGGATAAAATCCAGCACCAGGACCAGGGTAGAGATCACTAGTTCCGGATGAGGGAATAGGAGGGTAAACATGGCTGCAAGACAAACAAAAATATTAGAGCAAACAGAAGATCCATATGGAACTAAAAACTTCATTTCACCATGCCAAGTGATTCATTCAACAGAATCATCCTACACGAGCCAGTGCAGGAGAAGAACCAGAATCAATGAAGATGCATAGATAAAGCATTAGACATGTATCCATATCCAGTAAGATGTGAAAATCAAGTATTATGCAAATGCATGGATGGCTACCCGCCAGTCGAAACTATATAAAAGTAGATGGGCATGAAATATAGACAGAAACTATATTAAGCTAAAATTGGGTAGTTGTCTAAAATAATTCTGACAGGTAAAGCTTAAACAAAAAGAAGTTTTCCGAACATCGAAACAAGGATCGAAAGAGAAAGATAATATGCTATAAGCTTGTAACTTGACTACAGAAAAAGAGCACCAGGGTGTCAAACTTGATAAAGATTTGAAGCAATTGTGAAAAGAAATTTTATTAACGTGAAATTAGCAAAAGAAATATATTTTTTTCGTTAACTTTCTCCTTCCTGAAGCAACTTCCAAATAGTGATGTGAATTTATGAGGCCTAGTTACTTATTACTTTTACAAGAAATGACAACAATCATGACAAATGAGAAAATTTCAGGATAGTGACAACAAGGAGATGATCTCAAAAGAATGCTAAAAATCATACCCAGGATGACAAGGATCCTGCTGACCAGGAATTATCATAGAAGGTTCATTGGTTGTATTGAGTCTAAAGTAGTCAGCACTGCAAAAACCATAAATTACTTGATCCATTTGCAGCAGATGCATAATCATTAATTCAATAAAAATTTAAATCTTTAAAGAAACTACATTTATAATTGATTTACATTTTCAAAAATCATGTGCACATGTTTCAGATCAATAATCATACAATAGAATGGAAGTATTTTTTTTCACTGACAAGCAAAACTGATATATTGTTCTTTTCAAAACTTAAGGATCTTAACACGAAGCTGCTTCATGTGTTGTTTTTTTAGTAAAATGCTTCGTACATTGTTACTCAGATAACTCCCACAACAAGTCTACTTAAATTCATTATATGAATCTTTAACATCCCACCAATGGTTGCAAAAGAACATGTAAAACGGAATATATCACAACACGAATTATACAAGAAGGATGTTAAAATAGGAAAGAACAAATGCCGAGTTAACATCTGTAATACTTCCTCAACAAGTACTACCCATTGTTTCTTGCTCATGCCCAGTTTATTGTTGCCGAATAAACCTCTAAATTAGAATTATTCTTACGTGTAGGTATTTAGATCCACTGAATATGACTGACTTTCAGACGTAATTTATTTCCATGTTTGTATAAACATGTAGTATACGTGTAACTGCCACATGTTTAGAAGGGAAACAACGAAGAGATCATCAATTTTGCCAACAAATGAAGTTTCCATTTGCATAGACGAACATTTTATCTCACATTTCTCCTTGACTACTAGACTACAATAATTAATTTTCATATGAACATATCGCATCCTAAGACTACTAGTTTTAACAGAGAAATGTTCTTCTTTTTTGCATCGTGTACACGTGCCGTTGAAATGAGCTATATTTTCCGGTAAGTGGACGAAATTAATACTAGAATGATTATGGCCAACAAATATTGGAATACAATATCCTTAGCAACAGTAGAAACAGACCTTTGGGTCGCTGAAGAGCTCTCAACCTTCGGTTCTAGCTTTGACAGAACACCTGAATCCAAGCGGTCAACGAGACCCTTCAGATTCTTATACAACTCCGCGTAATTGCTCTGTCTGTACTCCACATCCGATAAGAACTCCTTGATACTAAAGAAAAATAAACACAAATAATTTAGCAACTTAAAGAAAGAATCACAAACCATCCAGGGAGAGAAACATACTCGATCTGCACATTTAGAGGCTCCTTCTGCTGCTCATTGAGATCCAGGACGTCAACAGTCAGCAAATCGCCTATAGGTAAGCACTTGACCAAGACAGTTTTCTTCAGACCTTTTTCGGTTTTCACGTACACAAAAGCATAAGCATCGTCCAATTCGTTCCACCCATCGACTCCCACTTCTTCCCCATCTGAATTCGAGCAACGGACGGAGTGTTAGCAGCGAAAAGCTCTTCAAAATCGAAACATATCCAAGGAGAAGAACGAAAAAGTTAATCTAACGAAGCACGCACCTGCGGGAGGATTGTCGGAGAGTGCAATTTGTCCGGTGGCGATGAGGGAGAATCCGGCGGCGAGGAAGGAAGCGTGGACGGCGAAGGCGACCTTGTCGTGGGGGTTCCGGAATGAAGGACGTGAGGCCCTGATGACCGCCATTACCGAGCTATCAGATGCCATCTTCACGCCTGGTGTAATCGATCGAGAAGGCCGAGCAAGGACTTCTTTTCAACAGCGGCTCTCTCAGATTTGTGAGGGTTTGGAAATCTTCGGGGTCAAGAAAAGAAACGGACGGGCCGAATAGGGACGGGGTCACGGGAGGCTTCCAGAGTGGCGGTGGAAATGTTGGGCCTAAATGAGAATAGCCCAAAAGAAAGACAGAAAGGCTTGCATCCGGGCTTCGGGCTTGGCCTGAGTAATAATACCCAAGCAAACCTAACGCTAAAGCCTCCCTCAGTGACTGATGGGCTGATACAACCGCCTCTGCCGACTGTAAGAAAACAACATATGTAATTGGTTTGTTGTTTAGATAATTAATTGTTAATTAATTTTCGTTTACTCGTACGAAGTCGGTTACATAGACCCTTCTGTAAGGATAGGTACATTTGAGTAAGGTCACAAGAAGTTTGTTTTCTTCTCTATCTATTCTGTTCTTCGTTCTCTGGTGAAGGATAATCGTTCTCCTTATTTTCCGATCTCAAATTTTACGCCGACGCAGAGAAGCTCCAGGAATGGGTCAATTCCGGCATCATCAAAGCGATAGATGCTCCAGTTTTAGCTACTTGGATGTGATGCGCAAACGCTGCAGAGGATTGGGACGTGAACTGAAGCGTTTAAGTATGCTGCCATTGCAGGGGGAGAGACCGACTTATCTTTAACAGCTGAGCCCCAGGGCGCTGAGAGAGAGAGAGGTGGACAGCACGCACGCGCGGTCTGATGCGTGGCTGCAGGATTAGTAGCTATCAGACCTCGACCCAAAGCAGTAAAGCACTAGCTGGAGAAGATTTTGATTGAGAAAATTGTACATATCGTTGTTCATTGTGACAGTTCTTCCTATTAAACAGCATCTGCCTCGAGCACACTCGCGCTGTAAACAACATCGAGATCTCAATCACTCCCGAAGAAGAGCAACAAAGAAATTGCTTAGAATTATAACTTCAATTTATTCCTTTAGATTCTATGTATATGCAGATCATGTCGGTACATTAGCTAATTCTATATAAATACAACATCCATTGCCACAAAACACGAGCAGATTCAAGCAGCAAGACGGCACAGATTCAAGCCTTCTCTTCTGATCTCGCCTTCCTAGTCACTCTGATGTAAGCAAAGATGGCCCCAAGGATTGCGGTAGCCAGCCCTCCCAGTATTACCTCGGCCCCGGCGATCGACTTGTCCGGCGCCCGGCGGTGCGCCGTCGCACCCCCGACATCTGCTGCCGGCGCCGTGGCAATCTCCAGCTTATCTCTTCCGCCCATCCCCGCTTGCGCCGGCCGAGCCAGAGCCAGTGCCAGCTCGAGGAAGAGGCCAAGAACGACCATGTAGAGGAGAAGAATTGAGCGAGACATTGGGCACAGCTAGAGCTGAGCGCTTAAACTAGTTAGAGAGACTGGGAAAAGGGGGATTGCGGTCTTAAATAATTTATTTGGATGTGGATGGAATTCTTTCGGTTTCAGAATTAGTGAGGCCATGAAATGTGCAGTGCGAGTTCTTCAGAGTAGATTGGAGTGTGTGGATCGAAAGGTTTTACAGCTGGTAGTGCATTGTTAGAAATTGATTGCAGTTTCAAACTGATATGACAATTCATTATTAACATTCCTTTTCAGAAGAAGATCACACAAGATCTCTTGGAGTCACTAAGACTCTTTTAACACTTGAACAATTGCCGCTGCAGTGCCGCCATCAGGGCACTTGAGTGCTTGCTTATCTCATGTGGGAGTTGACAGATGAGGATTGTGATGCATTTATTGCGTCAATCAATCGTTGATTCTGACAAATTAAGACCAAGCAAAAGCTTTTAAAGGGTTTTGAGGTTCTCTTTGCTCCTCAAACAGATTGGTTCGTAGTTCCTACTGCTTTAGAAATTCAAACAAGATCTACCAATCTGTGTCGCTGACACCTGATACCTTTCATGGAGATCTTCATAAGTGAGGATTTTCATAGGACAATACACATAATAAAAATATCAATCATTCAATGTAAATTACATAAAAATATGAAGCTTCCTAAGATATATATGAAGATCCAAGATTGACTGCAGTGTATAGAAGATATTTTCATTTAAATGGCATTATTTTGACTTGGGTGTATCTTTCATATATGACCAGGGTTATTATTATAGTTTCTATTTATAATAATACGGCCCACTGGGCCAACTTGACTAAATTGGTTATGAATCCCAATAATTCGTTTTTTCCTCTAATAAAATGGCCCACTGGGCTAACATACACGTCAATTGTCTAATAGCCTACACATTGATAAAATTGACTCACACACACTATACAATTTTTTATTTAATAATTTAATAATAATAATAATACTGAATTGTATCGTTTGAGCCGCTGCACCTTCTTTGCCTGGAGGCATCACTGCTGCTGCGCGTGAAAGATCAGTTCGCTCGGCAGAAGAGTCGATCCCCCCGAAAAAAATTTTGCCGGAGGGATCCTTCGGCGCGTGATCCCATAAGGGTCGCGTGATCCTCCAAGCACGTATTTTGATGGAAGGTCTATTACACAAAAAAATGTCAATGCACACGTATCTTAAGTTATCTTAGCACATCGAAAATTTTGTTTCCGGCGAAAATTTTTTCTCAAATCCTCTCTTCTCCTAATTTTGTCTCCTACTGCAACGTGTAACTCTTCCTTCTATTCCGTGGACGGCGATCCATTCCCTGATTTGAGCAGGTTGAGTCTGTACATGGTATCGGCGCGAATCCATTTCCGTAAGAAGCTACTCTCCAGCCTTTATGAGCACCGCCGATTCTGCTTCCTCAATCCTTCTCCCTCCCAGGTACTCCTCTAGTGGCTCTGTATCTTCTCTTGAACCAAAAATTGCATTTTGGCTCACCCAACTCGTGATAATGGAGGCGCGTTTCGGTCGAATCGAGTCGCTTCCTTCACCTTCTGCGTCGCCGATGCCGCCTGCAATGTGCCACCAAAGTTCCGCATTCGAAATGGACGCGACGAAGCAGAAACGGAAGCTGTCGAACCGGGAATCGGCGAGGAGGTCACGGATGAAGAAGCAGCAGCACGTGTGGGATCTGTGGTTTTCGCTGTGTTAAGATAACTTAGATCGTGTGATATTTTTTTGTGTAATAGATTTTGCATTAAGCGTGCTTTAGAGGATTACGTGACTCTTATGCGATCATATGCCAAGGTGGAAAAAATTTTGCTGAGGGGCGGGGTGCTTAAATTTTAATTAAAAATTTCTTTTTTAACTTTTTTAAAATATAGTACACATCAAGATTTATACAAAATCACATATAAGATAAAAATGAATAATATTTTTATTTTATATAGGGAGTATTTTAGACATATAAAAGATCTAAAATATCTTAATATATACCATTAAATAGCTCTGGATGTCTACTATATTTTAAAAAAAATTAAAAAAAAATTTAATTAAAATTTGCGAAGAGTGCCCCTCAGCAAAAATCTGCCCGACCTCCGGCGAAAATTTTCTCGATTCCCCTTACTAAAGTGTGCAGCTTTTCCTGTGCTGCTGTGCACTTTAATCCATTTCATGTTCTGTTTTTTATTTTATTTTTATTTAGTCCTCGGCAGAACCTTTTTATGCGGTAGTGAAGGTTCATTTGACGGACATTTTGCACAAACTTCATTAGACAATCCCCATCACCTTCATCAATCTACAAACAGAGCACCGTTCCCGATTGCCTAAACTTTCATACATCGAACAAAGTCATGTCATTGCCAGCAGCAAGAGAGAAAAAGGGAAAAGACGTGGTAATTGAACACATGAAAGAAAACAAGGAAGAACCAGAGGTTCGCTTGCCGGCCAGCAACAGCAGAGCATTGATTGATCTTTACAATGGCGCTAACTAACGAATAACCCAGGTCCATTCATCTCCCGCACTCGGGGGGCTGAGAGGGGAAGCGTCCCGGGTCACTACAGTAGTCGTAGACCAGGTGGTGGGCGCGCGCCCAGATGAGCTGGTGGCTCTGGTGCACGTTGAGCTCCTCCATGGCCTTCTCCTTCCACCAGTAGCGGCCCTCCTTGCCCCACCCGCTGGAGCTGCAGCGCTGCACCTCGGCCGCCCCCGTCGCCTCCGGCGCCCACTCGCACCCGTCGATGCGCAGGGAGCGGAAAGTGGCGATGAAGGGCGCGTGGGACCAGTCGGTCTTGACGCGGCCGCCCTCGGTGGCCCAGTCGTCGGCGTTCCAGATCGAGCTGGAGACGCCCATGGGTTGGTCGCGCGGGAAGGCCACGCCGCGCGACTCCTGGTTGGAGAAGACGCGGATGGGGGTGTCATCGACCAGGAAGACCACCTGGCGCGGGTTCCACAGGATGGAGTAGGCGTGGAAGTCGGCGGCAGGGTCGAACCACAGGTCCATGCGCTGCTCCCGGTTGCCCACGCCGTTGATGTAGAGATTGGTCTGGACCAGGTACGGCTCCCCGGTCCGGTTTCCCAGGAACTCGAAGTCGAACTCGTTGTGGCTTACTCCGTCCGACGACATATAGAAGGCGGTGACGGTGCCGGCGGAGTCGCCCTGCACCAGCTTGAGCTCGGCCGTGACCTTGCCGTAGAGATACTTGCTCTTGGACGCGAATCCGGCACCTGAAACCATTCAATAAGAAGCCTGCATTGATTCCGCGACATTGAAAAGATGAAGGTAACGCATGCATCGTCTAATTGCCAGGAATACCAACCCGATGCGCTGTCGAGCTTGAGCTTGAGAAGATCCCCTTGGTAAATAATGTGGTCACTCGCCCAGCTCGGTTGCACGAGTTCGTCAAACTTAGAAGCCTGCACTATCGCAGCATAGATCGCCGCCCATAGCAGCATTGCCAAGGAAGACGATTTGCTGCCGGGCGCCATTGAGGGCAAACGAACGAGAGTAGAAGAGGTGGAGTAAGAGCAGAGAGCAAAGCTTTGCTGCTTGCTGCAGTGATGAGCCTTGCTGGACTTGCTGGGGCACGTTTTATAGACAGCTCCAATTGGCTTACGAGAGAAGGCTGAAGGACACGTAGGATTAGATACTTGGGTCTAAGACGTGGGCTGCCACGTCGGATAATTAGCCGTTGCACTAGAGGTAGATATTTGTATGGGCCACGACACGGGCCCATTAATGTCCCGTCATTGTCGCCCCATAAAAGCAGAAGACGAGGGCGTAGCGAATGCCAAGACGACGCGTGCCCATCCAGCTGTTTGGCCTGACACCGGCGAGCTGGCAGTCTCCCTCTAAAGCAAAAGCGTGAGGGGCTTTATTGCTCGTACATTTGCACGCGCACGAAGCGATACGCCCATAGCAATACCCGCCAACAGAGAGCTGCATCCGGGCATCGCTCCCGCGATCGCGTGGTTCGTCGGGCGCGCGTACGTTTAGCCGGTGCTTCTTCCTGAAGCGCTTCGATTTGCTGACGTCTCGGAACAGCTGTCGTACAGCCGGTTATATTCTTCTGCGTAGAAAGAAACCGGATGCAGGGTTAAACTTTCCCCCAAGGCGCACCCTCTCGCCTACCCCTCTCGTCCCGCGTGGGTACCGGTTACGAAACCGGGAAGCACGGCGCGAAGCGCTGGTGGTCGTACCTCGCGAGCTTATCCAGTACGCTTCATCGCAGCCGCTAGCGCGGAGACGGACGGCTGGGGGAAGAATTGTAAGGCGGCCGACGGCTGGCGAAGCGCAGGGGAACACGGAAGGATGATGACGTGCGAGAAATTGATACGGAGGCGGAGTGCGTGAGTTGCTGGGTGCATATGATTTCGAGCGATGGCGACAGGGCTTGAATGGTGTTTCAACTACGTGGTAGCATGATTGGCTTCCTCCGAATACGGAACGCGAGTTACGTCACGTACGATGACAGCTGGCGCCACTAGAGCTTGCACTTTGAAATTTGAAAGTGATTAATGGCTGCAAAAGGCTATCCTCCGATGACTTTGGCGTGTAACGGCTAAGAGCTGAGTGGGGAGTGAGTGAGTAGATATTATTTACAAGGTAAATCCTTTGAGGGTCATCGATTGCAATATTTTCAACCCCTTAAAGTAGGCTAGTACAGAAAATTTAATAATCCCCACAGCCTTTTTCGTGAGTCATTATTGTGCAGAGATAATCGGAGTTAAATAGCTACAGGAGGCGATCAATGCCAATAAGAAATATATTATGGAGGGTTGTAGTACAAAGCAATGATGTAATAGATACTAGTAGTTGTACTGGTACATGAACCTATCATGTCATAGCTACAGACTGGTATATAAAATTTACTTGCTAGCTGATCCATGAACGGGGGGCATAAATGATACGAATGCTACATTGGGATGATGAAACAGTTTCCAAAATAAATGCTCCTTAATCACGATTCACGAACCAAACGAGGAGGCCCATGCATCAGGAAACGAGGTTCTTGCAAGCCACGGGCCCAAGCGTCGATGCGATTTGCTCAAACACTAGAGAACCGCTCCAGTATTTATACACATCCCTATAATTATAAACCCAAGCTTGCCTGTCTGGCCATGGAATGGCGGCCCTGCTCTGCTCGTGGAGAGCACGGTCGAGCCGTGGAGGCCAGGCTGGCGCCCTTTGCAATGGCAAGGGGCACGGGTTCTGAGTGTACACGAAGCCATCCTGATCCCCAAGGGAGCAAGGAGAAACGAATAGAATAGACAGCTTGACCACCCGTGTCTCCAACCCATCAATGTGACCCCTATTATTTATTCGTCGTCCTATTGTGTTAGGTCAAGTCTAAGCCAAATAAATGAGTAAGATTGAAAGAGAGCAGAACGATGCTCTTTATTCCTCGCCTTTTACATATACCATTTTTTTACCATGTATTTCAGTTAATACAGGTTATATAATATCAAATACTAAAGTATTTATATTATTTACATGTAGATAAGGGAGGTAAGTTTGCATTGCTCATCTATTCTCGCAAGTAGAGGTTTGGTTTCAAACTCTAAGCTAGAATATATGTTAAGATTCTGAACTAATGCACTAAGGTCTTGGAATCATCTAAGTCTAATGGTTTAATGAATATATTTATTGGTCGGTATAATTTGGATATATAAGATAGTTTTACCATCCCTTCTTGAACTTTTTCTCATATTAAGTGATAGTCTATTTTGATATGTTTCATCCATTCGAGGTAAATCAGATTCGTAACTATATTCAAGGCTGCTTGATTGTTGCAAAATAGATTAGTTGATCCTATCATACCAACACTCAAATCTCATATAATGGCTTTCAGGCAAATAATTCTACAACATGTGGATATCATGGACTGGTATTCAGCTTTGGCACACTATCATTTACTTCTTAGTTTTCCATGAGGTTAGAGAATAACAAAGGAAGAGGAGTCATGTGTCTTAGCATCTTCCTTAGTTACATCACATTATACATTCAATTTAATTAGGGAACTTTTCTCTTTCGCAGGGTTTGCAACATCAATATTGCTCTTTTCAAGTGCATAAGTTCTTCACGTATTGCCTCACACTAACATCAATGTGTAGCTCTTTTCATGTGCATCAAGTTCTTCACGTATTACCTCACACCACTCCAGATTAGACTTGGGCTGTTCATATATGGATGGTTCCCTTTCGGTAGATATTGTAGCTATGAAGTTTTGTTGAACTGGAGCAATTATGTCATATGAATTAACATCGCTCAATGATATTTGATATGGGCATCTTTTGTGGCAACTCGCTTGTAGGGAGTTGAAGCTTAAGATGGTATTCCTTTATAGTAAGAGCGAAGGAAGGTTACCTGGAAATTATAGTAGCTAGGTTAATCATTTAGAAGCCTAGAGAACTAAGATAGACTTTGGTCTGGGTGCCATAGCTTAAAGAGACAAGGGTATAAATGAGGTTTGGAAACCAGGTACAAGTACTTAAAAACAGTAGTGAAAGAGGAATGATGAATGGCCAATTGAGGCTCATAGGTCTCAATTTTAATCATTAATTCATTATAGTACAAGGATGTATAAAGAATTTAAGAAATTTTAGCTGAGCCACCATCGATTATCGTCCAATTGCTTTAGCGGGTAAAGTAAGGTTAACCTTAAATTAATTAATGAATATTATAAGTTTATGATATGTTATTATCATAAGGATGAATTATGTCTAGCTTAGGCAACTACCTCCACTAAAATTTAAGAAGTATACTTATTTTGTAAAAAGTTTGATCGTATTCATGTTCCAGTTTTATGAAAGAACATATACCAATTATGCTAGAATGACTGTATCGTATCGTAGAATGGTTGCCTAATTCTAAGATATTTTGAAAGCCATTTTACCCTAATAGGCAATCATTTTAGGGTACTTCGCACCTGTTTTTGCATAAAATAGACTCATTCTATGATCATATGAGTATATTCTACAGAATTTAGGATACCCTGTGCAGAAACTTTGGCAGTACCCTAAAAATTTTTTTCATCAGAAAGGATAGAAAGCTATAGAGGCCACCAAAAAGAAAGTTCGTAACTCATGTAGATGGTTAGAAGTTTTTGACTATTTGTAGATATGTCCATGTTATGTAAATTGATTGATATGTGATGAGATACAAACCCTAGTTTAGTTTTTGATATTTTATATGATGCTTAATTGACATTTGGTTTACTAAAAACCTCCAATAACTTACCTTTTTGCAGAAGCTGTCAAGCAGCAGCCCCATTAGTGTATACTACTGGAAGACAATGGAAGCCTCTTGAATATCCACAACTTGGCATTCGCTTCAATGAATTTGTTATTGTAGTGTTGTTCTTTTCCATCTCGCATTATCCATTCAGGCCGGCTTTCAGATCAGATATTTTACTGTCGCCGTCTTCCGCTACCCCCCTCTCGACACACAATCAACAGAGCTTGCGGGTATGAGACTGACCCAGATCATGAGAACGACGTCACGTGACTCATCCCTTCCCCTGCTCACGAGAGCCACTCGTTTGCCTGCGGTGCGCGCCGACGCCTTTCCTCACCTGCTTTACTGTGATAGCATCTCCTGGGTGCGCCGAGCACTGGAACGCCAGTCTTGATTGCGTGACAATGGCCTCTCATGGCCATGGGAGCCATCGCGTAACAGAGCATAGGAAGAGCCCACTCTCCCAGGGAATCGCCGTGTTTTGTTTCCCCAGCTGCTTAAATGCATCCACCCAACTCGAACCAAGAGATTTAAGGCGGAGCTAGTAGAACCACACAGATCGAAGCGGCAAAATTCCATTTTTTTTTTCTTTTTTCCTGTGGGAGCTCGTCGGCTCTGGAGTCTTCTTCACCCCTCTGTTCCCCACTTGGCGCTTCCAAGGAGAAGCCACCGAGTTATCCGCTACGTTCTGAAATCCCCTGATTACAACATAACAGAGCAGTGAATAAGTGGGGGAAGGGAGAGCTGCTTTGCTGCAGAAGTGACAGCTTAGACTCTTGGTCGATCTCAACTGGCAACCTGGAAGAAAAGTAGTGAAGCATCAGCGCAATGAACCTTAAATTTATAGTTATCTCCGAGTCGGATGAAAGCAATGGCAGCATAATCTTCTCCGCCAGTCAATCGCGTTTCCTGAAGCTCATTTTTCAACTGGGACAACCATTTATTTGTGTTAAACCGAACTCTATGATTCTTCTTTCACCCAGGAATGTTTTAATCTTGATCTACCATAAAATTTGCCAGGGACAGCAAGGATCCATGGCCATCCAAATATCCAATCCAGATCGCTATCCAAATCATAAAAAAAGGGCAAACTGGTCTTTTTGAAGTCCCAGATTATCTATAAAGTGGGAGCAACCGAGTCCAGCCTTTTAGCTAAAACCCTCAGTCGCCGGCCGTTAAAACCAAGAACCGATGAGGCTCGCCGATTTCTTCCAATGTGGTTGCGGATCTCTGTGCCCGGAGGAGGCACCGCCCGAGGCCGGTCCGGCTGCCGCTACCCCTTGCCCTCCCGCGTCTGCCCGCAATTGCCGCCGCCGCCGCCGCCGCTGCCGCACGCGCCGCGTTGGCGCGGGGAACAACGCCTTCACGCCGTCGCTCTCGGCGATCTCCGAGAACGCCTCCGCAACGGCCAGAGATGGAAAAGTGACTCCGTCTCCTACGGGGGCAGGCAAGGCGAGTGCCGGCGGCTATCGCGGGGTTCTTCCTCGCTCTCACGGCGATGATCAACGGTGATAACAAGAATACGTATTGTTTTTGTCCTCTTGCTTGGATTCTTGGTGAGACTGAACTGAAACTTGGACTAAGTCTAAGGATCAAACTGAAAATTTTTATAGTTATTTGAACATGTTTCCGGTACACACATGTTTTATTATAATATCTTCTGTGGATTAGACTCTTAATTCTCTCATAAATTTGCCCAATTTTCAGGTACATAGATGTTTCTTTAGTTGTTCCAGTATTTAGCCCGACAGCATACTTATTCTAGCACTCCAGTCAATTTGGACAAGGATGGGAAGAAGAGTAGAAGACAACAGATGTAATTGCACAGAACTTCAGTCGTCTTTATCATTACAAATTCAACTGTAGATATTGCTGTTTCTTTTTTAGGAGGCGATGATGCATGTGCAGTTTTCTTATTTGTACTCTTCATCAAAAGCTCAAATAAAATGTGTAAATATCACAACATTTCCCGTTGATAAAAAGGTGCTGTAAAATGTAGCAGATCAGACCTCCAAAAGCCAAGGATTTCATGTAACATTTTCGAATAGGCCCCTGCTATCTACTTGTGTTTGTACTATATACTTTTTTTTTGTCAATGTGTGAATTGTGAATTTGTGATGGTTAACCTTTGTTTTTCTGAAGAAAAATTGTAAAAAATGAAAAATTGTAAGAAAAAAAATTCTAAGAAAAGAAAAAAAATTATATTATATTTCTTGGATGGAAAAAAAGAAGAAAGAAAATTAATTTTGAAGATCGGGCAAAGTGGCGTTGTGTTTTTTTTAACTTTTTTGTCTGATTCAAGCAGAAAAAATTCGGAGGAAAAGTTACAAAATTTTCTATCCACTTTTTCATTCAAAATTTTTCTTCCACACAAGGAAACAGCGGAAAACTTATTTTTCTTTTCTTTCTCTCTAGTTTTCCTCCCAAGGAAAGAGACCCTAAAAGTTGAACAAATCCAAATTTCATTTGTGATTTATTTCTGATTTGTGTGTGTGAGTAAAAAAAAAAGAATATATTTTTTTGGTAAATAACAGTCTACACTATTGTTGGCCTAAAATTTTATTTTTTTTAGTAAATATTTTAGGCAGTAAAAGATAGTTAATTTTTTTTTTCTAAATATGGATGTAGGAAGATAATTTTAAAAATACAAAAAGGCTCTTAAACCCAAGTCGCGCCAGGGCTGGATCAGGTTTGGATTTGGACAAGTATGACTCGCGGGTTCGGGTCCTGGTTGGATCGCTGACGGAATCGTAAAGCGGATATTTTATACGGTGTATCCAGACTTTTCGATGCGCAAATAAACTCTTTAATAGCGAAACAAAAAAAAGTAGCGGATGAATTAACCAATTGTATTGTTTCCGTCTTCTCCCCCTTGGCGAGGGAGAGCGCGAGACAAAGCTCGAGCGGCCGAGCCAAGCGAGGTCACGGCGAAGCGTGGCGAGGAAGCGAGTGAGCGCCACAGAGAGCAGCGAGGAGCGGGAGAAATCCCGCGACGAAACCCCTTCCGAATCGCGCGCGTAGCGCTTACCCCTCCTTAGATCTCCGGATCGACTGCTCCGTTTCGTAGATTTCTCGCCAGGTGAGCCCCCTTCGCGACCCTTCGCCTGCTTTCCTCTTTCGTTTCCGCTCGAATTCTCAGGTTTCCTTTGCTGAATTTTGATTGCCTGCGCCATTCGTTCTGGAATCGGTTGCATTGTGTTTCTGGCGTAGTGCTTGGTTCGTTCTTGCCTTCCTGGCGCTGAAAGTTTGATCCTTCACGTGTGCTAGGGTTTCGAATATTGGAGCTGGTCGGAGGCGCTGCAGAGCTGGAGATGAGCGTCGACAGCCCCGGAGCAGTTGAAAGATAGGGTTTTTGCTTCGCGGGTCTGGCCCTGGACCCCATCTAGGGTTCCGGCGGAGTTCCATGGGAGAAGGGGGAGTCGCGTGCGCACCTTCACAGCATATTATGGAACGGTTCCCGATTCCGGAGTCACTCTGTGGAGGCAAAACCGTGCTTGCTTCGAATCCCTTCAAGGCAGAGAAGAAATCTAGGAATGAGGAGAGGAAAGATGACGTCGAGGGAAAAGGCGTGCCGGGTGCTGAAAATGCTCTGAAGCTGGATAAGGGGATGAAGAAGGGGAGGTTGGGAAAGGAGGAGCATGTGCTGGATAGGAATAGGAAGGGGGAGTTGGAGGAGGGAGAGTTCCCTAATGGAGAATTGGAGAATAACGAACTTCGAAATGGAGAACTGGAGAAGGTGGAGAGCGTTCCCAGAAAATGGCGGAAAAGTGAAGCTGTGGCTGGAGAGAGGAGGAGGAGAGATGAGGTGAAGAAGGAGGAAGCCATTTCAGATAAACGGGATAGAGGAGAGCTGGAAAGAGGGGAATCTGTGTCCGATAAGTATAAGAGAACATCAGAACCTGAGAAGTCGCAGTTTCAGTCAACAAGAGGAAGGAAGGTGGAATTGGACAAGAGGGATGCCTCAGAGAGACCACGAAAGAACGACCGGGATTACTCCCCAGAGTGCAAGCACCGGAGAAATGTTGGACGTCATACTGATGCTGACCCCAGGAAGAGACCTTCATCATCGAGGTGGGACAGTAGTGTGCCTGATAGGGATGCTAAGAAATGCTCACGCGTTCCTGAAGTTGAACCTGGTGAAGTTAAGCCTGACAACAGCAAGGAAAATCGCCGTGATGAGGGCAGTGTAGGTAGGGTGGCAAAATGGCAAATTTTGGAATCTGAGAGCAATGGCCGCAGGCACCATTCTAATTTGCTTGATCATTCAGGGTCGAAGGCATATAGGAAGTCTGATGAGATTAACCGTTCTGCTTATCCAGAAAGGTCGCACAAGAGTGAATCTACTTCAGCCTTGAAGGTTTCATCTTCGAGCAAGTACTCATCTCAGTCACCAAAGGAGCGAAGTCCTCGACGCAGCCATCGGTCCCCACGTGAGAAGGGTCGTCACTCTGATCACAGGGATCACACTCCAAGTCGCTCTAATAGATCGCCAAACCAAAGACCACGACACCGTGATCGCCGGGACCGAACTCCAATGTACTTGGACGGGGTCCGGCATTCTGCAGACCACCGAGAATCAAGCAAGAAAGATCGATCTAGTGAAAAACATCAATCCAGTAGAAATGAGGATAGATTGGGACAAAAGATGTCCAGTCAGAAAGAAATTTCCAAGGATAAGTCAAATAAGAGATGTTCTGACCTCAACAGGGAAAAACTGTTGCATACTTCTAGTAGGCAGCCTACTGAGATTCCCCCTTCACCGCTGCTACCGCCTCCTCCACCACCTGTTCTTTCACCACCCCCTCCTACTCCTGGAGTGTTTGAAGAGCTACCATCAATGGAAGAAGATATGGATATATCAGACACTCCACCTCGTGATTCTAGAATGTCTCATATTGATCGAGGAAAGTGGTTTTATCTTGATCATTTTGGTACAGAACAAGGACCCACAAAACTAGGTGATCTCAAACGGCTGGTAGATGAAGGGATCCTCCTTTCTGATCATTTAATAAAGCATGCTGACAGTGACAGGTGGGTAACTGTTGAAAATGCTGCTTCACCTTTGGTGCCTTTGAACTTTCCATCTGTTGTTTCAGATGTTGTAACCCAGATGGTTAGTCCTCCAGAAGCCCCAGGGAATTTGTTAGTTGATGCTGGAGTTTTTTCTCAGGAAACATCCAGTTCTGCATTGCTGCAACACGAGCTGCGTACAGGTGCCTCTTCAATTCTTCCTGAAGATCTTGAGAATTATCACATCGATAGAAGAGTCGAAAGTTTGATGGATGGCTATACCATTATAGATGGAAGGGAGCTTGAGATCATTGGCGGTAATTTATTGGTTCTCTTTTATAAAATTTTTTTGTTGATATACAGTAGGACTATTTTTACCGTGGATCTTATCCATGTTCTTTTTTTGAACAAAGCGTTATAAAGGACTGTACCACAATGGTCTAAGCCTCTCACATATTTCATTTGATATATTATCTATGATTTTGTGAAATAAATGTTCTGATGTTTTTTTTGTGGTTGAAATATACAATATTGCAGAAGCACTTAATACAACCTTCGAACACTCAGACTGGGAGAAATGGGGTCAAAGTGAAGGTATGATGTCATTCCGTTCTTAAAAGAAAACACAAAGACCCCCATCCCCTTTCTCATATATTGTGGTTGCATCATGCTGTTCATATTATTTCATGTATTATGAGTTTATGACTTTGTTAATTTTCTTCCTTTTATTGAGGGATGCGTTGGAATTCCTTTATTATTTATTGCATAATTTGAACTTAAGTTTGGTGAATATGTGAAAAATGACAGAATGTCACTTGTGAAAATTTGCTTGTGAATTATTAAGTTTCTTAATTCCTTTTTTTTCCTATTTCTTTCTAGCTTCCTTATTTCGATGGAATGAATAATTAATTTTTCCACAAGGAAAAAATGCCAGTTAATTCTTGGTAACAAAAAGGTGCTTATGACTGGTCTTTCTCTTCTTTTTCTTCTGCGCCTGGTTCAGCCTTGTATTTCTTCTTCTTCCACGTTCCTGTGAATTATAATCAGTATGTAGGTAAAAATAAAGAATTAGGTAAGCTGATACTGGGCCAATGTGATCGTTTTAGTTAATGATGCCATTACAACCAATAGAAGTTTTCTTCTATGATTAAACTTGTTTTTGTATAAAAAACTAATTCGTAGAGATGGTTTCCAGTGTATGAGAAACACACAATTTCTTTCCAATTTAATCCCTTCTTTATATGTGAACTAGTGCTGATTCTTATATTTCATATGATTTAATGCAGGCTTCACAAGATTCAAAGCTCAAACACCATTCACAAATCCACGAGATGAGGTTTTTGGTAGAGATTTCGAAAGTTTCTCAAATGAAAGCTGTGAAATCAGGCCATTTTTTGCACCCTTTGAAAAGGATCATGCTGTTCCTGATGGTGGATCTAGTGATTGGTTTGCTGGCAGGTGGTCTTGCAAAGGTGGTGATTGGAAGAGGAATGATGATGTTGGTCAAGACAGATCTCATAGACGAAAACTTGTCATCAATGAAGGCTATCCTCTTTGTCTGATGCCAACATCTGGACACGAGGATCCTCGTCAGCACAGGAATGATGATCCTTCTTATCCTTCCCGCAGCAAAAGGCTTGATCTTCCAATTTGGGCTTTCTCATCAATGGATGATAATAATGACAGCAATATGGATCCAAGTAAAGATGCAGCTACTAGCAGATCTATCCAAACTAAGCCATCACTTATTAGGGGCTCCAAGGGTACAACTCTTCCTGTTGTTCGAATAAATACTTGTGTTGTGAAGGGTCAAGCTCCTTCAGAACCTTGCATGAAAGTCAGAGGCGGTGAGCGGCACTCTTCAAAATGTTCACGGTCGCATGCTAGCAGTGACAGGAATTCTCACCAAGAAAGTTCCTCTCGTTCAAAGAAGCTCCATGAACATGACTTGCAAATATTACAACGACGCCAAGCTGTCCTCAATGTTCCAAGGGATCGCATTTGCACCATAGATGATTTATCCATAGATCTGGGTGACTGGTTCTATTTAGATGGTGCTGGTTGCGAACATGGACCATTGTCGTACTTGGAATTGCAGGAATTAATTGATAAAGGTGCTCTCTTGGAACACAGTAGTGTCTTCCGGAAGAACGATAATACTTGGCTTCCAATTACCAAGGAACTGAAGTCTTCTGAAGCTGTCAATTCTGAAGATGAGGTAAACACATCAGCCGCAAGACATTCTTCATTTTCACTCGAGCAGTCACTTGGAAGCATAGGTAGTGTTTCTCACTCATTCCACAGTTCACATCCTCAGTTCATTGGTTATACACGGGGAAAGCTACATGAACTTGTTATGAGGTCATTTAAGAACAGGGAGTTTGCTGCAGCTATTAATGAGGTTTTGGATCCATGGATTATTGCAAAGCATCCGAAGAAGGAAATGGATAAGCATTTTCCATTTAACTCATCAATCACAAAAAGCTCTGCTGTTGCTCATGATTTGCCAGGTGACGGGATCTGGAGATCAGGTTTGTTTCTTGTCATTTGGAAGGCACGCCTGAGATGTGTTTTAGTTTGATCACCTATGTTGGTAATTGGATTTCCTCTTTTGTGGTTATTGAGATATTGTACTTGTATATGCACAACTTCCATAATATATTTGTGTTTATATTCTTATTTGATACACCCTGCTGCAAAATGGAGACATTTGATGCGGATGTCTTGCCTTCTATTTGTATAAATTTCGTTCGACCTGACATATTCCATATTCCATCTTTTATCATAAAATTTGTTTCTTGTGGTGGTAGTTCTGGTTGTGGTTGTGGTTTTTGTTTTGTTTTGTTTCATTTTTCTTGTGCGCGATATTTGTTCTCAACTTGTCTGTCCTTGTACAGAGGAGGGCACGTACCGCGATGGAAAAAGAGCTAGATTGCTTGTTGGCGATAACTATGAGGATTATGAAATGGAGGAGCCTGTGCTACCCAATGATAAAAATGATTACTCATTTGATGACTTATATAATGAGGCATCACTTATTGACGATCATGTTGCAACTCAGACGGATAATGAAAGCTGGGGTCTACTGGATGGCCGTATTCTTGCGAGGGTCTTTCATTTTCTTAAAAATGATATGAGGTCAATAGTCTGCTCTGCTGCTACTTGTAAACATTGGAGTGCATCAGTTAATTTCTACAGAAGTATATGCAGACACGTTGATTTGTCCTTCGTTGGACCAAAATGCACAGATGCTGTGCTTAGCACACTTATGGTATGTCTACTTTAAGTTGCCTTGCATCTCATATTTATTGATGTAGCACAAAACTAATTGTTAGATGTTTTGACAGGGTGGTTATGAGAAGAAAAATGTTACATCTCTTGTTTTGATGGGGTGCCTTAATGTTACTCCCAGAATTGTTGAAGAATTTCTCCAGCTATTTCCACATATATATCATGTAGATGTCAGAGGATGCAATCAGTTTAAGGAATTACAAGCCAAATATCCAAATATAAACTGGATTAGAACATCAGGTTCAGCCAAAACTAAGGATTTTGAGGAATCTCATTCAAAATTAAGGAGTCTTAGACAGATAGCAGGCAATAATAACTCAACGTCAAGAACTTCTAGGTCGTTAAGCAGTTATCTGGATGATTCAGATATAGGAAATTTTGGTAGCGGTGAGCCTAATACTGTTGATCGAAAGAATTTTTCAAATCTGCAATTCAAGCAGGGCTTCTACAAACGACCCAAGCTACTCAATGCTAGAAGGTCTTCGGAACTTCTGTCCAGGGATGCACAAATGAGGCGTTGGCTACATAAGAAGTCTGAGAATAGTTATAAGAAGATTGAGGAATTCATTGCTAATAGTTTGAGGAACATTACAAGGGGGAGCAAGTCCGAACTTTTTATGCCCAAAGTACTCCTTAAATTCTTGTGTTTGATTAAATATTCTTTGTATCTGTTAGAATGAAAATGTCTTGTATATTTTCTCATTCCTCAATAATGTTTTATTTATGTTACAGGTTGCAAAAATTGAAGATAGAATCAGAGGTGGTTATTATGTTCGGCATGGTTTGAGTTCCATCAAGGATGATATTGGTCGCATGTGTCGTGATGCTCTCAGGTAATGAGGAATTTATTCAGAATTTTTTGGTTGATGTTAGGCATATATTTTAACCTTGTAAAATTTGAACTATCTATTCTTTGCCAACTTTACATTGTAGGAATTTATTTAATTCTTAGAAGTTAGATGATGAATTTTATCTTAATGGGCGGTTTTGAAATGAAATGTCTGTCTTTTATCAGTTACTGTGAATAATAAAACACGTTTAAAGTTGTCAATTTCTCTTTATATTTGATCTTGTTAACTATATTATTCTTTTGATCCACTGGCTAACTGGTTGAATGTTATAGTACATATAAATATACAGCTGCTAAGTTAGCATTGCACCATAAGTTTGCTTTTGGGTTGTTTTTCTTAATACTGCTGAACTAAAAAGTGTGTACTTTTACAGATCAAAAAGCCGGAGCGATCATGGAGATATAAAAAAAATTATAATGTCATTCATTCAACTGATGAGGAGGTTGGAAAACCCAAGGTTAATTGCTGAAAATGATGAAATGGTGAAGACAGCAAAAGACAATTCTGATGCAGGATCTTATGTGTCTGATTCTAGACATAAAAAGAAGCAAATCAAAGTCTTGAGTGAAAAGAAAGGCATAAATAAGAGTATCAACACATGTTATGCCAATGGAGGAACAGATTATAGGACCTATGCATTCGACCGTGAAATTAAAAGGAGTCTTTCAAAATTAAAGAAGAGAGTGATGGACTCTGACAGCGAAACATCTGAAGACCCTGAAAATGATTTCTCTGAGGAAGATGATAGAGGCAACAGTGAGAGTACTGCTTCTGATACAGATAGTGACATGGAAGTTCATTCAGGAAATGGGACATGGGATTTGAGAGCAGAAGATTCCTACAAATTGGAGGAGTCGACAGAGTCAGTAGTGACAGATGACCGCGAATGGGGTGCTCGCATGACTAAAGTTGGCCACGTCCCTCCTGTTACCAGAAAATATGAAGTTATTGACAAGTATCTTATAGTAGCAGATGAGGAGGAAGTACGAAGGAAGATGCAAGTTGCCTTACCTGATGATTATTCTGAAAAACTGTTGGCACAAAGAAGTGGCATCGAGGAATCAGATATGGAAATTCCTGAGGTCAAGGATTACAAGCCTAGAAAGTCTCTTGGAGTTGAAGTTGTAGAACAAGAAGTATATGGCATTGATCCTTACACGCATAATCTTCTCCTGGATTCTATGCCAGAGGAGCCAGATTGGCCTCTTACCGACAGACATAAATTAATTGAAGAGGTATGCTGAAGGAATATGTAATCCTGCCTCTTTTTTTTTCTCTTTGTTCTTGCTGTGTGCACTTTAATTTCCTGATTTTATTTGCCAGTTGCTTCTCCGCACATTGAATGAGCAAGTCAGAAATTTTACTGGTACTGGTAATACCCCAATGGTTTATCCTCTGAAACCTGTTGTAGAAGAAATGCAGAAAAGAGCAGAGGAAGGAGGTGACAAACGAACTGAAAAAATGTGCCAGGCCATCCTAAAGGCCATGAGAAGTCGTCCTGATGATCATTATGTTGCTTATAGGAAGGTATATTTTTTTCAATGGCCTGCACTATGTGTTTTACACCAACTTTATTATGTTCATCTTTTGCTCTGCGTGTTGTTGCATTAGGGGCTGGGTGTTGTCTGTGACAAGAAGGATGGGTTTGAACAAGATGATTTTGTTGTCGAGTTCCTAGGAGAGGTAATAATTTTTGTGATTCTCATGGGAAACTGTCTCATCATTCATATCATTCTTTTTCTAAGTGATAATCATTTAGTATGTTCTATGGCGTGATAATCTGGATAGTTTCATGTGAGATGCCTGTGCAAAGAAATAATATATAGGAGTCATTTTGTTCAAATAAACCAAATCTAAGGTTCTTTCAACTTGTGATTCCCATTTGCCGCTGCAACTCCCTCAGACTCTTTAAACTTCGTTTAGATGTTTGAGAGAGCATGTGTTCACCAGATATTCGTTGTTTTGAGAAGTGAAACAACTAGTAATGAATCTTTCCCATGATTTTAGTGAGAACATACTCATGTTCAAGTTGTTTTATGTTCAAGAATTTTGCTCTACTTAACACTATATTTATATTATTAAGCTGTGTAACTTTAGATATCTCAATCTAGGGCCACTTGGTAAAGTAAACATGAAAATATTATTTGCATTCTCTTAGTTTTGCTCAATTCATGTGTAATGAATTAAATACCTAGACATTTAATCCAACCCTACACCAATATACAAAATAGGAGTGATATTGGTCTGATACATAGGTACAATATAAATATACATATAATATAATATGGGTCAAATATATAGGTTACCCATCCAAGTGGTATTGTCTTTTGGTATGTATACTGATCCGAACCAATACGTAGCAAAAAAAAATATATTCATAATATAATATGGGACAAATATTTGAATCTTGATCACTTATAGTGATATTTGTGACCAAGGTTGGAGCAATGGAAGCTTTGTAGGATCAGATCGATCCTACAAAATTACCTAAAATATATTCATCTACTTTAAGTGAGTAAAATAAACATTCTAATAAGTAATAAAGAAAATAATAAATATCTATCTAATATATACCACTAAGGGTAAATTATAATGTGTTATACTATTATTCAAATGCATAAATTACAATGCATTATACTATTATTTAGATGTATCTCTTGTGTGTAGAATTATAAAATTGAATATTTGTGAGGTGATGACAAAAGATGGATACAACAACAGTGCACAATGCAACTAAAAACAATAAAAGTGTACAACAAAATAAAGATAAGACAAAAGCATAGAAGATGGCGAAGATAAAAGTATACATAGTAATGATAATGAAAATGACAAAAATGACAATTAATGCGCATAATAAAGATGACAAAGATTATAGTGAAAAGTAGTTGAAGATGACAAAGAGTTTAAGTTGACAAATGCTTGTTAAAGACAACAAAGAATAAATGTTGATAACTAAAGATGAGAAATTGCTTCACATAATAATTTAAAGCTTTTGGCATAATAGATCATTAATTTTTGAATGTGTCAGTTAATTCAATTGTTAAGGACCTATCAATTTTTGAGGGTGTTAGTAAATTCAATTAGTAAGGATCTTACTTATTGATAATAAGGTCTAGGGGTTTAGCCCCTCTTTCATTACTTTACTTTACTTACCTATGGTAAAAAAAAAGATAATCAATTTTTGATATAATAGCACTCAAATTTTTGATATAATAGCACTCAATTGGTGGGATTGGAAGATCCTTTCTGATCCTAAGACCTAAATTGGTGTTCCTACATGGCTCACCATGATTAAAATCCTATGTTTATTCTGTAATAGTTTTTGCTTAATTTGGGTATTAGGATCAAAATATACTAAGACTTGGAACGCTTTTTGACAACCTTATTTATGACCGCTATTTGTTGTAGTTCTTGAGTTGATATTTTCATATTCATTGAATCTTCATTTGGACCTATCCTGGTTTCACACATTGGTGAGAAGTCTATTAGCTGTTACTTCATTTGAGGATGATAATAATCCAAATTAGTCTCTCTATTATAGTTTGTTTACACTAGATTTTACTTGTAAGTTATCTTCATCCTTGTTATACTTTGTGGTTTCATGCCTTTGGTGAAATTAGGGTAGCCAATGGTGAGTTGTAAATGCTAGCCCAACGATAAAAGAACTGCCTATCACTGTTTGGGAAAAAAATAAAACAACTATGAATTTTGCTGTTGGAATCATACCTCCTAGTGGTATGGTATATAATTATGATACTGGCATCGGCTGGTACACACTCATCAATCCCTTATCTTCAATACATGGTTGTATGGTGACAAGTTGAACTTCATTATTGTTATTCAAGCTAACAAGTTTCATGTTATCAATGCTACAGGTTTATCCAGCTTGGAAATGGTTTGAGAAGCAGGATGGTATTCGGTCTCTGCAGAAAAATAGCCAAGATCCGGCACCTGAATTTTATAACATTTATTTGGAGAGGCCAAAGGTGACTCCTTTGTTTGATGCTTATTGTTAATCTTGTTCTATCTTGGTTTGTTTCATTGAGCTGCATGTGCAACTTGGTTGTTGCTATTGAATATAACAGGGGGATCGAGATGGATATGATCTAGTTGTTGTTGATGCTATGCACAAAGCAAATTATGCTAGCCGAATCTGTCACTCCTGCAAGCCTAATTGTGAAGCAAAGTAAGCTATGTCTTCTTATTCAGAATCTTCTTAATTGTTTTGCTGATAGTAGGTTATGTGATTTAGATAGCATTCACATGGGAAGATTGTATTGGTTTGGTTCAGAATATTCTAATAGTTACTTATAACTGAATTTACAGTTTTAGTCAAGAAGGTCAAAGTTTATTCATGGCCTTCATCATGTTTTTATACTAGTAAATTATAAAATGGTTGTCTGATACTGGTTCAAGGAGAGCTGGTTTTGTATATATAAGTGAGCTTCTTCCCATACTTCTATATTTTATACTTGTTTTTATTAAATTTCTTGTTATTCTAATGTTATATTTTTGTTATATGATTTATTCCCACCTAAACTAGTTCTTTCTCTTGTATTGGTGCATTGGGGGTACAGGACAATTGAGAAGAAGAGTAGAAAAAGGAGAAGAATATAAGAGATGCTAAAAAGATGAGGAACAGAAGAGATATCAATGAAAATAATCTCAACAATTCATTAATTAAGCTACTCATTGCAAATACTTAAAAGCTTTTTAAATAAACTTCTAGACATAGTCATATTATCTCCTTGCTTGTGCTTTGATTTTCATATGAATGTTTATTGATCTTAAATTGTCTCTTATTATTAGTTTTGCACGTGCAAAGTCTGCTTTCTCAACTTTATTCTGAACTGTTGAGGTTATTTGTCTCATCATGTTTTTTTAGATCTCTTGCTTTGTTCATTCTCTTGTTGAGATTATGACAAACTTTTCCTTGTTCACCATGATGTACATTTTTATGAAATTCTCAAACTTGAAAGACTTTATCAATTTTTTTGCTTTTGGCGGTGTTAGCAAATCCATGCGCTATTCTTTGCGTCTCGGTGTATTGTTAGCCACTAGGAAGTTGTATTTATGACATTGCATTTCTTGAAAGAGGCACTAGGCAAAACACTATTTTAACCAAGACATGAACATTTTCATATTGATTCTCTCAATGATGTGGATTATGTTTGCAGTTTATATGGCAGAAGATTTATCTCATTTATCCCAGGCCATTGTACTTGTGTGAGAGACAACTTGTGATTGAAAGAGCAAAGTGTCATTACTAGATCGAGTAATAAGTTAAAGTATAAAGCCATGGTATACACCACTTTGTGTTATGATAGACAGTTATAGAGCTATTGATAATGTATTATGACTGCTATTTATATTACCAACAATGTTGTGGTTACTTGATCAAGACTCAAGGATGAACATAGAGCTATAATTCACATCACTTGAGAAATGATGCGACTTGAGACATTTGTAAGTCCATATAAAACTGATGACTATATATTATGACAATTAGTGAACTATTTACATTGCCAAGAATTTGGTCTTGAATTGAAGAACTAAGCATATACAACTCGGCTGTCAATTTGTGAGAGGTTATGATGTCAAAAAAGATTTTCATTCCATTTACTACCTTTAGGTATTAGCTAGCTTAATCATTTGCTTCTAATAAATTCTTCACACTTGTGCCAAGATGGGTATGATTGGCATTTATAATCTAGCTTGAGGAGAACCGTTAGCGTTCATATGAAATTGTCTCCCTCGTTTTGTTATATTGGTACTTTTAAGACCATTTTAACTCTATGCTTAGAACAATTCAGAACTAATTCTCTTTCAGATTTTCTTATCACATGTCTAGATATTAGTGCCTCTCTTGATCAAACTTGCACTGACATCTATCATGAGGTTCAGCAAAATATGTCGAATTGAAAGGAAAAAGTCTCAATATAAATAGTCTCAACCAGTGTTATCAATAGCGGATCGTGGAAAATAGCAGAAGGCAAATAATGGAAATTATATAGCGGTCAAAGTATATATTATATACATATAATACAAGCTGTATAAAAATTAAAATATATTTTATAACAATTAAAACAAGCGGTGTAACACTTAAAACAAGCGGTATAATAATTAAAATAAGCTGTGTAAAATTTAAGACAAGTTCGAAAGATAACATTTTACTAACACAACATTCAACAAAAGTCATTGATTTAAATTTTCAAACTTCAAAACATAGTAATAAAAACACTAAATCAATGCAAAGTTCAATACAAAATATTGAAAGTAGTAAAACACAAACCAAAACCAAAAATTTATTCATGCTCATTTGCCTCTTCTCCAACATAATCATTATTCTCATTTTCAGATAACGAGTCATATCCTTCCCATAATCAATATCTTCTAATTCTTTTTCTGATTCTTCAAAAACTGTATCATCTTCTCCCTCAACCGCAATCTCTTTTCCTTTTATACTTATCAAATCTTTATTTTTCTTAGATGTTGCACCAACAACACTAGGGGGTTCCTTCATTTTTTAAAAGTTTGCCTAGATGTTCTAGGCTTTCCAACTCTTGAAGCCCTATAAACATCATCCCAATTAAGGGCATTATCATTTTCATCCTCAAATACCCTTTTATTACTAGCATCATCTTCATCACCATCCATCTTCCCAAGTAACCACTCATTGCACTCGTCAATATCATTGAGTGAGATTGGGTCAATTTCATCTATATAATTATATCTTCTGTGCAAGGCTTGATTGTATTTAACATACACTAAATTGTGTAGTCTTTTATGCTCAAGTCTATTCCTTTTCTTGGAATGAATCTGCAACAAGTTAAATAAATAATTAGCAAAATTATATAAGTGACAAATTCTTAATTACTAATAAATTATTAATTGCATAATATAATTACTTGCTCAAACACATGCGTCCACGTCCTAAGGCACTACATGTCAAGCTCAAGATCCTTATGGCGAGTTGTTGTAAATTTGGAGTTGACAATTCATACATTCGCCACCATTGTACTAAAAGGCCAAAAATATATACGTGACAATAATGTATATAACAAAATTTAAAATTTAGAATTTAAAAATTTTCATAAAATTTCTCAGCTGGTGCAATTGTGTTCCCTTGTGAAACTGCAAATTTATTTCCAAACATACCACCAGCTATTTTATAAATAGGCAACTCTTCAAGAATCTTTTGTTTCATTTCTGAAGTAGGAATCAAACTCTCAATACATGCATACAACCCATTAGTCACCTCAAAATCAAATTCAATTGAGGGATTATTATAGAAAAATTCAGGATTTAGAAAGTGACCAGCAGCATGTAATGGGCGATGAAGTTGGCAAGTCCATCTATGATCAATGATTTAAAAAACATCTTTGTATTTGTTTTCATTGCTCTCAAAAAAATCTCATAATAGCTTCCTTAGCCTTCTCCATTGCCTCATAAATATAACCCATGTCTGGTTTTTTCTCACTATCTACGAGGTGAAACACACGCACTAGAGGAGCCATCACCTTAAGTGTGTACACTGCATTATTCCAAAAAATTGGCATTAGTACAATTCTTGTTGTTTCCCTCCCTTTAGCCTCCTTGGATAATTTATTGTTTGTCTAATCATTTGACACAAACATTTTTCTAAGATTAGCTTTTTCCTTGTGATTTCTTTCCAATGTGAGGAAAAATGTAGCAAATCTAGTAATTGCATGTCTCACCAATTCTCTTTTGTTGTTAAAATACCTCAATAAGCTTAAAGTACTTGAACGACGATAAATGAAGCCAACAAGTGATATTGCATTTTGAATTGTCTTCTTTATTAGAGACAACTTTTCAATGTCTTCCAACATCAAATCGATTCGATACAATGGGCTGCACAAGGGGTACAATACAAATGTGGTCTTTTTTTTTCAATAATTTACCTACAAGAACATAGTTGCTTCCATTGTCTGTAATAACTTGGACAATTTTTTCTTCTCCAATCTCATCCACAATAGAGTCAAGCAACTCAAATATTTTCTGATCTGTCTTCATAATATTTGATACATCAATAGATTTAATAAACATTGTGTGTTACGGGACTTACCCAAGCGGAACCGGAACCGGGTCACCCTACTGAATGGCGCGTTTACACTCGCAGGGCCAAACCGGGTCCGGGTCAGCTCGAGTAAGTCCCGTGACTCAGCTGAGAGGTTGTACTAAGAGGGAGAAGGGGGAAAGGATTAGGGTATGATATTTTGTTAACACTTAGTGTGATATCTCGCTGCTCTGGTCGGCTGAGGGAGATTGTCTTGCTTCTTTGCTTTGAATCTTGCTTTCTAGTTGGAAATCTTGCTGTTTGTTAGGAACTTTTGGTGTGTGTTCCTAACATTTGGTCCGACCTACTGGATACTCAGGGAGGATTCATTCTCCAACGTCGCTTCCGCTTCGGGCGACTGTCGGCGGAAGAGGCGGCTGTCACTACCGAACGTATTCGGTCGCTCATCACGGCGTGGGGTGTCCGCTGCATCCGGGGCCGACGAAACCCGTTTGAAGCTGCCGCCGGCACCCCCACCTCCCGTGTGCCGGCGTCGTAGAGGGCTCTCCGATGACAACTACTCGGAGCGAAGCCCGCTTGGAAACTCTAGAGACGTCGCGAGGGGAGTTTCGGGAGGCTCTTACCGCTGTTCAAGTAGAGCTGCAAGCGGTGGGAGAGGATCGCCGCATAGAATCGATGGCAGCAGCGGTGGAACGGCGACTGCACCGTGAAGAACTGTCCGAGATCAGTTGGCGACGGCCGGAGATCGATCGACGCCTGGGAGCTCTAGACGCCCTAGAAGAGATGCGCTCTCTGTTGGCCGACCTTACAAAGGACAGGAGGGGCGAACCATTTGGGGTCCGTCCGGCAGCGGGAGTGTCTTTGAGAGGCAGTGGCAGAGGGGAGGAAGGCGGGGGACGACCGGACACGAGCAGCGAGCCATATCGGCCGCCACCCATTCGTGAGGAACGCGGGTCCCCTCATGAATCTGGATTTGGATTTTCGGCTCGTGATAATCAGGTTGACGACCGGCGAGGTGGCGGGTTCCGATCACGGGAGCTGGAGAGGGATGTTACCGGAGGGGAGGATGGAAGGTGGACCCAGTGACGAATTGAACTGCCAGGCTTCTCGGGCACGGACCCTGTGGAGTGGATAGCGCGTGCCGAACAATACTTCGAAATTCAGGGAACCCCAGAAGAGTTCAAGGTACCAATGGCTTTTATCAGTATGGAGGGCCAAGCAAACCATTGGTTCCGGTGGTTCAAGAGGAGGATGCCGAACCTATCTTGGGGACGCTCAAGGAGGAAATGCTACAGCAGTATAGTGAGTTTCCCGCTACCACGGCGTATGAACGTTTGGCCGCCCTGGAACAAGGGTTCCGTTCAGTGACTGAATATATTATTGCGTATAAAGAAATAGTGTCCCAAATACTAGATTTGCCAGAACAGCAATATGTGGGTTTTTTTTGAAGGGACAAAGGGCAGAGATTTGGGAAAGGGTGCGTGCTTTTCTTCCCACTAATATCCTAAGGGCCATGACGCTGGCCCGCATCATTGAGCGGGAGGTAACTGGGGGTGAGGGAACTGGATGTGCCACGGCTGGAGGGCTAAATACACGCAGTGCTATCAGTTCTACCGTGTACTCCTTCAAACAGACTGCTGCCCCACCCACGCGAGTAACTCCGGGATTGGGGTCGAGTGCTAGCGGAACTCGACCGATGACTATGACCATCGGAAGTAGGGGAACTGTAGGAAATAGTGTTTGGGTAAAGAAGGAACCGGCTAAGGCTCATTCGCAAGCACGGTCAGACCCAGTGGAGATAAGCCGAGGGGGGACGAATGATGTCCTATCAAGATTATGTCAACAAACGGGAAAAGAGGTTATGTTTTCGTTGCGACCAACCCTACCACCCTACTCACCAATGTGGGAGTAAAAGCTTCCGAATACTGCTACTTAATGATGAAGGCGACAATGAAGGGGTGGAAGAGATGGCGACGGTAGACGGCGAGGAAGCCACGGAAGAGGAGGTCAGCCCATGGGAATCAACGTGCAAAAGAATGGAGCTATCCTTGTATTCGGTGGGAGGAATGTCAGGATCGCGTACCATGATACTCCACGGCAAAATTAATGGCAGCCCCGCCACTATCCTAATTGACAGTGGGGCAAGACATAACTTCATATCGGTGCGCAAGGTCCAGGAGCAGGGCTGGCCCGTAACAGCCACCCGTTCGTATGCAGTGAGCCTAGGAGATGGGGGCAGAGTCCAGGCACAAGGGAAATGTCAGGGCTTGGCAGTGTCAATTGGGGGGGGGGGGGGTACACCACTTCTCTGGAGGGATATTTGTTTTGCCTAGAGGGAGTTGATCTGATTTTGGGGATGGCGTGGCTGAAAACTTTGGGCGAGATGCGGGTGGATTGGGGCCTCCAATACATGAAACTAGTACATGAAGGGAAGGAGATCACTATGGAAGGCGACCCTTCTCTCTCTCGTTCTTTGACGACAGTCAAGAGCTTGGCCAAGGAAGTCAACGACCAGGTGGAGTTTCGAGGGGTGATATGGGTAGTTGATCTGATTCAAGGGGATGTAGCGGCTCCAACGGATTTATCGACCCAACAGGTACGGCAACCGCAGGATCTCTTACATCAATTTGAGGACGTTTTCGCAGAAAGGAGCTTGTTGCCTCCTCGCCGAGAGATGGACCATGCAATTGTGACGCAACCAGAGGAGGGGCCAGTGAGAGTAAGGCCGTACCGGTATGCACATCACCAGAAAGATGAGATGGAGCGAATGGTGTAGGAAATGCTAGTGGCTGGGATCATTCAACCTAGCACAAGCCTTTTCTCAAGCCCTGTCATCCTTGTGCGCAAAAAAGACGGTAGCTGGAGGTTCTGTGTGGATTATCGCGCTTTAAATAATATCACGGTACCGGATAAGTATCCCATTCCGGTTATCGAAGAACTGCTTGATGAACTTCATGGGACTGCTTACTTCTCTAAGCTTGACTTACGAGCCGACTACCACCAAATCAGAGTACGGCCAGAAGATGTGTACAAAACTGCGTTCCGGACTCACTCGGGCCATTACGAGTTCCGAGTCATGCCGTTGGTCTCAAGAATGCCCCCGCGACGTTCCAAGCGGTGATGAATGAGACATTTCGCCCCTTTCTAAGGAAGTTTATCCTAGTATTTTTTGATGATATTTTGATGTACAGTCCAACATGGGAAAGTCACCTAGAGCATCTACGCCGAACTTTAGAGATCTTGAGAGGGAACAGTTTGGTGGTCAACAAACATAAATGCAGCTTTGGTCGAAACCAGGTAGAATATCTCAGCCACATCATTTGTCCTACAGGAGTGGCTATGGATCTGCGAAAAGTAGCCACAATGCATCAGTGGCCGATTCCAAGATCGGTCAAGGAGGTGCGTGGATTTCTAGGTCTCATAGGGTATTACCAGTGGTTTGCCCGAGACTATGGGAAGATAGCCCGACCTCTCACTGACTTACTCAAGAAGGATGGCTTCCATTGGGGAATTGAAGCTCGGCAAGTTTTTGACAAGTTGAAGGACATTATGACCACTTCCCCGTGCTAGTGTTACCCAACTTCGAGGAACAGTTTACCATCAAATGCGACGCATCTGGGAAGGGGATTGGGGCAATCCTCATGCAAAAGGGCCGTCCACTAGCTTATTTCAGCAAGGGATTGTCTGAAGCAAATCTGGCCAAGTCAACATACGAGAAGGAGCTCATGGCGTTAGTATTGGCAATACAACATTGGCGACCATACTTGTTAGGGCGGAAATTTCAGGTCCTCACTGATCAAAAGGCCCTTAGACACCTTCTGGAGCAACGGATCACAACACCTGGCCAACAAAACTAGCTGGCCAAGTTGTTGGGGTATGATATGAAGGTAATTTATAAGCCGGGTACACTGAATGGGGCGGCTGATGCTCTCTCCAGGGTACCGGAACATGCAGAATTGAGGGCACTCTCTAAACCCGTGTGGCTCGATCAGGAAGAGATACAAGCTGAGGTACTTCGCGATCAAGCTTTAAGACGTATAATGGAGGAATTAACTTGCCGTCCTGCCTCCATAACTCCATATGAACTAGTGCAATGGCGTCTGTTTTACAAAGGGCGCTTGGTGATACCGTCAGAATCCCAATGGGTTACTAGGCTGCTGCAGGAGGGGCATCAGACCCCGACCGGGGGGCATTCGGGGGCTTATCGTACCTACAGGAGGATAGCTGATAACGTTTACTGGATAGGGATGAAAAAAGACATTTATCAGTGGGTGGCGGCGTGCCAGGTGTGTCAACGTCAAAAGTATCAAGCCCTTGCTCCAGCGGGATTACTTCAACCCTTACCGATTCCTAACCTACCTTGGGAAGACATAGCTATGGACTTCACTACTAGGTTGCCTAAATCGAGGGGGGTGGATGCTATATTGGTTGTGGTCGACCGCCTGTCAAAGTATAGGCATTTCTTGGCGATTCGACATCCTTTCTCAGCAAGATCGGTGGCTGAATTATTCGTGAAGGAAATTGTCAAGCTGCATGGGGTCCCCCGATCAATCGTGAGTGATAGAGATCCTGTGTTCATCAGTGTGTTCTGGTCGAAACTTTTCAAGTTACTGGTGCTCAACATGAGCTCTTCCTACCACCCGGAGACCGATGGTCAAACAGAAGTGCTCAATAGATGTTTGGAGACATACTTACGTTGCTACGCGTCCGAATAGCCTCGCGAGTGGGCAAATTGGTTGCATTGGGCGGAATATTGGTACAATACGAGGTTCCAGTCCGCGGCAGGCAAAACCCCTTTTGAGATAGTTTATGGGCGCCAGCCCCCTACTTTACAGCGTTATGTGTTGGGGGAGTCAGCCGTGGCCGCGGTGGAACGGGACCTTTTGGATAGAGATGAAATGTTAAAGCAGCTCAAACACAATTTAAGAAGGGCCCAGCAACGAATGTCTCAGTCGGCGAACGCTCATCGTCGTGATATATCCTTGTCCCCGGGGGAGTTAGTATACATAAAACTGCAGCCGCATCGCCAACAGTCGGTCGCTTGGCGCGTTAATCAAAAATTTGCAGCGCGGTTTTTTGGGCCTTTTCCCATTGATAAGAAGGTGGGACCAGTGGCATATCGACTCCTATTGCCGCCTGGTTCTCGAGTTCACCCGGTTTTCCATGTAACTCAATTCAAGAAGGCGATTGGGTATGGTGGCTCCGCCTTAAATGTACCAACAAGCATCGAAGACGAGTTACCCCCTACGTATGTTCCCGACGCACGGCTGGCCACGCGGACGATGGGTCAGGGCGACAAGAGTGTGGACCAATGGCTACTCCACTGGGCTAGGGAGCCAGACGAGGAGGCGACGTGGGAGGACATGACAGTCATCCAAGAGCAATTTCCAGAGTTCTACCACAGCCTTGTTTCTCATGGGGAGGGTACTGTTACGGGACTTACCCAAGCGGAATCGGAACCGGGTCACCCTACTGAATGGCACGTTTACACTCGTAGGGCCAAACCGGGTCCGGGTCAGCTGGAGTAAGTCCCGTGACTCAGCTGAATGGTTGTACTAAGAGGGAGAAGGGGGAAAGGATTAGGGTATGGTATTTTGTTAACACTTAGTGTGATATCTCGCCGCTCTGGTCGGTTGAGGGAGATTGTCTTGCTTCTTTGCTTTGAATCTTACTTTCTAATTGGAAATCTTGCTGTTTGTTAGGAACTTTTGGTGTGTGTTCCTAACATTGTGCTAGTAGGATAATTCACTAAGAAGTTAACTATGGATCTTTGTTTTCTATCTGTCCATGCATCAGACATAATAGAGCATCCAAATCTAGTCCAATGCTCCTTCTGGCCCTTTAACAACTCTTCAGTGTATACTAATTCTTTGTTGAGAAGTGGAACTCTTATATCATGATAAGATGAAGGCTTCAAATTTGGTCCAAAGCTCCCTGAGAACATATGATGAAAGCTTTGCAATTTAATCATGTTGAATGATAAACCAGCTTGATACCTCAATCGAGTTATATATTGATGAACTCTTGCAGTAGCCTCCTTATCATATGACTCCCTTATGTTTGCTTGCCTTAATTTTTCTTTTTTTCTTTTTATCAATTGCAGTTTCAGGTTTGCCAAAATAGAGAGAAATAGGACCCTTAGAAGCAGCTTTCTTTGTAAATCCGTCATTATGCACATGTTCTTCATCTTCATTACTGTCACTTTTTTTATCCTTCAAATATCCCCATAATTCTTCTCTTACCTCTTTTGGGTATTTAGTACATGCCCTTTTCCCATCAAGAGTTCTTTGGCTTTAGTAATTCCACCTTTTATGATTTTTTCACAAAAATTACAACTACAAATATTTGTGTAATTTCCTTAGGCTGGTTTACAATATTTCCAACTGGGATCCGTTCTAGCACCAACTTTTGAATGATTTAAAGATTCCTCACATGCATACTAAAATAAATTATTTTAAAAAAATTAGGGTATGCTTGGAATAGAGAGTATAGAATATGAAAGATGAATTAATTATACAAGTGAAAAAAAATTAAAAAAAAAAGATTGAAGGAGTTGTTACCTTAATGGAGATTTGCAAGAAGCGGGAAATAATACAAAGATCAAGGCTGTGATAAAGTGAACAATAACTAAAAAAAATCGAGGAGATTTGAAGTTAACAATAACTAAAAAAATTTCCAGATAAAATGTATAGTGTTCCGTGAAATAGAGAAAGATAAAATTATTACCTCAATAGAGAATAGAGACTCGGAAGTTTAGAACATTGGAAGCTGGTGAACAGTAATCAAAAGATGCAGTTGGAAATTTCAGATGGTTGGAAATTTGTATACGTGAACATTAATCACGTCTGCCTTTGCCCGGAAGTCTGCCACCTACTTCTTTTCCGCCGCCTGCTTCTCCTCTTATGCCTTCGCCCACATCTCCTCTTCCGCCACCTGCTTTTTTTCTGCTGCTTGCTTCTCCTCTTTTGCCTTCGCCCACTTCTCCTTTTCCGCTGCCATTGCCGCTTCACAAACACCGACCGCCATTAGTGAAGTGTCCGCAATGGCGGAAATTGCGTTTTCCGCCACGCAACAACAATTTTGTTGCGGACTCTACTATTTCCGCTTCTGAATAGCGTAGCGGCGCCATAGCCGCCATTCGATAACACTGGTCTCAACTTAACAATATTACAAAGTTGGACATCTTGATTGGCAGTTAATTTGCAACTATTTGAATATTCTAGTAGTTCTCCTTAGGAATATATTTGATGCAACTATTTTCTAATTTTAAATGAGCTGATAATGATTATGATAGTACGTTTCTAACTGAAACCTTTAAGCTGATATAAATATTCATCTCAATATTAAAGCTAGTAGTAAGTGTTGAATTATAATGTTTAATGTTCTTGAAATCAGTTTGTAGACTGACAATTAAAAAATTTAAACTGGTTCTGTCTTATCATTGTATGGTTTTTCTCCATCATTCTGTAATGTGAAAATGCATTAATCATTCTTTACAATGATATACCGTACTTTAGTAACTCCAATGTCTATCTTAATTGTATTATTTTGGAACAGGGTTACAGCTGTAGATGGTCAATACCAAATAGGAATATATTCACTTGTACCGATTAGTTATGGTGAAGAAATCACCTTTGACTACAACTCTGTAACAGAGGTGTGCATCATGCTGGGATATGTTATTATATGAAGACAATGTGTGATCATTGCTAAACATTCCACTTTGGTGCAGAGTAAGGAAGAGTATGAAGCATCAGTTTGCTTATGTGGTAGTCAAGTTTGCAGAGGTAGCTATCTGAATCTAGCTGGAGAAGGGGCATTCGAGAAGGTACATATTGTAGAGCAAATGTGCAAAAGCTGTCCCTGTTGTTTATCGTATTTGGAATTTTCTCTCTGCCAATTCTGATATCTTTCTACTTGTTGGCATAAAAATGAAGGACACTTCTGTAATTACTCAATGTATTATGCAGCCTGTAAAGTTGGGCACACGAGTACTGATACATATGTTAATGCCTACCAAAGTATATGATCTTCATTCCATGCTTAAGAGTTTTTAGGGCATTCAGTTGTTTTGGAAATTTAGACATGAGTGTTGGGGGATTAAAGTTGTGTTTTTATCATGAAAGTGAATAACATTAATTGCTTTTATTCAGTTATATATTTAAACTTATTTTTATGTTTTCAGTTTATCAATTTTGAAGTATCCCTGGTTTAGTATTGTTTTCAGATCTACTGTATAGCAAGTGATTTTTTTTTTAATATACTAATTTGATGCTTGCATCAGGTGTTGAAGGATTGCCATGGTCTACTGAACCGTCTTAAGTTGATGATGGAGGCTTGTGATGCGAATTTTGTTTCACAAGATGATTATATTGACCTTGCAAGGGCTGGTCTAGGCTCTTGTTTGTTAGATGGGTTGCCCGATTGGCTTGTTGCTTACTCAGCGCATCTGGTAGGCTCTTTGGTGCATGTTCCGTATTGCATTTAACTATCTATAGCTGGCCCTTTAATCTTAGAAAAATTTTACAATTGATGAAGGTAAGGTTCATTAACTTTGAGAGAACAAAGCTACCTGATGAGATTTTAAAGCGTAATTTAGAGGAGAAGAGGAAATTCTTTTCAGACATATGTCTTGAGGTTGAGAAGAGTGATGCAGAGATTCAGGTGCATGCTGAGCTTCAAGTGTCTTGCTCTTGTTTGTTTCTGTTTGATTTGCGTTAAGTTACTATGCGTTTCTTGAATGAGCCAGGCTGAGGGGGTATATAACGCAAGGCTTCAGAATATTGCACTTACCCTTGATAAGGTAATCCTTTTCCAATGGAACTTATGGTTTCCCATTGTCTGAGTTTAACCTTTTGATCGCAGTATTAAACTCAAGCAACTATTTAGTTAACGTTACTATATGCATTCACGTCAACAGTTCTGGGCAAAATGAAAGCACTATATGCATTCACGTCAGGCAAAATGAAAGCCACCACTCCATCTTTTCGACCCTAGATTACAGATATTGTAGCACCATACTGGTTACTAGCTTAATTTTACAACGTTCTGTTTTAGCTTATTGATGCATGCTGTGGTTCTGATTCATAAATTGTCATTCTTGGTCATTTTATTTAAATATAAATACACGCACTTAACTGTTATTTTGGAGAAAAACTATATTTCTTACACACTATTCAAATGTTTCCTGTACATATACTGATGGCAGATGACATGCTTTTCTTCTCTGTGGTCTAATGCAGGTAAAGTATGTCTTGCGGTGTGTGTTTGAAGACCCAAAGAAAGCTCCACCTCCAATTGAAAAGCTTGCTGCAGAAGACTTGATTTCAGTCCTTTGGAAAGGGGAGGGTTCCCTGGTCAAGGATCTCCTCCATGCCATGGCACCTCATATCGAAGCAGATCTTCTTAGGGATCTCAAGTTTAAAATTCAGGCTCACGATCCATCAAGTTCTGATAATATCCAAAGTTCCCTTCGCAGATCATTATTGTGGCAAGTCCTAGCTCTGGTTTTTTTTTCCGCGCTTATATCAGGTGCATATAGTCAATGTTCTAAATGTAGTAATTTCTTTTTAACAGGTTGAGGGATGAGCTAAGGAGTCTTCCATGTAACAAAAAATGTCGGCACGATGCTGCTGCTGACTTGATTCACATATATGCCTACACAAAAGTGTTCTTCAAGATCCGGGTAAGTTGGTGTCAAATGGTTGTATAAAATATATACAATTGAAGCCATTTTATTGGCTATTTACTAATGGAAGCATTACGTACGTACAGGAATATAAGCCTGTTAAGTCTCCCCCTGTTTACATCAGCCCTCTCGATTTAGGCCCCAAGTATGCTGATAAGCTGGGGTCTGGCTTCCAGGAGTACTGCAAGAACTATGGTGAGAACTATTGTTTGGGCCAGTTGATTTATTGGTATAGCCAGATGAATGCAGAGCCAGATTGTAAATTAGCGAGAGCTCATAAGGGTTGCTTGGCTCTCCCTGACATCTCCTCCTTCTATGCAAATACTCATGAGCCATTGCGAGAACATTATAGCTCAAGAACTGTGAGATTTATGATGTCAAGAATGGTTAGTGTGTTCAATATCACTAGTTTTACTTTGTGTTTTATTTTATCTTCTTAACCGCATGACTGGTTACTAGTTTACACTCGTAACTTGCAATTGCTTAGATGCCAGGTCGTGTAGATCAACTTTTAGTAGAAGAAACTTAGTTCAATGATCATGATAAGAAAAATGTAGCCAATAAGGTGCATCTTCTTGAAGTTGAACTTATGCTAATATTACTACTTATGCCCAAGATGGCTGGCATGTGTTGGAAACGGTGTTGGCAGATTTTAGGTTGAGTAAACCAAGTGTTGTTGCAGGAGCTAGGCCAATTTGTGGCCTTTCTCAAGTCTACTCGTTATCTAGTACAGCACAGCACCTGGCTGTACTAACATACCACAGATAGGCAAATATTTGTTATTAGTGTAGTACTTAAATACCTCTTTTACTTATATACTGGGAATGAAAAATGTTGTTTATCGTAACAGGAGAAGGAGCCGCAAAGGCCATGGCCTAAAGATCGTATCTGGGATTTCAAGAGCAGCCCTAAATTTTTTGGCAGCCCAATGCTGGATGCCGTCATTAATAAGTGTCCATTGGACAAGGAGATGATGCAATGGCTGAAGACTAGGCCGTCAGTGTTTCAAGGCTAATGGGAAGGGGCTGAAGCAGGGCACATGTAGCTTACCTCTGGAGTGACCATTGACCACATTTTTTGTTCTCACATAGCTTCCCGTTTTAGATGTGGAGAGTACGCTTTTTGTTCAAAGTAGCATATCCCGCTTGTACAGCTTTCCCGGGTTATCATTTGTATTGATTATTTAGTGATAGAGCATTATTGGTCTAATGTAGTTTTTGAAGCCTCTGCTAGTCTGAGGCGCTTTTTCACACATTGTATAAATACCAATCTCATTAATATCATGATATGAAGGGATAGATTATCAGATGGCAAACTCTTGTTTCTTCCTCCAGTATGATTAGAGCCGGGATCGTTGTGTGAAATGAATGTCTGAGTTTAATGTAGAAGTTATTCCAAGCTGTGTTTTTTTGACGAAAAATTAGGAAAAAAAATTCAATGTTTTTTATTTTTTTCCCCAGTTTTCCGTTTAAGAAACACATTATAAATGTTTATAGTCACATCTATTTAATAATATTTGGGACTACTCCTTTTCAACCAAAGTAAAAGATGTCGCCTTGTCGGTATTAACCAAATTACCCTTGAATGGTTCCCGTTTTCACATGGATAACATGATGTTGATATGGTTGATTGGCCTCTTACTCGTATAATCCATGCCTACAACTATTTCTTGTATCCATCATGATACGTTAACCTGTTAGTGACGGAAGATCTTGGAGTCATCTGCACTTGTTTAATTTAATACCTCATATAAAAGATTTGATTAAGATCTAAATGATCAATTTCGTGCCAACAACCTTCATTATCATCCTCATCCTATTGTTTGTCCCCCAACATTAGATTGACAATAGGACCACCCACCTATGAAATCTTTCGCTTGGCGCGTGAAAGTTGAGTTACATGTGATGTTGCGTTTTTAATTGTTTGATGTGCCTCTTGTATCAGACATGATTTAATACATATAAATATGCGGATGCACGTTAGCGAGGACGTGTGCAATTGACAAACGAGTGTGCCCTTAAACAATCACCAACTACGGTGAGCTTTGCATAGGATTTATTTTTACTTCCAATGAAGTCGAACCCCTTTCTTCTGATGTCGTATTTTTTTGGCATGGATGTTTAAAGTGTATTTTCTTAGATAAAAAAATTAAAAAAAATACATTGAATTTTTGATGCTATTAGATTCAATATATTTTTTATTCTTTCTTTCTAACTTTTTATTCAAGAAAACACAGCAGTGGTCTTTAGCAGTGTAGTCTACCAAGTCAAACTTGTGTTCTTAACAGGCAAATAGACAAACCATAAGCACATTTTGACTTGATGCTTTAAAGGCCGGCCATCTCAAATCTCTTTTTTCCTTTTTTTGAATATGATTGGAGAATCAATTTATTTTATTTATTTTTCACAAAAATTTATGTTTTCATTATTATTATTATATATAAATCCGTACAATTTAGTAAGGTTCAACACCCTCAGGGATACAGGCATTGTAAATCCTTCATCCGTTGAATGGACACTGCATGCAGGGGTCCTTCTATTCTTTATTTATTCTATTCTACTCTTTTTTACCCACCATCTCTAATGGTGGGTCTGCGTTCGCTTTCCGTTCCTAGTCTACAGGACGCTTAGGTAAACATGTTGGTAGCTCGAAACGCGTGGAAAGAGATCAGACGATAGCTCGGAATCTCACACCTCAACCGCGACTCTGCTCACAATTTTTTTTTCCTTCGTTTTTTTTTCTTACTACAATTCATCTTTCGTCCGTCATCTTCCTCCAGCAATCCAACGATTCGCCATCTCGAATCTTTTCCGCCTTCGCCCACCGACGCCGTCACCAGTGCCCTCGTCGAGTCCCCGTCGCGATTTGGGCTCCGCCGAAGAGGTAACGTCTCCTCCTCCCTCTTGCTCTTCTTCTCCCAACGACGAGCCTCGGTTTGGGCGGGCTTGCTTCCTTGAGTGCTGCTCTCGTTCTTAGTCCTGCGCTTTTGGTTGGCGTGTGCGCTCTTCGCAGTTAAAATCGTTAGCTTTATTTCATGGCAAGCTTGTATCTTTGTCTTCCTTCGCTTCCTCCTCTGTTAAAGGGAAAGTTCGGCATGAGATCTGTGGCTCCTGAGTTGAGCTTCTTGTCATTCTTCGGTCAAACCATTCTTAGTTGAATCGATCTGTAAGCAACTTATCCAGCGGAGTGAAGCAAGGATCTGGTGCTGATTAAGTCGAGTTGAAAATGTTTTGCAGCCTATCGCACGCCTTGATGGTGACACTGGAAGCCCCGGGCCGATGAGATGAAGGGCGTGTCGTGGGGGATCATCATTGGCGCGACCATCGGACTGGTCGTCGGGGTTCTCTTGGCCGTGGCCGCTCTCTTCTGCATCCGGTTTCAGAGGAAGCGTGGCCGGCTACGAAATAACAGCTCGTTGAAGGCGGCCACCGTCCCCATGCGTGCCAACGGCGAAGATGCTCGCGCCGAGCCCTCAGATGCGTCGTCCGCCATGGAACAGGAGTCCCCCATTCGCCACGAAGCCCAGACGCGGGGCTTCTCCTTTTGGGTTGAAGACAAGAGGCGAAATCCAATATCGTTTTCTGGGGTGCCCAAGTACTTGTACAAGTATGTTCTATAACTAAGCTCATTCTGCTTCTTCCCCGACGCTTAGAAATTCATGCGTGCCCGATCGCAATACCGATTTTAGCATGTTAGCTATTACTAGAACTAGCCATGTAAGCTTACAGGAAGACAATCGATGGCTTTTTAAAGACTCCTACTTCTCTCCTGCGCCAGAAATATGATTGTAGCAATGCTAGAGCATCGTCATTACTTTCCGTTCATAGCAAATTGAGCAATTGCTTATGAACTCAGGGATCTGCAAAAAGCAACCCGGAATTTTACTACTTTAATCGGCCAGGGAGCATTCGGTCCTGTTTATAAGGCGCAATTGCCTTCCGGTGAGACAGTCGCCGTTAAAGTTTTATCTGCCAATTCTAAACAGGGCGAAAAAGAATTTCAAAGCGAGGTAAGCTAGTTCATCACCACTAATTTCTGGTCTATTTATCATTTCAGACTCCAGACTGCTTGTGTAGTTTGTCTTTTATCATTGTAACATCAGATCTTACCTTCAACATACTTGTATTAATCGAGAAGGTACTGCTACTCGGGAGATTGCATCACAGAAATCTAGTGAATTTGGTGGGATTTTGTGCCGAAAAAGGACAATACATGCTACTATACCTGTACATGAGCAATGGAAGCCTTGCTTCTCACTTATATGGTATATCTTACTCTTCAATCTAGATGCATATCGGTTTAGCCTATCAATTGTTTTCGCGAATGGTGAGTGAATCATTATTAATCATCGTCAACTTAAGTTTGATGTACTATGCTAACCCTCATTTGGTTTTCTGCTCTTGAGCGAATTTGGCATTGTTGTGCTTAAGTTAGGCACTTGTACATCTTTCTTATGATATAGCACAAAGTAATCCTCTCAGAACAGTAAACTAATATGAGTTTTACAAACTATTTTTTTTATATATTGTAGAATGCATACTGACGTTTGGCTGGCAGTACGTATAATAGTATTATTTTCTTATGGTTAAGTTTGATGTTAACAATATTCTTCAACCAGTGCAGGTGAAAGGTATGAACCACTGAGCTGGGATTTGAGGGTTAGCATAGCTCTAGATGTTGCAAGAGGGTTGGAGTATCTTCATGATGGTGTATTGTTTCTCTCAGAAATCGCCAATTGACAAGTTTCTTGATTCATCTTCCTTCTGTGCTAGAACTGTCACTGAAGTGCTTTCCCTTGTCTGTGCCCATGCAGGCTGTTCCACCTGTAGTGCATCGTGATATCAAGTCCGCCAACATACTACTGGATAACACTATGGTGGCTAGAGTATGCCAAATCTACTTCTATGTGCTTAAATTGTGAATTTTTCTAACTCCTGGTTGACACAACCACAGTTACAGACATGTTACTCGCTAAGATCTCATTGATTTTCTTGAATCTAGGAGGGTGGGAGAGATTTCCTACCGTCCTTGAATCAATGTCATTAACGCCACTGCCTGTCAATTCCAAGTTACCCCATCTCATAATGACAGTTCCAGTAGGCTGAGTGGCCAACTCTGAGTTGGTGAGCCATAAAGATACAATTGACTATTCAACGAAAGGGTTGTAATTCGATATCCATTTAGTTGTTAGAAAGTAGTTGACAGATGTTTCTTACAATCTCAAAGTATAATAAATTTCTCCTTTTTTGGTTTAAATGAATTTAAAATCCACGTTATGCGGTACACAGATAATATTGTCATGCATGTATCTTCCTTCATTGAGGTACTGAAGAGATGACCGACTTTGCAGTACAAAATTGCGCTTCTACAGTTGTACTATGCACTCGATGCTGCTGTAGCATTAAATATTATGTATTTTCTTGTAGGTTGCTGATTTTGGGCTGTCAAGAGAAGAAATACTAAGTCGTCATGCATCTAACATAAGGGGCACCTTCGGTTACCTTGATCCTGAGTATATATCTTCGAGGTCGTACACCAAGAAAAGTGATGTATATAGCTTCGGCGTGCTGCTCTTTGAGTTGATTGCCGGCAGAAATCCGCAGCAGGGTCTGATGGAATATGTAGAGCTTGTAAGTTTTTCATTATACAAGAGTTCCTTTTCTGAGTACAAAATTCTGCACCGTCTTGCCACTCTTTCATTCTAAGCATCCATTTATAAATGATCAAAAAGTAGCGAGGTACTGATCATGTTTGGCCACCTGATTTGGATGTTATTTTGGGTTCTGATTGATGTACAGCACCATTCCTCCTTTTTATTAATTGATACAACTTTAGTTTTGGTTTAAAAGTAGGACAGGTGTTACAGCGTCTTAATGTTTGTTGAAATGGAATCACTATTTGTTGTCAAGGTTGTGAATCACAAGTGAAATTCAAGCCATTAACTATTCAGAGGTCGTACAGAAAAGAACAAATTTAATTGCGTTATTGAAGATGAGTGGTAAGTAATGGCAATGTTGTTCAACTACTCACCATAAAGTTTAGAGATGATTTATCGACTCCTTTTCCAGATAGTTCTCTTGCAATTCTACGCTCGTATATTCTGAATTCTGGTTTGCAATATTCATAAAAAATTATAATTGTATGTACCTTTGCAAATTAGGCAGCGATGGGTGCCGGAGGAAGAGATGGATGGGAGGAGATTGCGGATTGTCGACTGGATGGAGCGTATGATTTAAGAGATCTCAATGATCTTGCAGCCCTGGCGTACAAGTGCATCAGCAGAGGCTCAAGGAGAAGACCATCTATGAGGGACGTAGTTCAATCTCTGACCAAGCTCTTGAATGCTAGGCACAGCAGAATGCGTCGTAGCAGGAGATCCTTGCCTGGTGCAGCAGACAAATCTGTGGACATAGAAACGTCAGAGTACCAAAGCTCACAATCTGAACATAATAGAGATGAGTCCTTCGACAGCTTGTCGGATTTGCCAGGAGCTTGACCGAGATGTGCGTGTGGTTTGTTTTTTGTTTTCATTCAATTTTTTCTTTTTTGATTATTTTCTCTGCAAAGTATGTAATTTTGATTGTTGAAATGGACTTCTGATTGATTCCTTGATTTTGAATTCCTCCTTGTAATATTTGACCTTTGTGTGTTGCTTGCTGGTCCTCGTGAAGGAATTGACAATAAATTAGCATTTGTAATTCATTACAAGTGTGGTTAAGTCAGTTCATTCACATAATCCTATAAAAAATCTCATTGGGAGTAAAAGTTCTAGCAAGGAATTCTTCAAGGGACTTGAGTTCCATGTAGCAAGTAGCCAAAATTTCTACTTGACACAAGTTCATTGTGAGAGTTTGTTTAAGCTCGGAAGGATTCTAGTTTTTGCGCCTATCATTCACTGCAGTAGAGCTTTATGCATAGTGAAAGGAAGTAAACAAAAATTTCTAATCTTGTAATTATGAATTTTAATGACCATACGTTTTTTTTATAATATTTTTCTTCTAAAATGAATTTCTAAAACCTTTTAAAACTTTGGTAACAACCAGTTAATTAAAAGACTTCATTTCAAAATAATCAGAAAATTGTTTTTATTAATCATAAGAATTCAACAGAATACATATAATTGGACGAGTAAAAGAAAACATGAAGATAAAAATGTAATGGCAAATGATGCAGCACTTCAGTAAAAATAAAAAATAAACACTTCAACTCTCTGACTGCGACTGTGAACCGACACCTCAGAGAACAAAGAAGAGCATCGTTCCGGCACCAATTCCGAGAGCGGCCTTGGCGATCGTGCGAGGACTACTGCTCGGGACCGGCGGCGAATCTGAGGATCCAGAGGATGAGGATTCTGGCAGTGGCGCAGCCACGGGCGAGCTCAGGGATGTCGAGGGTGAGGCGGCAGGAGAAAGTGGCGCCGGCGAGCTCGTGGATGGCGACGGAGCGCCGGCGGGAGAACGGGGAGCCGGCGAGCTCTTCGCGGCGGGGGCGACGTTGATCTCCAACTTCATTCCCCCCGCGCAGTGGCCTGGTATCCCGCAGATGAAGTATCTCTTTCCGGCTGTCTTCAGCGAGATGACAGTGTTACCTCCTGTGCCGGTCGAAATCGGATTCGTCGTCGAGCACGAGCTGTAGGCGGCTTTTGACACCTCCAAAACGTTATGCTGTCCTGACGCGTAGTTGAATGCTGCGAGAAGGAGACGCCATGAGGAAGAAATTAAGTTTGCGTATCTGAAGCACCAGCTCGTGAATTGACAGGATCAATCAGAGGCAAAATAGAAAGTGGAGACTCACTGAGGGTGTCGCCGGCTATAAATTTCTTGCCGGAAGCCCACTGCTTGTGGTTGGTGCTGAGATCCCACGATCCGGCGGGGCCTCCGACGTCATGATCCACCGCCATTGCTAACTCAAGCGTGGCTGCCGCTATAGCGACGACCACCAAAGCTCTCAGCCTGGTGTCCATCGCTGATTGTTGCTGGAGGAAGGGGCTGCAGAAGAGAGATGCCACCAATGGCTGCGCAGGAACAATGCTCTTCTGAGCTGCGAGTTGGCGACGATGGGAAGCTGGGGAAGATGGTGTTTTAAGTAGTGTTGGGAGAAGAAGGTTCTCTGAGCTTGGTTGCCTTCTAAGCTTCAAAACGGTTGTCCATGTGGGGCAGGTTTGACTTATAAGCTACGCTACTTAACAGACCGTATAATGAATGTGAGTTGACTAAGCTAATCATTATCGGCCGTGGAACAAAGAAATGTTCATTTGTCCAAGGTTTCATTGCACGTGTACACTTCAAGCTGGATACAAAATGCAACAACTCCCCTGTAGCTGAGGTGGCGAGTGAATGGCACTGCTTATAATTGTCTAAATTTTACTACTCCTATAAATTCTTTAAAAAAAAATATCCGTGGAAGTTGACGTATTTTCCCACCGACATTCAGATCAAATTTTACTCAAAATAGTATCAGTTGGAGGGTTCGAGTGGTTTAGTTAGCCTAGGTAGTTTTCTCTTCACCAAGAGAGAAGATTTAGTGCTTACGTGGCAAAGTGATTTTGGTCAACTTTTAACTGTTATTTGATTTCATGTGCAGAAAAGTCCTACCCTCTGGCCTCTCTAGGCCAGCTTACCTGTTATGGGGTGATCTTATATCATGGCCACTGAGTAGAATTTAATGGCCTTCAACAATTGGAACGAGATCTAAACTACAAAGTCTTTCTTCACTTGGAGGAGGGGGACTCACTATGGGGATCATTCTATGACGCTATCTCGAGTACTTTGCCTCTTGCGCATAGTGTCACGCCCCGGTCGGAACGGTCTAAAAACAGCGTTTATCCGCTTCCTAGAGCCGTCCGGCGGAACACCAGAACGTGATCGCGCTAGGGTTTCCGGGTAAATCTAACCCTCAAATTCGAAACCCTAGTTCCCCGCTCAATTTTAATCCCCAAATTACAAATCGCGCTCAAGAAACCCTAACCCTAATCAAGAAATCCGGAAATCAAACCGCAACTTAAATAATACCTCGATTTTGACCGAAGTCAAAATCCTCCGCTCGCCAAATCGAAATCTCCGGATGCTGACGTCGTGCCGACGTCAGCCACCAAAATTGCTCCGCCGCGCGCGTAAACCTTCTGCTTATGACGTCACGATGACGTCGCACTCAAAATCGAAACCTGAATTCGATTTCTCGCCTCTGCTTTTGACCGTTGACTGCGTGGACGCCTCGTTTCGAACGCCAGGCGGTGTTCGTCTTCTTCGTCGCGAGCGAACGTTCGCTCGTGTCGCCCTTGACACCGAGCGCCGCCGCGCCCACGGACTCCGCCGGAGAAGGAGGACGCCAAGGGGAAGGCTGTCCGCCTTCCTTCTTCTCTCCCGTCGCCGGCCGCCTGCCAACCGACGGTTACCGAAGATCCGCCGAACGCACACCGAAGTAGAGGAAACAGGGGACAGTGAACGGAGAGGAAAAGTTTCTTATTCACTGCCGGAAACTTACAAAAACCTCTCTTCTCGTCGTCGTCGGCCCTCTGGCCGGCGACCCCTCTTCCCTCCCTCGCCGGACTCTCCGGCTACAGTCGCTCACGCTATTCTCGACCTCTGGCTCGCTCGCTTGCTCACTGCCTCTTTCCCAAGCCCTGCGTCTCCGTTTCGCCGATCACCTTTCTTCGTCCGCCTCCTCGAAGTTTTATAGCCAGATGTCGCCTCCTTCAAGCTCCGCGAACCTCGCGCCCGCCCGCTTCGCTCGCCGTCCGGATCTCACGGAGACGACAGAGCTTGCGCGGGACCGCCGAGATCCTGCTCCTCACGCGCCGAGAAGCCCGCCGCGCTTCTCCTTCCGCGCGTCCGAGTCTTCCGAGACGAAGCCGCCAACGTCCGAAGCTTGTGGCGACGACTCCGTCGACTCGGGCGACATCCGCGTGCAGTCTCTGTCCTCTTCGCTCGGCGAGTTCGACTTCGTCTCCCGTAACTCTCGCGGGCGAAGGCCAACGAGCTTCTGTCAACATAACACGTTGACCAGGGAATCCGGCTCCGTGTGTGCATGCGTTGCCTGGATTTGGGTTCGGACCAGGCCCAATGGACTTTGGGCTGAACCGGCCTGGTCCGGGCCTAACACTTAGCGTAGTAAGACCCGTTTGATAAAACTGAGTCATATCGCTATGCATAAACCTTAGGAGTTCCACCATAAGATGAAATGTGGCTTAAATTACAAAGATGCCACGTAATCAAGAGAACAAAGTTCACCTCCATAGACAAACTTAGGCTGCGTTTGATGGCGTTTTCCGAGAGGCGGACAATGCCAGCTGCCAACGGAAACCAAATTTTTTCAGCTTTAGAAGAAAGCTTTATTGTGTTTTTGCACAAATTGTTTGATGTTGATTTTATTATATTGTTACTTTATATAGTAAGAGTTGAGTAAGTATTTTACAACAAAGAATGTAGGACTTTCTTAGTATATGCAAATTGTGAGAGATAGAAAGACAAAAAGTATATTGGAAAGATACTTTAAAAGGTTCAACATGTATCAAGCTGGAGTGATTAATACTCTTACTATACACTTTAGACTTAGTCCTAAACAAAGCCCCTTTACTAGAAGCAGGAAGATATGTAATAAGTTCCTTGTGCTCATGCTCTTGCTAATTTAATGTATGTTATGATATGCACAACACTTGATATTTCCTATTTTATTGGGTTTTCAGGAGATTTATGTTTGAACCTAGGAGAGAGTATTGGAATACAATAAAGTAGATTATGAGATATTTTTTATGCACAACTGATTTAAAGATTTGCTTTGGCAATAATGAGTCTACCCTAGTTGGTTGCATAACTCTGATATGGCAGGAGATATTGATTCTAAAAATTCTATTAGTTATTTGATGCAAAGGTTTGTGAAAAAATTTAGTTTTGCTCAAAAGAGATGTGTTTTGTTTTGTGATAGTCATGACACTATTTATCTTGGAAATAATCATATATTTTGTTTTAAATCAAAACATATTGATATGAGATATTCTTAGATACATGATGTGCTTGATAAAAAGTTACAAAAATTTGAAAAGATTCATACAAATGATAATAGTATTGATGTATTGATAAAGCCTTTGCAAAAGACTTGTCAATTGATCACCAAATTGGTGAACCTCTCCACGTAGTCAAGAGGGGGAGAATTGTTGGGCTAACGAATCTCTCGTATATGGAATGAGCCCAACAATTAAAAGGCCACTAGGGCTAGGAGGAAATTTGTAAGTGGTAGCTGTAATTTTTGAAACAAGCGAGGAGAGTGCTGCAATTTTATGCTTGGTGGGTTATTTGCATAATCTCGATTGAAGTAACAATCAGAAGGTCATATGTGGTTTGATCGAGCTGATCTTTAGATACCGACAGGAGAACTTGTTAATCTTCATTTTGAATGGTGGTGATTTGATTCTGAGATAAAAAAACTCAAACATTAGCTTTAGATTTGATTTTTCATTCTTTGTTGGGGTTCAGAGTTGGTTTTCTATGCTTTGTTGGGGCAGTTGCTGTTTCTATTATTAAATGCACAAACAATCATTTGTGATTTGATTATGTTGATATTTGAATAGAAGTTACATAACTTACCAATATGTGTTTTCAATGTTGAAGATCAATTTATATAGTATAAAACTCTCTTAGATTTGTCCAAAGTGAATATATTTATGAGACATTTTTTTGGTGATTTCTCATTCTCTAGTTGATTTCATGGTTATAGGAGTTATGTACTCTTTGTAATCTACTAGAACATCTCTTGTACCTGTTTACAATATAGTAAAGATTTTTGGATGAACTTTATGTCCAATGGTTTTTCTCATCGATTTTAGGGTTTTCTATGTAAATCTGTTGTATTCTTATTGTGATTTCATAGTTTGAGCACAGTTTTACATCTTTGTGACTGTGACTTTTTATTTTTCCGTTATGATACTCTGTGATCATTAACACACACCAATGGTCGGTGTTCCATGCAAGGTTTGAGATACCGGTTTACAATAGTCTCACACAATACATTCAGTTCACTCAAGCTTCAACATCGCCCCGAAAGCCTACTTGTTGCCCTTACCTCTAGCTCCTCATTGCTAGAGATCACCTTAGATGTGCATAGCGTGAGGCCAGCAACTCGCCGATGAAGCAAGTGGTGCAGAAGTGCTCTACTGGCTTGTATTCAGATCCTCAATTTGAAGTAGTACTCATCAAAGCACCAACAACGATCCACCCGTGGGATCGAAGCCAAACTTAGTCCAAACCTTCTCTGTCTTGCCGATCACCAAGATCAAAAGAACTTTTAGCTGCCTTCTTTCACCCAAGCATCCCCTGTTCAGGGTCATTCATCATTGATCCATCTCCGACAGCCTCTAAACCAGAGATAAATTTGCCTTGACATGAAGGACCTACAGCTGCCGTGGGTTTTTTTTCGTCTCTGACTCAATGCTCCCTCCAAACTTGGTCTCAATACTAATTGGTGGTACAAACTGCCGGTACCACCAAGTACAAACCGATTTATGTTCCATTGTCAAAGTGCATGCTAACCTAGCATAGAAGGGGACAAAACTAACACAGGTTGGGTATGGAACTAAATTCTTAAATTGCAAGTACACACTACATATTGAGCTGAAAGAAGCGAGCAGGTCGGAAGCATATTATATAATCTGTCTCCAATAAATAGTAGTTGTTAGATGAAATATAGTTAACATACGGGAACTAAACCGAAATACTATATATTGTCAAAGAAGACCTCACAAGGTGGAACCTGGACCCCACGAGACTCAACAAGCATAGAGCAACAAATTAAATCAATGGAATACAATGCCCAACATTAGATAGCACAACGATGAGGAATTGAACCAGCTCCGCTCCCTCCTCAGGAGCTATGGCTACCGAATGTCAGCATACAAGAACCAGAAGGCAATCGTAAGAAGACAAAAATACGGCATTCTTTCGCATATCCACTATTAACATACGATGGCAGAAATCGATATCTGAGCTAGACAAATAAAAAGTTACTCTTTACTCCAAAGGACTAGGGAAACGAGGAATATTACCTTAGGGCTTGCTGGACTAGGACCATGCACTCAACAGTACCCAAGGGCCATTCGACACGGTGAAGTCCTTGGGCCAGACGGTCTCACCGTCAAATTATACATTAAGGGTATGTTCGGTAGAGTGAAATCCACCGTGGAAAGGATGAAAACATCAATGAATCTAGATGGTGTTTCCATCCTTTCCACGATGGATTCCACTCTACCGAACATACCCCAAGGCTTGGGATACCATGGGAGCAATGTTCTGGAGAGCAGAGACTAGCACCTACAAGGGAGATAGGTAATTCAGAAGCAATCAACAAAAGTATAGACCACTCTAGTACCAAAGAATCAAAAAGGGGCTAACAAGGCGTTCCATTTTGTCCTATCTGCATTAGTGACAAAATTATACGAGTAGTTCTGCAATTTTTTCAACTAGAATTTGCAAAGACAGAATTGGTTGGTGATTTAGTGCTCAAGGAAAATCCACCTCAAATTGTTTTAGGACAATACACTAGTACACGAGCTCCTGCACATAAAACACATGCTTGAAATGGATTGTGTTTTTATCACAGTGGAAATGGCAAAGGCTTTTGACACTGTCAATTAGAACTTTCAACTAAAAATGCTACGCACGTGAGAATTCCTGTAACATTGAATGTACAAGAATAAACTTCTCCAGAGGTATGAGAAAACCACTATTCTACTCAATGGAAACCAAGGAAATAGTTCAAACGTGCGAGATACATTTGTCAATGTGGTTCTTTATCTTACTCGCTTTTCATCCTCATTATAGCTACATGCATCCTTGGCACTGCAAGGGACGCTAAGTTAATGCAAGGATGGGAGACATGGTACTTGCCACATCAATCACGCACTGAATACACAAATGGTATCGTCATACTTACACTGTGTTTAACAGGGCAAATGGAAAGCAAAACGGATGGATATTGCAACTTATTCGTGTTTAACAAGGCGGACGGATAATAAGAAGGGGAAAATGTGAAGGAAAGTTGTCTAACTTTCCTTCCAAAATAGATCCGCCCATATTTGGACGGATCTACGCTCACGCTCTCCTTCCTTCTTATTCTCACCCTTTACGCGCTCTCGAAACCCGATCTGCTCGCCTTGCCGCCGCCTTTCCTCCATTCTCCCTTCCCAATCTGCTCTTCGCCGATCTGCTCACCTTTCCTCCATTCTCCCTTCCCGTCGTCCGAGATCTTCCGCACTATACCAGTCCGCGACGAGCTCCTCCGCGAGGAGCTCTTCCGCCAACCATACCAGTCCGCGACGAGCTCTTCCGCCAACCATACCAGTCCGCCAACAAGCTCTTCACCGGTCTTGTCGGCTTCCACACCTTGGCATCGAGTACAAAAAAGAAAGAAAGGGTGTCTATAACAATCCTTCTTGGTTTCCTTCCCTTTAGCTAAACACAATGAAAGAAAATTTTCTTATTTCCCATCCTTCTTTTTTTCCTTTCCTTCTTAGTTTCCGTCCGCCTTGTTAAACACAGTTAGGGACAACGAATGGGATATGACCAGTGTAAACCGTCTTCTCCATGGAATTTATCTATTATTTGGCATTAGAGCTCAGAATGAATTTCAACAGGTCAAAAGTGGTTCTTATATTAGGAGCGCAAGATACTAATCGTTGGTTGGGATGCCAGGTACTTTCCCTATTGGAAGATTGAGACACATTATCTATGCACGTCAATGACAAACTTGCTACATAGAAAATGCGACTCTCTAGGATTGGATGAACAACTGTAGTCAATAATGCTATCGCTGCCTTCCTCTTGCACCTTTTCAATTTATTCAAAGCCCCTAAGTGGGTTATTTGGAAGATTGACAAGAGGCGGTAATGCTTTTTTTTCAGAAAGATAACTGTAAAACTAGAGCATATACAGTAATCTGGAAAATATACAAAAGAATTTAGGCTTGGCCCCTTGGGTATAATGGACAGTAATTCATAACAAGATTAGGCTTGCTTGCGTCTTGCGTGAAGATGCAAAGGTTTCAGTTAGTTCGGTAAAGACTCGTTCACTGTTGATAATAAGGTTTTGGGTAAGTTTTACCTTCATCAATTACTTGTAATTGATTAAAAAAAAGGCTTGCTTGATGTCTATGGGGTCCATGCCTTATATCTTAAAAGAAAAAACTTGTACACGGAGCATACCTTCAATCATGGATCATTGGTCAAGCATTTGAAGAGGCGAGATATACAGTATAAGCCACACAGTGAGGAATGGGGAAGATATCTACTCCTGACATGAAACATGGCTCATCACAACTAATTTAAAGTGACGCCACATGCCACAAGTAAAATGCCAGCATTACTAGCTATGTGATATAAACCTTAGTTAACACCAGCAAATTCCTTTAAGGCATAGAATGGTGCAGTAAGAAGCAGGTGCACTCCTGCAGCTTCTTCATTCAATAATGAATCCTTTTGTGGCCTCACTCTAGATATTACAGACTGACGGAGGGGTTATTAACCCTAGAGCAACCGAGATTTAAAGAGTTATTATCAACCTAAAGGTTAGGACTTTTTAGGTTAGAAATCTTGGAATCATTACTCAAACGGGACCATCTTGCAAAATAGGATAGGAAGATTAATCAGATATATGTACTCTGAATCAGGAGCAGGACAGTGGTCAGCACTTCAATGCAGCAACATATTGCAAGGATGGAATGTGGTGCAAAACAATGCAATTTTTAAATAGTCAGAGCCCACCATCTATAATCACACAAGCAGATGCAGATAGGGGAATGGACAGGCTGACTCGTCATTACCTAGAACTGGCTAATTGGGAAGGAAAGAATAGGTGAAGCTTCCAGTGGCATGCTAGATCGGTGCAAATTTTGGTTTATTGCATTACAAAATTATGAAATGATGGTTCGGAAGAATGAATAGAACGAAGGCCTCGCTAAGCTCCTCTTTTGGCCTGTAATGTTTAATGGCTTAATTGAATGGATTATTGGGCGTCTCACACCATTTTTAATAAAAAGAAGGCAGAAACCATCCGGACCTTTCTTCATATAGGCAAATATCATGTGAACTAGAAACAACAGATCAGAATCTATGCTATCAGTATTAAAGAAGTATAACCAAAGAAACTGAATACTCCAAAACTCAAAGATTGAACTGATGGATCTCCTTTAGGAATGCTGGTTCGTAAATCTAAACAGTTTCTTCCATTTCTTTTACTGTTCCAATGTGTTCATCTCCATTACAATAAATCCTTTCTCAATAGCCTAATGGCCTATGAAATATAGCTGAAGTTACCTATCATGACAAGAGTTTAATTGGAACTGTTCTAAAATTGAGATATAGAGACAAAGGTAGAAAACTAAGTTAAAATTAAGACCAACCACATCACTTACAAAATTTAGCTTTGCCAAGAAAAAATAAGATACAGTCAAAATGATCAGAAAACATATTAACCCATGAAAACATGAAATAGATAAAACTCAAGCCATTTCGGTATCACTATCTAGTAAGATAATGTAGATGCATGTCAATTCCCACAATTTGTAATTTTGTATAGGATTACACTTTCATTTTCAATAGCATCATAGTGAAATGTATTGTTTCTGAAGGCGTATGATGCAAATGCGATGGACTCAGAAAGACACCAAAGCATACCAGTGAGAACAGACCTCATGTATGAATATAAATAGAAAGTTTTGACTGTAGATACTATCCCATAAACAACACAATGGTTTACCTCAAGATTGTTGAATCTGTTCACACAACTAATTGAGCCAAGCCATATATTTATCCTGCCTACTGCTGCATCGCAATCAACTCATCAGCTTTACATTTTCTTATATCCATTTCCATTATTGTTTTATAAGATGTTTGTAAAATATCACAGCAATCCCGCCGTAGACACTGCAATTTGGAAATTTAAAGTATTATGAGAACCCACAATCTCAGTAACAAACTTACGTTCAGAAATTAGGACCAAAGGTAGTATATCAACTTTAGTTTTCCATAATACCTGCCCAGGTGGATGATGGAGTTGTTCGGAAAACACTCTGATCTGTTTAAGATCATTTGTTGGGCTTTTCCTCTGTAGGCAATTTCCAGAAGCATGCCTGGTGTAATTGCTCTGTACTCTCTCTTTGTGCAAAGCAACACTCTCTAAAAAGAAAAGTTGTGGTCTTTTACATGGATCATTACTCAACTCCCTGGTATTAAACATATATGGACTCAAAGAAGAATTACGACCTCTCTTCCATGGAGTAAATGTTTTTGGCACAGAAAGCAGATCTATAAGAAGTTGATTTCCTTCAAAGACCTGGACTACATACCCCCAGGAAACTGAAACTGTAATATTTTTAGTGCTATCATAACAAACAGTTTGCTGCAACATCCTGCCTGGATCAATGTCTACTGCCTTAAATAGATGCTCCAAAGCATCCACACGGGTCATTCCAGCAAATACTGGTTCCACAAGATCTATATGATGAATAGATAGCAGAGGAGACATTGGGTGTGCAGACAATATCCCAAACATATTTCCTCGTACATCAACCTGCAGTGACGAAACACAATAACTTACAGAAATATTGGAATATATGATTGTACAAGTGTACTCAATGAAAGTGCAATAGAATTTAAATAACAGGATAAAACTATACCCCTCAAGAATACCAATACATTATGATCTTCTTGGTTCCTGTAGTTTTCTGTTTGAAAAGACAAAAGTTCATGATTTATAGATATATTGGAATAATATCAGAAACAAAGAATAGACCTTGCTGCTTGCACCGGTTCATGTGCTTGCAAACTTTCTTGCTGTGTATGCTAAGTGGCTCCTATTTTTCAGAAATAGTATCAGAAAATTCCATGGATGACCGTACATGCGGAAATAAGTCAAATGATAAGGTTATGCATATTACTACCCAAACAAATAAGAAAAAGATGAGTTATCTTGTTGCATGATGTTTTCTATTGTAGCCCATGAACCTTTAAACCAGAACTGTGAACATAATAGAAGATAAATGAACGGAGATAACCAGTTTACCAACATAGCAAATCACATCACAGTATCAGCCTATCAGGTCTTAAATGTTTTGCTTCAATGGAGACTTCATCATTGATGAAGATCAAATGAGGAAAAGTACACCGGAAGTAAGGATGGACTGGAAAGAAAAACAAACACTAGTGCCCATTCGTGGAAGCAAAGGCGACAGATCAGTTAATTGGTGGATCAACATGCAGGTGGAGCAAAACTCTCAGCAAAGACTAGCATACTGTGTAAAATTAACATGATCAACTTCAATCTTGCTGTTGGTATTCATCTACACCAGTTAATCTGTTCTTGTCAAGCTAAAGCGTAACAATGGATTTAAGATAAAGCTACAGAAATTTTTGCCTCGAAAAGTTAAAATATTAATATACTTATGAAAAGATCTAATTTTGCCATTAGTTAAACAATTAGCAAGAAGTTAAGAATCAAATGAATGTAGTATAAACAGCCCCAGAATGTACACGACAAAAAGATTAAATAAATCATGAAGAAGAAGAAAATTTACCTGATGGAACCCTGGTTCATGAGTCAACCCAACTCCAAGCTCGGCCAAGCAAGAAAAGACCTTATCGTCACTTCCGTACAAATGGGCATACCTCACAAGACATGAATCCAGAACTCTTGCTAAAACCTTCGCTAATGGATAGCTGATCGCGAAACCCCCTCCACCGAAAGCCATCGAGAAAGAGTGCTTTGCGTTCTGCTCCACGCTCTCTGAGCGCCCGCCGACGTAGTACCACTGCTCCCAGTCGTACTTTGCCAGGACTCCGGCGAGGTTCTCGGGAACGAACACCGTGTCGTCATCGCCGAGCACGACCCACCTGATGTCGCTGTTACGAGTGGCCTCGGAGGAGCCGTTTCCGACGGCACCGTCGACGAGCTCCTTGACGATTCGGGCGACGCGGACGGCGGAGCGGAGGCCGCCTTTGAATGCGTAAGGGAATCGGGAGGCATCGGCTGAGACGCGTACGATGGGGAGGCGAGGGTCATCTCTGCCACCGGCGACGGGGAAATCGAGGAAGACAGCGCCGCGCATGAGGCCGGGGCGCCACCAGAGGCGGACGTAGGGTTTGCGGCGGGTCCAGAACCTGGAGGAGGAGGCAATACCGAAGAGTAGGTGACGGAGGGCGGTGGGAGTGGGCGCCGTGGCCAGGCTGGCAGCGCCGGCAGGAGGGCGGAAAAGAGGGTTGGGGAAGAAGATGAGGAAGGAGACTAGGCCGACGGCGGAGAGGAGAAAGGCACGAAAGAGGGAGCAAGAGGATGAGAGACGACGGAGGAGGGGAAGAGGAAGAGGGTGCGACGCCATCGGCTGCCTCGCATAGAGGACAAGGGGTTTTACGGATGAAAGTGTTTATTACTCTTCGAACAATAAGATAGTGTATCTTACAGCGGTTGACCTTTTTTCTTTGTTTTTTCCGGCTGTAATCGAAGAGGAAAGGATGACAACACACAACTACTTGCCGACTGAGAGAACTCTTTCCCTTCTTTACAAAATCGAATCATAACGGAAGAGTTGGAACCTTTTTCCAAATCGCTCCCTGATTGTTGCCACAGGTCAGCCAAGCTTATATTTGCTCTCCGATTTTTCTACACCTTGTCAATTCAACAACAAACAAGAGAAAAATAGGGGAAGAGAAAGAAAAAGTGAGCCAGCCGAATCCACCCGGCCGCCAATCTAGTAGCACGCTACGCCCTTGCCAATGGGGACTTTCGAAATCCTACGAGTTTAGTATTAGCTTTGATTCCTCGTCAGTCAGATAATTACTTATCCCGCTCGTCAGTGGCACTCACCATCAACCCACTGTCCGGTCCACATCAAAGCCTTCACTTTTCTCTTTACCTTCCTTGTGCTATATGTATAGCCATTCAAAGCTTCTCCTCGCAAGTTTTTGTAAGAGTAAGTAAAGCAACGAATACAATTTGGTCTACGGTCAACAGTCTACAGTGTTGACCCATCATGTGACAATCATTTCAATTCCGATTCAAGGATTTGACTCAATTGGAATTAATTCCAGACTCATTTGACCTGCTTTTCTCTAAATAAAATTAACTCGGGTCTATCCATTGTTAGGCTGCCAAAATTCAGTCCACATAAATCAAATAATTAACGAGTGAAATCCATAAACCCTTTCTGGCTTTTTCTCACATGTGCACGTCCGGTGTCATCTTGCATAGCTACATATTTGCATTATGTCGTAACTCACGAACGTCCTATGCACACAAACTCTGCTGCACATACACATACCAAGTGAAGTTATGACGTGATCCGATCGCTTGCTCACAGACACTCTATGCTTATGCAACAAATGCATTATGTACATTGGCCTCACCCTTGCATACTCTCACACAAAGGATGCATAAAACCTCCAACTCATGCTACCGCCTCTGCACCTCCGCAGATGAGATGCACATTGCATGTTGTCTCCGACAGTGCATTACTCAACCAGCAATGCCTAAGAGTACCATGTTCGCACGTCGCTCTTGATAATGTGCTACTCGATCAACAACATCTGGAAGTACCATACTCGTATGTCGCCTCTGATAATGCGTTACTCAACTAGTAACGTTTAGGAATACCACATATCACCAATCTAAGATGGGCTCTCAGGATCTGAATAGGTTGCCATCATAGTATATAACATACTAATTATATTTTAAATAAATTGCAATGAAATGTATTTGAATTATAAGCATATGTCACAAATAAAAGGAGTGACATGGGTAGAAATAAGAAGATATTGCATAAAAAATCATTGACAAAAAATATTAACATATTTAAGATTGAGAAACACATATTATATATATATATATATATATATATATTCTTTTTAAGGAAAGAGACTCCTTCATGTAAATACAGAAAAAAGAGGTCCATTTCTATAATTGGCCCCTTCTTTTGTTTTGTTACTCGCTTCCTTTTTTCTGTTTCCCAACGTCTCCTCGTCGCCTGCCGCCTTCCCGTCTCCTCTTGTCGAGAATTCCACCGCAGTTCTCGTTATTCGAGTTTCCTTTAGATCTGGGAGGTTCGAGAAGCTTCTCGGCCGTTCGGCTCCGACGGGTGGTCGTCGGCAACGGCGATGGAGTCGATCTTGGCGCGGGCGATGGAATACACCCTTAAATACTGGCTTAAGTCCTTCTCGCGGGATCAGTTCAAGCTCCAAGGCCGCACTGCACAGTTATCCAATCTTGGTTGGACCCTCTGTCCCTCCCCCACGCATTCCCTCTCTCTATCTCTATCTCTTTTTCTAATCATTTCGACCCTGAAGAACTCATGAATTCATTATTATTATTCGATTGGGTTTGTTTACAAATTACACCGCACCTTAATGTTTTTAGATATCGATGGCGATGCCTTGCACTCAAGCGTTGGGTTTCCGTCGGCGCTGAGTCTGACGACCGCAAGAGTTGACAAGCTTCAGATCACGGTGATCAAGATCGGGCCTCTCCACTTTGCTGTTTTGGAACTGAGTGCTTTTGCTGAATTTTTATTGATTTTGTTTGTCCAGCTGCCGTCTGTTTCGAATGTGCAATATGAGCCAATTCTGGTACAGGTTGATAAGCTTGATTTGGTTCTGGAGGAAAATGTGGACGCTGATAATGTGAACATCCCAAGCAAGTGAGTTTTTGGTTGCTTGAGGCTTTTATTCAAGGCTGATATTTTCCGTGGTTAAGACTTCATGTTCCTTTTTTCTGTAAGTACCCCAGCGTCGACCAGCTCCGCAAAAGGCAGTGGATATGGCTTTTCAGATAAGGTAATAACTGATTATTGATATTAGTTTGAGTAGCTCTTATTTTGTTGGGAATAGTAATTATTTCATCAGACCTGCTTGGTATTGGTATGAGTATGGTGCAAGTTCACTAGGCGCTAAATTCGGGTATGGTGCAAGTTTGATTAGGACATGGATCCCTATTTATGCTGTCTTGGAACTAAATCACTGTCTCCATTTGTTAGTATGGATGGTTCACTCTCTTACGCTTGCCTCAAGATCGAGCTGGTAGATACACAGGAAGTAATACTGAGAATAGGATCAAAAACAACAATAAAGAAGTGGAAGAATAGAATAATTTTACATTATTTAGAATAGTTCTATATGGTTAACTGAAAGCACCAATTGCTCAACTATAAATAAGGAGCCATGGCATCCTTTAATAGAGACCGCATCCTATCCCATATTGGGAACTCTTGGTTAAAAATACATAACACCATATCATGCACATATGCAGTACGCCATATAGTACAATACTTAACAAGCACATAGATAGGGTTTAAAGATACATAACACCAACGTATTAATTTATAATAATCGAGTGATCCTAATTTATCACCTTTCATACTTTCTAATAGCCTAATTCCTTACTCATCTAAACTTGAAAAACTCTTCGAGGTAAGGTTATTGATAAATGACTTAAATTGAGCATATCAATATAGAACTGCAAAGGATATTGTTAGTTGTAGGATCAACGGAAATGTGATCTTGGTTGTTGGATTGGTATGACTGCAAATCCGTATGATCCTAGCATTACTTTTTCCCTAATCCTTATATGTAGCCACTACCAAACCACATGAACACAACTTGCTTCATTTCTGCCGATGACTTTCACCAGCTTCTTTTTCTAATTGCCCCCTTGAGTTTGCACCTGACCCTTCAGCCTATGGGGCCCTCACGAGGCTTTATTTCAGCCTCAAACATGCTTGCCTTTGTTTACCACTAGTTTCACCTTCAGGTTCAGTGACAACTCTACAACTTCATCTTTGTTGGTTTTGACCTGCATATTTCTTTGAAGACTTTGCTTCTTCCTTAACACTTTAGTGACTGCACCTGGCGCTAGTTGCATCATCTAATGATGGCTCTACCTCTGTTAGTGTCTTTGATGATTTGACCTATTATTGTTTCTCTTAAACACAATGCTGAATGACTAGACCATATACTGTAAACTCTATGGTCTTCTCCTTCAGCCTGTCCTAAGCATCAACGATCAGCAGACTGTTGTCTCGGGATTATTCTAGTTCTATTGTCGAGTTGTCACAACTCAACTCCTTTAGCCAGAAGGTAACATTGGGTAATATGTATATCTATACAGCACATGATATACAATAGTGAAAACTGAAAAGTAATTACTTTAAAATTTCGGTATGTATACAGCACATGATATACAATAGTGAAAACTGAAAAGTAATTACTTTAAAATTTCGGTATGTCATATGCATCACTTTATAATGTAGAAATGTCAACTTTTAGGCTTATTTATGTGTGAAAATTTAAAGAAAATTTAATTATATTATGATTGAATAAATTATACTTGATAAGACTTGCTGCTGCAGAACTACAAATTTATATTGCATCATCCTTGTTAGGAATGTATGTGTTCAGTTTATTTCTATTATATGAATTTAGATTTATTAAAATATTTTAGGCTATGCTGAGCATAAGGTTCAACCATATGGACCTATCACTGTTCCTAGATAGGAAAATTGATCCTCATAACTTTGCCTTGAGGAATCCAATTGGGTAGGGTTGTTTTGTAGCTCTTAAAGAGTTTTGTATGTGTATCATGTTTCTTTGGTGTTTGGAATTACAGTTTGTTACTGCTTGATCCCATGTCAATCAGTCCGTGGCCAGACCAAAATGGGATTGTGCCGGCTCATTTATATGGTCATATTGAAAATGCCGAACTTCATTTGAACTAGATCTTGGTACTAGTAGAGACTAACTTTTATGTAATACATCCTTAGTTCCCATGCCTCAAATTCATCTTATGGCATCTATTACATTGAATTTTTTTGAGCTAGATCTTACTCTACATGTACTGTAAGCAATGTGAAACAGATAAGGGGTTAGTCAATCAAATTAGCTAATTATGAGTTATAGGGTCCAGAAGGCAGCAAGCTCAGGTTGGTGTGTGGGGGAAACATCTTATAGATGAGATTTGATATTTCATCTCTAACTTTATTTCAATTCAGCTCTAGTGTCATTTGACTTTGGTCCAAAGAAGAGGATAGTGGATATATATAATATTGAAGGACGTGAAATTGATTAAAGAAAATCACAACTAGTTGTTTTTTACCATTGGGGTGGGTAGTTCACGAGTAGTTGTTAGGGCATTGAACTAGGCGATAGGATACATTTCAGTCAGTTCAGGCTTAATTTTAAGACCAAAACACTCAATCTAAATGACAAGGTTGGACCAGAAATTGGTTGGACGTAAGTTTGTGAAGTCTGAACTGTGTTGTTGCTCACAATATACGGAATTTGGGAAATCTAGAGCAAGTGTCATTTTGGTTCTTAGAATTAATTGAATGATGGCAGAATAGGGACCCTTGAGGTGACGCGGCAATATAGAAAATATAATGTATAAGTTCTGTTGGTACTACCGATTGTGATTTTTCTTGCATCCGCTAAAAGTCCATACTCCATAATGGGAGTAAACGAATTAGAGTTGTATTATTCTTTTTGGAAAACAATAACCAGTTTCTTGTCAGATAGCTTACACGAATAGTATTCAGGTTTGTACCTGTAAAATTTCACATCAATCCAATTACAACAGTACCATACTGTAGTGTCCAAGATATCAAGTAAGCACTAACTGTGAGGGCCAATCTTAAACCTCATCCTTCCCTTAATAGAAGCTGCAAATTACTAGAACAGGAAAACCAAAATTTCAGGCAGGTATTTAGACAAAGCATGTGATAGATGAAGAATACAGAAGATGAGAGTAGTAGAGATCCTGAAGGCTTTAGGTTGCGAGCAAAAGAAATATAAAAAACTTTAATTATTTTTTAAATATTTAAAAGAAGGCATTTTCCTTAGGCACATTCATTCATAGAAGTTTTTTTTTTTTTTTTAATTAGTTGGAGGAAAAAAAGTAATCCTTTGAATAGATGACAGAGAATACAAATATATAAATGTCACTAACATATATGAAACTGAGAAGGCAATTATATAAAAATGCTCCAAATATATAATAACATAGTTATAAACTATAAGCTATAACATTCCCTATCAAGCTGAAACATAAATATCAAATATGCTTAGCTTATTACATAATGCATCAAATCATGTAAAATTAAGAACCTTGGTAAATATATCTAGAAGCAAGAAAGGTTAAAATCTAGAAGCAAAATGATAGTCAACTTCTAACTAATTATCATAGAACATTGTCATCGGACTAGTCCAAGAAACGTTGAAATCTAGAAGCAAAATTTTGACCTATATCATCTTCTATTTAATGTCTGCCATAACTTTATATTCAGCTTTGTAGTTAGTTTTGGTTACAACATTTTATTTCTTGCTTTTCCAAGTGGCTAAGTTCCTACTTACATATGTAGTGAACTTAAAAATGAATTGTCTATCATCTAAGTTCGCTGTATAGTTAGCATTTGTATATGCTTTAATGTGCTTATTCTTTTTATATATCAATCCTTTTTTGGTGTCCCTTTGATCTAATTGACAATACCCACAACATAAGAAATACCATATCTAGTAATAATCTACACAGTTAGATCAATCATTAGTGCAATACTTTTGACTTGGAACTATAGGTTTATTAGTGAGCTTACATCCCAACTAACTGTCTCCGAAAGTAAATCAAAAGTATATTTGTGTTATGAAAAAGATATTTTGTTCTTTGAAAACAATTTTGATTCTTAAGAAATACTTTGTTTTTTTCAAAATCCTTGAGGATAAATTGGGAATGCAAGTATTTTTTTTTTCATTTAGAAGTTCCCTCATTGCCTATTAACATAGTATCATTAACATAAATTGCAAGAATTATAATACCAAAACCCAAGTTGCATATGAATATAGAACGGTCAACTTTGCTATAGTGAAAATTGATTAACACAACAATAAGAAAAAAAATTATGGAACCATGCTTTAGGGCTCTATTTAAGACTATAAATTGCTTTTTGTAGTTTTTATACCTACTCCCTTGAGCAACATGCCTAAGAAGTTGCTCCATATATAGTTTTTAAAAATACCCGTAAAGGAATACATTTAACAAAGTTACCAATGAAAATTGATAAATAGAGAGAATGTACCCATATGGAATTCTACTGAGCTATAAGTAAGAAAGTGTCAAAATAATTAATCCTGTAAGTTTGTGTGAATCGCTTTGCCTATAGTTAAGCTTTATATTGGTCCATTGTCCATCAGGATTATATTTAACTATATACACCCACTTAAATGAGGTTCAAACACCCAATGGAGGAGGAACTACCATCCATATGCCCTGGGAGAGTAAGGCTTCCATCTAATAATTCAAACTGGCTTTCACACTAGATTTAGTATAACATCATGTCAAAGTTTAAGGAATAAGAATAAATGAAAGTGATGTAATAAGGTATTGTATTCAAGGTTAAGCAATCATAACAAAAAAAAAATTAGAAAAGGGATGAGCAATGGTAGATTGCTTATCTCAACTAGTGATAGTAATGGGTTGAGGTGGGTGTGAGTAGTGCCAAACCTAACCCAACCTTGGCCCCAACTCTCAAATCCTATACTCGACCCCAAACCTGACGTGTTGGGTTTCAAAAACTCCGCCCCACACCCAACCCCGATGGGGCTCCGGTCTTCCCCGACCCGATGGTGAGTAGCAGGAGGGGAGGGGAGTGAGGGTGGAAAGGGGAATGGGATAGAGAGGAGGAAGAGAGGGAGGGGGGATGGAGAAGGGGAGCAGTAGAGAGGGGAGTGGCTAGGGTCAATTTGGGAGGTAGTTTAGTGATTTTCTTAAGACAAGGGCAGATTTGGGTCGAGGGCAAATATCTAAAATCTCATATTTGACCCCAACTTGACATATAATAGTTGGGTTTTACTCAAACCCGACCCGAGACTTGGTCAACTCGGGTTTTCCCATCAAAATCGGGTCGGGTTGAATCGAGTATGGTTTTATTTTTCTATCTCTAATCTTAACAAAAGGCAATTAACAATCTAGACCATTAGGTGGAAGCCTGTAGAAGATAATGGCAATTGGAGGGTAGTTTGGCAATTGGAAGGTGACTACAACGGTGTTAAAATTATAGTAGATATGTAGATATTGTGATAGATGACATATCCATAGATGCTGAAGTTGGTGTATCAATAGTAAAGCCTAATGGCAATGATGAAGTAGGAGTAGTGTCATGATTAAAGAGGTTCAAAGAGGCAAGTGGTGGCATGGGTATCAAAGTTGGTGTATCAATAGTAACATCTCTAGTATCTAAAATATGGTGTTGACTCATAAAGCGACATTTGCATTGACATGTTGGTTCACTAGATCATACATTGGTAACCCGCTTGAGTTTGAGAGTATCTAAGAAAGATACACTCTATAACAAAATGTGACAACTTGTTAGATCTATGACCAAGCATATGAGAATAATATAGACATTCAAAAACACATGGTGGGAGACAAAAAGGTTGCTGAGATGGATAAGGAGAGAGAAATGTGTAGAACATTCAAAACAAGAACCACATCTCTCTAAAAATACCTAGGAACATTCTTATTAACAAGAACGACCTAGTAATATCTAATGAATGGTATTTTTTGTGTTTTGTAACTACATTTTCTTCATATGTATAAGGACATGTGGTTTGATGAATGATGTCATGAGAAAGCAAAATTGCTAAAAATTGAAATTGAATATATTCTATAGTATTGGTATTGTGAAGGTCTTTTTAAATGTACACTAAATTGAGTTTTTTTTGGGCATAAACTCTTGAAATACATCAAAATATCAAAATGATTTTTGAGCAAATACAATCAACACATCCTAGAGTAATCATCAATGAAGAACTGTAATGGAAAAGAAACACAATGATATTTTCCAATGTACATGACAAGTAATAAGAACATATACTGGTAAACTTTATTTGGAGCTAGATGATCAAGGCAATAATACCACTAGTATGAAGTAATGACAACGGAAAAAAGTGCAACACTAGAAAGGGATAGGTCATCAACTAATATATAGACTTATCCATCCACCAATCATCTTTGTCTTCATGTTTTGAAAGGAACAATAAGAAAGAAAAAAAGATGAATCAACAATTTATAAACTAGATAGGTTCACAGATAACAAGTTGACAAGAAATTTAGGCACAAAAACTCAAAAAGTATAGGCTAAAGTAAGTTAGGTACTAGTACTAACAGGTCCAATGTCTTGAATAGAAACAAAAAACCATCAGCAATAGATTTAAGATGTAGAGGTAAAAATAATTCTTTGTTACTTGTCCATGTGAAGAAGGCCCTGAGTTAAGAACTCAAGAGGCTCTAGTTAAGGCTAAAGAGATAATACCAAAAGTAGAAGATGAAGCAATGTATATTTAGGAAGAAGCTACTCCATAGGATCTAGAATGTGGAAGTTACTCATATTTAGCAGCATGAATAACCATAGGAGGACCTTGGGAGATAGTCGGAGGTGTGGTAGATGTAGTGGACTAGTGGGTCTAGGAAGAACAGAGGATTTCTTTGCAAGTGACAAATTTGACTAATTAGAAGCAACTTTTTCGTGGGGAGGCCTTTCAAATTTCCGCCAAAACCTATCAGGTGTGATTGGTCTTGCCAAAGCAGTAATTCTCATGTGAAATAGCAGTTGTAGGAGAGATATTGGATGCCATCTGAGACCTGCACAAGATAAGAAAAGACATTTGTAAAGTGGGAACTAGATGATCAACAAGCAAATGAGGTCATGATAGATAATTAAATGCCAGAAGGCTAAAAAGAAACTTTAGCATCAAGAAGTCTTGTCTTTGCTAAAGAAGGGTGGCCACATCTATGGTAAGAGGATGATACCTTAAAGGTTTATCCCACTTTCCCTTCAACATCATGTTGCACCCTTGTAAAGGTCGGCCATCTTGTTTTGGGTTAGACCTCATGTAGCACGTAAACATGGCAAATATTTTATTATGAAACACAACCATCGAGAAGAGCATCCCATACATCCTTTATAGTTTTCACAAACATGATTGTAGAAGCAATCGTCAATTCAATATATTTACCAAAGATGCAAGAACTATCATGTAGTGCCATAACTTATATGATGCATCTATAGTGGCAGGAGAAAGAGTATTAAGGTGAGGATCATTCTCATGAAATCCCAAAAGATATTGCATTGATTGAGCCCACAATAAATAGTTCATGCCAAAAGGTAATTATTGTGCCAATGGCAGAGGTGAGTAAAGTCATGACTTGAAGAGACAAAATCCATGATGAAAATAGAAGAAAGAGTAAAATCACAGTAAGGATTAAAGAAAAGGGTTGTCAGGGTTGGATAAAAGGTAAGTCATTTGATAGATGATAGAGAATACAAATATATAGATTCTATAATGGATATGAAACTGATAAGGTGACTATTCATTAAGTCCCCAAATACATAATAACATGGTTATAAGCTATAACACTATTATTTAGAAATGAGAAAAATATAAATAAATGTAGGATCAGAACTTAATTGATGGGAAATTCATATTATGAGGAAAATCCAACAGCAAATGTGTAATGGTAAAAGTTCAATAACTTTCTGAATATCACTACATCTATAAACTAATAACTATCTTTGCTAGCCTACGGGTTTGTTCACGTAGGAGAGAATCTTTCTTGGAATTGTTGATTGGCAAAATAGTAATAATTAGAATCATGTAAGCATTGAGATATTAGTATCTCAGAATAGTCTAGTAGGAGAATCAGGAAGTAGTCTTCCGTAAGACAATGAGATACGGAAAGCCACTTGTTATTTATCATTGGACACACATTTATTTAGCATAAATGACACTTGGGGGTGCAGATTGGTATGCTTCTTGCCATCTCGACATTCTACACCTCAATATCTAAAACCCTTTTGATGATGTACTACATAAAATGACAAGCATTAATTTTGATGTGAAGATGTTGAGTTAATTAAATATCATGTTGGTTGAACCATTTTTATTTTGCCTAAAATATTCATGTTAGTAACTAAGCAAGAAATGCTGTATAATCATTTGGAATATTTTTATAGACAACATTTCTTGTTGACTGGTTAAATAACTCTATGCAGCTGCAACACAGTATATGCAAGATTTTTGTACCATTGAACTGTTGGATACGAATTCTAAAATAGAAATAACTTCTGCTGTGCGATTCATGTTCCTATTATATCTTGTTTCATTGTGAAATATGTAAGTTATTGTCTTGTCTTTCTTTTACAAATTTTAGTTCATCTAAAAAAATTAAGATTAATAATGCTCAATATTGATATGGGACAATGAAGTATATGCTGAATGATTTATTTCATAATATCTGATATTTGATTTATTTCTTAGATTGCAGATGGGATGACTCTAGAAATAGGTATTCTTAATCTTATGATTGAGACACATGGTGGTTTCAAACAGCAAGGAGGTGCAATTTGGTAAGTTATGTTCTACCAACTTATTGTGATTATATCCATTGCAAACTCACATTCATGTTGCTTTAGTAAGAGAATAGTTTTCATGACAAAAATTCATGTCAATATTTGTAAGGATCATGAGCATCTATTACAACAAGCCATAGTGATCATTGAGATATTTAGGGGATAACATCTTTCCATCATATCAATTTAGGCTCATTTAATTTTCCTGGCGATGTTTTTTCAGCTTGTTGTGCAGCATAGGCTCTAAAATATTTTAGTAAAGGGTCAATGTAACACTAAGTGGGATACTGGGTCAATATAACACTAAGTAGAATACGTGGCAAAGCAAATATATCAAAGAAATGATAACATGATTGTAATTGAAAATTAGGAAATAAAAATCATGCTTTCAAACCATAATATATCATAATTATGTGTCATTATAACTATGAAGTCCATGTAATAAATAATACTAGTATAATTGTATACAATATACATGGTTGCACTATGCGTCTATGATAAATACTATGAAGTGTAATGTTTGCAACTACAAAACATATCTCCTTTGAAATAACTATTTGATACTAATGTCTGATAGTACACAATCCCTGAAGGATTCCTTACTAGTACTAGTCCTAATTTTTTTAAAAAAATTAGTTAATTAAGATTATTAATATTATTCAGTACACATTAATTGTCGCAAAAATCTATTTTCCAAATAAATTATAACATCATGAGGTTTAAATATTGCAAAGTAATTCAATGATAAATCCATTGTTAAAAATCTTCAGAAATTTACACTAATATGTTAATTTATGTTAATTTTTAAAGAAAAATATTTATTTATTTATTATTAATGAATCACAAATATTTGCTCACTTTTACACCGTAATGAAATAGAATAAATGAGTATATATTGTTTATTTTAAATTATCAAATATATTGTATAAGCTTAGTTTTAATGGCAGGCATGTCAATGTCCATCTATTATAGATTTTAATTATGATTCACTAAAACTGATTAGTACATTGTAAAACAAGTTCACTAGTTTCAGTTTTCACCATTTACCTATTTGATATTTCTCTTTAGTTTCACATGAGAAGTGGGAGAAGAATTGTCATGATATATATGACCTAACAAACTACTATTAACATTAGCATTGTTTCAAAAACATCGGTACCGATGGTATAGCTGGTTTGTAATGGGTGCACAGTGGATCAGAAGGAGGAGGAGGCAGCTTGTTCTTCTTAGCACTAGGCATGTCGTGGGAGCGAGAGAAGCGAGTACATTGTAGGAGTAGTGGGAGAAGCAGACGTGTCATGGGAGTAAGGAGCGACGAGTGGCATGGACAAGCATCGGTGTGAGCTTGGACTGGTATATGGAACCCTAAGCTTAAACATTTTAATTAGACTATGTTGTTTGAGGCTCATTAAGTTAATGAGTCAGTTTTCTAATAGAGCAAACCTACACCAGGCATGACTAAGGCTTAATAGGAAAGAGCTATCATGGATAGTGGAGCCACCATTGAAGTGGCCTCACATGCTTATGAATAGGGAAGGTTTTTGGCTGTGTGTTAGGTTTTGGATTTGACCAAGATATCAAGTTTTAAGGATGGTTTCAAAAACCGATCCATACCGAGCAGTACAGTCGATTTGTATCAGTTCAAGTTGATACACAAACCACAACATGTAGAAGCTCACAGGAGATGTGCATTAAAGAGCAGCGGGAGAGGCAAGCGGGGAGGATTCGGTACCTCTTCTCCTTCTCCTCCGCTGCTTCTACAATGAGTTTCTTCTCTTGTGCTGCAATCTTGATTCTATTAGGTATGGACTAGTACTATATTGGTCTTAGTCTCGAACTAGTATAGCCTGAGATTGGTATTGTATTATTCTGAGCTCAGACTGGCATAGGGTCTTAGACAAGCTTTTTGAACCTTGGTTTTAAGTGTAGGAGATTATAATACTTTGATTTAGTCCTACATCGAAAGTGAGATAAGTATTATTATTGCATATAAGGCCTAATAAAATTACTCTTGTTATCTTAGGTTTAAGTATTATCATGGATGGTGGAGTCACAATTGAAGTGGCCTCACATTAGAGAAGGTTTTTAGCTATGTATTAGGTTTTGGATTTGACAAAGATGTCAAGCTTTAGGTGAAAGAGATTGTAATACTTTGATTTAGTTTCCTGTAGGAAGCGAGAAAATAATTGTTATGGTATATAAGGCCCTAATGAATTTACTCTTATTATACCACAGTTTGTCCCTGTTCTTTACTTGAGACATTCTTTCCCCTCCCCCTTTGATCAGGTCATCTCCGCTAGGATCTGTTACTATCCGCAACCTTTTGCTATATACAACAAATGAAAGCTGGCAGGTATTTATTCAAACTAACATAATTTATCATCCACTGATCGTATGACTTATGCTTCATTTGATAATTTGTTGGGTGACAGGTAGTCAACCTTAAGGAAGCACGGGATTTTTCCAACAACAAGAAGTTCATATATGTTTTCAAGGTTTTGCACTATTGCTCATACTTTTCTAGAGTTGTATGTGTTAAAATATATTTTCAAGATAGAATATGCACATGTAAGCTCGAAGTTATTCTGGATTTCACTGAAATTATAGTTCTTATGCACAGAAACTGGAATGGGAATCACTATCAATTGATCTGTTACCTCATCCAGATATGTTCATGGATGCCCGCTTGGCTTCTTCTTGCAATCAAGAGAACAAGAGCGAGGATGTTGGTGCAAAGCGACTCTTTTTTGGGGGTGAAAGGTTCCTGGAAGGAATATCGGGAGAGGCTTATGTAATGCAACATCACCTTCTAGCAAAATCACTGTCAATCTCATGTTATGCAACATTCCTGCTGTTCTGATTCTCGATTGCATTAAACATCAGATTACGGTGCAAAGGACGGAACAGAATAGTCCACTTGGGCTTGAGGTTCAGTGGCATATTCCTGAAGCTGTTTGTCCTGCTTTGAGTGAGCCAGGTGATGAATTATTCAATGCTCACCTCAACTATGGCACTATTTTGTGCATATATGCTGACTTATAATGTTTGAGCAGGCTTGCATGCTCTTTTCCATTTTATGACGGGTGTAAACGCTTGCTTGAATAGGGGAGATGTGGATCTGAAGAATCAACAGGTTTTGTTTCTGCTTGCTTAACAGTTTCATTTGTCATTGTGGTTGGAAAATTTCTAATGGTTAATTGGACTGTAATAAACATCCTGATTACAATCATCTGACTTGAGCAGCTTTCTACAGAAGCAGCAGGATGTTCAAAGGTTTCAGTTATTGTTGATCATATATTTCTCTGCATTAAAGATGCTGGTGAGAGTCTTTTCTTTATGCTCAGTAACTATCTTTTTGTCTTTCTTGCTAAGCTTTATTTTGCCGTGAACAAATGATTACTGTCTTCTTTTTCAGATTTTCAACTTGAACTTTTAATGCAGTCATTCTTTTTCTCACGGGTAATAATTCTCTATTTTTTATATTAACGTGAATGTTATCTTGTCCAAGCTTGACATCATTAGAAGGAAGATCTATCCATGCATTTGTTACTTATATTATCTATGAAACATAAGTTGTTCATCTCTACCTTAGAACAAATGCAAAAATTTATTGAAGCTGTTTATTTTCAGATTTGATATTTTAATTAGTGTGCAACGTAGATGGAACTATGGAAGAAAAAAAAAGAATCTTGATGTGTTATGAATTCCTACATTGATTTACTAATTTGTTGCTAAGTTGGTTTCATGCCATAATACTTACCTTTGTTACGGGATAATATCTGTTTTTTGCATGATTTTAATCTTGGTCCATAATAGTGTACTAGTTATGACTTGGAATAGCACATATTAAGCATAAACACATTGTACATAATATATTAGGTGTCCTGACAAATGAGTTATATCTTATGTGTATCAATTCAAGCTCGAACTGGTTCGTGTAACCCAGCACAATTTGAGATTGAAAACCAAGGTTTGTTTGCTCATTTGGAATATTTTATCTAATAGGCTAGTATATCTGATGGAGGAATTAAAAAGAACTTGTCTCGCATAATGCTTGGTGGACTTTTTTTGAGGTAACTTTAGTATCGTTGTTTCTGAAATTTCTTTGACGCATTCCCTAGTTTGTATGTTCTCTCACATTCAAATGTTGATTACTATCTGCAAGACAAATACGTAGTCAGTCAGGCTTGGGAAATTGTGGGACTGATGGACCAAAACTAACTACTATGGTGAAAAAATAGCATATTTGCACAATATTTGAGCGAGGGATGAATCTCACACATTTTTGCTAATTTACTTTTATAGACAACGGATAATTAATGAAGCAGCTTTATTTTTCCTTGATCAGCATCTAAGCAATAAATTTTTAGTCATGACTTCGAGTATGGAAAAAGACTGTTTTTCATAGCTTGCAAAGGATATTTTCAAGATTGCTAATTTGATTCTCAAGTCTCAACATTATTTTATTATGACAATTTCTGCTGATCAAAGAATAATTTCATAATTTGGCAATTGACAAATAGTACTAGGAAAAAAAGAGCGATGATGTTTATCTAACTGACATGGAACCGATTCTAAAGACAGAAAATCCATTTATTAAACTAGAGGAAGGATAACCAAACTGATAATGACATTGAGTGAAGTGGTGGAATGGTAGGACGCGCATCACAAGGTTGATTTGATAGGATTAAATGTAAGTATTCTCATGCCCTCACCAATTGTTGCCTTTGTTATGTCCTAAAAGACATCATTTGTAGAATAAGGATTAAGTAATGAAGGGACTTGGTAAGTGCTTGAATGGATAATAAATTCATAGCAAAACTAGGAACATGTAATAGATCATGCAATATGATTCTAGAGGGTCAATAAAATTTCTTACATCATGAATAGGCACCGTGGTATCATTTGCAACAAAGTGAGTAGATTGTATGGTATAAAATTTTATAGAAGTACTATCATCAACTGTCATGTAAGTAGAGGCTCCAGTGTAAAATCCAACCATTAGAAGATAAAACCAAGGAATCTATACCAATAGTCCTAGAAGTAGTTGCTATATGAGAAGATTTAGCAGTGCCTAAAGTTAATTGAGTTGTCTATTTAAAAGATACTGAAACAATATTAACCTGAGAAGGATATCTATTTTTTTTCCAATATCAATAAAATGAATGATTCATTCCTCCACAACGAGTATAGTAAGAAAAACTGCATCTCTGTCCTCTACCTCGACTAGACTGTTCCCCATCGTGGATTGATCCCTAATTAGAGACCCGAGAGCAATTGTATTTATAATGGATGAGCTTGTAGATGATAAATTATTAGAAACATGAATTCTCAAAAGTTAATTGAAAGTTTTTTCCAGATCTAGCACATTGCATGATTATGTGTAGTTGCATATGAATAATTAAGACAACATATAAATTTCACAACAATAAAATTTTCTGACTTGTTTCAGTATCTATAATATTTGTAGTGGCGGGTTTATAAACCTGTAGCTCTTCAATTTTACTTGGAGCAAAAAAAAACAATATTTTGGAGTAATTTATACCTTGTTTTGGATTAAACAGTAATTCATAAAGAGAGTATACCCATATAGCATTGTTCGTGTTTACATAGAATTCCTCATATCCTTGACAGTGGGAAGAAACATAGTTGTACATGGAACATTCACAAGCCATGTAACTGTTCCATAATCTGTCATTTGCTATTTTGAAAATTTCTGGTTCGTAGAGGAAAGAGGGAAGAAATATGATGAAGCTTCCCAAGAGATCTAAGTATCAAAGTGTTCGTGCCCAAATAATGCAATTTTTCCACTGAAGTTAACAGCTGTGCCAACTGCCAACAAATTGATTTGGCTTTATATAAAAAAATGAGCCATCCATTGATCCATCCTCAAACTATAAAAAACTTAATAATTTGGTTTAGATAAGTTTGGTAAATTTTCTTCACAAACTCAACCCAGAGATGTTGCTGCAAGAATAGTTTGCCCTATGTAGTCGCCTTATGAAGAATCTAAAATAGGCATTTAAAGGATGTAAATTTCTTTAGCAACAGATTGTATAATTAATATTGGAAGACTCATTCAATTGAAAAGCAAGATAAAGAAATAGCAAGCATAAAATCACAACACCAAAAAATTATAATAACATCGATAGATAAATTGAGTAGCAATCGAATGATTTTGTACTTGCAGCGTCAAACCATATACCTCAATTCGAAAATATAGGGAAAGTCGTGCGTGAATCCTAGCCTGCTTGTTGGAGCAGAAAGATGTCTCCAGGCGCTAGTGTTAGACTAGAAAGATGAGTCCAAGCAAGAGTGTTGAAGCTGCAAGAGAAATTCGATAATAAGTTGCCTTGAAATTTTGGCTTCAGACATGGACTCGGCTGTGTGAAAAAGGAATCGGGTTCTCACAAAGCGAGAGCAGGAATGTTGCTTGCAGGGGTTTATTATCATAGTTGTTGACACTTGACACTAGATCTCTTAGCAGCAGCAAAGAAGGACAATGAGGAGAGGAGAAGGAGGAGAATAGTTGTTTTGTTAACCTGGATGTGTAGTAGGAGCACTGATTGTTTGTGTAAAAATGGAAAACTATAGAAGTGCAATTTTATACACATATAAGAGTGTTAAATTGGTAATAGTTATGATTATAATTAGTAATAGTTAGAATTAGTAATATTAGAAATAGTATATTATAAATAGTACGTAATAATTAAAAATATTATTATTTTATGTACTCAATATTTATATATATAGATGTTTTATTTATTCTGTAATTAAAACAAAGACATTAATATAATATAGCACTTCAGGTTTTCTATATTTTCTCTTCTCTATCTATCTCTTTTCCTCTACTCAGCGGAGTAGGTTTTCTAAACTCTAGCCGTTTCTCAACTGATATTTAGAGTAAGAAACCCTAATCTTTTTTTTTATTTCTCCACTGTGATACTATTCATGGACAATACTGTTCATAATATTCATCCGCACTATGGCAATGTTTATTCGTATAGTGACACTGTTTATCACCACCATATCTTGTGGACAGAGCCTTATGCAATCCTCTACTGGTGACGCCTTTTGCCGTCTACTACTTCTATTGGCTATTTCTCATACCACTTACTATTTTTACTAGCACCACCTACTACTTTTGCTGGTGACATCTGACCCTGCCTTTTATTCCTGTTAGTGATGTCTGATGTGTTGTGACCCGTGTTTGCCTCATGCGGCGCATCTAACACGATTTGACCAGCCACAACCAAGCCAGGTTTAGGGGACCTCGAATCCCGGCCGGTTCCTCCCGTGCATATTTCGTCTGCAGCAGGATTCGACCCTTAGACATGACCCTCACGAGTCATGATCCTTTAACCATTGCAATCCCTGTCGGAATCAATTGCAGGTACTACAGCCTTGCATGATTCCAATGCAAGATTGACTATAATACTGCAAGAACTGGTTGCAGAGAATACTGCAATTGTCTGCAGCACCTGCAAGAATTGGCTGTAGCACCTGCAATAACAGAAAAGGGAAGCAAAATAGGATTGTAATGTAGAATGAAATCCATAGATCTTCCTTTAGGTATGTGGCTCCTAATGTTAATTAGCAATGAGAAAATGCAGATGCATCAATTAGGAGCAAATGACACTAATATGTAGTTCTATCGAAAATTGTTAGTTGGGAAGGAAGACACCTGAGGCCCCCTTGAGGGAAGGGGGCCGAATCCCCTTCTAAGTCCTTGTGACATTGAGCCTCGGCTGGATTGAATAAGCTGATGGTTCGGTGGTTTGCTTCCAGATTCCGTCTCAGCTCCAGCAAGTTATAGGTCCTTACTTCACTCTCGTTCAACCTGCTCTCAGGTAGTAATGGATGAGGATGGAAGGATTAGAGTTCAGCGTTTAAGGGATTGAAGCAAAGGCAGAAGGAGAGGAGCAAGCTCGACTCTCGGTACACACAAACAAAGCAACGCCAACACAATTTTCAGTTTCAAAAGGTAATCGACTAAAGTGCAGTGTGGACAATTACAAGTCTTTTAACCCATCCCTTCAACGTTAATATTTTGGGCAATGTTTGGTATTCCATAGCTGAATTATAAAACTGGTTGTGATTGGAAGTTGCTGGCGGTGGCCGTGTTTACACTCTTCTGCGCATGCTGGTAAGTGTTTTGGGTAGCTTTGATTGTGAATCTTGTTGACCTAGATTAGATGCCGATTTGTTGAGGTTGAGGTGCAACATTTGACCTTTGCTGGGATTGAGCTTCAGTTGACTTTGAGAATGTTGAACTCGGACTTGAACTTTGAATTGGCTTTTGAAATGTTGAACTCGGGTCTTGCTGGTCTTGAAAGTGAGTTGATAATTCCATGTCGTTGCCAATATAGTTGAAGGGAAAAGGTGCCTTGTAAGTGTTTTACATATGCATACACCCTAGGCTACTAACAACCTATTACATCCACTACAAAATAAAAACAAAGACTTAATAAAGTAAAACCTAGGCTAATCCTAACTACAACAACATAACATCAAGCGCTGAAAATAAAACAATGTTTGCAACATAACTTAATGCAGAAATTAAACAAGTCCAATGCAGAAATTAAACAAGTCGAAATTATCAAAATGTAAACAAATTCTCATGCATTCATCCCATATCTAATTGGAGGCTTTTGGTTTCTTTTGGATCTTCTGGGTTGTGTCCCTACATCAGTGTTTTGGGTGGAGAAGGCGGCGTAAATGACGATTATGCAATAGGAGGATGCAAGAGAAGGCTGCAAAGAGAAAGGCTGATGTAGAAGGCCAGTGGTAGAAGATAGGGTTGCAGTGATGAATATTGCGCAATGAGGAAACAATAGGAGACCAAAGGGTGCAAGGAGGGATAGCTGGGGCATGACCAAGGATAGTGGCTACTATGCAACATAGGTGAAACCAACTATGGAACTACATTGAAATAGAAAAAGAAATTGTAGTACTTCAGGATGATAGTTACGAACATGATTGATACATATTGTGGTAGTTAATCATAATAGTGAAAAGATATATATAAAAGAAATCTGTAGGGTCAAAATTTATTAAATTTCAATTTCAATTGAAATATAGTGCGATCATTTCAAATTCACCTTATAAAATATAAGACCTTTTGTTTTAGTAGATTCTAGCTTCTAATGAATGTTTGCATTCATTGTTAATTACTTCTAAGTAATTTAGGGTACCTTTGATTTAGAGATCTATATACATATAACAGAGTGAAGACAAATGGTTGAAAGAATAATGTAATTCATAACTTCATATCATGACATGGTTTATAATTGAAAGTAGTTCAGGGGATCGACATCTGCCTAAATTTGATTGACGTCCCGGCCTTTGAGGGCTTGTGGTTTTTTAGACTTGATAAATATCCTGCCTTTTGGGGGGCTTGGATGTCTTAATTTGATAAATATTTGGCCTTTTGAGGGCTTGTGGATATTTGAAACATTCGGCATGAGCCATAGAGAGAAATCTGAACTATGTTGTAACAGCGTTAAGAAACTATACCCTCACACTTAGTATCGACGTATGTACCTCCCAAACAACGTTATTAATAGCACGCTCTAGATATTTAACGTCCATGACTATGTTCAAATTGAGCGAACAGGCCATTGAGCGAAATGTTCAAAGTTTGGGTGAATGGGCCGGTTGACCAAACATTCAGAATTTGAGTGAATGGGTCATTGGGCCAAACATTCGAAGTGAGTGAACAGATTGAGTGAACGGGCCATTGGGCTAAACATTCGAATTTGAGTGAATGGCCTTGTAGAGGGCTAAACGTTCAAAGTTGATGAACATGTCGTTAGGCTAAGCATTCGAAATTGAGTGAACGGGCTGATAGGCTAAGCGTTCGAAGTTTGAGTGAATGGGCAATTAGGACAAGCGCTCGAAATTTAGTGAACGGGCTGTGAGGCCAAGCACTCAAAATGCGTGAACAATCACACTCGACTTAGTGGGGATCAATATTGTGAAAACTAATTGAGCAATTGAAATTTTGATTTGCATATTTGTTTTAATCCGGACCTCCAATCAATAATTTGAGGTCAAATTTAGAAAGATCTGGCTTGACTCAGTAGGGATTGATATTGGGATTATTTTGGAAGTCATCTTGTTGGGTTAGATTTGTGTGAATTAACATTAGCCGTTGACATTTTAATTCGCCGATCTGCTGATCAAAAATTCGAGATCATATTTGAAAAGATCTGACCTGATATCACAAGGATCAATATTTGGATCATCTTGTAGCCCATCCGTTTAGTTTAGATTTGTGTAAATTGATTTCAGTCGTTGACATTTTAATTCGCAAATATGCTTTGATTCAGATTTCTGATAAAAAAATCTGTTATCACATGTCAGATTTGGAAAGATCAAACTCAATTTAGTAAGAATTGACACCTGGATCATGTCAAGAACTGTCGAATTGACTTAGATTTATATGATTAAATATCAACCATTGATTGCATTAAATCTAAATCATCGAATCTCTAGATTAAATCTTGACCATCTATTCCCTGAGAGTTAATCAGGACTGCTGATTTTTGAATAAATCGGGGCCGTCAGATTGAGAGTGGGTAAATCTGAACCATTGGATTATATTGTCAGATTTGGATTTGATGTTATCTGTGCCGTTGCTTCTGGATTGGTTTTAGACCGTCAGATTATGACTAGATACATTTGGACCATCGGATTAGAGTTATAAAAAAAACTGAACTATTGGATTTGATTAAATCGTCACCGTCCGATTTGCTTGGATGAGTGTGAGCCGTCGGATGAAATGAGACTTCTTCCTTCGCCTCATTTGCGACAGGGGCAACACAGGCATCATTACCGGCTGCCAATCCGCCGCTCCGTTGATCGAACTATTCCAAAGGGATGTTCTCCATGTCATGTCAGAGGGAAGGCCAGGTTTTGGGGCCAAACAGTGGCAAGTCGATGCCGAACAAACCCAAGCAAAATTTCTTGACCGCGAGTAGGATCAGAAATTGGGTCGCCAGAAAATCACTCGTTTCCGGTGATTCGGATGTCGGATGGCTTGATCCCTTTAGTTTTTGATTCGTACGCTCAAGTCGGAGATGCGACCAAATTTTAAGCTTGATCCATCACCTGGATGTTGGATGCGACGAGAAGAACTCAAAGGTGTTCATGGCTAGAGAAAAACAAGTGATCGCTGGAAAATCTTTTGATTCTGGCAATGTGACTGACCGATGGTCGGATCTTTCCATCCATATGTTCGCATGCTCAAAGAGGAGGTGGGACTGAAGTTCGAGCCAGATCAGACGACTGGATGCCTTGTTCGTCGAGAAGAAACGTATGTAGGAAAATAAAGAGGAAAATCTTTCGATTCTGGCGATCTGGCTGGTAGATGGTAGGATCCTTTCGATGGAAAATCATTCGATAGGATCTGCCGTGTAGCTTTACTATTTTTTCCTTTGGTCACGTATTCGTGATGCACGACATTTCATCGCGAGATTTGTGATTTTGACCACAAATTCTCAATTGCTACCGAGAAACTTCTTTTTGCATTTGTATCTCGGTCAAAATCCAATTAAGCGTCAAAATTGAGAGATTTTTGTGCTCGTATATCGGTCAAAATCAAATTTTCGTTTTTGCTTGGCTGATGTTTGCTCGGTCGAAATCAATTTTGTGACGATTTTGGCCACAAGCCTTTTAATGATGCTAGTTTTTGGATTCATGGTCAAAATCATGAATATGTGGTTAAAATTAAATCCATCCCTTAAAATTAATCATGCTTTCGGAGATCTTTGATTTTTTTTTTTTTGGCATGACTGATATTTGTTTGGTCAAAATTTTCATCCAAAGAATTAGTGCGCTCCTCTAAATTTTTTTGCATTCCGATGTTTGGCCGAGACATACTTTTGTGAGATGCGGTTTTGCCCGATTTTGTCATTCGCAATATAGCAATTTTCTCATGGTAAAATAAATTGATCATTATATTTTTAGAGACAAAATTACCTTCAACAAAATCATGATAGAATGATAGAAAAATTTGATGTTGTTGTCATTAAGGAGCTTTTCATGTTTGCATATGTATTAGCACATCATTGCACTTGTTGGCAAGCAAAGATTGATAGTTCATGCTTCATAGTGAGCAAAAAAAGCCACCCTTTCTTATTAAATGTTGTTTGGCAGATAATGTGTCTTAATCTGTGGGGCATCAAATGTAACATGTTAGAGAAGTTGCGGCAGTCTTCACCAACTATTATTCACAGTTTTCATTGTCTTCTTTGCTTTTACCAAGATAATTCTCAAGTAAAACACCAAAACTATTTATTCATTTGCAGGGACACCTATTCACACCCTCCATGCGCCTTGATACAGCCGTCTCTGAGGCCTAATGGACAGGGACATCTACGTGTTCCAGAATTTGGTTACTGACTGTTTTTCGTTATATTTTTATTGCTAAGTTAATTAGCTGTTGTATAAGTGTAGTTCCACTTCGTTCTAATAAAAACTGATTACTTTAACAATATTTTCGGCAGGTCAGAATTTTTGCCCTCCAATCTATCCTTTAGAAGACCAGCATGTGAAATTTAGCGCTGGTGTTCCTTTGATCTCAATCTATTCTCTAAAAATAAATCCTTCCCCTTCCCCTCCAAAGTTTGCGTCACAAACAGTTACCATCTGCCAACCGCTTATGGTACATTGATTGCCAGTTATTGGGTTTCACGCAGTTGGTACTTGTTTTTGTTGTAACTTTACTTTCTTTTGCTAAATTGGGTTCTTGCTCCCCTTTTCAGGTTACTCTTCAAGAAGAATCTTGTTTAAGAATTTCCTCATTGTTAGCTGATGGAATTGTGGTCAACCCTAGTGTTACTGTTAAGTCGCCTGATTTTTCAGTAAATTCTCTAGAATTTATCCTAAAAGAATTTGACCTTGTTGTTCCTTTAGATATGCAAAAGACAAGTAATTTGTCCAGAAATATTGATCATGCTTCTCATTCTTCCTTTTCTGGAGCAAGGCTTCATGTTGAAGACCTGTATTTTGCTCAATCACCATCCATAAGATGCACTTTACTGAATTTAGAGACAGATCCTGCTTGCTTTAGTCTCTGGGAAAACCAACCATTCGATGCAAGTCAAAAGAAGTGGACTACTCGAGTTTCGCATCTTAATGTTTCACTGGAAACTTGCAATGCAACAAAACAGATTAGTTCTACTGACTGGTTTACAGGTTTTTGGAGATGTGTTGAATTCCATGAAGTGTGTTTTGAGGCAGCTATGGCTACCGCTGATGGTGGCCCTCTGACAGAAATACCTCCTCCTCAAGGTGTACTCAGAGTTGGTATTTCCTGCCAGCAGTATATGTCAAATGCCTCAGTTGAGCAGCTGTTCTTTGTTCTTGATTTGTATGCCTATTTTGGTGGTGTTACTGAAAAACTAACAAAAGCCAGTAAAGGCAACAAAGAGAAGATTGGTGGTAAGATAATCAAAAAGATGCCTAGTGATACTGCAGCAAGCTTAGCTTTAAATAATCTCCGCCTCAAATTTTTGGAATCTTCTACCAATGATATTCATGAAAGGCCTCTAGTTCAGTTTGATGGACAAGATTTATTCCTGAAAGTTTCTCATCGGACTCTTGGTGGTGCTTTTGCAGTGTCTACTAGCTTGCACTGGGAGACTATCTCTGTCTACTGTTTGGATGGAGTGGGAGCATATGCTCATGAGAATTCAACGCGGATGCCTAGTGCGCATGAAAGCCTAGTTAATACCAAGGGATATCCTCAAATGAGAGCAGTTTTGTGGGTTGACAATCAAAGCAAACATCCAAAGGAAACAGTTCCATTTCTTGACATTACCATGGCACATGTGATACCTTACGATCTCCAAGATACAGAGTCTCATAGTCTGAATGCTTCTTTGAAGGTTTATGGCGTACGTCTTGGCGGAGGAATGACTTATACCGAATCTTTGCTGCACCGATTTGGTATACTAGGACCAGATGGCAGACCAGGAGAGGGATTGTTGAAAGGATTGAAGAATGTGTCATCAGGACCACTAGCTAAACTTATCAGAGCATCGCCTTCCACTGAAGCTGATAAGGGAAAAAGTATGCAAATTTCTTTCTTTTTCAAGATACTCCTCTGCATCTGCTCTATAAATATGAATTGCCATGTCAATTAGAAACTAGCTTGTTGTGATTATTGCGGCTTTACATCATTCTTTAGTTGTGTTTTCACATATACTCAATTTTAGCAAGATCTGGAACATCAACGTAACTAGCCATAGAAAAGCGATCCATGGAGTACTTTAAGGCTTTGTTTGGCCATTTCAAACTAAATGAGAGAGAGAGAGAGAGAGAGAGAGAGAGAGAATACAGGAAATGAGAGGAAGGGAAAAGGATTCCATATAGGGATGGCAAAAAAACCCCATCCCCGACCCGACCCGACCCGAAGTCAACGGGGAAAACCCGAGTTGACTGGGGGTCGGGTCGGGTTCGGGGAAAACCCGACGGGGGTATAGTCGGGTCGGGGTCGGGTATGGGAATTTAGGTACCCGCCCCGAACCCGACCCCGAACCCGCCCCGACTATTAAAATAACAAATTTACCCCTTATAAGTTATAACCTAGTTACTAAATTTTAATAATTTATGTAGAAATGATGATATAGTTTATGTAAAATATTTTTTTATTTATATATTATGAATAAAGAATGCAAATTAATTTTAAAATATTATTTATAATATATATTTATTTTTTAGGTCGGGCGGGGTCGGGTTTCCCGCGAGGTCGGGTTTCCCGCGGGGTTGGGTGTGGGGCAGGGTTTTCTAAATCCGTCGGGTTCGGGGTCGGGTTCGGGGACGGGTTTGGGGAAGTCGGGGTCGGGTCGGGGATGGCAAAACCCGACCCCGACCCGCCCCGTTGCCATCCCTAATTCCATAGATTTTAGGGGATGAGAAAATATACATCAGAAGGAAAAGTAACCCGTTCGTTACCCTTCACCTCCAAAATTAAATGGCTTTCCCCTGAACTCTGTGAATATGAAAATAAATTCAATGGAAGAGGGAAAATTGTAACTCGGCATTGCCTCCATCTAGTTGATTTACCTGAGAAGGTTTTTGTGCCACCCAAAAGAGATTGATGAACATCTGTCTCTTCTTCAAATGAAGTCATAATTCTCTTTGGTTTGTATCTTTTTAGTGTACACTAACTTTAGTCCTTATGTCCACAGCAACAACAGTCAAGAGGCATTTAGAATGCTTGTTTGAACTTTGAACTAATAATCCATTCTATGGCCATGGATATTTCTGGTTCCTTATATTGCTTGTTATTAGGAGCAACTGATGCCTATAATTTAGCTGACATACTAGATCTAAATATAAAGAATTAGGTACCTACATTTGTTTTGCTTCTATGTTACAACTCTTCTGGAGATTGTTTTTGAGCCCCTTGGTAGTTATTTTCGTTTTTGTATCCGAAGGAGGTTCCAAAGAGGAGGATCATGGTGGACTTTTAGAGGTGCGAATGCCAGATGATATTGATGTGTGTATGACATTCAACAATTGGTTGTTCGCTTTAGAAGGAACACAGGAGTTGGGAGGAGTGTTGCGGGATGATGGCGATAACCTAAGCAGAGAAGAAAGATGTTGGCATACAACCTTCCAGAGTTTGCATCTAAGAGCAAAGAGTAATTCTGAATCAAATTGTGGAAACAAGGGGACATTCGGCACGAAACGGAAGTTTCCTGTAGAATCAATCACGGTAAGCATTTAGTTGTGAAAACATTTCAACTGCTTTTCTTGACCTCCATTTTCTGCCTGTTTGTTGATCTCAAGGATACTTTAAAATTTCGTCCATAAACAGTCATTACTAATCTTGAAAAAAAATGAAATTGTTGCCATATGATCCAATGTACTGAAATATCAACACAATCATAGCTGATTTGAGAAGCATGCTCAATATATTACTAAAGTTCAAACCTCAATCTCAAGTAGATCATGTGTGGTTATGCATGAAAGGGGTTAGGTATTGAAGTCATATATTCTGATGCTTTGTTCTACAACTAATGGATTTAAGTCCCTTGCAAAATTAGAAGAACATCTAGACCGTCCATGTACTCTGCATCAAGAGAATTAGGACTTTGGATGATTCCATAATCACTAGCAATGTCAATGTGCTTCATGTTTTACATGCCCTTTGGAAAATGTCTTTTTTGGAAAACTTTTACGTGACTAATCTTTTCTTCTCTCACTGTTAATTTTTTGGATGTGTGATCTATGATTATTGAAGGTAGGTATAGAAGGTCTGCAAGCATTGAAACCAAGTACAAAGGACATTAACGGAGTTGAAAGAGATTTGACAAATGGAAATATCAATACTAGTGGTGTAGATGTTGAAGTCTTCTTAATTGCCTTTGAAGATGATAGTGCAATTGAATCAAAGTGGATATTGGAGAATGTTAAATTTTCAGTGAAGCAGCCGGTAAAGGATGCAACTCTATTTTATAAAAGAACCATTAACTAATCGTACTTCTAAAAATACTCCTACTAGTTTGCTCTTATTGTACAAGTCGGTTGGAAATCTAGATATTCATAATTTTCTATTATGCAGATTGAGGCAGTTGCTACAAGGGAGGAATTGGAGCACCTTGCTTCTCTTTGCAAGTCGGAAATTGACTCAATGGGTAGAGTTACTGCAGGAATACTGCGCTTACTTAAGCTTGATAAGTCACTTGGTCCTGCAATAGATCAGCTCTCCAACCTCGGTATGTTACTAGCCATTTGAATTTGTTTTTCATGTGTTTCTTTTAGTAACAAAAATATTGATCTGTGCCTTTTAGTAACATAATCATTTCCTTGACACAGCTTGTAATTGATTTTTATTGTCAAGTATATTCTACTCACATTTTGGTTTGATTTATCAAGCAACCTAAATTTACCAAGCTTTTTCTTTTATCTTTTGCAAATTGTTTATGAATATTTTCATTGCACAACACCAGGTCAATCTTTCATGTTTATTCGGCAATTTGCTTGCAGGAAGTGAGAGCATGCACAAAATTTTTACTCCACGTAGAGTAGGCAAGCGAAGTAGCTTTGGCAGTACAGCTTTCACTCCAAGGACTCCTACTTCTAGTCCCACGCTAAATGGTAGTGTTGAATCGACCATTACATCATTAGAAATCGAAATTTTGGAATTACAGTCCAAATGTTCAACTCTTATTTCTCATTTAAGTAGCCCAGATTGCTCTCAACATGTTTCAGATGTACAATACCTCACAGACAAGCTTGAGAGTATGCAAAATCTACTGACCAGGTTGCGAGCTCTTATTTAGCTTAGTCAACCTGGTTGCTTTTTGTACTGGTCAGGGTAAAATTTCTGACCATGATCATATTCACTTAAATTCTTTATGTACATAGGTTGAAGTTGACTGTTGAGTGCACTGCGGCTTCAAATAAAAAGCGAAGGACCTTCGGTCAAGATTTTGGCTATGAGCGAGTTTATAACTCCTTGTAATATGATTAAATAATGTCATTCCAGCAAGGATGTTGAGTTGAAGGGGAAAATAAGCTATTGTTTTCTTGTATGTTTGCTTAACCTTGATTTTCTTTCTCTCTACCCGTCAACGCGGCAACGTCATTGATACGCACCGCCAAGATTCTGTTACACTAGATGTCACATTCCGATCAAATCAATCCTAAACTAATATTTTAGGATTGTCTGGTGGAACACCAGACGACGAGTATGAACTCTCTGTTTTTTCGGATGCAAAATTATCTTCAAATTGAAAATTTTAATTTTAATTCTTTGTCCAAAATTTTTATCCCCAAACTAAAAATTAGCAGAAAGAATTGAAACCCTAAATTTAAAATACCTTAATTTTGACCAAATCAAAATTAATCGCCGTCAACGCCGCACGCTGCTCGCGGCTAAACTTTGCCTGGCTGACGTCACCTTCGCGTCAGCCGCCTCCGATTTCACGACTTTGCCCGAAATCGATTTTACGCTTTTGATTTTGACCCAGTCAAAATCGGAAGGCGCTGTTCTTCTTCGTTCGGTGCTCGACGTCGCCGCACGCGTTAGCGGCCGGACGTTGCTCCTCGATGCCAGGAAAGGGGAAGGAGGTCGCCGTTCTACTTCCGAAACCTACGCTCGCCTCCCGACGAACACTGTTGTCGCCGAAGACGACGGGGAAACGCCGCCGTGGAAGAAGCTCAAGAAACAGGGGATGGAAGATTAGAGGACAGCTTTGCTTAATTAGATTCAAGCTATAAAACCTCTACTGCCGACGACCCTCGTCGTTCGCCCCTCTCTCACTGGGTTCTCTCGGCGTCACCCGTCGGCGACGGAACTTTCAGAACAGGGTATCTCTCCTCACAGCTCTGCCTCGCCGGCTCTCGATTGAGGATGATGTCGTTGCTGATGATCCATCTACGTCTGATCGCTCGTCCTTATAAAGTCTGCCCGAACTAGATTTCCCTTCCGCGTCCGAGTCTACCTCGCCATAAGCTTCGTCAACGAGCCCGCTTCTTCCGCTTGCGTCCATGCTCGCGTTGTTGCCTCTATTAATCCCAAGTACTTGCTCGACCTTGTGAGCGCATCCTACCTGCATTACTTAGAAGGGTATACTTGAGCTCTTAGTCACCTAGGTTAGAAGGGTATGCTTGAGCCCTTAGTCACCTAAGTGTGGTTAGTTAATCAGCATCTCTAGGAGGAATACGCTTACAGATTTATACTCACCTATGAGACCATAGGGAGCTTAGACGTTTCGGGGAGAAGCTTTTTCGACCGAGTGTCGGAACCATTTGGTTGAGAATTTATCCAGTCCATTGACGTGTTATCCCTATGCTGCCCAAAAGGGGAGTGTTTGAACTTTTAATCATCTTGAGTGAGGTTTGTAAATCAGCGTCTCTAAGAGGAATACCTCGCTTGCGGATCTGTGCTCACTTGCGAGGACTGTAAGGAACTTAGACGTTGTGGAGAGACTCCCGTCCGACTGCGTGTCAGAACCCAATGGACTTGACCGATAATTCAGCCTGTGGGAGCGGGCGAGACTATTGGAGGGGGTCACCTGCACGCAGGTAGCTAAGTCCCTTGAATTGATAGGACTTAAATAATAGAGTTAAACTATTCAACTATAAGGAGTCAAGACGGTGAACCCGCATCCTGACGCATTTCCCCATCAGAAATCCCCTCGTGCGATCCGACTGTTTTCATTCCCGCTCGTTTAATTAGTTTAACACCTCAGCTTCACAATTTTCGACATTGTCTAGCTAGCAAATTCGAGATCTGTCGGTACTTGCCCATTAGTCCTTGTGGGATCGATATTTTATTACTTCGATAGTCTTGTGTACTTGCGGGGAACGCCCATATACATTTGTGGGTGCTATCAAGTTTTTGGCGCAGTTGCCGGAGACTAATTTTAGCAATATTGATAAGATTTAGAAATTACTAGATTAGACATTTTTAACCTATTAGTATATTTTATTTTATTTCATTTTGCACCTTTGTTGATCTAACGAGTTACCTACTTGATTAGATTTTAGTTTATTCATAAAACTTACCAACTGGAACCTACATTACCATTTGATTCGGAAATTGAAAGAATGTTCCGGCGTCGTAAGAAATTTCAAAAGCTTCAATCCGTAACAGATTCACAAATTGCAGTCATGGACGGAAACAAATCACTCAGAGACTTTGCCGCGCTAAATGTTCAAGGACTTCATTCTAGCATTGCACGTCCACCAATAGAGGCGAACAATTTTGAGATAAAGCCGTCACTTCTGTCAATGGTACAACAAAACCAATTCGGTGGATCCCCAGTTGAAGACCCGAACATGCATTTATCTGTTTTCCTAGAATACTGTGAGTCTGTGATACTATTAAAATGAATGGTGTAACCACTGACGCTTTACGACTTCGACTATTTCCTTTTTCACTCAAGGACAGGGCGCGAGCATGGTTACATTCCTTACCATCAAGATCCATCACTTCGTGGGAGCAACTCTCGCATGGTTTCCTTGCAAAATACTTTCCTCCGAGCAAAATCGCACAACTAAGGAACCAGCTCACCAATTTTTCTCAAAGAGAAAGCGAATCACTATATTAGGCGTGAGGCCGTTTCAAAGAGCTACAACGAATGTGTCCTCACCACGGCCTCGAGAAATAGGTATTGGTGCATACTTTTTCTAACGGCCTGCTTGATAACACATGTCTTACTTTAGATGCAGCCATTGGAGGAGCTTTAATGAGCAAAGCAGTTGACGACGCATACAATCTGATTGAGGAGATGGTGTTGAACCATACCAATGGTCAATCGAAAGAAGAACATCATCACGATAAGCTGGTAAGTATGAACTTGACACTCTGACTACTTTAGCTGCAAAAGTAGATTCATTATCTTACAAGCTTGATTCTATGAACATGTGTCATAATGTTGTTATGTGTGAAATTTATGGAATAGAAGGTCATTTTTCTGACACAAGATCCCCCACCCGCTCTGGTGAATGCTGTAGGTAATTTCAACCCAAGGACCCAGAATAATCCCTATTCTAGCACCTACAACCCAGGGTGGAAGAATCATCCCAACTTTTCTTATTAAAATAACAATGCAGCCCAACCATCGAACTATAGGCAGCCTCCTGGATTCCATTCATCCAACACCAGGTATCAGCCTAAATAATTTGACCAACCCCCACAACCAAATACCAACGCAATATCGCAAGAGCAAACCTTAGAATCACGATTTGACAATTTTGTGTCGACGCAAACAAAAGCAATGGATAGCATGTTAGAAGCAATCAAGAACTTAACCACACACCAGAAGATATTAGAGAATCAAAAAGCCCAGCAGGCTAGTACATCCACTAGACCACCGGGCAAATTGCCAGGACAACCCGAAACGAATCCTAGAGAACATTGCAATGCCATCACCACGCGTAGTGGTAAACAGCTTGAAGAGCCGGAAATGCCCAAGCAAGACCATCCTGAGGACGAAGGTAAAATTCCGGAGTTTAGAGAACCCATTGTCGAGGAGAGTGAACCGCAGATGAAAGAAACTGAACCTGCCTATGTTCCACCACCACCGTACAAACCACCCATTCTATTTTCCCAGAGATTGGCAAAAGCAAAACTTGATTGTCAGTTCGGTAAATTCTTGGAAGTTTTAAAAAAATTGTACATTAATATACCATTTACAGATGCTTTGTCACAAATGTCATCATATGCTAAGTTTTTGAAGGAAATCTTGTCAAATAAAAGAAAAATGGAAGAACATGGCACGGTGGCGTTAACTGAGGAGTGCAGTGCAATCATCCAAAATAAGTTACCGCCGAAGTTGAAAGATCCGAGCAGCTTTACCATTCAATGCCTGATCGGAAACACGCCCTTTGACCAAGCCTTATGCGATCTTAGCGCCAGCATAAGTTTGATGTCGTTGTCTCTTTGCAAGAAACTGGATATCGGAGACTTAAAGCCGACGAACATCTCTTTACAATTGGCCGACCGCTCCGTACGTCATCCGGTAGGAATTCTAGACGACGTACCAATAAAGGTCGGTAAGTTTTTTGTTCCAACTGACTTCGTTGTACTTGAGATGGAGGAAGACTCCAAACTTCTCATAATACTGGGCAGACCATTTTTGGCGACTGCCGGTGCTATAATTGACGTTAAAAATGGGAAATTGACGTTGTGCATAGGTGAGGATACAGTTGAATTTGATATTACTGAAAGCCTGAAGAAGCCCATTTTTGCAGACTCCTGCTATAGTATCGAAGTCATCGACAATGAGCTTGATTCATCTTACATCCCTCGGACGAACGTCGACTCCCTCAAGGTGTGCCTGATGGGTGACTACGACGAAGATCAAGAGGAAGAAGTCCATGCTTATGCCAATATCCTCGACTCGAGCACCGCAGTCGAGCCAGATGTAAAAAAGCTTGGGGAATCTTCCACACCGAAATCTGAGGTTGGTGAACAACTTAACATAGAACTCAAATCCTTACTGAGCAACCTTAGGTATGAATTTTTAGGTGAGAATTCTACTTATCCTGTCATTATAACTGCCCACCTTGATTCGGAGCAAACAAGCCTTCTACTTGATAAGCTTTGAAAACATAAAACGGTAATTGGGTATACTCTGGAAGATATAAAAAATATTAACTCTTCTTTATGCATGCACAAGATACACCTGGAAGAAGACAGCAAACCGTCTATTGAATACCAGAGACGCTTGAACCCTAACCTGAAGGAGGTAGTTAAGAAGGAAATTCTGAAACTATTAGATGCAGGGGTTATTTACCCTATCTCGGATAGCCAATGAGTAAGTCCGATACATGTGGTACTAAAGAAAGGAGGAGTAACAGTGGTAAAGAACAAGGATAACGAATTGATCCCGCAAAGAACCGTTACTGGGTGGCGTATGTGTATCGACTATCGGAAATTAAACAAGGCCACCCGAAAGGATCATTTCCCACTTCCTTTTATTGATCAAATGCTTGAAAGACTAGTGACTAATTCTTATTACTGTTTCTTGGATGGATACCGAGGTTTCTTCCAAATACCGATACATCCAGACGACCAAGAGAAAACCACATTTACACGTCCCTTTGGCACCTTCGCTTATAGACGCATGCCATTTGGTTTGTGTATTGCGCTAGCTACATTTCAGCGGTGCATGATGGCGATCTTCTCAGATCTCATCGAGGACATCGTGGACGTCTTTATGGACGACTTTTCGGTATATGAGTCTAGTTTTGACTCTTGTTTATCTAATCTGACCCGTGTTTTGCAGCGTTGTGAAGAGACGAACTTGGTGCTAAATTGGGAGAAATGTCAACTTTATGGTAAAAGAAGGAATCGTTCTTGGACATTTAATATCAGAGCGCGGTATCGAAGTCGACAAGGCAAAAATCGATGTAATAGAAAAAATGCCGCCTCTGAATTCTGTAAAAGCATCAAATTGTAGCTTTTACAACTTCTATTTTTTTACTATTTTTTTCTGTTTCTATTTTTATTTACCAAATAATTTTCTAATTACTTTCTACTTAAAAGCTAATTAAAATCAACTTCAAAACGGGACCAAACAGACCCTAAGTCAAAAGACAAGCGGGGTGCCATCATTTTGAACGAGACAACAAGCTGGCGAAGTGGCGATGAAGGCGACGAGGATCACTGTGAATAGGCAAAATTGTAATAGTATAATTTAGGGTTGACGGTTAGTAATTGTGCTTTCGGATTACTAGTTAGTAGTAGGTTCAAATTCAACTAAGCATTTAGTTATGAACAACAATAACAAAATTAGAAGGAAAAAAAAGACTTATAGCTTTTTCAACACGGTTGACTTTAAGTAATTTATCAACGCTCCATTGATTGATACAGCAACCTTTTTATGTGTGCTTATATGTAAATTTTTAATATTAAACTTATTTTTTTATAACAAATAGATTGTCCAACATCCTTGATTATTGTCATTTGTTTTGCTAAAAAAGTAATAATAGAGCAAGTTTATCTAGGTTGCTACCATTAAATTATTATAGTTTAACTTTTTGTTACCTATGCCATATTGACAATGTAGAAATAAATAAGATGGCGTGGGAAAAAAACTATACTATTTTTATTTAGAAAACATAATAATAGAATTGTTTGAACTATATAAAAGTAATTAACTTAAAAAAATAAATACATTCAACAATTTATCTTCAAATTTGGTTCAAAGCAAAATCCAATGGTACTCGGGTCCCATTCATTTCTTATCTCAATTGGGCAATGCGTTGACCACTGCCACTGCTTCTGCACCACATCAAAAATCAGCAGGTATCGTGAATTGCAGCAATGCACGTAGATAAAGTCGCCGGCGCCGCAGCTGTAAATCATATAGCATTTGTCGCCAAACTTTTGTTGGATTTGCTCCCGTGTTATGTGCGCCACCTCGTGCCATGCCTCCTTCCCCAACTCCCAGATTCCGAGCGCCACCATTTCGTGTGGACTATCGTTGTTTTGTACCATAGCCACCATAATCAGCTTCTCCCTCAAGTTGATGATCCATGGGTTCGATAGCACTGGGCTTAGTAGAAAAAACAATGGCCTTAATAGCGAGGTCGGCGCCGGAACTGTAATCGAACGGAAAGACTTGGATCTCGGTCTTGCCGCAAGATCATACGACAACAAGCAAAACTCTTCATTGAAGAGGTTGCCACTGAACAAGCAATAAAGAACACCGTTGCAGATGGTGCTCTTGTGCTCAAACCACGGCATCATGGACTTGGAGAGCGCCACGGCCCACGTCTGAGACGTTGACTCATAAACATGAACGGAGACGTCCCAGTTCTGGATGGCGAGTTCGCAGCAGCTGACGATGGCAATGGTGTAGTTGTGGGTTTCTCGGTCGACGGACATGGCGATGCTGTTAGGGTTGACGATATTGAGAAGGGGGTTGGAGGGCAGCTGCTTTTGGTCTCCGGTGACGGGGTTGCAGACGAAGAGCCGACCTCTTGCGTCTCGACCCGTCATCATGCAGACTAACCCACTGGACGCTCCAACGTCCCAGTAATCCTTCTCAAGGGAATCCAAACGGGCGGTGGACCACCGGCGGAGGCTCGGGTCGTAGGTGTGGCCCTCGAGTGGGCGATGGGCGTGGTCAACAAACATGAAGAATACTGCCGTTTGCGGAGGTGGAACGACAGCCCACGGGCGATGCACCACCGCGTGCCATCGCTTGGAGACCAGGCTGGCGTTGTGAATGCTCCAGATGGGCAAGAGAGCAAGCGTCTTCTCCAGGAGGTCGTCTGAGAGAACGGCATCCAAGGAAACCAATGTCTGCTCTTCCTCCTCCTCGCGGCCGCTCTCTGAAGACATTGATCTCCGCTCTACACCCTGTGGGAAGAAGAATTTGTGGTGCAGTTCTTGGTTGCGAATTGCTTATATCGGAGGGAGAGGCTATTAGCATGCTATTTTAAGAAGATTATCATGCTAGTCTGTCTGTTGTCAATCCTTCATTAATTAAATTGAAATCAAATCCTTTAATTCACTAACCTTCTATTCTTAGTTTTTTTATACAGCATACATTAAATATAGATGGTAATTAAGCTGCCGAGTCATAAATATGTAAGTTAAAAAAGACTGATTCTTTTATTTAATTTTACAATAATAACAAAAAGGAAATCAGATTTTATAAATTTTATGTGTTAAGATAACTTTATCCAAACGTACCAAAAAAATTATTTCTATATTTAGGCTTTATTTCCTTGCGAGGAATGAAAGAAAATTTACTAGGAAAGAAAATTAGGTAGATAGTATAATAAAAGTAATACTTAAGCTATAGAAAGTAATTAACAAACAGAATAATGTCTTCAACATTCAATCTTTAAATTGGGTTCAAAGCAAAATCGATCTAAGCTCTGCGTGAAATTTGTCTTCTCGATCGGGCAATACTCTGACCACTCCCAATGGATTCGCGCCATATCAAAAATAAGCACCAACGGTGATTGTCTTGCGTCCTTGCTTTGGATCATAGCCACTTATCACCACCTTCTCTCTCAAGTTCATCAGCGATGGGTTTGATATAGAGGGCGGCGACGGAATTTCAGTTGATGTTTGACCAGGCTCGTCACCTAGAAATGCTTAAATGGCTTCAGTATTCAGGATTCTTGGTCACCTGATAGGAGTAAGCTCAGAGTCTATACACTCCAGAGTCCAGAGGCCTTCTAGTGATTTGAGAAGAATCAATAATTGATCAATCAAGAAGAGCTCGAATGAGTAGGGAGAATTGATTTGCAAATCCTTGATCGCAGCATCCAAATGACTCTAATTCATACCCAAGAGATTAATCATGTAAGAAAGATTTTTTAATGATCAGTGTTATATGAGCTCATATTGCTGATTTCCTACCAAATATGTGCCAGTTACTCCCGAAAATTTGGCATGTTAAATAGTATGATAATTTATCTGCTAAGCGTGCAGATCTAGTAGGATTCCAAGTTATTTAACTTTTATAGCAGGCTTAAAAGTATAATAATGAATGGTACATTAATTTATTTATCTACCGGAAAGGATTTCAGATTTTGTTTGTCAAATATGTAGCCCTATAGACTGGATTTTTGAGACAATTGCCCGTAAACATGATGCATTTGGTGCTTGGCTCCCTTTTTTAACATTGTAAATGCCCCATGACCTTGTACTATCAGAAATTATCACTGAATATATTTATCAACGAGTGAATAGATTATCCCTGTAATTTTGTCGTCATCCCTGTAATTTTATACTGCCTGCGGGAACCTGCAACGTGTCTTGTCTCAACTTTTACTCCTCTTAGAGCTTTCTTTAGCTAACAAAGCGAAAAGAAGGAATCAAAAACAAAGAGCACAGACAAAAATGATCAAGAGATGAGCATAATGGTATAATTAGTGGTTTTCAGTATATAAACCTTTGTGGTATAAATGTCAAGCCAGACTTCTATATTGTCACGAATGTTAAGATACTACTTTACAAAATCAACAACAAACATAGACTTATAGAATGTGGTTGCAGAGATATCTGTAAACCAACATCAAATGTGAAAGTTTCTAATAATTAAATTGAGATAACATAATTAGATAGACTTAGTAGATTTTTAAAAGCTGTACATTACAATTAACAATTTGAATGGGTTAATCTCATTAGCACATAGAAAAAGCATTAATGTTGAAATGAAAAAAAGCATCAAGCATTGTCATGGCATGTGTTCTAGTATAGGATTGAGTTCTTGACCTGCATTCAAAGATAGCCCCATTTGTATTGGACGAAGACTCTGAAGAGTCAATCTTTGCCGCTAGAGATGTCAACGAATCGTTATGGTACTTACCAAGCCCCGTAGAAGTAGTGTTCCGCTCACTTGACCAATGGTTATGGTTCATGGTCATAGCCTCAACGAGCCCGCTTCTTCCGCTTACGTCCACGCTTGCGTTGTTGCCAACCTCATCCGACCATCCCGCCGAGGAGCACACGTCAGGGTCTTTCTCCGAAAGCCTCATCGCTACGCCGCCAGTGTCCATGTTCACATCAGGACCACGCGGCGGCAAGCTCACTGTGTCCGGATGCTGTGGGAGTGAAGACGCCGCACGGTTTCTCCAAATTTAGGGTCAAAAAACCCTGTTGATCGAGAAAATCGGGCGCCGTCCTAATTTCTTTGATGTGGATTTGGGCTTCGGCCAGGCCCCCAAGTTCCAGGCCTGACACTAGGGAAGAAAAGGTCTGGTCACCGCACGGGAGAATAAAAGGGAAAAGCTTGGATGATAGGTGTCACACCCTGAATTACGGTAATATATTTTTAATTATTTCACCTGTGAGTCAACGCTTGACTCGAGTCTAAATACGTCAACGCAGATATCACAACGGTCGAAACCGCTGGATTGGGCGTGACTGGCGGAGTCGATTCCTCAAATCGATTCCCAGCTCGACTATGGACTCTGCGGAAGATCGCTGCCGTTCCAACACGACTTGGATCAACGCTCACGATTTACTGAGAATTGGTATCGCTGAGTCGAACCAGGTTCACCCGAACCCAAAAGAGACGCACCCGTAACCGACTGCGTCAGACGGGGTCCACAACAGTTACCAAGCACCCACGATGTCGCGCCGATGACAGGAAGGACTCGGCCGGTACCTTCACTCACACGCTGGCGAGGAGGGAAAACCCAACCGGGAAACCTCCGCACGTAGTCAGACGTGTGTACATGTCGACGACGAACAGTCAGATCGTAGAAGTACACCTCACATACATCCACCGGCTGGTCAAAAAGGGCCGGCCATCCACCCTCACGTGCATGTGAGGTAGGAGGAAGGAAGAAAGAGCCGCCTCCGGCGGCTGACGGCGTCGAGAAGAGGTTTGGTGGCTACAGCCCACGGCGGACGAGAGCAGACGGACGACAATTGGACCTCTCGTCCACCGACAAATGCGACGGAGTGCAAGGCAGCGGGCGAGCCTGGACAGAGAGTAGCACGCGGGCGACGCCGAGAGGAGGTCAGGGCTGACGAAGGGAAGGTGACGTCCTCGCAGCAGGGGAACGAACGACGGGCAAGACCTAGAAGAGGCGTCTGCTTCCGCCGGAGAACTACCAGAGAGGGGAAAGAGATCCGCGCGCTGGCGGAGGGAGACACTGACCGGAAAACCCGCACACAGGCGAGTAGGGTCCGGAATTTCTCGAGCGCAGGCGAGCCAGAACCCTAAGGGACGAGGGGAGGAGGGGCTCGCCTGAGGGAGCTCGAACCCGGCCAAGCAAGCATGCAACCTAGGAAGCCGGAAAGTAAAGGCGTCGCGGGAGCAGAACAGCAACCGGGACGAAGACCGAGAAGCGCCGGAACGGCGAGAGCGTACCTCGGCGATCACACGGCCGCCGGCTCCTTCAAGTTGATGAAGCGGTAGCGGTAGCGCCTTCCAAGGCGGTCTGAGCAACGCCGGCGCAGGAGACAATGCGGATGGCGGATAGACACAGGGAAGCTCGGCGCGCTCCGACCACCCACCCACACCTCCGAAAGCACGTCGCGAGCTTAGCGAAACATCCGCCTGAGATCCGGAACTCCGGCCGACGGAAAGAAAAGGGGAAAAGGGGATGCCGGTGAGCTTTCGTAAGGGAGCTCTCTCCATGAATGAGGACGCGTCCTCGTTTTTCTTCTCGCGCATCCCGCCCCACGTCTTGCACACTGACCGAGGTCAGCTCCCATCAACTCAGCCCATGCGGAACGCCGTTTGCGTCCCATTCACGCGATGCCTTGCGTCGATTTCGCCCGTTGAGGCGATTCCAGATTCGGATCTAGGCGGGGCCCGGTCCACTCCTCCGATCTGATTTGCAAGAGTAAGATGGTGGGCTATAAATTTGGGCCGCGCCCAAATTTCAGCCCAAAGGCCTAACATTCTCCTCCTCTGGAGCGAGTCGCCGCCCTCGGTGACTCAAAATAACATCGGATCTCGTCCTCGAACTACCGCAGTTCGGACGCCTTATACCATGTAGTTTCTTCCATTGGAGAACCTTCCCATCGAACCAAAAATTATGTTTGTCGGTTCATCCTATTATGACCCAAAACTCGATGATACATGATCTCCCCGATCCTTTGGTTGAACTCCGTTCGAACCATCGAAGGTGCGCTAAGCGACTGTAATCGAGTTGGATCCCCTGATCCTTATGAAAACCCTTTTTGGAAGCTCACATGGAATGTCGTATGCAACTTCATCCCAACGACGACGATTTTCATATTGTTGCATTCGTCTAGCTGCTAGCTTGGGGCTGTCTCTAGCCTCCTGGAGCCACTCCACTCGCTCACGAACTGTCCCTTGAGCCGCAGGACATCTCCCCTCGGAGGTCCTCATCGCGATATCAATAGGAGTTAGGGGTTATCTCCCTAACTCTAGCTCAAAGGGGTTGTCCCCATAGATGACGATATGTGGAGATTGTAGGCAAATTGTGCCGAATCCATCTACTTCACCCAATCCTTTTGACTCGCAGTCATGATTCTACTGTATCACAGGAGAGGTTTCGACGTACTTGCGATCGAATCGGATTGCACAATTCTCAGGGAGACTCGTCCAACTTGGTAGCGCATAAGTCTCCTCCTTTTCGAAGGTGTCCCATACCACCTCTGTCGAAGAGTAACTTAGCTCGCCCCAATTACACCTTTGTCCCTAAGTCTTCCCCCTCATAAAGGCGTCCCTCAATGACGGGAAACCCAGCTTGGACAGATTTCAAGGAATTTTCTTAATCGTTCTCCCAAGCTTCCCTCACACAAAGGCGTCCTCTTATGCAAAGTTGGCTCAGTTGAACCAAGAAGAGGGATTTCTTTTGTTTTAGTTGGACATCGTCCACTCTACTTGTCCCCAAATAGTAGTTTTAGAGTATGCTAACTCTTCCTCATTTTATCTCCCAGTAGTAGTTTTTTTTTTAGTTTACTTAACTCTTCCCATGTTCGGAGGCAGTATACCACTGCTATCATCTCCTTTTCGTGAGTAGAGTACCTTTGCTCTATCTTATTTAGCTTTCGACTCTCGAAAGCTACAGGATGCTCATCCTGTATCCACACACCACCGAATGCTTGATCCGAAGCGTCAGTGTAAACCTCGAAAGGTTTCCCAAAATCCGGTAATTTTAGAATCAGTTCAGAAGCTATTCGCTCTTTCAAGTCTAGAAAGGCCGACTGACACCGATCGTCTCACTTCTTGTCGAGCGGGGCCCTCCACCCAAATGGCCATAAGCATCGGGTCTCATTGGCGCAACCCTACATCCAAGGCGTTCGCCGACAAGGGCACTCCCTGGGAGTCCCTCTTCTTTCCCTTCCTTGGCTCCGTGCTTCCAATGCACGGCACGAGGCAAGGGAAATCCTCATTGTATATCTGTATCTCATATAGATAAGACATCACAGCTATCTTTGCCTTGACCAAAAGTTCAAGGCCAAAGATTACTTCATAGTCTGGCAATTTCAGAATCTTTGCATGACAGCGGCCCTGCCAACGGCCGATTACGATATCCACACCGTACGATACCCCTAAGACCTCGGGGTCTACTGCACCAACCAACCTCACTCGATCCTGTGCTGGGGACACCTTAAGTCTAACTCCCTTAGCCGTGGCTTCGCTAATGAAAAGGTGCGACGCACCGGTAACAATCATAGTGTTCACCGACTGAGAGTTTATAAGGGACACAACGTACAATAACGTTGGCCTCTCACTACTAGTGGAGGTAGTGCCCAATACCAGTGGATTCAGGAACGCCTCCTGATCCCATACACTGTTCTCCTCTTCTACTATTGTAGAAGGTGGGCGGTCCCTGACCGTCTTCGTCAGCTTTGGTGTTGCGGGCCGACTCTCCTGCGTGAATGGCTCTTTGCCCTTCAAGGCGAACGAACTCTTCGTTCGCGAGATAGAATCCACACCACTCGCAGTGGATAAGGTTAAGGAGGGAACATGTTCCCCGGACATCATGTGGTCCATCACAGCTTCCGCAGCCTGATACATCTGCTGCATATAGTCTCGAATGTTAGCAACATACCAGACTTCTTCGAGGGCATCCCTCGTAGAACCAGTCAAGTTCCTTGGAAGGAACTGAATCACGATCCCCGTTCTAAGCCTCTCCCAAGAGAGCTTACGGGCTAGATCGACCCAAATAAATTGGGAGTGACCTGAATCCGCCCCGACAATTTCACATCTCCGGAGAGATACGTGATGCAAGCTTGGGCTTGCTCCCCCTCGGGGATCTGAATACCCTGTGAATATGTTTCCACATCCAAAGGGGAGTTCTCAACTCCCGTGGTGCAGCGTATCTCTCGGAGGAAGGCAGGCTCTGGGACATGTCGTCGCACGACTGTCCGCTAGCCGTGATCGGCCGTGGTCGGTGCTATCGAAGCTGCCGTAGCGCGCTTTAGCAATGTGACCTCCTCTTGAGATGCCTCTAGCTCCTCGGTGAGCTGAGCTACGAGGCGCTCGGTGAAGCCGAGCAGTGTGGAGATAGTCTCCACCGAGATGCGGGAGTCCAATACCCCATCTCCGACTATGTCCTGGAGGGACGATAGTCTTGTGTTCGTCGCAGATCCCACCTGCGCACAAACGGTTAGGTGAGACAAAACACAAGTACGACGCTTGTACGAGTTGGAATCTGATACCAATCTGTCACTTCCTGAATTACGGTAATATTTTTTTAATTATTTCACCCGTGAGTCAACGCTTGACTCGAGTCCAAATACGTCAACGCAGATATCACAACAGTCGAAACCGCTGGATTGGGTGCGACTGGTTGAGTCGATTCCTCAAACCGACTCCTAGCCCGACTACGGACTCTGCGGAAGATCGTTGCCGTTCTAACACGACTTGGATCAACGTCCGCGATTTACCAAGAATCGGTATCGCTGAATCGAACCGGGTTCACCCGAACCCAAAAGAGACGCACCCGTAACCGACCGCGTCAGACGGGGTCCACAACAGTTACCAAGCACCCACAGCGTCGCACGCCAATGACAGGAAGGACTCGGCCGATACCTTCACTCGCACGCCGGCAAGGAGGGAAAACCCGACCGGGAAACCTCCCCACGTAGTCGGACGCGTGTACATGTCGACGACGAACGGTCGAACCGTAGAAGCACACCTCACATACATCCACCGGTTGGTCAAAAAGGGCCGGCCATCCACCCTCACGTGCATGTGAGGTAGGAGGAAGGAAGAAAGAGCCGCCTCCGGCGGTTGACAGCGTCGAGAAGAGGTCTGGCGGCTACAACCCATGGCAGACGAGAGTAGACGGACGACGGCTGGTCCTCTCGTCCACCGGCAAACGCGACAGAGTGCAGGGCAGTGAGAGAGCCTGGACGGAGAGCAGCACGCGGGCGACGCCGAGAGGAGGTCAGGGCTGATGAAGGGAAGGTGACGTTCTCGCAGCAGGAGAACGAACGACGGGCAGGACCGGGAAGAGGCGTCTGCGTCTGCCGGAGAACCACCAAAGAGGGGAAAGAGATCCACGTGCAGGCGGAGGGAGACGCCGACCGGTGAACCCGCACATAGGCGAGTCGAGTTCGGAATTTCTCACGTGCAGGCGAGCCAGAACCCTAAGGGACGAGAGGAGGAGGGGCTCGCTGGAGGGAGCTCGAACCCGGCCAAGCAGGCATGCAACGTAGGAAGCCAGAAAGTAAAGGCGTCACCGGGGCAGAACGGCAACCAGGACGAAGATCGAGAAGCGCCGGAATGGCGAGAGCGTACCTCGGCGATCACATTGCCGCCGGCTCCTTCGAGTCGATGAAGCGGTAGCAGTAGGGCCTTCTGAGGCGGTCTAAGCAACGCCGGCGCCGGAGACGACAATCGAAGTGAGGAAGACGACGCGGACGGCGGAGAGACACAGGGAAGCTCGACGCACTCCAACCACCCACCCACACCTCCGGAAGCAGTGAAGCACGTCGCGAGCTTGGCGAAACGTCCGCCTGAGATCCGGAACTCCGGCCGATGGGAAGAAAAGGGTAAAAAGGGGATGTCTGTGAGCTTTCGTAAGAGAGCTCTCTCCATGAACGAGGACGCGTCCTCGTTTTTCTTCTAGCGCATCCCGCCCCACGTCTTGCATGCTGACCGAGGTCAGCTCCCATCAACTCAGCCCATGTGGAAGGCCATTTGCCTCCCACTCACACGACGCCTTGCGTCGATTTCTCCCGTTGAGGCGATTCCGAATTCGGATCCGGGTGGGACCCGGTCCACTCCTCCGATCCGATTTGCAAGAGTAAGATGGTGGGCTGGCTAATCTAGGCTAAAAATTAGCCCAAATTTCAACCCAAAGGCCTAACAATAGGGCAGTGCTCAACCCAAGTGACGAAAGAGAGGTTTACGCATGAGGCAAATAATATTTGTCACTGAGTGGCTCTTTCCAACCTTAGAATTATCCCTTTTATCTGCCCAAACTTGTTTTTATCACGAACCATGATAGGTGTAATTTTTATAGGATTTAGAGTCTTATTTATACCATCATTTAAAGCTCAACTTCTGTTTTATGTCACAATTTGATACCTTTTTCCCATAAAGTATAGAATCTTCACTATTTTTCATTTCTTTATGAAATACAGGTCATTATCATTTATTTTCGTGAAGATTATTCGAGATTTGAAGTTAGGGAAAGGTTCAGCATATTACAAGCATCAGACAGGCAAAATTTCAGAATTTTTGGAGTTTCCTATGATGAACACGGCCTGTCCGTGTCTGTGATCACGGCCGTGTTCATCGCGTCTTCAGAATCAGCATTTAGTGAAATGAACACGGCCTGGCCGTGCTTATCGTCACGGCCGTGTTCGACAGAAAATCCAGGTTTGACCGAACTCGTCACCACCGTGCGCACGCCCGTGTTCGGGTGTTCCGGAAATTTCGAGCTAAACACGGCTTGCCCGTGTTCAGACACATGGCTGTGTTCACTTATCCGCAGTTCATCGAGCCTGACACGGCTTGGCTGTGTTCATCATCACGGCCGTGTTCGCGTCCGTTGTTCGCAACCGTTCGTCCGTTTTCCACCAAATTGGACGCTCCAGATGCCAAAAAATTGGGAAAAATTCCCAATTAATATTCCTAACCGCCCAAGGCTTCGATTGAAGCATATAATCGAGAGTTTTAGGCGGTTAGAAAGGGGGAATTTGGAGAAGGACGCGACTAGGGCGAAAAGGGGCGAAAACTTGCATTCTTGGGCTTGATTCGACGGATTTCTTTGGGGCTATCGAGAGAAGACCGAAGATTCATCGTCTCCTACCCTTAGTTTGTAAATTCCCCTCTTTTCGAATTCATTTACTTGGGTTTTAATTGTTAAAATGATGTACTTTCTAGAGTAAAACCTTAGTTCGAGACTCGGGCGTAGCCCGTTGAACATATTTCTACATATAAAACTTTCTTATAAATCTCAGTGTTGTTTTTAGTGAATTTACTTATTTTGATTAGGTGAGCTTCATTGCGTATTAATATTTTGGCCAAATATTTGTATGTGTTAAGTGTTACGAGAAGAGCCGAGAGGTGAATCGTAACACTCGATTGCCCAATTTTAACTTGTGACTTGAATTACGAGAGTCGTTCAATGTCACTCGAGGTTTTCACGATCATTATAGAGCTCATTGGGTCTCTCTTAAGATAATTTTACTACGAGAGTAGGAAATTAGCTTAAGTAGGCATCGGATTGCGCTTCGAGAGAAGGTAATTCGTACCATAGGATGATCGCCTTAAGTTATTTACTGTCGGATTGCGCTTCGAGAGAAGGAGATCCGTTGCTATTTCAATTTGATTCATTGTTTTACAATTAAAACATTCAACGTGGTGAAATCTAGAGTTTCGAACATCTCTTAAACTGTATTTTCTTAATTAGTCGTCAATTTCTTGGTTCGATAAAATTAATTTAGTTTAATTCTTTCATTTTGAGTTTGATTTGTCTAGCTTTTAATGACACTAAAAGTCGATACTTGACACCTACTTCCTGTGGGAACGATATTATTTACTACTTCGATAGTCCGTGCACTTGCAAAGCCTATCAAACCACAATTTCCTACTCTTTCAATTATCCTAAAACACCTTTTCAAGAAAATATTTAAGAAATAATTAAGCGGCAAGCAATTAAGAGTACAAGAACAAGCAAGAAATAGAAGACATGCCCATAATCAGAAATTAGTGCAATAGGAATGCAATCTCATTTATACCATGCCACGTAAGTTCCTAGAAGAAAGAGATCCAAGGATGCATTAAGTACAGTGGCACTACGTAATGCAAAGAAACCAAACTAGGGCATTGACTCCTGCCACGAGACTTCAAACCATCTGCGGCAAAGAGGACAAATTATTCATTGGCCACCCCGGAGACGAAGCACGAGGTGAAGAGTGGATTCTTTCTGAATATTGTAATATGCTAGGGTGCGTCCGTCCTCCAGCTGCTTCCCAGCAAAGATCAGCCTCTGCTGATCCGGTGGAATTCCCTCTTTGTCCTGTATCTTTGCCTTAACGTTATCAATTGTGTCAGAGCTCTCCACCTCCAAGGTGATTGTCGTTCCTGTGAGTTTTGACAAATATTTGCATGCCTCCCCTGAGCCTCAATACCAAGTGAAGGGTAGATTCCTTCTGTATGTTATAATCAGCTAGAGTCCGACCATCCTCCAACTGCTTGCCAGCAAAGATAAGCCTTTGCTGGTCCGGAGGAATGCCCTCCTTATCCTGGATTTTAGCCTTCACATTGTCAATGGTATCTGAGCTCTCAACTTCCAATGTGATAGTCTTGCCAGTGAGCGTCTTGTCAAAGATTTGCATGCCACCACGGAGGCGGAGCACAAGGTGCAGGGTGGACTCTTTCTGAATGTTATAATCAGCCAAGGTGAGACCATCCTCAAGCTGCTTCCCAGCAAAGATGAGCCTTTGCTGGTCTGGAGAGATACCCTCCTTGTCCTGAATCTTGGCCTTGACATTGTCAATAGTGTCAGAACTCTCAACCTCAAGGGTGATGGTCTTGCCAGTCAGAGTCTTGACAAAGATCTGCATGCCACCACGAAGTCGGAGGACAAGGTGGAGAGTTGACTCCTTCTGAATGTTATAGTCAGCCAGAGTCCGGCCATCCTCTAGCTGCTTACCAGCAAAGATAAGCCTTTGCTGGTCCGGAGGAATCCCCTCCTTGTCTTGGATCTTGGCCTTTACATTGTCTATGGTGTCAGAGGATTCAACCTCGAGAGTGATTGTCTTGCCAGTGAGGGTTTTAACAAAGATCTGCATCTGAATATAAAGAATAAAAATAGTTCAACATATGAGCAAACATATCCCCAAGGGTAGTAATTATCAATACCTTCATATCTAAGAAAACAATAAATATAGATTCTACAAGTTTTAATAAGATCAATAATCACACATAATCGGGAATAATTGAGTAGGAAGTCCATAGCATTCAAACATGGATCTGATGTATAGCTCAAAAGTTACTGCAAATTACCAAAGAAAGAAATAATTTCATCAACATATACACAATCCCAAACCGACATAGCTATTCTGAAATTTTAAAAAGAAAAGAAAATAATCCACGAAGACTCAGAGATCACATCACCAACAGCTTCCGTATATGAATTATTGAACCCTAAAAATTAGATACCCGTGGGGCTGCTAATCGGTTCCGAATTTACTACCAAAAACAGTTAACAAAATCACGATTTACTATCATCAAAACAGCACAAGTAACCAAAAAAATACCTAAACATAGTACTCACGAATCAAGGAACCTCGCATACAAGAAAGAAACAAAAAGAGAGCAATCTGAGGTCTGAACATAGACGAGGAAGTAAACAATAACCTAAATGTAGGTCTGAACATAGACGAGGAAGTAAACAATAACCTAAATGTAGGATGATAAGCATACCTTGCGCTGATGAGGCGCTGATGAGGGAGAACGATCCAAGCCTTCTCGCGAAGAGGAATGAATTGAGGGGAAAATTGGGGGGAGGTCTCCATTTATAGCCACCTCGTTGCGTGAGGCACAATCATCGGTCAGTTTACCGACAGCGAATTTATTGAAAATCATAAAAACACAACTATTAATCTATTATGGGAAACATGGAAGCTGAGCTGTGAAGCCCAACTATTATGCATTCTTAATTAATTATGATTTAACACACATGAACCCTCTTATTATGGGAATACACGCATACAAATTTATTACGAGCACTATTATAAGATTTTCAAAGTTCATCATGGTCGCGATCCGCAGCAGGATTGGCGTGCTCATGAGCATCAAGTCCACTGTTCTTGCGAGGCAACGCACCAGCCAAAGACGGCCAGTTGTCAAGGATCTGCTTGACGCCGCCGATGATGTAATCGTTGGTGGTGCCTGGAGCAAAATTGATGAGAGCATAGGAATCTCCCTTAAAAAGGTACGCCTCGTCGGCGCGGTGCGAGGCAAACGCGGCGTCGATCCCGGTCGCAAAGATGCTGTTCCTCAAACTGGGGAAGCCGTCAGCGATGGCGTGGGTTGCGATAAGGCGTGGACGGCTGGAGCCGTAGTTTACAAGGGCGTACTGGCTGCCTTTGAAGAGGTAAGCTTCATCGCTAGCCTTCGCCTCGAATGCAGCATCCACGCCCGCCGCGAAGGCGGTGCTCTTGAAGAAGGGGAACATGGCGGCGATGGTGGTGGGACCCTTTATGATATGGTCGTTTTGCGTGCCCGGCGCGTAATCTATGAGCGCGCAGAGGTTGCCGGAGAAGATGTAAGCCCTGTGGCCAGAGTGGCAGCCGAACGCGCAGTCCACTCCGTGTTCTGCGAAGGCGGTGCCGGCGAGGGATGGGAAGCCATCGCAGATAAAAAGGGGTCCGTTTAGCAGCCTGTCCCCCGTCGTGCCCGGAGCGTAATTTACGAGCATGTACTCGTTCTTGGAGAACAGGTACACTTCGTTCGATCGGGACGAACGGAAGGCAGCATCTACATAGCCTTCCACGACGTTGGCCACGGCACCGGCATACCAATCGGAGGGGGACGACGAGGAGTAAGCGTCGCGTTTCTGTCTTCTCTCGGCGGCGGCGTTGGTGAGAGTGGCGTTGGCCGGCCGTAGGTAGATGCTCATGGTGAGAGGCATCCTCCTGCGACTTGCAGGGTCGAAGTACTCGAACACCGGCCGCTGAATGGAGAGCAATCTTGACGGATGAGACTGCGGATTGAAGTTTCCATTGACTCGTATTATGTTGTCGACTCTTTGCCGTCTGGTGACGTGCCTCCCGTTGGAAAGCTGGGTGGAGACGAGCCTGAAAAGCTGCGCAGAGCGAATGTACTGGGGGGCGATTCCGGCAACGAAGGTTACCTCGTCCTGCCCAGGGAAGCGGTAGCTGTCGCCAAGCGTCTCGGCGACCCAGATTCCCCCGGGAGCATAGATCTCGTACCGATAGACTTCCGTGGATTCGCCGGGGTCAACGGTGGGGTGCCACGAGCTACTGAGCGTAGTGCTAACGAAGGCGTGCGTGGCGGGGCGGCGGGAGTCGAGAGGGCGGCCGCCGTGGTGCACGTAGTGCTCGAGGTTGAAGTAGGTGTCGTCGGGGGTGCCCTCCTGCCGCCTCGCGTGGAACCCGTTCTGGAACACCTCCTGGTATGGGGTGAGATCCCAGCGAAAGACGTGGCGGCGGACGTCACGCTCCCCGTCGCTGCTCCTGTAGACGACGTCGGCCAGCGGCGTGTTTCCGTGACGGCAGTTGTAGAAGTAAACCGTTTCCAACAAAGACTGAGCCGCCAGCTCGTCGGCCACCGGCTGAGGGAAGTTGGCCGCGCATCCTCTCCAGGGCGAGCTCGGTGGGATCGACATCTTCGCCTTGATCTAGCTAGCTCCCAACTGAAATCTAACCAATTCTTTAGCTTGGAAAATTGGCAAAAAGATCAGATCAAACAGAGATCTCGAGAATACACATTAATTACCTCGTACTGAAGAAGAAAAAACACAATTAGTTGGGCGCATGGCTGATGCGATTGAGGTACCCCTTTATACTACAGAGAGTGAGGTTACCGTCTCAAGTTCTTGCAACCTTCGCCGTTGACGTCAATCGGTTGACTAACAAACATCTGGCACCTCAGCAACAAGTACCCAATTTTCTACATCTCAATGTCTCCAACCTCAACGTACAGCTGTTTCACTCGCTGTTGACTGAAGCTTACTACGATGGGTGATCGACAATTTTTTTGGAAGAAATTTCTGAAATAATTCAAAGCCAAGATGTAGTTATTGCTTTGTTAATGGAGGTTGGTCAATTTTTATGTTTGTTGATTCATAATTCACCCGTGCATTGACTTTGTCGGGTCATATTATATTACGGATTGGCAACGGCGGATAAAAATTGACCCATGGACGTGGAATCTCTAACATTGACTTTTATTACGGATTTGAGAATAAAATGAGGCGTATTTAACAGCCTAGTAGGCTACTGGGCCAGCCGTGAAGCCCATTTGTAAAGGCCTGCCATCATAAATCATTTTGCATGTGGAGGCCTGCTCCCCCAAATGTGATCTTCGGCTATTTTTTATTATTGCTTTATGTAATTAAAATAAAAAAGATAAAACTTTATCTAGTTAAAATGAAAAAAAATAAAGTTTTATCTATTTAATTTTTTTTTTTTTAAAAAAAAGATAAAAGCGGGACAACTCATAAGGCATATAGCATATGATGTTATGGAGTGGTTTAGTTTGTCAATCAATTTGCACTTAAATGTGGTAGGTAGCGCTGCTGAAGTTAGTAATTAATTGTGTCCTTTCATCATATCATTTCAGTGGTTAACTTGTTGCATTCAAAGAGCGCGTGTTGACTATCTTGTGGTTGTGATTTTAGAATGGAAGCTGATTATTTTAAATTGAAGTGCAATTAAATTATTCAAAATTAAAAGAATAGAATAGGCAAAAATTCAGATGTGTAAAATTATTATTTTAGGTTGAAAAAAAATACTCTTTTATGCATGTTGATATGAATTGAGGATTCATTCTTATTAGAATGATCAGATTATAATAAAGATGGATCAGTCTTCTTTTATCGTTGGAATAGCAAAAACAAATTTAAAAAAAAATGTATAAAAAGAGTGAAAATAAAAATTATTAAAAATAAAATATGATTAAGCCAAACAAAATGGACATATTAGTATATAAAAAAATTAAAGAAGAAATCCAAAGGCGATAATATTTGAACAAGACACGTAATTATTGATTAGTCGTCTACTTCAAGATGCTTGGCCGCACAATAGTGGATGTATTGCAGTCCCGGTCAATATTGAATAGAAAAAAAAATTTTAGATATGTCTAGTTAGCTCCCTAGTTTTTAGGGGTTTTTTATTACAAAAATCAATGAATGTTTTGTTATCAAAATTTATGGTTGATTAATTATGTGATTGGAAGAGAAGCGTAAATATTTTTAATTTATTAAGCTTTTAAGCAAGCTGGGTTAAGAGCTATTATGAATTCTTCTTCTACTCATCTTCAAAATTGGCCTTCGATAAACTCGGTGAACTTGCTAGTCGCCTCATGACCCTTGAGCCTCAAACTACACAACAAGCTAGGGGTGTGCAAAAAAAACCGGCCGAACCGTTGAACCGCAGTTAACTGGTCGAATCGAACCGATCTGGCGGTTAACCGAACCGACAGTTCTTTGATCGGTCGGTTTTTTCCCAGATATAACGGTTCACGGTTCGGGACTTCGCCGAACCGCGGTTAACCGAACCGAACCGTACATATAATATTTATATATATAATATTTATTTATATATATAAATAAATATTTTATATAAAAATCAAACCGGTTAACCATCGATATCAACGGTTAACCGTCGAAAACCAACACTTAACCGCAGAAAACCAACGGTTAACCGTCGTAAACTAACGGTTAACCGAGAATATTTATATTTTTTTATCTTAAATTATTATATAATTTTAAATATTTTTTTTAAAAATAAATAATACGGTTAACCGTCGATTTTCGGTTAACCGAACCGAAAAATCGGTTAACCGTTGACCGGTTAACCAGGTCAACGGTTCGGGAACGATTTTCAAATTCCCTGAACCGTTCGATTCGATTCGGGATGAAAATTTACTGCACACCCCTACAACAAGCTTAGTGATCTAGGCATCTGGCATCCAGCTTCGAGATTCCACGGTAACTTATAATTTTATATAAAATTTTTAATTGATTATATGAATTTGTTTATGATTAGATGAATTTGTTTAAGTGACATAGTTGCCAGTCACCTCATAGCCCTCAAGTCTCAAACCAGACAACCAATCTCGTCATGGTATAGTTGTTTAATTGTTCAAGTTCAAGTTGTATTTTTAAAATTTACAGTTTAAATGGGGTTAAATGGAATCGAACAAGATATTTCGGTTCGGAACAAAGTGGATTTTATAAAATTTTTTATTCGGTTTGAGTTTAAAATATTTTTGACAAAAACATAAACAGAGAAGCCAAGGAGTGATGATGCATTCATAATTAATTATAATACAGCACACACGTCGTCTCTTATTCTGGGCATATAAATTTATAAAGAGCAGTACCCGTAAGATTTTCAGAGTTCATCATGGTCGCGGTCTGCAGCAGGTTTGGCATGCTCATGAACGTCAAGTCCACTATTCTTGCGAGGCAGAACGCCAACCAAAGAGGGCCAGTAGGAAAGGATCTTGTGGACGCCGCCGATCATGTAGTCGTTGGTGGTGCCCGGCGCAAAGTTGATCCGCGCATAGGAATCTCCCTTAAAAAGGTACGCCTCGTCGGTGCGATGCGAGGCAAACGCCGCGTCGATATCGGTCGCAAAGATGGTGTTACTCAAACTGGGGAAGCCGTTGGCTATGACGCGGGTTGCGATGAGGCGTGGACGGCTGGAGCCGTAGTTTATACGGGCGTACTCGCTGCCTTTGAAGAGGTAAGCTTCCTCATAAGCCGTCGCCTCGAATGCGGCATCCACGCCCGCCGCGAAGGAGGTTTTCTTGAAGAAGGGGAACATGGCGGCGATGGTTCTGGGGCCCTTTATGATGTAGTCTTTTTTCGTGCCCGGCGCATAATCTATGAGTGCGCAGAGGTTGCCGGAGAAGACGTAGGCCCTGTGGCCGGAGTGGCAGCCGAACGCGCAGTCCACTCCGTGTTCTGCGAAGGCGGTGCCGGCGAGGGACGGGAAGCCATCGCAGATAAAAAGGGGTCCGTTTAGCAGCCTGTCCCCCGTCGTGCCCGGAGCGTAATTCACGCGCATGTACTCGTTCTTGGAGAACAGGTACACTTCGTTCGATCGGGACGAACGGAAGGCAGCATCTACATAGCCTTCCACGACGTTGGCCACGGCACCGGCATACCAATCGGAGGAGGAGGAGTAAGCGTCGCGTTTCTGTCTTCTCTCGGCGGCGGCGGCAGTGAGAGTGGCGTTGGCCGGCCGTGGGTAGATGCTCATGGTGAGAAGCATCCTCCTGCGACTTGCAGGATCGAAGTACTCGAACACCGGCCGCTGAATGGAGAGCAATCTTGACGGATGAGACTGCGGATTGAAGTTTCCATTGACTCGTATTATGTTGTCGACTCTTTGCCGTCTGGTGACGTGCCTCCCGTCGGAAAACCGGGTGGAGACGAGCCTGAAAAGCTGCGCAGAGCGAATGTACTGGGGGGCGATTCCGGCAACGAAGGTTACCTCGTCTTGGCCAGGGAAGCGGTAGCTGTCGCCAAGGGTCTCGGCGACCCAGATTCCCCCGGGAGCATAGATCTCGTACCGATAGACTTCCGTGGATTCGCCGGGGTCAACGGTGGGGTGCCACGAGCTACTGAGCGTAGTGCTAACGAAGGCGTGCGTGGCGGGGCGGCGGGAGTCGAGAGGGCGGCCGCCGTGGTGCACGTAGTGCTCGAGGTTGAAGTAGGTGTCGTCGGGGGTGCCCTCCTGCCGCCTCGCGTGGAACCCGTTCTGGAACACCTCCTGGTATGGGGTGAGATACCAGCGAAAGACGTGGCGGCGGACCGCTCCCCGTCGCTGCTCCTGTAGACGACGTCGGCCAGCGGCGTGTTTCCGTGAAGGCAGTTGTAGAAGTAAACCGTTTCCAACAAAGACTGAGCCGCCAGCTCGTCGGCCACCGGCTGAGGGAAGTTGGCCGCGCATCCTCTCCAGGGCGAGCTCGGTGGGATCGACATCTTCGCCTTGATCTAGCTAGCAGCTTGGAAAATTGGCATAAAGAAGAGATCAAAATACAAATTAATTACTTCGCACTGAAGAAAGGAACACGATGCCCTGATGGCGTTGCATTTACGCCTAGTGTCACGCCCCGATCGGATCGGCCTGAAAACAGCCCTTAAACGCTGTCTCAGGACTATCCGGCGGAACACCAGAACGTAACTCACTCTAGGGTTTCCGATCCAAAATTAGAAACCCTAATTACCCCGATCAATTTTTATCCCCAAATTACAATTCGCACGAAAATCCCTAACCCTAATTTAGAGAAATCCGATCGTAAAACCCTTAATTCCAAGATATCTCTCTGGTCAACGATTTTGACCGTCGCTCGGTGCCAAATTTGCCTTTGCTTGCGTCAACAATCCGTCGCTGACGTCACCTTGCCAAATTTCGTCCGCTGACGTCGTGCTCGCGTCAGCCGCCGATTTCGATTTCAATTTCGAAATTGAAACTCTTTTCACCGTTGACCGCTGCCGATTTTGACTCGTGCCTCGTTTCGAGCGTCGTCTTCTTCGACGCGAACGAAGCTCGCCCGCTGCTTCGTCCGTCGCCTGGTTCGAGCGCCGCCGCACTCTGGAGTCGCCCGGAACAGCCGAGATGTCGCCGCCGATCACGGAGGAGCACGTCGCCAAATATCGTGGAGAACAGAGGAGAGGGAAGGTGGAAGGAAAGCTTCGTTTATTTCACTAAATAAACTACAAACATCACCGCCGATCCCCTGATCGGTGCCCTCGTTCCCTCCCTCGCCGGTCGTCCCCTGACGCCGGTTACAAATCGCTCTTCCGAAGCTTCCTAAAGCTTCGTTTTACCTCTGCTCGCCTGATGGTGGAAGTCACCCGTTCACCTCGATCGTCCTCCTCTTTATAGAGGATGGCCGCCGCCGCCTCTTCCCCATCTAGGGCTTCCAACGCCCGATTTCATCGCGCCGTCCGTGAAATCCACTGGAGACCCCGTCTCCGAGCTTCCGTTCGTCTCGCCGTCGACGACCGCGTCTTCGAACGAAGTTCGCGAGGAAGACGCCTCTTGCGTCCTTCCTGCGGCTTTGTGTGTTTTAGGGTCAACGCCCCTGTTTGACCACCAATTTCCTCTCTTATTTGGGCTGGTGCTTGGGCTTGGGCCGAACCGGCCTGACTCAGGCCTGACAATTCTCCCCCGCCCAATTTGGACATCGCCCTCGATGTCTCTAACTGGCGGATCCTGCAGAACCATCGCTCCGATCCGACACTGCTGTGCTCCCATGGCAGTGTGTGGAACTACCTGCAGTGATCCAATCCGCGGTTGCTCGGTTTCCTCGGCTGGATCCTGTGCCGCTATCGCCATGAGCTTTTGCTTGCTAGGACAATCCTTTACCCAGTGAGGACCGCCGCACCAAAAGCAACCCTGTGGCTTTTGCTCCCGTCGTCCCGGTGAACCCTTGTTCTGCCGGTAGAATGGTCTACCCCTCTCTGGAACTCTAGCTCCCGGCTGTGTGCGTGGGGAGCCGCGCTGAGATCCGCGCTTTGGTGGTGTCCTGGATTTCTTTGGTGGTGCTGGTTTGAAACTTCTGTTATCCACCAGAGATTCAGCCACCGCCGCAGCCGCCCTCCAGTCAACCGGCTCGCGACGTCGGACCTCCGTTTCTGCCCATGGCTGAAGGCCCCGAAGGAAGAAATACCTCCTATCGTCCTCTGCCATGCCTGGAAGCTCCAGCATCAAAGTAGAGAAAGCCCTGACGTACTCCTGGATCGAGCCTGTATGCCTCAGCCGATCCAGTTTGCCACGCGCCTGGTCCGCCGAGTTTCCGGGAAGAAACTGCCGCCGCAGTTCCTCACGAAAAGTCTCCCAAGTCCAGCTAGTAGTTCCTGATGTAGAGCCGACTTTGGTTCGCCACCAAAGTTTCGTGTCGCCTGTAAGATAGGCGATGCACACCTGCACCCGATCTCCTGCAGAAATATGGTTAGCTGAAAATAGTTGTTCCATATCCTAGATAAAGTTTTCGACCTCTCTGGACGATCGAGCCCCCCCGAACGTCGTTGGGTCCGGCATGCGCATTCTCGGTTTGGGAGCCTCCTGCTCCACCGGTGCCGATGATACTTGCACTAGGGCTAGGCGCAGTACCCTTACTTCTGCGTGCATGTCTTCCTTCATGCGAGCCATCTCTCCTAGTAGATGGATCAGACCCTCCATGATCTGTTGCATGACCTCGATCTGTAACCTCTGTTGCTCTATCTGCAACCTCTGCTGCTCGATCAGCAATTCCTGATCCTCCACAGTCTTTTGAAGGCTTTCCACCTGTGGAATCATCCCGTTGCCTCCACCACTGGCCAAACCGAGCACCTGCTCGATCTGAGCAATGCGATCACCCTGGTTCACCATCTCTTCAGGATCAGCCGTCTCCTTGGCTTTTCCTTTATCCTGCCTGGGTCGGGCGTCCTCTGACGCTCCTCTAGCAGTATGGGTGATTTTCTGGAACTTCAAACATTTCCTCACCTTCGAGGGTGAAGCTGAAGGTGCCGTGTTTGCTGGAACACGTTTGCCTCCTCTGATACCTGTTGTCACGCCCTGGTCGGATCAGCCTGAAAACAGCCCTTAAACGTTGTCTCAGGACTATCCGGCGGAACACCGGAACGTAACTCACTCTAGGGTTTCCGACCCGAAATTAGAAACCCTAATTACCCCGATCAATTTTTATCCCCAAATTACAATTCGCACGAAAATCCCTAACCCTAATTTAGAGAAATCCGATCGTAAAACCCTTAATTCCAAGATACCTCTCTGGTCAACGATTTTGACCGTCACTCGGTGCCGAATTTGCCTTTGCTTGCGTCAGCAATCCGTCGCTGACGTCACCTTGCCAAATTTCGTCCGCCGCGAATTCAATTTCGGCCGCTGACGTCGTGCTCGCGTCAGCCGCCGATTTCGATTTCAATTTCGAAATCGAAACTCTTTTCACCGTTGACCGCTGCCGATTTTGACTCGTGCCTCGTTTCGAGCGTCGTCTTCTTCGACGCGAACGAAGCTCGTCCGCCGCCTGGTTCGAGCGCCACCGCACTCTGGAGTCGCCCGGAACAGCCGAAATGTCGCCGCCGATCACGGAGGAGCACGTCGCCAAATACCGTGGAGAACAGAGGAGAGGGAAGGTGGAAGGAAAGCTTCGTTTATTTCACTAAATAAACTACAAACCTCACCGCCGATCCCCTGATCGGTGCCCTCGTTCCCTCCCTCGCCGGTCGTCCCCTGACGCCGGTTACAAATCGCTCTTCCGAAGCTTCCTAAAGCTTCGTTTTACCTCTGCTCGCCTGATGGTGGAAGTCGCCCGTTCGCCTCGATCGTCCTCCTCTTTATAGAGGACGGCCTCCGCCGCCTCTTCCCCATCTAGGGCTTCCAACGCCCGATTTCATCGCGCCGTCCGTGAAATCCGCTGGAGACCCCGTCTCCGAGCTTCCGTTCGTCTCGCCGTCGACGACCGCGTCTTCGGACGAAGTTCACGAGGAAGACGCCTCTTGCGTCCTTCCTGCGGCTTTGTGTGTTTTGGGGTCAACGCCCCTGTTTGACCACCAATTTCCTCTCTTATTTGGGCTAGTGCTTGGGCTTGGGCCGAACCGGCCTGACCCAGGCCTGACACCTAGCAGTGTTATGCGCGCGCGTCAAACGTTGATGCTGCTTTAAATATTATGCATCTCTACATAACACTGGATGAATTACTGCTATACAAATTTTGAAGCATCATCTATGATTAGATTCACCTCCATACAACACTCTACAAAAAATTTTCAAAAGATTACAGCAATGACGAAAACTATGGTACGTCAGCACTCAGCAATAGTACCAATCATTTTAGATTTCATCAAATAGATAAGGACTGAATTAAGTGAAAATTTAAGTTTTTATGAAGTTGATAATCGAGATATCCTTTTTGTTAGCATGATCATAAAATAATAGAAAAGGGTTTGTAGGAAAAAAGAAGGCCAAATATTTCCAAATGATTTAATTCATAACTTTTTTCTAAATTAAAAAATATTAAAACATTTTTTTCATATCATTTGGAAGGAAAGTCTCTTTGAAGCATCCGCTTATAGAACTTTTATTTGATTCCTTGTGCCCATTTTGGTTGAGTGGAATGAGTGCACCACATAAATTTCAAATTCAAACCAAGCATTACGTAATCCCCAAAGGCCTTTGGTAGAATCAAAGGCAATCCTCTATGTAATTGTCCCCCCAGGTGCTATAGTTGAACTCGTCACCGATAGCATATCATGACATTTCACAACTTAGGCTATGTTTCATAGAACGAAATCTACGATGAAAAGAATGGAAAGAACAATGAATCTTGATGGAAAGCTATTTAGATTTATGCTCTTTTCATATTTTTTCCACCGTGGATTCTATTCTAATCTGAATGACTTTCTATTCAAATTCATTGCACTTTTCATCTTTTCTACTGTGAATTTTATTCTACAAAATATACCCTAAAGCGTCTATGTAATTGTCCCGGTGAACGAACAAATACCGCTTTATAATTATGGTACGTAACTGAATACACACATAACTTATCAAAATCATGCCAGTTAATACGATTTACACATTCATCACATTTATTTGACCTGAGCATCAAAGAGAGAACCGATGCAAAATTGTCTATTTTATTAGCATCTTAGATGACACCACTATTTCCTGATCAAGGTCTAGAAGGAATCAAATTCTAACACTATCAAAAGCATCAATACTCTTCATCTACTAGTTGTAATTAGTATAATTAAGAAGAAAGGAAAGGAAAAGCTTACCTTATAATATTTTCGTGGAAGATATCATGACTAAACTTCTACTTTCCATTCAAAGAAAGAAAGAATATATATATATATATATATATATATATATATATATATATATATATATATATATATATATATAATATCACAAGTACTTTTTCAGAATCAAAATAGTATCAGTTCTAGTGTATAATCAGAAGATAATGTTACATTAATCAGGTGAACCTTCTCACTTTCTGCATTAAGATCTCCATATCTTCTCTGTCAGAAAGACTTGGTTCATCCTCATCATCTGTACAGATTACATCATTTGTTTAGATAAATTAAGGCCATATTTGTGGTTCAGATTGCTCATCACCTATACTGCTCATAAGAAGGATTCTTTCATTTAATCACAAAAGTTTGGTAAAATGGTGTGGTGTGGAAATATATAATCAAAACAACAATGCCAGTGCAGCTTAAAAAACAATATTGTTCAGCTGGTCTCAGATTTCATAAGATAATGTGTAGTTAGATTAAGCTTTGCCCAATACTTTATCAAATAACTTGCATCAAGAAAAAACTGCAGAGAAATATTCCTTCATACCGAATTCTATGGCAATTTTTGGCACAATAGTGGCTGCACAATTTTTTTTTCGCAGTATAAATGATTGGAATGAATTAAAAAAGCGATTTAGTTCAATTATTGAATCCCTTGTGTTTATTCTAATAATGTATACTTGAGGTGAGTACTCAAAAGACAAAATAATTGTTGATGAGAATAATCTTAGACATAACATTGGAATCAACCTAATCCATTTGAGCACTCACATGACTTGGGTTGAGATAATCCGAGATATCCAAGCCCGAGATTCCCGATGTTGAGCTATATTAAAGTGACCAGGTTCAAGATGCTCCAAAGTTAGCTAAGGCCAAGGTGCTTATAACTATGGCTACTTGAAATACCCTTTAGAAGACGCACAATAACAAAGCCCAAATGGAGACAAGACAATATTGCATATTCAACCATACTAACTGCAACTTAAACCCACCGTTTACATTGTGAACAAGAGGCATATATCCCATTAGCACTTAGTAAGGCAACATAATAGACCAACCGCCTAACGTTATCCCCCTTGAGGAAAGACTATAAATACTCTTTTTTAACAAGTAACAAATCTACATTAACTTTTGTGTATGAATACTAATTTGTACCTTTTTTAATTGATATTGTACCAAATTTTCAATCATCTTCAGTAGATCACCAACTTTATTTCATCAATAGGAGGATGCTTATGTTAATCTCTAAAATCTATTTTTCCTTGTAGCTTAAAGCATTAAGCATACATGTAACCCGCACGGTGAACTCAGCAAGCTACCTTCTAAGCAATGCTCATGTTTGTAACTTTTAACCGAGTTATCTTCCATTCACACTCTAAAAGTAATATGCCTCAACTACTGTAAATTGTCCAGCAATGAACCGTTCTTCAATTGTTCGCTTGATTTTTTTTTTTCATCCTCTTAAGATCTAGAAGCATCGTCATAGAAGAAACAAATTACCTTGATATTCTGTTTCTTGGTCAACTCTAGGAATTCTCTGAAAAGTCAAGCATGAAGGGGCATTTTCTTCTACTCTTTAAGTTGCAAACTGCACATGAGACTTCCCACCTTCCAATGCAGACCTGCGAATTTTAGAATTCCAAACCTCAACACTTGTGATCAGAGAAACGAATAAGTTACGTCAAATTGGATTAGTTTAGTTGGAAAGCCAGAATGAACCTTTTTATGAACTTGTTCAATTGTTAATATGTCATATAGCATGAGACTGATATTTTTAGGCTCAGAATTCTACAATATGTTAACTTACTACTGACCAATCTGGAATCACAAGATTCACCTCATGGGGGTAACCAGCATGAAGTCCATGTGTTCTCAAATAAAAGTAGTATACACGGTGATAGTTTGAAATTTCACATACCTGTAAATTTCTGATTCACAAAACAAAAACATATATGAGTATAATCGTATTGTCAGCTGGTGTCTAAGCTTCAATTGTCCATGACATTGATGAACTGTTCTACTTTTATATATAACGCAAACCAAGGGATCAATTGTGACAAAAGTGTAGAATAAGGGGAAGAGGAAACTGACACATCAAATCATGGCCAGCTTCAAAATATAAATTGATCAGTTTCCAATGATATTGTTAGTTTCCTGTGTTATATTGATGTGTTGGAACCTTTGTTAGGTAACACAAACAATGACATATGAACTCACAAATTGCAGAAAATACATCAACATATGAGAGAGAAGAAAATATTTCAGACAAATTTTTACAATTGTTTAAGAAAGAATAAGCTGTTACAAATTCATTTGATGTAATCTATCAACATGGACAAAGGGACTAAGCAAAGGCCCCTCTTCCTTAGCTCATTACAATCATATATTTTCTCACTAAGCTTCATATCAGCAACCCTGCTCCTCTTTACCTCAACACTCTGCAAAAGAAAGAAGCAGGAGTCCTTGTTTAAACTAAATAATCCAGTACAGAACTAATTAAGAGGAAAACATAGAAACTCTAAAAGTGAAAACCTGTAAGCTAAAATTTACCAGAGGATTCTTGCTAGTGCCCTCTTTCTTCCTTTCACTCAACTCCACAAGATTTGAACAATTTATCTATAACAAATTTGACAATGTTTAGTGATTCTCATATCAGAAAGCTTTAATCTGCATTGATGCATAAGAAAAGATTGAAAATAACCACAAACTGTAGGTTGTTCTTACCTTGGGACTGCTCATAGGAGAGCTTGCAGTATCCTCTAAAGCATCATCATCGTCATCTAAGGCTTCTCTTCCCTTCCTCCTACGACTGAGCTTCAAATGGCCCCTTGATGGACTGGCATGAACCTGCGAATTCCATTGGACACATGAAGCAGCATCAGAGACCAGTGGAGATCCATCATTACTGCTGAAAGATGGGATGTCTTCCATCTGCTGCTTAGAAACAAAGTCCTGGATGTATGAGGCCCAAGTGCTCTCCTCCGAGAAAGCTGGGAGTTCCCCAGAGCAAAGTGAGTTAGCCATGCTGGAGCTGTTTCAGCTCCTCAGCAAGGGCAGGAGGTGATGAGGATGTGGCCTTGCCAAGGAACCCAATATTTGGAGCCATATATAACGCAAACCAAGGGATCAATTGTGACAAAAAAAGTATAGAATAAGGGGAAGAGGAAACTGACACATCAACTCATCCCCAAATTGATCCAAAAGAAGAGAGGCAGATGGAGGAAACATAGCAAGGAGAAACAAAGAACTATACTGCTAACAATTAAACAAACAAAAAACTATACTACAGAAAATTTTCTTTGCAAAAGGAGGAATATTCTTTTGGTGGCACCATGCACATGCTAATAAAATCATTAGGATTGGACAAATTGGATAGGTGGGACAGGAGCTGGTGGCTGATTCTTTCTCTTATTGTACGCAACACCCAACTGTCAAATGTGTTTTTAGTCCCATTTGTTTCCAGTATATGATTTGGCTTCTGAATCTACTTTCGATGAACAATAAGATCAAGATGGAAATACAAAATGAAGCCTTTAACTAAGCGATTTCTTCCTGCTAAACTCCGTTAGAAGCTGAAGATAAGAAAAAAAATAACATATTCTCAAGCTGAACTCTTTGAGAAGAATCTTTTACCCAATCCAGCGCAATAATGAACAAGTACAGAACACATGTTTTGACTGCATTAACCTTACTTGAAGAAGAATTTAGGAAGAAAACAATTGGGCTGCCTTAGCACTACCTCGGTATTTCCTGCATAAGCAAATAGATATTTCTAACTCTTTTAATTCAAAAAAGGAACATAACAAGTCAGCTACTTTTTGTCATCAATTAATGATTCATATATTGTAGTTACACTGCAGAAATGGCTAAATAAGTAGGAAGATACCTGAATGGAAATGTGAGAAATTCTATGGTATTATGATTATTCAGTAGATCAACATGGAAATTTTATATATATATATATATATATATATATAAGGATATGATCTCACCCAATTGTATTTAGCATATTGACCTTGGGCACATTGATCGTCCAGGAAACCAGCCAATTCTACCCCTTTTCCTCCTGTAAATATAAAGCATTATTAGGCGGCAGATACACTATTCCAACCATTCACATTCCTTTTAGCATTCTTCTTAAAGGTTAACGTACTCAAGTGACTGACGCTAGTTTAACCTCAAAACATATAGGACGATGTAGTAATAATATGTCAAACAATACAAACATTCTTTGTACAGCTTAGGTTTGGAGGTAGTTAAATCTATTCCTTTTTGCACAGATCAATTTCATCATGATACATTGCATTCCTTAAGCAAAAAAAGGTTCAACTTTCCTTTAGTCATCACGCTATATTTTGGACAACCCTTGAAGAGAAAGAGCTTCTTCTCATCCACCTACTATGCATATGATCCTGAACTTCCATTTTTTGAAGTCTGAGAACCTTGTTGTCTGTCACTCAGTTTCCTCTTGATTACGTTGTCAATTTCTTCTTCCTTCATGTTGACGAAGTGAATCAATTGCTTAACACTCTTCAATTTTCCTAGTTCACGACGGCTTCCATCTTTTGTGTCAGTTTCTCCGGAAACCTCAACTTCCATGCTGCTGTACTTGGCATACTTGTAGCACAACTTTATGCAGAAGAGAACGAGTGCAATAAAACACACAATACCACACAGGAGGAAAAGGCCCCAGAAGCTACTGAGACTTAGACGGTTCGCTTCCATGACAGTATCTCCAGAAGAACATCCAATGCGTGATAACCACTTGTCATGGATTCTTTGGAGCTCACCATTTTCGGACAGTGTAAGGATGGCGGTAGACAAGTCAGCTGCAAGAGGGGAGTCTCTTTGGAAAGCCTGTTGGAGAATGAATTTTGTGAGTTCATATTAAGATCTTCTAGGTGACGACAACTTACTATTTTTCTAATGAAAACTTTCACACATTACAACAAGAGATTAGACTTCTTCGCATTTGTTGCTGATGTGTTTATTTTTATTGCACAAATCTTTTGGGTATTAGACAACAAATGAATTAATAGTTTTGGTTCTTTAAAGCTCTTGTCAGACCTGAAAGTAGAACCTGGACTAAATACAATATTAAGCAAATGGTTCGATTGTTAATCAATTGTAAGTTGACATGGCAAGAAATACTTGTGTGCTAAACGGAGATAGGAATAGTTGCACTTACAAATCCCCATCCATTTTTTGTGAACTCTTGGCCCACAATCCTGAATTGGCAGGAGGTAGACAAAAAGATCTGAACATATGGAATCTCATCAACTATGGCTGCAACACCACCATTCTTTGGACCAAGCTCCAGAGCCTTAGCATACTCTTCAGGGGAGTTCAAAGGTACGAGCCTAGACTCAGGAACACTCAGCTCTTCTGTCATGTAATTTTTTGTGAACTTTCCTTCCTGGTAGCCAATCCGGTCAGAGGAGGAGAGCAAGCTGTCAAGGCCTGTAACCCCAGACGAGAGCTGCTGAACAGTGAGGATTGATGTCAAGCTGGCCGTGTAACTTGAGGTGAGAATTAGGACTACAAACATCCACACAATTAGCACAAATCTCCCCAGTGTACTGACTGTATTCTCTCCTGAACAATTTCCATACATATATATATAGAATTAAGATAAACTCAAAAACAGCTTATGCATCGTACTATAAAGAATAACTCACATACTGTGGGCAAAAAACATGGTTGAGAAGCTAAACCTGCAAAATGTTGTCACGGTAGCATGAATCAATTCATAATTCATGAAATGATGAAGTATATGGATGTGCTGCAAAGTTTATTAGCGATACCAGAATATTGTTGCAATCTGTCTTCTCGGTTTTCCTCTAAACTCGGGGTTGATCCTGTGCTCCAGAATCCAAACAACAGCTCCCACGAGAAGAAAGAATGCTCCGGTGACGCACCACATCTCAACGGTGAACGGCTTTAAGAAGGCCCACGGGCTTGAGCTGCTCTCTTTGACGCGGGTAACAATCACAAGCCCTGATTCGATGTACGGCTGCGTAAAATCCACGATCCTTGACCTGTTCTTCACGATCGCTATATCTCCTAAAGCGGCATCAAGCTCCTGAAACAATAGAGAGAGAAAAGGAAAGGTCAATGGCGTCGTTTTTTTTAATTAAAAAAAAAAAGCTTTTTAGTCCAGTAGTCTTACATTTTCAGCCACCATTCTAATGATGTCGTCGTAATTTGGATTCTTGGAGCCGTCTCCAATTATGATAAATTCGCATGGGACAGGGTAGGGCAGGTGCTTGATTGCAGTGTTGAACACATCGACGCAGAAGCCGCTCGGCGCTTCGCCGGTCTCAGGGTCGGATCTATCCGACACCACATCTCTAAAGCTAACCTTCTTGGGGACGCCGATCCTTAGGGGCTTCCCATTGTTTGGGAACACCCACCCACGAGGCCTTGCAGTGACTCCGCCAGGCCACACGACGCTATCAAGCACCTGGGCGACCCCGGCGGAAGAGTTCGTCGGCTGCCTCTGCCTGTACAAGACCTCGGGAGCGACGACGGACAGGCCGGAATAATTCGACCAGTACCCGATCAACCGGGCCGCCCCCGGCCCGACAACGTTAACAATTTCATAGGCCGGGTTCACCAAGTCCCTGTCCGGGTCAAACGCGACCTGGCCCGCCACGCCCGTGAAGTTCGCGAGCAGCATCTGCTGTCGCAGGGGCTGGCCGCCGTCGAAGACTCGGAGCGTCGCCAGGCGGAGAGTGCTGCCCTCGGCATCGCGCAGCCGCGGGTCGCTCGAGAAGTTGACCGAGCCTCCCGCGCTCAGAAACTGATCGATGGCCCGAGCAACCAGCCACACCGAATCGTAGGCGTACAGCGCGTAGCTGTTCACGCTAGAGCCCGAATTCGTACCGCGCCACCTCGACAGAAACTTCCTCTTCAGGCTGGAATCCGGCGTGTGGTGGCGGACAAGGATGGCTCCCTGGACGAGGCTCAGCTCGTCGGGGTCTGCGGACTCGCTCAAACTTGAAGCGAGCCAGTCGGTGGCAATCCACACGTAGCCAGCGCCGGTCATTCCCAGATTCTTGGCGAGGGCGAAGATGTTGAGACCGGAGTCCGGGTTGACGTGCACGACGTAGACCCGGGACTCCATTAGGTTAACCTGGACTAACAAGTCAGCCAGAGTTCTGGAGTCGGCGTGCGGGGGGATGCCGGCCTTGTAGGAGATCTTGGAGCGCTTCTTCGCGAGCGCATCGCCGAGCGCGATGACCCCACCACGGCCGTAGTCATCGTCCACGTAGATGGCCGTCACCTCTCTCCACCCAAGGTGCTGGATCAAATCCGCCACGGCGTTCATCTGGAAGCTGTCGCTATGGATTGCTCTGATGAAGTAGGGGTATTCCTGAGAAGACAGAGTCGGATCCGTGGCGGCGAAGGACAAGAGCGGGATGTGCAGCTCGTTGACTACGTGGGAAATGGTGTGGGCGATGCCTGAGGATTGAGGCCCGACGACCGCTATCACCTTCTTCTCCATCAATTGCAAGGCTGCATTATTCATTCTAGAAAAATAAGAAGCCTTCTTCATCTATCCTACCGAAGAAAAATAGACTTGTTTAAAGAATTCAACTCACCTTCAATTGTTCCAACAAAACCACTGCAGTTTGTGTCTTGAGTGTGCACATTCAGCTTCGTGCCTGCAAGGATGGTGGCGTCTGCGTTGACGTCCTCGACGGCAAGGTTAATGGCGGGCATGGCGGCCCTTCCAATGATAGAATTGAAGGTGAACAGGGCGCCGATGTTGACCACCTCCGGCCTGGAAGAAGCTGAAGCTGCTGTCCCATTCCCAATCTGACCCGTTGCTCCATTGAATCCACCGAAAAACCATGCCACGACAAGCAGTGAAGCCAAGACCTCCATGCGTATCGCTCAAATTTTACGAAGCAGAGGAGAGAAACGAAGGTAAATTGAAAACTTGGAATGAATGCCTTAAAAGTTCAGAACAAAGACCGAAGGGAAGTAAAGAATTGCATGCCTCCTTGCTCTGCTATATGCTCTGTTCTGAAGAATCCTTTATAAGCTTGGAGGAAAGGGAAAGAACTACTGCTCCTCCAGCTTCAAGAACAAGACCTTTTACTCTCTCTCCTTTTCCCCTGGGGAAATTCTTTCACTGTAGCGAAGGGCACCGCAGAGAAGACGACGCTATCTTCCCAAACGCTGTTGGAGAAGTGTGGATTGGATTGTCTCGTGTCATTGTCAGAGAATTTTGCCCAATGGGAATAAACCATGAGAAGCGCATGACTTGGAATGAGTTTTAGTTTTCCCCTCCTCAGAATCGAGGAGGAATGAGAATACATGCCAAAGATTAATGGAAGGATAAATTTGCAAGCATCCTCACTCTTTATTTCACATCAACTGCACAGATTATGCAACCTGTCCAGGACATGAAACACAAAAAGAATAACAACATAAAATCTTCTGGAAAAACAACAATCAATTTTTCTTCTTTTGCGAATTTAATAATAGTGTGGTTTTCAGATTCTGAGTAGTTTGTCGGAGTTCATAGATTTTTTTTTTTTTTTTTTTTTTTTTTGTTGAGATAAGGCTGCCTCCAAAATAAACTTCTGAAGACTCGATCACTGGAGAAACATCTAATGACTTAAGCGAAAAATTGAGAGTTAATCTTTGAGTGAGCACAATAAGAACAACGATGGAATAACAGAAGTATTAACTTATTTAGATGATACCATTAACTTAGTGCAAATTATTCTTAAATCACAAAGACAAACTTTTCTAGAAAAGCATATATTCACACTGAGTGGTGTTCGAAAAAAAAAAGAATAGAATTCTGTTGGACTAGATTAATTAAAAGAGAAAACAACTGCCGGAGCATAGTAATTGATTCATAATTAGTGGCTAAGGGAGCAAGACGTGTGTCTACCAGGTCCAGAGCTCTGGAAAACATGGACAAACTCCGAGGAAAGAGTAAAGAACCACTCCTCAACTATCAACAACCATCATCTCACTACAGATATTTGTAGTTACTGCAAATTGCACATTTACGTTGATATGAAGTCGAGGTTTTGCCTAGTTTAGAAAGTCAAATTATGAATAAGTAATTCCAGTTAACGACTGATAGAGAAATATATCCAGACTTGCAGGGACAATTCATTGAGATTTTTTTTTACACCATGTGATATAGATTAATTACTTTATTTGAGTGTAACCGATCCTATTTAAGATAAAATATAAGGTTATATTCTGTTGAATAAAATTTACGATGTAAAAAATAAAAAATATAATAAAAACTAATTAAAAAATTATTTAAATTTATTTTACTTTTTATCCTTTTGAATTTCAACACGTAGCATAAATTCTATATATTAAATGGTTTAGAAGAAAATATTATCCCCTCTTTTGCTGTTGGCTGCGAGATCTCTTTTAGAAGTAAAAAATGTTTCTATAGTAATTCCAAATAGTTGTTATTTAGTATTTACCTTTTTGAAAAATAAGTTTTTTTTCCTCTGTTTTTCGACGAATCATTTTTCATCGGTAAAAAAACTAAAAACCTAAGTTCGTCAGCAGCACCGGAAAAGCCGATGTGCTCGAGTTTGTTTTATCTATGCGTACCCAGTACCCTGGCTTGTATCCGTCGTCCCAAAAATGCAGCGAAAGCTGTTCTCACGAACTCGCACCCAAACGCCGACTCTCGTCACCCCCTTTCGCCTCCTCCTCTTTCGCTCCAGGAAGCACTCGCCATCGCCCCGCGGCGAAGCCCACGACCCTCCCTTCTCCCCGATCGCCAACGCCCCAAACCCTAAACCCAAGCACCGTCCGAAATCCCAAGCCCCGCCTTCCGCCAAGGTCGAGCCTTCGCCGCCCATCCATTCCGACCTCCCGTTCGATTTCCGCTACTCCTACTCGGAAACCGATCCGTCCGTCAAGCCGATCGGGTTCCGGGAGCCGCCGCGCTTCTCCCCCTTCGGCCCCGGGCGCCTCGACCGGAAATGGGACGGGGTGTCGGCGACGGCGAATGGGGAGGCGGTGGCGGCGGGGGCTTCGGATGGCCGGAGCTCGGTGCTCGGAGATCCGCTGACGGAGGAAGTGGTCGCGGAGCTTGTCGAGCGGTACCGGCACAGCGATTGCTCTCGTCAGATTAACTTAGGTTCGCTGCTACCTTCATACCTATCTAAACTTTAAGTCCATGACGAAAAATTATACAACAACTCTGTAACTGAGAGATAATATCATATCATACAAGCATTTGGCTTACTTGAGAACAATGTAGTTGGATAAACGAAATTTGTGCTGACACTACTTCACCTTGTACAGTGAGAATACAAGCTTTGCTCTGTACGAGTTCTCGTGTTGTTCAACCATACATTTTAGTTGATGACATGCCGATATGTAATAATGTAGTCAAGTAAAATTATGCTTTCCTCAGGAAAAGGTGGTGTAACACATAATATGCTGGAGGACATCCATAACCATTGGAGGAGAGCTGAAGCTGTAAGAATCAAGTGTCTAGGAGTCCCAACTCTTGACATGGACAATGTCTGCTTCCATCTCGAGGTTAAAATGCAGTTTCAAATTTTGTTATGAAATGTTGTTACATTACCTTGTAGGGTATCAACTTTTAGACTAAAAATGATTATTGCATATGTGTAGGATAAAACAGGAGGAAAGATCATATATCGAAATATTAACATCCTCCTGTTGTATCGTGGCCAACACTATGATCCCAAGCAAAGGCCAGTGATACCCTTAATGTTATGGAAGCCATTGGCAGCCATATACCCGAGGCTTGTGCAAAATGTGATTACGGGTTTGACATTTGAGGAAACAAAAATGTTGAGAAATAGAGGACTAAATGCGCCTGCCTTAATGAAACTTAGTATGTCACATCAAATCCTATGCATGCTGCTTGAAAAACTACTGCACTTCTTCCATATGTACTTGGTGCCCATTCAGTGAATTGTTGGAATGAAGTTTCCTCATAACCTTTAAGTTCATATCCTAGTTGATGTTTCTAATCTCAGTGGCTGAAAATTGGTGCTTCTTCATTTTTGGTAGCGGCCAATTCATGTGCTTTACTGATCCCTTGATTTTTGTTTTTCAGCCAGGAACGGTGTGTATGTGAACGTGGTGGAAAGGGTTCGAGAGGCTTTCAGAAGTACAGATGTTGTCAGACTGGACTGTGCATACGTGTATACTAGTGACTGCAAAAAGATTGGTGTGAAGCTAAGGGTACGAGTTCTGTCTCTGAAGAGACTTCCATTCTGTTTCCAGTTGTTGAACTTTGGCAAATCACAAATTATCTTGTCATTAGTAGTGGCGTCAGATGTGCTGGTGTGGAATTCATCTTAGCCTTTAGCACTTTCTGGATACAATATCGAACTAATAAGAATGCTAAAAAAGACAAACCTTTATCTGTTTTTACTATTTTTAAACACGATATATGTTGTCCAATAAATCTTACTTTATCCAGAATTTCTTCTTCTCACTTGTGAACTCAACTTATTTCGTCAATTTTTGTAGGATTTGGTTCCATGCATTCCTATCCTATTTAAAGATGGACAGATTATACTATGGAGGGGAAATGAGAGCCAAGATTCGAGTTAAAGTAGCTAAAGACTTGGACTTGATATAACCGGCCATTTCTGTCTGGCTTAGCATATATGCCGGTGATTCATATAAGCAGTTTCAATATGAAGGAATGATGTCCGCTGAGTCAAGATTTAGACTGAACATGAGTTTCATGAAGAATCTGATTCAATGTGCTAAATTATCAATGTTAACAGGGAGTGGGAATAGAAACAACAGCTTGCAATTAGTCGCAAAATTCTTTTCATCAGATGCTAATCAGGAAGACTGCAAAGCTGGCCTGAGGAACAGATTCTAGCATTTGGCTGGATAGTTCTATTACAGCACAAGGTTTCCGTAATCCAAGGAATGCGATTGCTAAGCAATATAACATATAAGATGCAACTTCTGGAGAGCAACTGTTTGATGTCATTTCCTTAGCTGTATGCATCTTAATTATTGGTCTTTTTTCTCTTCCCAGTAATTTGGGTTTCTTTTCCTCGAGTTATGGAGAGCAGTTCATATGGTAGAAAACGTGGCATTTTATGTTTCCTATTACATTTGTTGAGGCATATCTACAGAATTACTGTGACATTCAGGAGTTTTTGTAAAATAATACGTGGTGATGAATTATTTGCCAAGTACATTCGTTGCGTATCCGGCTAAAATGATTAAAATTGTTTAGAAAGAGTTATATGTGCTAACTCTTACCGGGTTTGGATCTTTCTTATCAGGTTTGGGTCTTATACCTAAACTCTTATTTCTCCCTAATGTATTTTTAACCTAGGTATTATTTTGAATAGATGAATAGATTATTCTCTCCTCTCTTTTAACTTGGTATCAGAGTAGTTGTTCTTCCGCTTCATCTTCTGCCGTCGCCGCTGCCTTCTTCTTCTCTTATTTTTGCTCGCCTCTAACCTACCTCTCTAGCGCTCAGCACTCGCCTTCTTCCCTCATTTTTTCTTGGCAGGAGCAATTGCACAGTAGGCGCTCTATCTTCTCCCGCTTTGGAAGATCTTCTGCTTTGGATAGCTTCTTATCTTGATCCAGGCTCTTCTTCACACGGCTCAGACCAACTACAGCCTTCTCTCCACACCACAATCTTCTTATCTTCATCCTGTTGTCGACGCCAAGATCTTGGCGTCAACAGATCTTAGACAGCCTCATCTCTCGTTGTGCCGCTCTTGTTGGCAATACTATTGGTTCTACGGATCAATTCCGTAAACGACAGATTTTTCAGATCAATTCCGTACACGACTGGTTCTTCACGTGTTGATATTCCTCTCTGGTCGAGTGCTGCCCTGTTCCAATTGCTCGCTCGCCCCTATTTTCGAAGGATATTACTACCACTACGGATTTGAACCCACATCCAGTGTTGATACCACAGTAAAATTTAATAGTAGTAATTATTTTCTTTTGGCTTGGTATATGTAATTTTATCTTGAATCTCACGGTAAAGATGTGCATTTGATGGGCGTCGCTCCAAATTCCTTGGATCCTACTCATGAAATATGGAGACACTCGGATATGGCTGTTGTGACTTCACTCCTCAGTGGTATTGAAGCCAGTATTGCCTCTACTGTCATGTGCTTAGATACTGCTAAAGAAATTTGGGATGTTCTGGCATGGACTTGCTCTCCTCAAGAGAGCATCTGTCAGGTTCATCAGCTCTATGAGGATCTCTTTAACCTGAAGCAAGGGAACATGTCCCTACCTGATCTTTATCGGACACTTAAAGGCAAGTGGGACCAATTACAAATGCTACAGCCTCTTACTACTGATATATCGGTGACTATTCAACAACGACAGAAATTTCTTATGGCATGCTTTTTTACGGCTCTGAATGACTCGTATGCCGCAGCCAAAGCCCAGCTTCTTGTTGATCCATCTGTTCTTACGATTCAGAATGTTTATTCATGTCTTCTATGTGTTTTTATGGTCACACCTACCACTGCAATCAGTAATGTCACGCCCCGGCGGAAGCCGGCTGTTTCTAGCTCAGGGTTCCCCAGGGAGTAACAATATTGATAGGAACCAGAGAACTACGATAATCCAATATCATTTATTTAATAAACAATCCAATCTTAACATCTACAGTTTTATAACACAATATCTGAATACAACTATCCAAATTATCAACTGAATAAAATACAAAAGGCAACTATCTCAACTCGGGTTGGTATCTGCTATCTACTCTATCCCTCCCAAAAGCTAACTCTGTACCTGGAAGAGAAACAAAGGGAGTTAGCAAAAATGCTAAGTAGGAATCAACAAACATGGTGAGGGAATCAAATAACAGGATAATACAATAACTGAAACAACGATATACAATTAATATAAGAATATCGTGCAAATCATCAAGCTGGCCAACAGATCTCACTTAAGAGCCGCACTCATTTTCAGAGTGTTTCCACTGTTGCTCACGCAATGGAACGACTGTCCTAAACAGCCCGGAGTGTTGCGTCCAACACTGACATCCGTAGTATTGTCCTTAAGACAACTGGCGGTGCCGTACCGGCATCTCAGATAGTCTGATGCGCGTCGGAACTATAACTCAGATAAACAGGCCACTGGAGAATAAATCATCCAGGTCAGCGGTCAAAATATATCACGACTTTATCATCTCAGATTTATAACGGTTCCACATACTTATGTGTTAATATCACAGATAAACAATTGTTCAACCAGGCTTATAAGCCAATAAATCAGATATCTCAACACAGTTTCTTTTATCGTGCACACAGAAATAGAATATGACCAATGAACAAGATAAATGAGGTCAACTGAATTACAGAAACAATACAAGCAGACGAAGCAATTAGATATCAGTGTCAATCGATTCTATCATCATATATCAAACAAAAGGATTAAGCAGCAAATCCTATATTTCTTGACACTGTAAGAAAGGAGTAGGGTGAGATTCGTACCTCAAGTGCTGTTATTCTGAATCCTCTTGAAAAGTCAACAAGTTTGTATATCAAACAATGCAAGCCGATTATTAGATCAACCACTCTGTAACATGAATTTGTACATGAACTCTATCATTAAACATTCTAATTTGAAAACCAAAACTACCAACAGGTAGAACATAACCCTAAACCTAGAGAACCAGTCTCGGATCATATGAACCGAACCTAAAACCCACTGAACCGAACAGAATTGCACTGAACCGATCAAATTAACCCTGAACCAAGTCAGACCGAAACTTAGAACTTCAATTACACAAAATATAGACTTAATATAAGACCACAAATACTACCATTGGATAGGGAATTTTATTATCTTTCCAACGGATACCTGAACCGGCCCGGATTCGACCGTATTGGGGTCGAACCGGTCGAAATTCAATTACTGACCCAAACTGGAATTGAACCGCTCGGTCCGGTTCAAATCAATTTCAAAACAGCCGATGGTTTATTTCAAATTAAACCGAACCCAAAACTTAAATAAAACTCGAACCGGTTTAAATCGATTTCAATATAGCCGACGGTTTATTTCTAAATAAACCGCCAAACCCTAAATTTGAAACCGGTCCAGCCATTCAAACCGCGCCGCCCTCCCGCCGCCGCGCAAGGCTGCCGGACTCGCGTCCGCTGCTTGCGCCGGCGAGCTCGCGAGAACGCGTCGAACATCGGATCGACTCCAAATTTCTCCAGAAGATTTATAACAACGAAACGAAGCTCCTCGACGAACTTCGGAGAGATTTCGACGCCCGGTCGAAGCTCTCGAAATAGACGAAGGTATCGACGGTGGCGCCGCCGCCGTCGATACTCAAAACTCAACCAAAGCCCAACAGAACTTCATCAAGGCAGCAGGAAAGAAGGAATACCTCACTGCGACGATGTATCGAAGCCCAGAACACAGAGATCGCCGTCGACGAAGGCGCTGGATGGCTGGAACACGAGGCGGCGCTAGAACTCCGGCGACTGGTTCGAGTGCTATTTCTCCTTCCTGGCGGCGCGTCGAGGGGTGAAGATGTTCCAGGGTTCGAATCTTATCAACGAGAGCAGAAGCCCCATTATATAGAGGCAAGACGCGTTCCATACGGCGAGAACGCGGCGGCGACGAAATCGCCGAGATCCGCGGGGAAGACGACGAGTTCGCTCGTCGCCCTAATTTAAATCAAACATCGAATAAATAAAATCCTCAACGTTTTAATATTAAAACGCGAATTACCCCGATGGTTAGGCGGCGACGAAAACGAACGCGAGACGCGGGTTCGAATCCCCGCGGACGCGTTTTTCGGTTTTGAAATAATTTCGAATCAAATACGAGTTAACTAAAAGAAGTATGGTATAATATTAGAAACGAAGATTTAGCCCAGTGGTTTGGGCGCTCGCGAAAAAGCCGCGCGACCCGGGTTCGAGCCCTCGCGAACGCGTTTCGCGTTTTATAAAATAAAACTTATTTTATTTTTCTTTGATTTTTATCATTTACAAAAAAATTCAGAAAAATTCCAGAAAATCCCTAAAATTCAAATACTGATATTTCTAAAATTTAAAATTATAAAAATCAAGGTTATAACAAGTAATGCCCTTGTTGCTCCTCAAGGAGGGAGACATGGTGGTGGTAGTTATGGTAGGGGAAGGGGGCGTGGCCGGACCACAGCCCCATGCAAATATTGTGGATGTGTTAATCACCCGTCTGAACAATGTTGAAAAAAGTTTAGCAAACCATCTTATGCCAAGCTAGTTGTTGATGATGGATCACATGTTCCCGGGCAGACCGTTACCACAGCTTCATCGTCACAGGTTGATTCGACAGTTACTGTCTGTCATGCCCCGACGCGGAACCCGGGCCCATGCCCCGAGGGTCAAACGTCAAGGCGCGACGGGGTCAACCTGCGTGATGAGTCAACAACAAAACCTAATGCAACAAATAAAATACTACAACCCATAATACAACTCCAATATACAACAACATAATACAACACCATCCGGTCCACAACCGGGCATACATAAGTATAAATCCTCGAATAATATGTCTCAAATACATAGTCTGTCAAATATATAAACAAATACAGAAATGCATCACCCTGTGGTAGCCACTACAACTAACTATCTAAATCAGCTCCAGAAGGAGCATCGCCAGATCCTGGAAGAGAGAGGGAGAGTAGGGGGAGTTAGCCAGAAGGGCTAAGTAGGGATATGTAAATATATGGTGCATGAACAATAAGTAAGGTTCATTTGCAAACTCTACCAGTATCCTACGTGCATGTACAACAATAAATACATATAACACAAATCAACAACATATCAAAATACAGCAACATGCAATCCATAAAACAGAGCTTGGTCAATCGTCCACTGAAGGACACGCACTCCTAGAGGAGTGGTCCCCAATGTTAGCTCTAAACAAAGGGGACGGCTGCCCGTCGGTAGTCCGCTGGTGTAGCGTCCAACACCAATCACCCCGAAGTTGGTATACGATCCTTCGGAGATGACGCAAGTCGACAGCATATAGTACCAATGGTCCTCACACCATGACTATAGCCAGTGGCCAACATACAAAAAGCGTAGCCCTCGCCCCCAACAAGCTACGGTACAAACATCAGTCAACTGGTCTAACCACCACCACCACCACCAATCCGACCGGCACATAATATAACACACCAACATAATAAAACAGAGATCCACATGTGCTAATATACAACTATAGATAATCACATCATCATAATATCATATCGCATAGCATATATGCAATAGAAACTAAACTCAAGAAGCATGCAGTCACGTGTATGCTCAACAGAAAGGATCAGACTACAACAGGATAAGAGGCAAATCAAATGACTGAACTCAATATAAGGTGCCACTAATCTAGCATGCATTTGGCACCGTAACAAAGGTAGGAAGAAGACCCTACCTCGAATCTGTAGGTCTGTGCTAAGAACCAACCCAAATACGTAGATAGATGCGTCGACACGAATCTCGGAGTTCACTGGAACAGTAACTTCGGCCGCCAGAACAGTGTTCGTCGGTGTCGGATCGAAGCGCGTCGGAGCACTGCAGAAAGCTGACGTCGAGGGGAGTTCGGCTGTACTGTTGCTTCTGCGAATGGCCACAGCAATCGGCGGAAATCGGCAAAAGACGGCAGCATCGCCGCCCACGTTGTTCGTCGGAGTCGGGGGAGATAACGCGCGGGAAATGCGTCGGCGGGCGGCGGAAACGTCCGCCGGATGTGCAGAAAGGTTGTCGGAGGCGTCGTAGATGAGTTGGGCGCCGGATCTAGGGTTCACACGTTTTCCCGTCGCCGCCATTTGCGTGGAAGAAATGAGGGGAAGCTACCCGAATCTGGTCGCCGGAGCAGAGGGGTCGCCGGAGCAGAGGGGGAAGATGGGGAAGGAGCTCGGTGAACGTCAGGAACTCGTCACCATAGGCCGAGTTCACCGGACGTGAGGGAGAAAGGAACGCACGGCAGTGGCGGACGTCTGGAACCGTTAGCCGAAGCTTGTCGTCGGTACAGGAGAGGACAAGGGCGAGTGAGGGTGGGAAGCTCGCCGGCCAGAGGGAAGGACGAGGAGGATGGCGCGTGCAGATGGGAGCAGGCGGCTCGCTCTCCGACCGAGAGGGAGAAGTGGAAAGAGCCGTGCATCTGGAGCTCGCTTGACGGGGACGTGTGAAGGAAGAGAGGCGTTGACGTGAAGAAGAGGAGTTGGCGTGAAGATCAAGAGTTAGCGTGCATGAGTGAAGAAAGCTGGGCGGCGAAAATCAGAAGAAAAAAAAAATCAAATTCGATTGCTGATTTTGTCGTTTAGTGCCAATGTTGACCGTGCGGTCAACGGGAAAAGTCAAGTAGGCGTTACCCGCAAGTGCACGGGTCTATCGAAGTAATAAAATATCGATCCCACAGGGACTAACTGACAAGTATAGATAGATCTCGAAATGACTAGCTAGACGAGGTCGAAATTGGTGAAGTTTAAGATAATGAAATAATTAAAAGTGCAGGAATGTAAACTAAGGAAATCACACGAGAGGATTCTAATGAGGAGATGTATCAGGATATGGGTTCACCACTTGACTCCTTACAGTTGAATAGCCAAAGTTTATTACTAATGTCCTATCAAGTTCAAGGGACTCAGCTTCCTTGTCACGTAGGTAGCCTTCCCCACCAATAATCTCGTCCGCTTCTACGAACTAAATTACCAATCCAATCCGTAGGGTTCTAACGTTCGGTCAGACGAGTGTCTTTCCACAACGTCTAAGGTTCTTATAATCCTTGCAAATACGTACAGACCCGCAAGCGAGGTTTTACCCTCCTAGAGATGCTGAACCGTACTTGAGGTGATTAAAGACTCAAACGCCCCCTCTCAGGTAGCGTAAGGATGACGTACAGATGGAAAGGATAAACCCTCAAACAAGTGGGTCGAACGCGTGGTCGGACTGGGATCTCTCCGACGCGTCTAAGCTCCTTTCAGTCACGCGAGCGAGTACGAATCTGCGAGCGAGTTTTCTCTTCCGGAGATCTAATTAACAAACCTCACTAAGGTGTTTCCCTAAGTGAGTACAGTCTAGCGGGCAAGTTTTCTCCTCTAGATCCGATTAACAAACCTCACCTTTGCAACTTAAGGCTCAAGCATACCTTTCGGAATAATACTTTCCTTTAATCCTACGGGTGAGTACAGCTATGCAAGCAAGTAAACTCCTAGAAAAGCTGATTTACAAACCTCACCCGAGGGATTAAAGGTTGAACATATCCTTCCAGGTCTGCAGGCAATGAACACACACAATGCCAAACAAGGACTTCGGCTAACAAACTTTAACTATCTCAACTAGTAAATCGTCAAGGGCTACTCCCACATCCTGATTTGAGGTTTAGCCAAGCATGTTCACGGTAACAATGTAGACAATGTATTCAGCCATGAACATCACAAGTAATAACAGGTTTTGCGCAAGAGTTGTAGAGGGAAAATAGACCATGCAATATTCTCTTAAGATCTTACAATAGATGCAGCAACTCAAAGATGTAGGCTAAGTATTACAAATCTGTTTCTAGGAAGCTTATGCAACAGGAGGTATTCAAAGTTGTACAGATGCGCAGCTTCTTTCTCCTCGTTTCTTCACCGTGCGCTTCCTCTGATGGACCGAACCTCCTCTCATCTTTGATTCTTGTATGAGAGCTCTTTTTCTCTTTTCGAAAGGAGAAAGCCTTTTATCCTCTTCTCTTCTGAATCTTCTTCTCCTTCCCATGCCCTGCAAAAAGAAGCCCGATGCAAAGCTTCAGCCGAAAGGTTCCTGCGAGCTTGCAACGCTTCAGCCGCTCATACCTCACGAAATGATGATTTCGTGAGCAAATCCTCCCCTAAAAGCTGCTCTACGTCTCCTTCGTCAATAGGGGAGAAAGGTCCTAGGTGCCCTTCAGCTTCCCCTTAGGTCAGATCAAAGAAACGTAGGAGAAAACGGTGATTTCGTAACAGGCGGGTCCGCGATCTCGAGGCGAGAATTTGGTCGTGACCCAGTCGTGATTTGTTGATTTCAGCTTCAGGCATAGGGACGATCACGGGCATGATTCTGATCGGGACCCGGTCGTGATTTCCAACAAAGACTTCAATGAATTCGAAAACTCTTGGTTAGGATCATCTTGAGTTAGGATGAGCTCCTCTGCTACCAAAGTGTCAGGATCTACCCTTTATGTGGTCAATTTGACCTGAAAACGTGAAAATACCGAAACAAGTTTAGATTCCATAAATGTATCCAAATATAGGCAATTGTAAGGCTTAAAGTCGTGAAATAAGCATGATTCCATGAGTAAAATGACACATGAAACTCTATATAAATTTGTGTCAACAGAATACCTACGACTTAAACCTTTGTTTGTCCCCAAGCAAATAGAAAGAAAAGGAGTTTCATGGGGATTGTTCAATCAAAGTTATATTCTCAAATGATCTATAAATGCGAAATAATCACAGCTAGTCACAGGATGCACAAACCACTATAGACTATAAAGATGTCAAGATGAAAAGCAAAGTATCCGGGTTAAATCTATAGACAACAGTTGCACGATAATACTGGATAGAAAATAGTTCCTTACCACATGATACACTAATACACTTAAAGCACCAAAAAGGGTAAACTCTAAGGTGGTAGTAAAGGTCTTACTCATGACTTTGATACCACCGCAATTTTTCTTTCTGTTTCTGCAGTGCCAAGCCGAGACTTTGGTACCACTGCCTTCTTTCCTTTTGAATTTCAGTGCCAAGTTGCAACTTCGGTACCACTGCTTTCTTTCTTTCATCTTCTTTTCTTTTGATGGCAGTGCCAAGTTGAGACTTCAGTACCACTGCTCTTTTCCTTCTTTTCTCAATGTATTGGGCAGCGCCAAGTTGCAACTTTGGTACCACTATTTTTTTCTTTTCTTTTTCTATGTTTCTTGTACGGTGCCAAGTTAGAGGAGCTTGAACCAGAACTAATACCAAGAGCTACCAAGGGTGTTAGGTATATGTGTCAATTGGTTTGGTCTATAATCTTCCAAATAAATAGTGCTCATGTTGACATATAGATATTTCCTAGACTCATAGCTTGTCAAAGTTCGATCTTCAAGCTTCCAGTGTATAGGGAATCGAGTGACTAATCATTCAATCAAGAATGTGATGCACTCAATATAGTGTGGGAGTCTAAATCAATCATAAATCAGGTCAATGAACATGGATCAATCTCAAGTGAGAAAATATCAGGCAATGAAAATAGGAGAATCTCGGCTAGGACCTACGACTTAGGTCCTTGCGTGTTCAAAAAAAAGTTCAAAGATTATCAGTAATGGTTCAAAGTGTGTCCATAAAGGTATGTGCGGGCGTGATAAGTGTGCTACAATATAAATGTCCTTGCAAAGTTGAAGTGTCTAAGAGATGCCATATTATGAGAATAAAGCATCAAGAAAGCAAGTCATAAATCAAGGTACCCCTTACGTTCTATACATGTTGGCAGTTGTAGTTTAAAATCATGGTAAAGCAATCAAAGCATCACATCAAGCAGCAACAGTCTAACGATATACATAATATCATAAAGATGAAATATTATTTTTGTACAACTATTCCATCATTAAAGCAAGAGCAGTCAAATCATTATAAAAGTGGAGCATGTTAAAGTTCAGTAGTGGGGGCAGGTTTTAAGTCTCAGCTAGTTTGGTACAACAGCACAGCACAACATTAGTTTCATCACATCTCAAGATTCTCCAGACAGTGCATACATCATCATATATAGAAATAGTAGACGACTTTATCAAAATGTGTAAGTACCCTCACCCTAAGCAAAAGATGCATCATCTAGATGCATATAATATAGGTATATATCAAAAGGGGTGAGGGAGAACTTACTAGAGTGCAACCCTACTCACTGCACTCAGCCGGGTCGTCATCATCATCGTCGTCGGCTGGCTCGGAGGAATCAGAGACATGTATGGTGTCGTCGACGTCCTCATCCTCGTCTAGCGGTGGTGGTGGAGCCATGTTGCTGTGGAGGAAAACTTCGATACAGTTCACCGTATCCATCAGCGCCGCCAGCTGCTTCCCTTGGTGGATCTGATCTTGGCGAAGCAAGTGGAGCAAATCTTCCGTAGAAGGGCGCGCGGCAGTCCGAGGCTGTCCACCGATGGAGGAGCCGGGGTCCATGTCGAGAGGTGCTGTCTGCTCTTCTGGTGCTACCGGTTCTGGGTGCAAGCGCCAATTGGCGCTGTCTCTGATATCAGTTCGGGTAGAATTTGGAAGCGCCATAGTGACAGTGGTGTCGGCGAAGGTCAGATGATATATATCACCCCTCCTAACAATCATCTTCGTTGAAAGTAGATGTTCAATGTCTAGTCGTCTGCTTCCTATCTCTTCCGGCTGTCCATAAGGGTTGTGGCCCAGAGATAAAGCGATAGTAGTGATCATGCCACCAATACAGATAACTCCCTTTGACGCGTGAGCGACGCGAAGGAACTGCCGAGGTAAGTGATAGCCGGCGTTGATCTGGAAACCATGAAGAAGACCCCACAAGCACAACAACTCAGGCTGGCGAACTATTCCATCTCCCTCTCTCGCGAAGATGGAGTGAGCAAGCAAACGGTGTGCATAACGGATACAGGGGTTCGAAAGGGTGGAAGCTAGGGTGTTCCTTGGTGAATAAGCTACCATGGATGAGATGCAACGCCAGAAGATGTCCTTGTTGAAGTTAGGCGGACCGAGCCTGGATGCGTAAGCTGGAAATCCAAATATGTCATTCAAATATGCGACAGTGAGACGATACTCGTTGTTGCAAAGCCTGAAGGTAATCAGGCCTGGATCAGTTTCAAGCGCCGAGACTTTCACTTCAATTGAACTGAGAAACTCGAGAGTAAATGGGATATAGGTGGGCTGTGCATATTGAAGGAATCTCCCCCAGCCAAACTGTCTAAACATCCATAATAGATCATCGAAAATTCCCAATGCTGCCAATGAGGGAGGGTCGATGTATCGCGTGTTGATTATACGGCGGTTGGATAGAACTTGGTACCTTGCAGCCTGGTGATTATCTCTCATCTGAATTTTCGGTGGTGCGACTTGCTATTGAGGTGCCGGTTGAGGGCTTGAGGTTCCCGCCGGTCACTTTCCAGTGTTCTTGCGACGTAGTGGCATGGTTGCTTGAGCAGCAAAGGGCGGACACTGAAGTATCGGCAGTTGATTGTGGAAGACCTCGCGGCGAAATAAGGACTAAAATCCTAAAACTCTATATAAATTTGTGTCAACAATCATCTTATCAGATTGGCTGCTCAGGCAGAGGCTTCCACCTCATCCTTAATGGCTACTACTCTTGGAGTCTCTGGTACTACTTCTCTTATTGCATCTTCTAATACTTGGGTCTTAGATTCTGGAGCCACTTCCCATGTTTTAGGTAATCGATCATTATTTGCTTCGCTTCGACTTGACACCAACTATAATCCGGTGTCAATCATAGATGACTCTCTTATTCCTGTCTATGGCATAGGAACTGTCCACTTGAGTTCTAAACTTACCTTGACCAATGTTCTTTATGTTCTACAGTTTCTTATCAATCTTATTTCTGTTTATGCCCTATCTAGAAGCTTGAACTGCTCCATCACTTTTTTCTCTTCCTCTTGTATTTTTCAGGACCTCAGGACGAAGGCGAATATTGGTGGGGGGCTTAAAGTTGGCGGTGTCTATGTGCTCACTGATCCTGTCTCGGATACATCTACGGCTGTGATGGTTGCTTGCTCCCCTTATACGTGGCATTGTCGGTTAGGCCACATATCACCAAAAAAAGTGCAGCAATTTTTGTCTCTAAAGTCTTATCCTCATTTTGTGTGTGATGCTTGTCAGTTTGAAAAACATCATAGAACTTCATTTCCTAATAGTAGTAGTCCACCAACTAATATTTCTTTTCATGTTGTTCATTCTGATATTTGGGGTCCGAGTCCAGTTCCAACCAGAGATCATTTTAAATATTTTGTCACTTTTATAGATAATTTTTCTCGCATGTGCTGGGCCTCTCTGCTTAAAAATCATTTTGATGTATTTCAAGCTTTTCAACTATTCTACCCGGAAATCAAAAATCAATTTGGCTTGCCATTAAAAATTTTGAGAATTGATAACGCTCTTGAGTATACCAGCTCACTCTTTACTAAGTTTTGTGGGTCTCAAGGAATCATCCACCAAACCATTTGTCCTTACACCTCTCAGCAGAATGGGGTCACTGAATGCAAAAATCGCCACCTACTAGTAGGGGTGTCTAAAAAATGGGTCAAACCGAAAAATCGAACCGAACCGAATCGCGATTTTCGGTTCGGTTCAGTTTCAAATCAAATTCGATTCGGTTCGGTTCGGTTTGAAATGATTAAAAAAATTTCAGTTCGGTTTTCGGTTTGAGCAATTCGGTTTGGTTTTCGGTTTGAACCGAACAAACCAAATTTTAAATATAATATTAATATTTTTATATAAAATATAAAATATTATTATTTTTAATTATATAAAATATGTTATATTATTATTTTAATTATATAAAATATATTATATTATTATTTTTATTAAAATTAATAATATAATAGTATAAATAAATTAAATATATATATATAATTAATTTCGGTTTAATCGGTTTAAACTGAACCGAACCGAATAATTCGGTTCGGTTTTGATTCGGTTTTTACCTACTTTGGTTCAGGTTCGATTTGTTACCATCACAAATCGGTTCGGTTCAGGTTGAACCAAAACGGTTCGGTTCAGTTCGGTTCGAACCGTTTGGATAGCCCTACCTACTAGATGTCGTTTGTGCTCTCATGTTTCATACGAATATCCCCAAATATTTTTGAGGTGATGCTGTTCTTAGTGCCACATATTTGATTAACCGAGTTCCTACTTCATCTCTTCAAGGTAAATCCCCTCTCTTGGTTATCTCACCTAACTATCAGGTCTTCCTTGTTCCACCTAAAACCTTTGGGTGTCTATGCTATGTTCATAATCTTTCTCCTGGCATTGACAAGCTAAGTTCGCGTTCTATGAAGTGTGTTTTCCTTGGATATTCTCATACTCAAAAAGGATACAAGTGCTTTGATCCTAAGCAGGGACGGTACCTAGTCAGTATGGATGTTTCTTTCTTTGAGTCAACTCCATACTTCACCGCCTCTGCTCCGCTTCCATCTGACTCCATCATTCATCTTCATGTTCCGTGTCCTCTGGATGTGCCATTGGTGTCTCCACCGCCTTCTATCACTATGGCTCCTAGCGGCCCATCAGTGCCTCTACAGGTGTACCATCAGTGGATTCAGACTATCGCACCTACAACTCTCTCACCAGACTTGCCTCTGCCTGAAGGTCCTAGTCAAGACCCAAATGACCTTCCTATTGCTCTTTGCAAAGGACGTCGTTCCACAGCTAAGTATCCAATTTCCCAATATGTCTCCTACTCGTGCATTTCCAACTTTCATAATGCTTTTATTAGTGCTATCTCCTCTAGTGCAGTACCAACAAGCTTTTCTGATGCTATTTCTATATCACACTAGAAAGCTGCCATGGATGAGAAAATGGATGCTCTTACTTCGAAGCACACCTAGAGTCTTGTTACTTTACCTCTTGGTGCTCGCCCCGTTCAGTGTGGGTGGGTATACACCATCAAACACAACCCTAATGGGTCGGTTAATCGCTACAAAGCTCATCTCGTGGCCAAGGGATTTACTCAAATTTACAGTGTTGACTACTTGAACACCTTCTCTCCGGTTGCTCGGTTGAACTATGTATGAATTATTTTGTCGCTTACCATTAACCTAGAGTGGCCTTGATAGGTGTGTACCGCAAGTGCACGGTCTATCGCGTAATAAAATAAGTATTGATCCCACAAGGACTAGGAGTCAAGTACTAACTAATTGGTTAATTAATAGCTAGATGATCAAATAATGGAGAAATGACTAGTATCCTAATGCAAGAAAATAAATCAAAGCAAGTAAAGAGCAAACAGAAGGCAAACAGGGTGTAAGGATCTTGAGAGAAGATTGACTCGTATTCGCAACTACAACCTTAAGATGAACCCACTCAAATGTGCATTTGGAGTTTCATTTGGAAAATTCCTGGGCTTTGTTGTTAAACATAGGAAGATCGAGATTGATCCTTCAAAGATAAATTCAGTCAAGAATATGCCACCCCCGAAAAATCTTAAAGAACTCAGATTTTTCAAGGGCGATTGGCTTATATTAGGAGGTTCATTTCTAATTTATCTGGGCGAATTCATCCTTTCTCAAAGTTGATAAAGAAAAATGCCCCTTTTGTTTGAGATGACACATGTCAAAGTGCCTTTGAAAACATTAAGGAATATCTTTCATGCCCTCCGGTCCTTGGGGCACTTATCATTGGAAAATCGCTAATTTTATACACCACAGCATTGGAAACATCCTTGGGAGCATTGCTGGTCCAGAATAATGATGAGGGGAAGGAGATTGCTCTGTATTATCTTAGTCAAATGTTTGTAGGGGCAGAGAACTCATACTCTCCAATCGAAAAGCAATGTTTGGCATTGATATTCGCTATTAAGAAACTAAGACATTATCTCCTCGAACACGAAGTCCATCTCATATCGAAAGTTGATCCTTTGAGATACCTGATGACAAGGCTGACTTTAACAAGACGATTGGCTAAATGGGCAATTCTATTTCAGGAGTTTGATATCACATATGTATCACAAAAGGCAATAAAGGGGCAAGTATTAACTGATTTCTTAACAACCCATCTCATTTGATTCTCCCTTGAATTATGACTTTCCAGATGAGGAAATACTAAATGCTGAAGCCAATGATGAATATTAGGAGCTTTATTTCGATGGGGCATCCTCAATTCAACCAGCTATTCCCCCAAATATTCCAAAAATAAAATCAAGGATCGGTCTAGTGTTCATCACTCTTGAAAAAGGAATATTATATTATTCTCTAGCTCTCACTAATCCGTGCACCAATAATGAAGCTGAATATGAAGCTTTTGAAATTATTCAAATTCCTAGTTTTACAGTGGTTCAGTTTTGTTGGATTCTAATTAGCTGTCGATTGCTCTTTTCTCTTATTTTTTTCATCTCAACGCTATAGTGGTTCATTATTAGCTGTCGATTCCTAGTTTTACAGTGGATTCGCTGTCACTGTCTTCAGCCTGAATCCAGCAAAACTGAATAATTTCAATTCTAGATTACAGGTCCACAGCTAATCAGAGAAAAGAGCAATCGGTAGCAGAAAACGAAATGAATGCTTGTTGAATTCAGAAATCCGCAAGGAATAAAAATGAGATACTGAGAACAGACCTGCAAATCAATCATGGTTTGGTTAGTTGTATTCTCCAGACCTTCCTCATAATTGCTACTCCGCAATTATGTTCAGGCGCATCGGAGGCTTCCTCTTAATTACTTCCATTGCACTGGTCCGCTATTCCCAGTCCAGGCTGCGTCAAGATCAGAATCCACCGATCTCAAGGCCAGTCGGGATCTCCTCAGGAGCTTCCGATCTCTTCCTCTCAAGGTGTGGAATCCAAAAGCCTGACTAATGCAGTGACAATGAATCCGCGGACGGACGATGCCAGAGGATCTTCCCCAAATTAACTCCACAACAATCGCCAACGCCCTCTTCCGCAGCTCCAAAGTTACTCTTTCATTAAAAAAAAAAGAGCTTTTAAGAAAAATAAATAAATAAATAAATAATATGTAATATAAAATAAGATGATAATAATACAAGTTCAAACACTTCGCTAATAACTCGAAGTTAGCCCAAGTCATGTCTAACTAAGTGTCGACTCCAAAAATTGTTAACACATTCTCAAATTAAACACTAATTAATAATAATACTTAGAGCCTTAGACCAAGGCGACAAAATATTATTTGAGAGGTGCGTACATCGATGTTTATTGTCGAGATGTAACTCCTCAATATAACGTCACGTTCAGTAAGGCTGAAGTTATTTTCTCAAATTTTAATTATCCAACATGTCGCAAGGCCGGGTAATTTTTTAAAATTAAATTATCCGACACGTTGCAAGACCGGATAATTCTCCCAAATTTAATTATCCAACACGCCGCAAGGCCGAATAATTTTCCAAATTAAATTATCCAACATGCCGCAAGGCCGAATAATTTTTCAAATTAAATTATCCAACATGCCGCCAAGCCGGATAATTTTTCCAAATTTAATTATCGAACACGTCGCAAAATCGGATAATTTTTCCAAATTTAATTATCCAACACGCTACAAGGCCGGATAATTTTTCCAAAATTTAATTATTCAACACGCCACAAGGTCGGGTAATTTTCTAAAATTAAATTATCCAACACACCGCAAGGCCAAGTAATTTTCTAAATTAAATTATCCAATACGCTACAATGCTGGATAATTTTTCAAATTAAATTATCCAATACGCCGCAAGGCCGGATAATTTTTCTAAATTAAATTATCCAATACGCCGCAAGGCCGGATATTTTTCTAAATTTAAATATCTAACATGCCGTAAGGCCGGATATTTTTCTCAAATTGAATTATCCAACACACCGTAAGGCCGGATAATTTTCCAATACGCCACAAGGCCGGATATTTCTTCCAAATCAAATATCCAACACGTCGCAAGACCGGATATTTTTCTCCAAATCAAATATCCAACACGCCGTCAAGGCTGGATGGGTTTTTCCAAATTCAATATCCAATGCCTTAATGCATTACGATGGAATATTGTTTGGGAGGTGCGTACGTCGATGTTCATCATCGGGGTTTAATTCTTCAATATGACATTGTGCCGCTAAGGCCGGATATTACCTAAAGTTTAAATATCTAATATTTCATTGTAAGACAAAATATTTGATAAAAACAAATTGTCCAAATTGATAGAGTTTATTTTCTTTCATCACTTATATATCACATCAAATCATATATTTTCATAATATTTATGAATTATATTGTTTAGTCTTGTCTTTCATTTTATTTCATAGTATAGAACTCTTAATCAAAAGTTCCTTCAATGGTTAGAGGGACTTGGTTTGTGAAGGCCAAGTCGAGGGTTCGAATCCTGCTGCAGACGAAATTTGCACAGCCCTGGCATGGGGTATAACTGTGCCAGGATTCGACACCCTGGACCTTGCGGGTTAGGTCTCTGGGATGCCTAACCTCGAGGGGATCGGTGGAGCTCCGCCGGTCCTTAGTGTCAGGCCCCGGTTCAACCGGTCTGGCCCAAACCCGGGATCAAGCCCAAACCCAGGTGCACAGCGGCAGTTGGCCCAAATTCGTGGTCAAAATTGGGGCGTTGACCCCGAAGCTTATGTGAGACGCGAGCGCGCGTCTCCTTCGTCGAGCCACGCGGACGACGCGCGAGCGTCGTCTCCGCGAGACTCGGTCGACGGCGCTTATGGAACGGCGGCGGACGCGGACGCGGACGCCCAGAATAGACTGGAGGCGGCGCCCGACTCGTTAAAGTGGCGCTGAGGCGAGCGGCGAAGGGGCACCATCTTCGAGCGGCGAAGGGGCGACTTCCACCATCAGGCGAGCAGAGGTAAAACGAAGCTTTAGGAAGCTTCGGAAGAGCGATTTGTAACCGGCGATTGGAGAATCACCGGCGAGGGAGGGATTGAGGGATACCGGGCCAGGGGGCCGACGGCTGGAGGAGACGACTCTGTAAGTTTTCTGAGGAATAAAGAGTATCGACTTCTTCATCTCCCTTCCTCTATTCCTCGACGCGACAGCGTCGTTCTTGCGTATCTCCGGTGACGAACTTCGGCGGCCTTCGGCGGCAAGGCAAGGCGAGGCCAACACCAGAGCGCGGGCGGCGCTCGGCTGAGACTTCGACGCGAGCGGTGTCGCGAGGAAGACGAAGACGTTTTCGAACGCGGGCGGCGTTCGAAACGAGGCGCTGACGAAGTCAAAATCGGCGGGCGAATTGCGTTGGTGACGTCAGCGGTTGGCGGCTGACGCAAGCGAAATCGAGTTTCGATTTCGAATTCGATTTTCGCATCTGACGTAAGGCGTACGTCAGCACGAGCGATTAATTCGATTCGACGATTCGGCGGTCAACATTAATTTTGACCGGAGGTAAATTGGAATTAGGGTTTCGTTTGGGATTTCTCTAAATTAGGGTTAGGGTTTTCTCCGTGTGAATTGTAATTTAGGGATAAAAATTATCCGGGGAGATTAGGGTTTCCAATTTAAGGCCGGAAACCCCAGGGCGAGTTACGTTCCGGTATTCCGCCGGACGGCTCTAGGAAGCGGATAAGCGCCAATCCTAGGCCGATCCGACCGGGGCGTGACAACAGGTATCAGAGCAGGCTAACGTGTTCCAGCAAACACGGCTCGTTCAACTTCACCCTCGAAGGTGAAGAAAGGCCTGAAATTCCAGAAGATCACCCATATTGCTAGAGGAGCATCAGAGGACGCTCGACCCAGGCAGGATAAAGGAAAAGCCAAGGAGACGGCTGATCCTGAGGAGATGGTAAACCAGGGTGATCGCATTGCTCACATCGAGCAAATGCTTGGTATGACTAGTGGTGGAGATACTGGGATGATTCCACAGGTGGAAAACCTTCAGAAGACTGTGGGGGATCAGGAATTACTGATCGAACAGCAGAGGTTGCAAATCGAGCAACAGAGGTTGCAGATTGAGCAACAAAGGTTACAGCTTGAGGTCATGCAACAGACCGTGGAGGGTCTGCTCCATCTACCAGGGGAGATGGTTCGCATGAAGGAGGACATGCACGCTGAAGTTAAGGTACTGCGCCTAGCCCTAGCGCAAGTATCAACAGCGGCACCGGTGGAGCAGGAGGCTCCCAAACCGAGGATACGGGTGCCCGACCCAGCGACGTTCGGGGGGGCTCGATCGTCCAGAGAGGTCGAGAATTTTATCTGGGATATGGAGCAACTGTTTTCAGCTAACCATATTTCTGCAGGAGATCGGGTACAGGTGTGCATCGCCTATCTTATAGGCGACGCAAAGCTTTGGTGGCGAACCAAAGTTGGCTCTACCTCAGGGACGACTGGCTGGACTTGGGAGACTTTCCGTGAGGAACTGCGGCGGCAGTTTCTTCCCGGAAACTCGGCGGACCAGGCGCGTGGCAAACTGGATCGGCTGAGGCATACTGGCCCGATCCAGGAGTACGTCAGGGCCTTCTCTACATTGATGCTGGAGCTTCCGGGGATGGCGGAGGACGATAGGCGATACTTCTTCCTCCGGGGCCTTCAGCCATGGGCAGAAACAGAGGTCCGACGTCGCGAGCCGGTTGACTGGAGGGCGGCGGCGGCAGTGGCTGAGTCTCTGGTGGATAACAGAAATTTCAAACCAGCACCACCAAAGAAATCCAAGACACCACCAAAGCGCGGTTCTCAGCGCGGCTCCCCACGCACACCGCCGGGAGCTAGAGTTCAAGAAAGGGGTAGACCATTCTACCGGCAGAACAAGGGTTCTCCGGGACGACGGGAGCAGAAGCCACAGGGTTGTTTCTGGTGCGGGGGACCTCACTGGGTGAAGGACTGCCCCAACAAACAGAAACTCATGGCAATGGTGGCACAGGAACCAGCCGTGGAGGCTGAGGAAATCGAGCAACCGCGGATTGGTGCTTTGAGGATCGGAGCGATGGTTCTGCAGGATCCGCCCGCTAGAGACATCGAGGGCGATGTCCAAATTGGGCGGGGGAGAATTGTCAGGCCCCGGTTCAACCGGTCTGGCCCAAACCCGGGATCAAGCCCAAACCCAGGTGCACAGCGGCAGTTGGCCCAAATTCGTGGTCAAAATTGGGGCGTTGACCCCGAAGCTTATGTGAGACGCGAGCGCGCGTCTCCTTCGTCGAGCCACGCGGACGACGCGCGAGCGTCGTCTCCGCGAGACTCGGTCGACGGCGCTTATGGAACGGCGGCGGACGCGGACGCGGACGCCCAGAATAGACTGGAGGCGGCGCCCGACTCGTTAAAGTGGCGCTGAGGCGAGCGGCGAAGGGGCACCATCTTCGAGCGGCGAAGGGGCGACTTCCACCATCAGGCGAGCAGAGGTAAAACGAAGCTTTAGGAAGCTTCGGAAGAGCGATTTGTAACCGGCGATTGGAGAATCACCGGCGAGGGAGGGATTGAGGGATACCGGGCCAGGGGGCCGACGGCTGGAGGAGACGACTCTGTAAGTTTTCTGAGGAATAAAGAGTATCGACTTCTTCATCTCCCTTCCTCTATTCCTCGACGCGACAGCGTCGTTCTTGCGTATCTCCGGTGACGAACTTCGGCGGCCTTCGGCGGCAAGGCAAGGCGAGGCCAACACCAGAGCGCGGGCGGCGCTCGGCTGAGACTTCGACGCGAGCGGTGTCGCGAGGAAGACGAAGACGTTTTCGAACGCGGGCGGCGTTCGAAACGAGGCGCTGACGAAGTCAAAATCGGCGGGCGAATTGCGTTGGTGACGTCAGCGGTTGGCGGCTGACGCAAGCGAAATCGAGTTTCGATTTCGAATTCGATTTTCGCATCTGACGTAAGGCGTACGTCAGCACGAGCGATTAATTCGATTCGACGATTCGGCGGTCAACATTAATTTTGACCGGAGGTAAATTGGAATTAGGGTTTCGTTTGGGATTTCTCTAAATTAGGGTTAGGGTTTTCTCCGTGTGAATTGTAATTTAGGGATAAAAATTATCCGGGGAGATTAGGGTTTCCAATTTAAGGCCGGAAACCCCAGGGCGAGTTACGTTCCGGTATTCCGCCGGACGGCTCTAGGAAGCGGATAAGCGCCAATCCTAGGCCGATCCGACCGGGGCGTGACACTTAGTGTTGTAGGGGAGGGGGGTGAACATGTCAGACGCGCCGAATGAGGCAGGCATGGGTCGCTTATGTCCAGACGGCCCTTGTGAGGCAGACATGGCTCTCTCCTACATCATAAAAAGGTACTTCAGGGGTAATTAACAATAAATGTTTACACTCGTTGGAAGCCAAAACATATTAAATAAAATTTTTTATTAATTTAAAATGAATTTAAAAATGATCATATCACATCTTAGTTTAATCTTTTTTGAGTCCACAAAATATATAATCTCACCCAATTGTATTTAGCAAATTGACCTTGTGCACATTGATCGTTCAGGAAACCAGCCAATCTTATCCCTTTTCCTCCTGTAAATATAAAGCATTTATAGGCGGCAGATACACTATTCCAACCATTCACATTCCTTTTAGCATTCTTCTTAAAGGTTAAAGTTACTCCGGTGACTGACGCTAGTTTAACATCAAAACATATAGGACGATGTAGTAATAATATGTCAAACAATACAAGCTTTCTTTGTACAGCTTAGGTTTCAAGTTGTGGTGGTAGTTAAATCTATTCCTTTTTGCACAGATCAATTTCATTATGATACATTGCATTCCTTAAGCAAAAAAAGGTTTAACTTTCCTTTAGCAATCACGCTATATTTTGGACAAACCTTCAAGAGAAAGAGCTTCTTCTCATCCACCTCCTATGCATATGATCCTGAACTTCCATTTTTTGAAGTCTGAGAACCTTGTTGTCTGTCACTCAGTTTCCTCTTGGTTACGTTGTCAATTTCTTCTTCCTTCATGTTGACGAAGTGAATCAATTGCTTAACACTCCTCAATTTTCCTAGTTCACGGCGGCTTCCATCTTTTGTGTCAGTTTCTCCGGAAACCTCAGCCTCCATGATGCTGTACTTGGCATACTGGTAGCACAACTTTATGCAGAAGAGAACGAGTGCAATAAAACACACAATACCACACAGGAGGAAAAGGCCCCAGAAGCTACTGAGACTTAGACGACTCGCTTCCATGTCAGTATCTCCAGAAGAACATCCAATGCGTGATAACCACTTGTCATGAATTCTTTGGAGCTCACCATTTTCGGACAGTGTAAGGATGGCGGTAGACAGGTCAACTGCAAGAGGGAAGTCTCTTTGGAAAACCTGTTGGAGAATGAATTTTGTGAGTTCATATTAAGATCTTCTAGGTGACGACAACTTACTATTTTTGTCTAATGAAAACTTTCACACATTACAACAAGAGATTAGACTCCTTCGCATTTGTTGCTGATGTGTTTGTTTTTATTGCACAAATCTTTTAGGTATTAGACAACAATGAATTAATAGTTTTGGTTCTTTAAAGCTCTTGTCACACCTGAAAGTAGAACCTGGACTAAATACAATATTAATCTAATGGTTCGATTGTTAATCAATTGTAAGTTGACACGGCAAAAAATACTTGTGTGCTAAACGGAGATAGGAATAGTTGCACTTACAAATCCCCATCCATTTTTTGTGAACTCTTGGCCCACAATCCTGAATTGGCAGAAGGTAGACAAAAAGATCTGAACATATGGAATCTCATCAACTATGGCTGCAACACCACCATTCTTTGGGCCAAGCTCCAGAGCCTTAGCATACTCTTCAGGGGAGTTCAAAGGTACGAGCCTAGACTCAGGAACACTCAGCTCTTCTATCATGTAATTTTTGGTGAACTTTCCTTCCTGGTAGCCAATCCGGTCAGAGGAGGAGAGCAAGCTGTCAAGGCCCGTAACCCCAGACGAGAGCTGCTGAACAGTGAGGATTGATGTCAAGCTGGCCGTGTAACTTGAGGTGAGAATTAGGACTACAAACATCCACACAATTAGCACAAATCTCCCCAGTGTACTGACTGTATTCTCTCCTGAACAATTTCCATATATATATAGAATTAAGATAAACTCAAAAATAGCTTATTCATCGTATTATAAAGAATAGCTCACACTACTGTGGGCAAAAAAACATGGTTGAGAAGCTAAACCCTGCAAAATGTTGTCATGCGGTAGCATGAATCAATTCATAATTCATGAAATGATGATGTATATGGATTGCTGGTGTAGTTTATTAGCGATACCAGAACATTGTTGCAATCTGTCTTCTCGGTTTTCCCCTCTAAATTTCGGGGTTGATCCTGTGCTCCCAGAAATCCAAAACAACAGCTCCCACGAGAAGAAAGAATGCTCCGGTTGACGCAACCACATCGCAACGGTTGAACGGCTTTAAGAAGGCCCACGGGCTTGGAGCTGCTCTCTCTTGACGCGGGTAACAATCACAAGCCCTGAATTCGATGTACGGCTGCGTACAATCACGATCCTTGACCTGTTCTTCCACGATCGCTATATCTCCCAAAGCGGCATCAAGCTCCTGAAACGAGAGAGAGAGAAGAGAAAACAAGGAAAGGTCAAATAGCGTCGTTTTTTTAATTAAAAAAAAAATGCATAGTCCAGTAGTCTTACATTTTCAGCCCACCCATTCAAATGATGTCGTCGGGGGGGGGGGGGGGGGGGGGGGGGGGGGGGGGGGGGGGGGGGTGGGGTGGGGTGTTATTTAGTGTTTGAGGAGAAGGGGGGGAGGGGGGGGGGTGGGGGGGGGGGGGGGGGGGGGGGGGGGGGTTGGGGATTCCTTGGAAGGAGCCGTCTCAATTATGATAAATTCCGCATGGGAACAGGGTAGGTGGGCATGCAGCTTTGATTGCAGTGTTTGAAACTACCTCCTCGACGGCAGAAGCCGCTCGGGGCTTTTCCGCCGGACTCTTACGGGTCGGAATCTATCCGACACCACATCTCTAAAGCCCAACCCTTCTTGGGAACGCCGGATCCTCAGGGGCCTTCCATTGTTTGGGAACACGCACCCACGAGGCCGTGCAAGACGTCCGCCAGGTCACACGACCCAAGTCCCTGTCCGGGTCGAACTCGACCTGGCCCGCCACGCCCGTGAAGTTCGCGAGCAGCATCTGCTGTAGCAGGCGCTGGCCGCCGTCGAAAACTCGGAGCGTCGCCAGGCGGAGAGTGCTGCCCTCGGCATCGCGCAGCCGCGGGTCGCTCGAGAAGTTGACCGAGCCTCCCGCGCTCAGAAACTGATCGATGGCCCGAGCGACCAGCCACACCGAATCGTAGGCGTACAGCGCGTAGCTGTTCGCACTAGAGCCCGAATTCGTAACGCGCCACCTCGACAGAAACTTCCTCTTCAGGCTGGAATCCGGCGTGTGGTGGCGGAGAAGGATGGCTCCCTGGACGAGGCTCAGCGCATCGGGGTCTGCTGACTCGCTCAAACTTGAAGCGAGCCAGTCGGTGGCAATCCACACGTAGCCAGCCCCGGTCATTCCCAGATTCTTGGCAAGGGCGAAGATGTTGAGACCAGAATCCGGGTTGACGTGCACAACGTAGACCCGGGACTCCATTAGGTTAACCTGGACTAACAAGTCAGCCAGAGTTCTGGAGTCGGCGTGAGGAGGGATGCCGGCCTTGTAGGAGATCTTGGAGAGCTTCTTCGCGAGCGCATCGCCGAGCGCAATCACGCCACCACGGCCGTAGTCGTCGTCCACGTAGATGGCCGTCACCTCTCTCCACCCGTGGTACTGGATCAAATCCGCCACGGCGTTCATCTGGAAGCTGTCGCTATGGATTGCTCTGATGAAGTAGGGGTATTCCTGCGAAGACAGAGTCGGATCCGTGGCGGCGAAGGACAAGAGCGGGACGTGCAGCTCGTTGACTACGTGGGAAATGGTGTGGGCGATGCCTGAGGATTGAGGCCCGACGACCGCTATCACCTTCTTCTCCATCAATTGCAAGGCTGCATTGATTCAGTCAAGAAAAATAAGAAGCCTCTCTTCATCAATCCTACCGAAGAAAATTAGACTTGTTTAAAGAATTCAACTCACCGTCAATTGTTCCAACAAAACCACTGCAGTTTGTGTCTTGAGGGAGCACATTCAGCTTCGTGCCTGCAAGGATGGTGGCGTCTGCGTTGACGTCCTCGACGGCAAGGTTAATGGCGGGCATGGCGGCCCTTCCAATGATAGAATTGAAGGTGAACAGGGCGCCGATGTTGACCACCTCCGGCCTGGAAGAAGCTGAAGCTGCTGTCCCATTCCCAATCTGACCCGTTGCTCCATTGAATCCACCGAAAAACCATGCCACGACAAGCAGTGAAGCCAAGACCTCCATGCGTATCGCTCAAATTTTACGAAGCAGAGGAGAGAAACGAAGGTAAATTGAAAACTTGGAATGAATGCCTTCAAAGTTCAGAACAAAGACCGAAGGGAAGTAAAGAATTGCATGCCTCCTTGCTCTGCTATATGCTCTGTTCTGAAGAATCCTCTATAAGCTTGGAGGAAAGGGAAAGAACTACTGCTCCTCCAGCTTCAAGAACAAGACCTTTTACTCTCTCTCCTTTTCCCCTGGGGAAATTCTTTCACTGTAGCGAAGGGCACCGCAGAGAAGACGACGCTATCTTCCCAAACGCTGTTGGAGAAGTGTGGATTGGATTGTCTCGTGTCATTGTCAGAGAATTTTGCCCAATGGGAATAAACCATGAGAAGCGCATGACTTGGAATGAGTTTTAGTTTTCCCCTCCTCAGAATCGAGGAGGAATGAGAATACATGCCAAAGATTAATGGAAGGATAAATTTGCAAGCATCCTCACTCTTTATTTCACATCAACTGCACAGATTATGCAACCTGTCCAGGACATGAAACACAAGAAGAACAAGATAAAAATCTTCTGAAAAAACAATAATCAAATTTTCTTCTCTCGCCAGTTTAACAACTACTGTTGTGTGGTTTTCAAATTCTGAGTAGTTTGTCGGAGCTCATAGGTTTCTTTTTTTGTGATGAGGCAGCCTCCAAAATAAACTTCTGAAGACTCGATCAGTGGAGAAATATCTAATGACTTAAGCGAAGAATTGAGAGTTAATCTTTGAGTGAGCACAATAAGAACAACGATGGAATAACAGAAGTATTAACTTATTTATATGATACCATTAACTTAGTGCAAATTATTCTTAAATCACAAAGACAAACTTTTCTAGAAAAGCATATATTCATACTGAGTGGTGTTCGAAAAAAAAAAGAATAGAATTCTGTTGGACTATATTAATTAAAAGAGAAAACAACTGCCGGAGCATAGTAATTGATTCATAATTAGTGGAAAAGGGAGCAAGACGTGTGTCTACCAGAGCTCTGGAAAACATGGACAAACTCCGAGGAAAGAGTAAAGAACCACACCTCAACTATCAACAACCATCATCTCACTACAGATATTTGTAGTTACTGCAAATTGCACATTTACGTTGATACGAAGTCGAGGTTTTGTCTATTTTAGAAAGTCAAATTATGAATAAGAGCAAACAGTTAACCGCTTTAAAATATGCTAAACTGTGTTATGCTGCACTATACTCTCTTAAAATTTATAAGATATTTAGTTAATAATTTTTTAACTACCGTCAAAATTTAAAATAATAAATGAATATATTATTTTAAATTATTTAAAATAATAATAATTTTTAGTATTAAAATTTTAAATTATTTAAAATAATAATTCTTAAAATTTTAAATGAAGTAATATAAATGACTTTTTTGAAAAAGCAGAAGCTACAAAAGCATCAAATTATGGCCCCGTTTGGAGAGGCTTTTTGACCGCGTTTGCATTGGCGCGCAGCTAAAAAACAGGAAGCTGATCCGTTTGGCTAGCAGCTTCTCATTGAGAAGCTGCACTGTAGAGGGGAAGCGGTGAAGAGGAGCTTCGGGAGATCAGCTGCAGCTGCCTGTGAACAGTGTTCGATGCCGCCTCCGCCCGCCAGCTTCGTCGCCCGTCGCCCGTCGCCTCCTCCGAATGTCGCTCGCAGTCCGTCGCCGCCTCCGGACGTCCCACGAAGCCCGTCGCCGCCTCCGGACATCGCACGCAGCCCGTCGCCACCTCCGGACGTCCCACCTCCCCTCGCCCGTCGCCGCCTCCGGACGCTGCACCTCCCGTCGCCTGTCGCCGCCGTGCGGCACCCGACGAGCCGTCGGCAAGGCACCGAACAGCTGCGTCGAAACAACAACCAAATCCCAATCCCACGAAAGGTGGGATTTGGGATTTTTTTACTTTAGCTTTATTTTTAATTTTTTAAACTAGATATAGGTATAGGGTATAAATAAAAAAAATAGATATAGGTATAGGGTATAAATAAAAAAATAAAATATAAGGTTAGATATATTAATCAATACAAATTTTTAAAATTAAAATAATAAAGAAATATAAAAATAATTTTATTTATATATATATATATATATATATATGAATATGAATATATGATTGTTAGCATTTACAATAAGTGGAGGTATAATTATTTCTATCTAAAGTAATAATATATAATAAAAAATTAAATTATAGAGATTATTAGCATAATCTAATATGATTGGAAAATTTATTTCTATTACAAATTATAAAATTTTATATGTATTTATAAATTTTTTATTTAATAAAATCAAACAGTACAACACAGCAGTGAGAAGTTGCTATCCAGATCGGCTGTTTTATCCAAACAGCCTCAGCTTTTCCAACTAGCCTTTAGTCAAACTAGCTCTGGTCAAACCAGCCAAAAGCCAGAAGCTTCAGCCTTACCAAACTGGCCCTGTAGCTTTTTCAACTTCTACTTTTTTCTGCTTCTGTTTTTCATTACCAAACAGTTTTTTTTTTGCTTTCTACTTAAAAGCTGATTAAAAGTAGTTTAAAAGCGAGACCAAACAGGCCCTAAATAATTCCAGTTAACGACTGATAGAGAAATATATCTAGACCTGGCAATTCGGATCAGCGGGTCATAAATGGGTCGTGTCAGCTGTGACTCGTGACCCGATTAAGCCAACCTGAACACGACCCGAATATAATCGGGTCAACCCGATACGACCCGAATAACCCGTTTATCATTCATATTTTAAATATAAATAATAAATTGATAAAAATTATATTAAAATTAATAAAAATTTGGGCTTATGAGTGGGCCAAAATCTAGATTAAAAGATAGTTAAAAGATATTTGGGCTTATGGGCGAGCAATGAGAGTTAAATGAGTTTATATTTAAATTTTATATATATAAATATATATTACAATCGAGTTAAGCAGGTCAACCCGTTTACAAACCCGACACGACCCGATTATTTTCGAGTCATAAACGGGTTGACCTGTTAATGATCCGAACACGATTATGGTTGACCCAAACCCGTCTAACTTCGTGTCGAGTCGGATCGGGTTACCGAGTCGTGTCAAATTTTGCCAGGTCTAAATATATCCAGGACAATTCATTGAGATTTTTTTTTACACCATGTGATATAGATCAATTACTTTATTTGAGTGTAACCGATCCAACCTAAGATAAAATATAAGTTCTATATAGCAAATGGTTTAGAAGAAAATATTACCCCTTCTCTTTTGCCGTTGGTTGCAAGATCTCTTTTAGAAATAAAAAATGTTTATATAGTAATTCCAAATAATTGTTATTTAGTATTTACCTTTTTGAAAAACAAGTTTTTTTTCCTCTTTTTTCGATGAATCATTTTTCATCGGTAAAAAAACTAAAAAAATAAGTTCGTCCATAGCACCAGAAAAGCCGATGTGCTCGAGTTTGTTTTACCTATGCGTACCCAGGAGCACGAATCCTAAGCAGCCTAGCAGCTTAGGATTTTTTCGGCTGCCAGGCTTCATTTTTTATTAAAAAAAAAGTTTTTTTAATTTTTTTTTTTTAGAAATCATCTATACAATGTAACCTATCCATTTGTATCAATATTGAGATAGTTTAGATTATACATAATAAAAAATTATCCTAAATATTTTTATATAGTAAATTTTTTTTATTTTTTATGTAATAATATTTAAAGTAATTTTTTGTTATGTATGATTTAAACTAATTCAATATTGGTATCATTATAAAGCTTATATTATATAGATCATTTTAAAATATATATATATATATTTTTAATAAAAAATAAAGAATGGCAGCCGAGAATTTCGGCACTTAGGATTTCCAGTACCCTGGCTCGTATCCGTCGTCCCAAAAATGCAAAAGCTGTTCTCACGAACTCGCGCTCAAACACCGACTCTCGTACCCAGTAGTCCAGTACCCCTTCCGCCTCCTCTTTCGCTCCAGGAAGCACTCGCCATCTCCCCGCGGCGAAGCCCACGAGCCTCCCTTCTCCCCGATCGCCAACGCCCCAAACCCTAAACCCAAGAACCGTCCGAAATCCCAAACCCCGCCTTCCGCCAAGGTCGAGCCTTCACCGCCCTTCCATTCCGACCTCCCGTTCGATTTCCGCTACTCCTACTCGGAAACCGATCCATCCGTCAAGCCAATCGGGTTCCGGGAGCCGCCGCGCTTCTCCCCCTTCGGCCCCGAGCGCCTCGACCGGAAATGGGACGGGGTGTCGGCGCCGGCGAATGGGGAGGCGGTGGCGGCGGGGGCTTTAAATGGCGGGAGCTCGGTGCTCGGAGATCCGCTGACGGAGGAAGAGGTCGCGGAGCTTGTCGAGCGGTACCGGCACAGCGATTGCTCTCGTCAGATTAACTTAGGTTCGCTGCTACCTTCATACCGATCTAAACTTTAAGTCCATGACGAAAAATTATACAACAATTCTGTAACTGAGAGATAATATCATATCATACAAGCATTTGGCTTACTTGAGAACAATGTATTATAGTTGGATAAACGAAATTTGAGCTGACACTACTTCAGCTTGTACAGTGAGAATACAAGCTTTGCTCTGTACGAGTTCTCGTGTTGTTCAACCATACATTTTAGTTGATGACATGCCGATATGTAATAATGTAGTCAAGTAAAATTATGCTTTCCTCAGGAAAAGGTGGTGTAACACATAATATGCTGGAGGACATCCATAACCATTGGAGGAGAGCTGAAGCTGTAAGAATCAAGTGTCTAGGAGTCCCAACTCTTGACATGGACAATGTCTGCTTCCATCTCGAGGTTAAAATGCAGTTTCAAATTTTGTTATGAAATGTTGTTACATTACCTTGTAGGGTATCAACTTTTAGACTAAAAATGGTTATTGCATATGTGTAGGATAAAACAGGAGGAAAGATCATATATCGAAATATTAACATCCTCCTGTTGTATCGTGGCCAACACTATGATCCCAAGCAAAGGCCAGTGATACCCTTAATGTTATGGAAGCCATTGGCAGCCATATACCCGAGGCTTGTGCAAAATGTGATTACGGGTTTGACATTTGAGGAAACAAAAATGTTGAGAAATAGAGGACTAAATGCGCCTGCCTTAATGAAACTTAGTATGTCACATCAAATCCTATGCATGCTGCTTGAAAAACTACTGCACTTCTTCCATATGTACTTGGTGCCCATTCAGTGAATTGTTGGAATGAAGTTTCCTCATAACCTTTAAGCTCATATCCTAGTTGATGTTTCTAATCTCAGTGGCTGAAAATTGGTGCTTCTTCATTTTTGGTAGCGGCCAATTCATGTGCTTTACTGATCCCTTGATTTTTGTTTTTCAGCCAGGAACGGTGTGTATGTGAACGTGGTGGAAAGGGTTCGAGAGGCTTTCAGAAGTACAGATGTTGTCAGACTGGACTGTGCATACGTGTATACTAGTGACTGCAAAAAGATTGGTGTGAAGCTAAGGGTACGAGTTCTGTCTCTGAAGAGACTTCCATTCTGTTTCCAGTTGTTGAACTTTGGCAAATCACAAATTATCTTGTCATTAGTAGTGGCGTCAGATGTGCTGGTGTGGAATTCATCTTAGCCTTCAGCACTTTCTGGATACAATATCGAACTAATAAGAATGCTAAAAAAGACAAACCTTTATCTGTTTTTACTATTTTTAAACACGATATATGTTGTCCAATAAATCTTACTTTATCCAGAATTTCTTCTTCTCACTTGTGAACTTAACTTATTTCGTCAATTTTTGTAGGATTTGGTTCCATGCATTCCTATCCTATTTAAAGATGGACAGATTATACTATGGAGGGGAAATGAGAGCCAAGATTCGAGTTAAAGTAGCTAAAGACTTGGACTTGATATAACCGGCCATTTCTGTCAGGCTTAGCATATATGCCGGTGATTCATATAAGCAGTTTCAATATGAAGGAATGATGTCCGCTGAGTCAAGATTTAGACTGAACATGAGTTTCATGAAGAATCTGATTCAATGTGCTAAATTATCAATGTTAACAGGGAGTGGGAATAGAAACAACAGCTTGCAATTAGTCGCAAAATTCTTTTCATCAGATGCTAATCAGGAAGACTGCAAAGCTGGCCTGAGGAACAGATTCTAGCATTTGGCTGGATAGTTCTATTAAAGCACAAGGTTTCCGTAATCCAAGGAATGCGATTGCTAAGCAATATAACATATAAGAGCAACTTCTGGAGAGCAACTGTTTGATGTCATTTCCTTAGCTGTATGCATCTTAATTATTGGTCTTTTTTCTCTTCCCAGTAATTTGGGTTTCTTTTCCTCGAGTTATGGAGAGTAGTTCATATGGTAGAAAACGTGGCATTTTATGTTTCCTATTACATTTGTTGAGGCATATCTTCAGAATTACTGTGACATTCAGGAGTTTTTGTAAAATAATACGTGGTGATGAATTATTTGCCAAGTACATTCGTTGCGTATCCGGCTCTGGCTCTGATGGTCCCATGAAAAGGAGTTTTCAATGAGATGTGTACTTACACGGTAGAGCGTATTTCTTATGGTAAGTTATGCATGATCACCCGCAAACATTTAGCGGACTAGTAAGGCATCTGACTAATCATGTTAGCTGCCATCGATGGATCGACATTCCCAGCACTTCGAACCATGGTGCTAACTTGCGCTTCTTCAATTGGAATCTTTAACTGGATCTAGACAACTTTTGTGCAAAATTATAAGTCATTAGTCTAGGCGCCCCTTCTATTCACATGTTTAACATTACCTGCTTGTCTTTATGGAAACCTTTTTGGACCAGATTTATCAGGGGCTAAGTATGTCACCATGAATAATCAATTGTCTCTTCTTCCACCAGACAAGTAGTCATTCCCCTAAACACACCGTCAAATGAGGATCCCTTCCAAGGGTTTGTTCAAATAACCTGCGGTGGTATGGAGCAATTCCACAGATATTGTTGCACCTTGTAGCCTGAGTAGAGGTGACAAGGTGGAGTTCGCTCATAATATTGGAATGCGCAAAATAACTTGTAATGGAATTTGGGCGATTAAAGATGATCTGGAAACGACTGTTCTGAGATCAAACAATTACATTCTTCAACACAGTACATCTCCTTTAAGGCATTTCCATTGCTCCGGGTGGTTTAGTATCTTTTGGGCTTGGTGCACAACTACGTGCTTCAACACAGTGACATCCAGCTGTGCATTCTCAAGCAAATAGATTAATGATACCCTCGACAAGTTACAATCAATTTTGAGCTGATTTATAAAGGTTTAACTGAACCACCTGACATAGTGTTGTCCCCTATCACTAGACAATCTTCGTGGATGTTCTACATGCCCTTCTCAGAATAGCATAGGTAGAGTTTGTATTCATGTGAAATATTAGCAACGATATGAATTTTGAGAAACTCCGAATATATCGTAATAGGCTTCACTGACTTTTGAAGAGTAAAATAAATTACCTTTTGGCGACGACATTATTTCTTTCTGAACTTCTGTTCTCATCTAATATTTTCATACTCTAATCGCAGCGGGCAATGCTCCGAACCATAGAATGCGGGGCCATTTATCGACTATTTTCGCTGTGGTGGTCAGAATTTGCAATGAAATCCACCTGAATAGAGTCTATGAAGAGTTAGTTATGAAGATCAACCTCTCTAAAAGGTATTCCTCTCAATTTTATTTTTAAGCCACTTGCTCACCCTGGCTGGCATCAGAGTATATGCAAGTGATGCTTACCTTCTTTACAAGGATAAACATTGAACAAACATGTAAAAGAGCGAATTGTTGTAAAATTGGAAATTTTGCTATAACAATTTCCTGGAAGCTTCAGCTAACAATACATCTTCATGGTTGAAGGCAATTACATATAACGAAAGATCAACTTTTTTGTTGAATTAGAAAAGATAACGGGCACCAACAATGAGGATGATTCCAAGCAGTTCTTTTTTAAAAGTGTAGGGGAAGTCGAGTGTTCAGCGATCACTTGTTATTTCTTTTTTCTCTTGGAAGCAGCTTTCTTCCTCGACTTCCTGAATGGAGCACCACTATCCTGAGACAAGCAACAGTCAACGATTAGAATTACTCCCTTGACAAGGAAGCTCAAGCTTCCGGCACATTTGATCGAACCACACTAGCAAACACAAGAAGGACCATCACAATGCAATGCATCATGGGTTTAACATGCACATATATCAGGACATAAAATCTAATAAAGATAAAAAAATTAATACCCAGTTGTACAAACTCAATAGTATATAACCAGATAAAATTAATAATACATAAATAAACAGAAAATGGAAGGAAATACACTATTTGAAATATATATTCTATTTTTTTATGAAATCAATGTGACTTCATAAATAGTATATAACCAGTTGTACAAACTCAATAGTATATAACCAGATAAAATTAATAATACATAAATAAACAGAAAATGGAAGGAAATACACTATTTGAAATATATATTCTATTTTTTTTATGAAATCAATGTGACTTCACCAGATCGTTTGGCAAATAATGCACACATTGTGAGTTTTTTCATCTCAGTTTTCACTCTTCAATTTTCACCACCTAAGTGCCGAACTCCATTCGTTCTCTTCTTCCAAATCTTGATACAATCGTACTAATATGAGAAGAATAATCAAAGAAAATTTATTTTCCGTGGGAATTCATGACAGTGAGCCAACCGTTCCTTGCTACATGAAAGATAAGATCCACCGGTGAAATCGACATGTTCAAATCCCAAACGGATCCCACACATGTACAAACAACTGATCTGATAGGAGTACCCATAACCCATTAAATAATGTCACTGATTAAGCCTTAGAATGTTAACCATGTCTGCTATCTAAACTAAAAACATGCTGGATTTGGCCAAGTTGAACAGGCCAATCCAATCACTCCTAGAATCAGCCACGCAAAGAAAACTAATCAGGCAAGCAAAGGCTCCCAAAACATTTCCAACGATTAGTAGATGAAATAGGCATCTTACCTTTCTATATTGTCTATAGGCTAATTGACCCTTCAACTCCTGCCCCTTTTTAGTTACATAAACCTGCAATGAGTGAACAGAATCAAAATAAACGTCACAACGGAAAGCAAAATGGTACAAGTATGTGAAGCCACTGTCGGCAACTGCTTGGAATTGAGCATATATGTATCTTATATGTTACAACCATCAAAAAGCTCTTTAGGTTAGTCCAAGAGCAACATAGTGTGAGACTATGTAAATGCCTGCGCAGTTCTAGTACTTGCTCTAATTAGAAGATTATCTAAAATACAATGCATGAGATTCATAGAGAATGCAAAGTTCAAAAGCAACATGACACCTACTCAGAATGCAAAGTTCGACTAAGCCATCTCGGTAAGATTGGAGACCTAGAGATCCATGTGATAAACATGAAGAGTTATTCGCCTAACCATCCGAGAGTTGCATGTGATGCAATTGGTAAGAGTTTCCTAACTAAATAACCAAATCTTGGGTAATCAGTTTGACTCAAGATGAGTTAAAATATAAATTTTGGTCCACTAGAAAAGTCCTATGGTAAGATTTTCTAAATTGATAGAAAGGGTTACCAATTTGATTTGAAATAAATAGAGTGTCATCTAAATTTACTCATGATTAAATGATTTAAACATGATGGTTATTTTGCATATTCCTGTTGTAGATTATTATGACTTTAAACAATACTGGCACGCTTATGTTGTGATCTATTCTTAAGAAGTATAAGGCAAACAGATGAAACTTTATTAATTGGTACCAAAATTTGAGTGCTGTCCTCAAACAAGAAAAAAAATTGTCCTTAAATAACCCTTTCCTGAACCACCTTCTCCTATTGCCTCAAGGCAGAAAAAGATGATTATAGAAAACATCAAGAGGATGTTTTGTGTGTCAACTATCTTATGCTTGCAACACAAAGAATAGAATGTTTTTGATATGATCGAGCCTCTCAAACAACTATATTATGGTCAAGCAAAACAAGAAAGGTATGATATTTCAAAGGCTTTATTTGAGTGCAAAATGACAAGAGAAACCCTAATAGGGACACATTGATGCCGAGGCAATCCATGCAGCCCCAGGGCTGGAAACAAGTGCTGACGGGGACGATTGTCAACTTGAAGCTAAAAGTCAGTCAAACAATTAAACGTCCTTGGCATTTGGCATTCGACTGTTCGTTCCTAGGATTTAGTCTCGGTTTTACATCACACATGTTCTAAAGATGATGTCTAGGAGACCAGTATCAGCCAAGAGTAGGCTACAGATATAGTTTTGCAATTGTTGTCTGTAAGCTATAGTCAATTTGTCATGAAAGATAATATGAATGATCTTGACAAACCTCTACCCAAGTTGCTATGCATGTTGAGAAATGTTGAAGGAAATATGAAGAAATTCAAGCCTGATACCATTATGATGATGTAAAGGGATAAGTGAAGGTAAAACAAAAGACAAGATGGCCAAAGCTAAGACCAAAAGCAAGTCCAAGGCACTGAAACCTAAACGAGTAGCTAAGGAAGGAAATTGCTTCTATTGCAGTAAGACCAACCATTGGAAAAGAAACTGCAAGATTTACATGGAAGATCTAGAAAAATACCAAGGGTATAAAATTTTGTATTTTGTTATGTAAGTCAATTTATCTACTTCTACATCATAGGTATTGGATACCATATATGAGTCTCACATTTGTATAAATATGTCGAAGCACAATAAGTGTAGACTATTAGCTAAGGGCAAAGTGGACCCATAAGTTAGAAATGGAGCAAGTGTTGCTACATTTGTTGTAAGAAAATATATTTACCCTCATGAATTCAATTAGAACTTGAAGACAAGTTTAGATTATCATTCGTAATAAAAAATCAGAGTTCTTCTATTTATTACAATAATATGTTTTACGGTAGTGCACTATTAATAATAATCTATATGTTCTTAATTTAGATGTGCTCATTAATAACATAAATACTAAAATGATTAAAATTAATGATTTGAATTCTACGTACCTCTTGACATTATCACTTAGGTCATATAAATGAGAAGCGCATATCTGAGCTCCATATAGAGACTTCTAGACTCTTTGTTTTAAACGACATGAGATATGCAAACCTTGCTTACTAACAAGATGACTAAGGTTCCTTTCACTAGTTATAGCGCTAGAGTTAGTAATTTATTGGGACCTATACATAATGATGTATGTACACAATTAAATAAACAAACTAGAGATGACTTTCAATACTTCATTATATTTACTAATGATTCCCAGAGATATGTTTATATGAACCTCATGAGACACAAATCAAAACCTTTTAAAAAGTTCAAAAATAAATAAAAAATAAAGTACAAAACCAAATTGGTAAAAATACTAAACACTTTGATCTTATCAAACAGGAGAAAATTTAAGCCAAGAATTTTATAACTATCTAAGAGAGGGTGAGATTGTCTCACAACTCACTATACATACTACATAAAAGGATGGCGTATCAAAGAAGATGAATCAAATACTATTAGACATGGTTCGATCAACAATGAGTTATCCAAATCTTCCAATTCCCTTTTGGAGAAATGCATTAAAAATAACTACTCTTGCACTAAACCATGTTCCATCTAAAATATAGATTAGAAAATATCCCAGTATGTCTTTTATGAGAATTTGAGGATGTGAAGTATATGCAAAATGCAAAACATCCAATAAGTTGGACCTCAAATCAGAAAAATGCTTCTTTATGAGGTACCCTAAAGAAACTAAGGATATTATTTCTATAAACCTGCTAGGAACAAAGTTTAAAGGCTCAAACAGGTGTATTTCATGAGATAGAGATTTTTACTATAAATACTAATAGGAGAAAATTTACTCTTGATGAGATTTAATATTCACAAGAAAACATTATATCTCAGGTGAACTTGAGCCGACTGGTATGGACATTAGTTGTTGTTGATAATAAGATCTTGAGGTTGAATCCACCTTTATTCATATAACTAAAGCACTACAACTTTATGCTTACAAGAAGGTCAAGAGCATAATTGTCTTTCTAGTGGTGTATATCAATGGCATACTCTTTGTTGGGAATGACAAATAGGTACCAAGTTAATCCAGGTGAAAACCATTAGATAGCTATAAAAAATGTACTTGGTACTTAAGAAGAACTAAGGATTTATTCTTGAGAAGAACTCAATGTAATGAAACCTGAAACCAATTAGATGACTCTCAATCACACTCAAGAGTATAACCATAGCATATGAGACATGCACCATTAGTTGATATAAGATGTCACTTAAAAGAAGTATACTAGCATTGTTGATTTTATTGGGCAAAATTTTGATGACAATGAAACTACTACACAAGCTAAGGAACCCACGTATCGTCGATGATCCAAATATATACTTTGATGCTTCCACCTAATTTAAGAAGTTGTGAAGATACGCAAAGTACCAACTTTAGCATACACTTTATTATATTTATATTTATATTTAATAAAAAGCATTTTTATTATTATATTTATTTAATATCTGCTTAATATAAATGATTATAATAATATAATTATTTTTAAATGTCTCTAGTCAGGTATTATTTTAGATTGTGACAAACAGGTTATCATGATATTAGATATCAAGTCAATAAATGGGTACATGTTAGAGAATTTTATACTATTAAGATCACCATGAGAATGTTACTTTGAGTATCATAAGCATTCCTATAGTAATAATGGAGTATGTACATCCTTAAACTTAAGATCACTATAGATTCTTACATGATTAGCCTTATACTTTGATATAGTCAAACGGCACCCCGTAACTGAATAATCATAAATACTACAATTGAGTATACCATGAGTCACAGAGAGAAATATAAGAGATGAACAGAGAATTTCTCTCTTATATTACGGGAGTGTTGGTATCTTAAGCCTCTTAATCAAGTGAGACAAAAAATGCTAAAACAATATAATATATCAATTGCATTTGTTATAGTAATATAACACAGAAATAAGAAACATAATAATTGAACTATGTAAACATAACATATTTCATGACTTGTATGCAATCTATATACCAAAGACAAAAGGGATTAAATAACATAGGAACATTATCATAGAAAAATTAGGTAGCCCTGATATGTTAAGACACCACTAAGAGATTATAATACTATAATGAGATAATAATAATATTGCTCAACTTCGCAAGAACCTAATAGATCAGATATTAGATCAAATTAGAATCTCAATTTTGACAAATGTTGCCAAATGGAATGATGGTGATAGCGATCATCACACAACACTAGGTTTTGATTTTGAGCCATAACCAAAATATTTTCTATTTCAAAATCAAATTAAAGAGTATAATTTGAATTTTAAAATAAACTAATGTGCCACGCATGCAGACATAGACACGTGGACTAGGTGCACATGGAGAAAGCATTCAAAATTTAAAAAAGTCAATCCTCGAAATGCTAACCTAAGCACCACTCAAATATAAAGGTATCACTCCATACTTTTACACATGCTTATCATATGTAAATCCTAAGAATACATGTTAGTCTTTATGTCAAATGGAGACTTAACCGTGCTCAAGGTTCAAAAAGTCATTTTGGACCGATGTACTAATCCACGCTAAGCCAGGTATGTACCGGTCTATATCGGACAAAAACAGATAGAACCAGGCGGTGCAGTGGAAGAAGAAGAAGAATATGAAGAAGAAAAAGAGGTGGTACCATCGGCATCCACCTTTCCCACCGCGACCACCTCCGCTGCTCACATCCACCAACATAACTAATTTTCTTCTTCTCCCTCTTCGTTCTCTCCTTCTTCCTCTCCTTCATCTCCTCATTCTTCTCCTTCTCCTTCCTCTTTTGCTACTCAGTTCCACTACCGTCCCTAATCAAACCAATACAAATCAAGAAAACTAGCTGAAACAAACCGATTTTCAAAACATTGGTCACGCTTATAGTGTACAATGTTTATGACAAATAAGAGGTTTCATATTGCACCTTTCATCACCCCACTCTTTTCTTGCACTATTGTTTTGCTTTTGCCACCACCACATTCTATACGTGGAAAGAGTAGAAAAAAGCTTCCAGCTCGGGATACTAACACTAGAAAGTAGAAAAAAAGATTCTTTCTAATTGTGTGTGAATAGAGGCAAGGTGCTTAAATGCTCTTTGCTTCAAGATTTGATTTTGTGCACCTCAAAATATATGATTTTGAACTACTAATTGTCTTCTTTATATAGATCCTTGATAGGAAACAGAAAAATTAGTTTTCTTCTACAGTGTTCGATGTTTGTTTCGCAACAACCAGTACTCTCTGCAATTAAAAGTACAAAAAGATTATCAATTGTTGTTTCCACAAACAAAAATTAATAGCTAATCTATTATTTGAGCTTCATACTAACTAACACATTCTATGAAATGTTGTGTTCATGTTCCAAAGCAAATGATAAACTTACACAAATCTAGAGCTAGCTCCAACAAAATTCTAAGTATGAACTTTTTTTCTTGCCATGGAATTCTAAGTATGAACTTGGTCAGCCTAATGTCCAAGGCTAAGCACAAAAATAAAGACACAAATAACCAAACATTCATCATATAATTTTCGCACAATAAATTCTCATCTTGAATTTTACACTCAGCACCAATTTATTGATCATATGAGAATCAATACAGTTGCGTGCCATTATCCTTGTATTGCAATTTTTACCCTTTTATCCTCTCCTTCATACAGTAATAGATTATAAATATTAAAAATTTATGAGTAGACCACCCATTTAGCAAAAACCATCATTCTAATTCCTTGTGTCTATACACCATTATTTCAAAAGATCATAAATAAACTGAAACTAATGAAAAGCAATGCAGAACAAACAAAAGTGAGCTTGATACAAAACATGTCAAATTACAAAACAAAGAGAAAATGAATATCTTATAATTTTTTAGTATATCACAAATAACTAAACGGTGCACCTTTATTCCATCTTGATCAGTAAACCAGTGGCCAGTTCGACCATCTGCATGGACTCGCCTTTTTCCAGCATCTTTTGGAATAGTGCTGCTATTTCTGGTACTTGTCCAATCTCCACTAACATGACTCACATCTGATGGCACCTTTGGAGTACCATTCTTTGCCTTCTTCCCCTTTTTAGAACTTTCAGCAAGACCACGTTTGCAGGTTTTAGTGGCTCGACTTAGGTCTCTGGTATCAAACTGATTCCTATCAGGCAGAAAAAGAAGCAGATGCATAAATTGATCAGTGAGTAAAAATTATCAATCCAACTGTTCTTTATATCACTCCTTACATGTAGTTCACATTTTCCCCATGAACTTCTGCACCAAGTGGAGCAAAATGGCATAACCTTTGCCTTACTAGTTCCTGTATCCTTATATCATCATGGTAGAAATACCGAAAAGAAGGGGGTTCTGCATTGGATAAGTTGCACTTTTGAGTGCTTCCAATGGTGTTTTTCTGTTGATCATTCTCCACAACATCATTCACCAGTTCTGTTGCACCAGCAACTCCCAAATTGGTTAAGCTCGTGTCCCTATTTATGTCTCTTCCTGATTTCGGGTTCGTTATTGCTTTGAAATAATCTTCACAGAACTGATCAAGCACAGGCGTAGCTAAGTTAATGTTCTTGTTAAGATCAACATCTTTCCATAAACTAACTTCCTGAGTCTTTCCATATCTGAAACTTCTGTGCTGTCCATTTTCTGTTATTGGATTTTGATGCCTATCACCAACTTTATTGTACTTGCATTCATCCTCACTGGATGCGTCATCAGAATCTGAGCTCAACAAAAAGATTTTCCGTACGGGAGAAATGTTTGATGCTTGAAACAATCTCTTATGACCACTTTCATGTGAAACTGTAGAAGTCATGCCATCAGAAGCAGGTGAGATTTTTGGCACCACCAACTTTGCTTTTGAACGACTTGTACGGACTCCATGATTTTGCAACGAAATTTTTGAAGTGCTACCAGTAAAATGGCTTCGGACTGAAGAATAATTAGCTGAAATTACAGATAGAAGAAGAAAAATGTGTGCCTCTTACCAATACCGACACTTAAATATGAAGAAACCTGAATAATGAAATTATATGTCCCTTAAGTTTTAGAAACAAGCTACTGGAAAGATACTTCTAGCATAAACTTGCTAGCTGAATGCAGGAAGAATAGATACATGCTAAATTTATCTCATACACAAAGAAGATAACAAATCCTATCGTGTTATCTTCAAATGGAATGGGAAGTTTACGTTGTATTTTAACAATGGATGAGGAGACGAAACTTGTTCACTGATTGGTCAAAAAGTCTGAGATCAACACCCGAGAGGATTATAATTCATTTAAATTAAGCTATTTTTATTTAAAGAAAAAGGCACGTGCATCTCACAACACAAACATACAAAAGGGAATAATGAAGTGAATCATGTTAACCAAGAAGACTGACAATGGGCTAAAACTTTTCTTCCAAGGCCTATTCATCAAAGCAGCGAGGTTCCTACAATTGCTATATCCCATATTATTGCACGTTTCGATCTAATGGCAAATTTAGCGTCCTTTTCTAAGTATGTCTTTCCTTCAAAAGGATGTATTATTTAATAGGAAAAAAACCATTACACTTGTTTACTTTGTCCCCCAACAATTAATCTGGAATTAGAAGAGATATTTCTCCCACGTGCACTGTTACCTATTAACGTAAAATATAGCATAAAACAATAAAATGACAAACAAATGCAGAAAACCTAACTGCATGAGTAGCTCACCTCGACTAGGGTTATCTTCCTGGGACGAGAACTCTTCGATATCATCATCTAATGGCAACGAATCATCCTTCCGTTCACCGCCACTATCATTAAGTGGATAATGATCAACAGGCGAACGACTGCCACGATAACGAGGAACCGGGCCTCGACGCAACCGCTTCAGAGCCGGCACAGGGGTTTCTTCGACGTGGTCGTAAAAGAAACTTTCATTAAAATCAGCCATTTCCACATCTACGAATTCCTGATCGCGAGAGAGTTCAAAGCTCGGGGGTTCCGCCACGGATGATGGATCGAGGAGAGTGGGCGGCCGCTCTTCTTCTTCTTTCTCCTGCTCCTGCTCATCTTCGGTTGGTAGATCGGCAATGTCGAGATCGAGACCGAGAGAGAAGGAAGGAGCCGAGAAGTCGTCCATCTGCTGATGCAATCGGAGAAGATGAAAACGAGGAAGACCAAGGATCGAAGAGAGGCGTTTTTAGCTCATCCTCGAGGAGGAAAAGATTTGGGAACATTTGCGCCAAAATTGATTTTGAGGGCCGCCTAATTGGCCTTAAACGGATCGGATTCGACAGATGCTGGTTAAACCCGAACAGAAAAATAAGTAATCAGAGCTTCTGTTCTATTTCTGTATTATTATATAGCTATATGTTATGAAAAAAAAATATTTGACAGAGCCATTACCCTGCTATTGTTGTTACTTGTGCTTTAAAAAATATAATTATATTATAAAATATGTTTTTAAAAAATTAAAAATTATTTTTTGTTCACATATAGAATCTGATATTATAAAATGTTCATTCAAAATTTTAGTTAAACAATAAATAAATATTTATCTTGTAGATAGTTTGATAATTTTTTAGATTTTCTATATTTACATAAATTGATACAAATAAATAGAAAATTAAATGTTATTAAATAAAAAAGGATATTAGAAAAATAGAACTGGAGATACAGATGCAGTGAAGCTTGTCCTAAAAGTCTACATGTTCATACAAGTTAAATCCGGATGAACATGAACACTCTATAATCGATGTTCTCCTGTAGATGTTTATAATTTAGAATCACTTCCAGGTTTCACTTGTTTGCTTCAGTGACGCATAATTACTTTTGTCCAGCTTGCAATGTCTTAAGGGGTTCATAATCTAGATCAATTTAAGTGAAAGTATTAGGACAATTGAAACATTTTTATGTGATGATTCAAGCGATGCTTAAATGTGTTAAATCAAATGTTTGAATATTTAAATCTAGTCCTTTCTTTTCCCTGTTTTTTTTCTTCTGGATTCCGTGCAAGAAATCAGGCCCGGAATATTTTTTGGGCTTCAATGTAATAGTTTAGAACATTTGATAACTAAAGTTTAGTCTCGAGGAATTAGAATCCTTGCGGTCAACTACTAGAATTGTAAACTTAGGGATTTGTATGACTAATTACTGTTAGTAAAAAAAAATAATAAAATTTGTATATTTAGATCCTATTTTTTTTGGATGGAATTCACAAAGAAAAAAAAAGGAAAACACAAGGATGAGCTAATTCAAAAGCTTCTTATATGGTAGAAATTGGTTTGAGCATTAGGTGATGGAGATTAAAGTTTGAAGACACTTGATTATTTAATATTATCGATAAATAAAATTAAAAAATGTGTTAGTAAGCTTATAAAACTATAACATGTGAAATCCTAGGTGTATACTTATAATTATGTTAGATATTTTTATCAATGTCCTGTTTACTAAAGTGAATAAAAAGATAAAAGGAAAGAATTTAAAAAGAAAAGGAAAAAAAGAATGTTGGATTGTTGAATCTCGTGTGTTTTGCACGTGTCTAACAATAATAACTTGGACTACATATGCAGTGGTTACGAGCGGTGATGGTGAGCGGAGTGGCGGCGAGGTGAGAGGCGAGTGAGCTGTGAACGAGGCAATGGTAAGGTGAGCAAGTGAGGCGGGAGAGGGTGAACGGAGCAGTAGCGAGGTGAGAGAGGAGAGTTGGCGAGTTAGAGAGGCGACAGCAGGCAAGAGAGGAGAGTTGGTGAGCGAATGAGGCGGCATCGGGCGGGAGAGGAGAGTTGGCAAGCAAACAAGGCGGCAACGGCCGAGAAAGGAGAGTTGGCGAGTTGAAGAGGCAACGACAATAACGAGCAGGAGAGGAGAATAGGCAAGGGGCAGTGGTAGCAGGTGAAGAAAGCAGTGGATGAGCTCAAGGGAATATTGTAGCAATCAGCTTAATTTGGGCGGATTGCGAATCAAAGGAAAAGGTGCATATTTTTCTTCCTTCGTCCGTCTCATTCACCCTAGTAAATAAGAGAAAAAAAATATATTTTTATTTTTTTTTTCCTCTTTACCTCCGAATAAATAGGGTGTGAATGTTTACTTTCTATAATATTTTTCATATTCATTAAAATAAATTTCCACAAAATCGAAATTAAATATAAAAATATATCAATCACACTAAGTTTCAACTGTTCGTTCGCGCCTATAGACTCGACCCACCAATCACGGTGGTCCCGAGCGCACAACGCGGCGTCCCCAGCTTGTCGCCCACCCAAAAGTCTCGTGACGACGTGGCGAGGCGAGGGCCCGCCTCCCGAGGTAGTTCGCGCACCCTGTCTCGGCTCTGCATTCCCCGTCAGTCAGTCCGTCGTCTCCTCCCCACCCGCACCCGCACCCCCCTCCCCCTCGGATTCCTTTCCCGCCCCCCGAGACTATTTTAAACTGGAACACATTTCGGGACAGCAAACACGCATCGATTCCATCCGAGACCTAACACGTCGACAGTTTGCAGCTTGCAGTACATACCTCCGGAGACGTGTTCACGCGATGTATAGCTAACAGCAGATGGCCATCGTAACAAGAATCGCAAATAAAACCAAGATCTAGTAGCCTACGTGTACTCGATCGTGCAGCGTACTCCCTGCATGATCATTTATTTAATTTTATTTAGTTGATATTCTTTAATATTTTTTAGAAAATATCAGAAATGCACTTATGAATACAAATGAATTAATAATCTAATTATTCGATTTAAGATTGTTTCAGTAAAGTATACTTTTTAATATTACATTATTATATGGGTATATAAGTAATTTTGGCCGTATTGAGGAACGCTTTAGTAAACGCTTGCTTGCTTCCACTCGTGTGTTGGTGTTGCAGCTGTTGCCTGTGCACTTCTTTTATACCCGATCGTTGTCCCCTTTGCTCTTTCTGATGCTAGCTCCGCAAATCTGACGTTGGAGCCAATGCCAACCTCCGTCGCCGCCACTGGTGTCCGCCTCCCCGGCATCGTCTCCTCCAAGACCCTGGCGACGCCGCCCGACTCTGATCTCCAAGCTGCACCGAAGCCGCACCCCCGCCGTCGGATCCGCGGCCTCACATTACCGAGCGTTGCTTCCGGAGCCCGGTCGAGAAGGGGTAACACAGCTTCGGGAAGAAGGAAGAGCAGCCCCTCCACCCCTCTTCTTCGATGGAAGTTCAACGAGAAACCCCCGCCGCGGCCCGGTAGGAAGATTGAGGATGTTGGTGTCAGTGAGGCGCCGCCGACTCCGCGGATGCCGAGGGTGCCGGCAAGGAAGCTCGCTGCTGGGATTTGGCGGCTGCGGCCTCTGGACGCCGGTAGCGGAGGATGCCGGCGAGCTTCTAGAGGCTTTGAGGTATGGCAGCATTAAGATCCCCTTTTAGACTCTATTTCTAGGGCTTCTTTTTTCCATTTGATAATGGCATGTTTTTCCTCAACGAGTTCACATGTTGAAAACAAGGCTTGTGTTGAAAATGAAATTCTTGCCTTGTTTTTTCAAAGCCACAGAAAATGTAATCTTAATCTCTTCAAGCCGTCTTCAAAAAAGGAAACAAAAACAATTCACTTGACTCCTTAATGGGCTCAGACAGTTGTAAAGATGCTCAGCCTGTCCAAAAGTACTTCAACCATTCATTTACCAATTTGTTCTTCTTAATCCACCAACTGTAGAACTCCAGTATTCACTGGACCAGATCCATTCATAACTATATATGACATGCTTGCCAACTTCACAACAAAAATCTGCTCTTATTGATTAATTGCAAAATTCTTAATTACTGCGAACCAGTCAAGGGGAAATGGGGCTTCAGCTTGGAATCACAATGATCTTAATGGTCTTTCATTATTTATATTGGGATGTCGATTGTAATTTCTTTTATACTTGCAGCCTGCCCCGGGCCATCAAGAGGTTCAGTTGCTTTATAATCCCCTTAGCACTGACTTCCACGCTAATAAGAATAAGAAGCATGAGTTTGCCAGTCCAGTTTCTGTCTTAAGTCCGAAATATGGTGACATCCACAAGGTAATATTTTATCTTCGTGGTGTTGTTCATATCTGTCCTTTGCTTACCCTGATTACTGTAATTTCAATTTTTATTATTTATGTTCAGCAGTTTGCCGGTTTTCCAAATCCTGCGATGGAGAAGGCAACCAAATGGGACCCTGGCAGCTCAATGACATCCGAGGAGGTTTACCGATTCTACAGTCACCTGAAGCTTCTTGAGGATCAGGAGATGAATACAGTCTCTGTTGTTTCTTCACTACGGAGTGAGCTAGAAAAGGCTCATGCTCGCATTAGTGAGCTCGAGACAGAAAGGAGATCGGCCAAAAAGAAGCTGGAAGAATTTTTGAAAAGACTTGCTGAGGAGAAGGCATCATGGCGGAGTAGAGAGCATGATAAGGTCCGTGCTATAATTGAGGGAATGAAGAATGACCTTGACAGAGAGCGGAAGAAGCGGCAAAGAATAGAGATTATCCACAACAAGTTGGTTAATGAATTTTCTGAGGCCAAATTAACTGCAAAGCAGCTCTTGCAGGACTATGAGAAGGAGCGGAAAGCTCGTGAGCTTGTTGAGGAGGTCTGTGATGAGCTTGCAAAAGAGATTAGTGAAGATAAAGCTGAAATTGAAGCATTGAAGATGGAAGCCTTGAAGATGAGGGAAGAAGTGGAAGAGGAGAAGAGGATGCTGCAGATGGCGGAAGTATGGCGTGAAGAAAGGGTTCAGTTGAAGTTAATTGATGCAAAGCTAACTCTTGAAGAGAAGTATTCGCAGATAAAGGGGTTAAAATTAGAACTAGATGCGTTTTTAGCGACAAGGATGACTGCAGACTTGGATGTTGCACCAAAGAGAGAAGCCGAGTTGCTTAGAGAAAAAGCAAACTCAGTGATTGTTGATGAGATAAAAGAGTTCTCTTACCAGCCACCACCTGCTTCAGAAGACATTTATGCTGTCTTTGAAGAGCTCCAGCAAAGGCAAGACACTAACAAGAGAGAAATTGAACCTGGCTGTGGTCATAGCCCCAGAAGCCATGCCTCCAAGATTATCACAGAGAATAACGACGTGGATGTATGTTTAGAACATCCCAGAAAGCAGTACGTACATGAATTGTACGATAGCAGTAATGATGCCGAAGATGATAGTGACTGGGAAACAGTAAGCCATGCTGAGGAGCAAGGCTCAAGCAATACTCTCGATGGGAGCGAGCCATCAGTTAATGGTTACTCTAAAGAAAGTAATGCTTCATTTAGTGAAGGAGATTGGAAGAAAAGTGGAGGGAACAAACATAACGAAATCATCGAGGTTTCTTCTACAAATGCAAAGTCAAGGATAAAGGCATCTTCAATACTTAGGCTTTGGAGATCATCAACACATGCAAATGATGAAGATCTCAAGAAAACAGCAGTTGAGGTGAAATCAGGGAGGTCGTCAGATGGAAGGATTTCGAACGGGGCTCTTGCTTCGAACAACAGCGAGGAGTACAAAAAGCATTCTCTTGAGCTTGCAAATGGGAGGTTATCAAATGGAATGATCTCCGACGGAACATTGTCTCCTGATATTGGTTTGGGCGAAGTTGGTTTAAGCCCTGGGAGCTTAGGACACTGGAGCTCTCCTGATGTACTGAATCCTCATATCAATCGAGGTATGAAAGGGTGTATTGAATGGCCACGAGGCAACCAAAAGTATAGCTTAAAGTCAAAGCTGATGGAGGCAAGAATGGAGAGTCAAAAAGTTCAGCTGCGTCATGTCCTTAGACAGAAAATTTAGGTCGCGTGTTCAAACAGAATCTGAAGCACAAGAGTGAGTACATTCTTAACCATACAGTGAGATGGTTCCTTTGTGAGGATGAACGCCATACTCTCCTCAAATATGGGATGCCTTGTCTTCTGGATAGGATCTCCCCTTGGTAGCTTTATCCTGCACTTATCATATTAAGTCTTGCTATCAGTATGGAGCTTTAGTTGAGCCTGTATTTCTGTTGTATATCGTTTCATGTCAACTAGATCTTCAGTAGTGCCTTTGAAAATTGAATAATAATTTTTCTTTTTTGCGAACCCTGTTGAGATCTCATAATTGGGTAAAAATGCAGATTTGTGAGCTTTATTTGAAGAAATATCTATCATATTAGTATAACATCATCAATAACTAATTTTTAAATTTTATTTGATCTTCATCCTCTCTTTTTTTTCTTGCAAGTTGCAGTCTCGAGAATGCTTTGTAGGCGAGGAGGATACTTATTCTTTGTGAAGAGATAAAAAAAAAATAATTGGAAGAGTTTTTAGGTGAGTATTCTGTGTCCCACTTCATGGATGTTGAAATTGAATGTTTATTCCTAAATATTCAGATTTTTCAATTGATAAATATGATAAATATAGTTTAAAAAGGAGGATACTTATTCAGATTTTTCTTGCAAGCTGTTGCTAATTTGCCTTTCGTTCCAACCAAGTACTATAAGCCGTCATAAATAATCAAATGTTTGCTCGAGAAGGCCATTCCCTACATGTTGCTTTATGGGGGTAATGAAGCTCATACCTTGGATTCCTTGTTGCTTCTATTAGTTGCATTGCTCGATGGAAGCTGCTTATTACTGTGCTGGTTGCAATACACTTTGCCAATAGAAACATTGCTCCGAATCACTTGTATGGGGTTTTGGTTTATCATTTGAAGAACACAGCCAAAGATCGCGTTTTATGAAGTTAAAGTGGTGCCGCTAACACAGTGTATACAAGAAGGGAAAAAGGAGAGAAAGAATAGAAAATTGTTTTTCCTTTGTATACCGGTATGGATAGAAAAGTTGGAACGGAAATCAGACGGGACACTTTTCCGTAGTTTCCTGATTCGCCCAAATCGGACGGACAACGAAAATGTGTCCTTGTCGTTCGCGTCCGTTCGTCGTCCGCATCCTTGCCGTCAACAGAGAGGAAGATGAGCCTGCTGGCCTCTCGTCCCTGCCGTTCGTGTCGTCCCTACCATCGACGGAGAAGAAAATGAGGCCGCTCACCTCTCGTCCCTGCGTTCGCGTTCGGCTCCCTGCCGTCGACGGAGACGAAGATGAAGCCCCAAGGCCGCTCGCCTCTTGTCCCTGCGTTCGCGTCCGACTCCCTGCCGTCGATGGAGACAAAGACGAAGCCCCAAGCTGCCTCTTCCACCGAGCTGCTTCATCGTCCGCCTCCTGAGTTCATCTGCCGAGCTGCTTCGTCGGCCACCTCTTGAGCGCATCCCCCAAGCTGCTTCGTCGTCAGCCGCCTGAGCTCGCCCGCCGCCTGCCGTCGAGTCTCCACCCCGAGCGCCCATTGTCCGCATTGACGCCGCTTGCTTTTGGTTTTCTTTGAGTCATGTGAAAATCACGTGGCTTATTTTCTCTTCCATTATCTTTCCTTTCTTCTCTAATTTTTTTTTCCATCACGTTTCTTTCCTTTTCGGTATACACAGCCTAAATGTTCGACTATGAAGCAAGACCAGGTCTTATAGGAAGGGACGAAGCACATCACTTTTTAGGATAATTGTTGGCCCTTCATAGCTGAGTGGCCGTCTCTGTAAGTTGGTAGTCTTCGTGGTGGATACTAAAGTGATGAAATATTTCAGTGGTCACAGCGATGAAAAAGGTGAGTTGAGTCCCCTACCTAGACCAGGTCCCCAGGGGCTGTCGAGGCAATGCTTCTTTGACGATGAGCCTTTCATTTAAAGCTTCTGCACACTAAAGTATTGACCCTGTGAATTGAGATGAGCAAAGTGATCTCCAAACATTTGAAGCGTAGCGAACCATGGAAGCCACAAATTCACCACAAAGGTAATACGGGGAAAGAGCTCTTAGTGGTTCTCTTTAATATTGTGGGTTGATCACGTGTACAAGAGATGACGTGTGTGCGATGTGACTACAAGGTAGCTCAGGATAGGGTGCCAACCCAATGGATTCTCTGGAACTATAAACGACAAATGGGAGTCTGAGTTAAGGCACAGGAAACCATGAGAAAATATCCACTGTTTATGACCTATTTAATGATAAAAGTTATATATTAACTTAATAAGCGTAATATACGTAGACAATTTGAAAAATATTTCAGCCTAAATTAGTGATAGTAAGTACAATAAGTTTTATATACTATAATTTTTTTTTTATGTGGGATTAAATTAGAATATTATAATATCTTCTAGACATTTTTGTCGGTCTAAAACTAAAAGCACAGCAAAAATCATCTCTGATAAGTTTTTGAGTTTAGTGCAATGACACCTCTATTATCTACTAAAGCTTTTTCTTATTGACTCCTTAATAAGAACTAGAATTGTCTTTACATCATTAGTTACCTAAACTAATATAGTAACTCAGCAAGTCTAATGAAAACATTTATACTATGTTTAGTTGGAAAAAAAGAAAGTTAAAAGAAAAAAAAATAAAAAAATAAAATAATAATATTTTTTACTATTGTGTTTATTTAGAAGGAAATAAAGTTAAAAAAATTGATAAATATATTTTATTTTTTTTTTTATTTTTACATCAATGATAACAATAAGAAGCAACGAAAATGGCGGTGACAAGAGATGAGAGGCGATGATGGCGACGATAATGATGACAATGGCAATGACAATGGTGATGACAACGATAGCAATGACGACAACGATGACAATGAAGATGTAGAAGATTGCAAGAAAAGCACGAAAGAAAGAGCGGGCACAAAAAAAGAAAAAAAAATGTGAAAATAAGTATGAGAAAGGAAAATCTAATTTTACATCCGATTTTTCATCCAATTTGAGGGGAATGCAAATGATATTATTTTCTCTTTTATTTTCCTTTCTTATTTTCATTTGTCCTACTAAACACGGCTTTATAATTCTCTTTTCAACTTTTTATTTATTTTTTCTTTCTTTTCTTCCTACTAAACACGAAGAATTTAATGCTATATTTTATTAAATAAAATTCATGATAAAAACATAAAAAATATAATAAATCTAGATAATATTTTTTTACTGCAGATTCTATTAAAAAAAACAAGTAGCCCTAATCTAATAATAGCAAGTATATTATGTTTCCAGTGAATCCAACGCTGGAGTCATCCTACCTCAGGTGCGTCGTCATATCCACACACCTCGGAACAAGGTCTGATACATTTCTTTTGTTGGGCCCCACACCAAAAATATTTTAAGAAATTTCGGCCGAGCTTATTATGTAGACACAAAGGCTGATTCTGCCTCTGCTCTGCTGGGTGCTGGTTGGAGAATTGCTGGTTGAAAAATAGTTGATTGAGAAAAATAGAAGCTGTTTGGGAAACTAGGTCAGCAGAATAAAAATATTGTGTTTATTAAATTAAGTAAAATTTTTAACATAATTAAAAATTTAAATAACAATTGTCTCATATAACACAAATAGTATTTTTCACATACAAAATGATGTTTAAGTCTAATACCATATTAAAAATAAAAATGAGACTTTTAGTTACCTAAAATGATCAATGTATATAACAATTTAATTGTAACAAGAAACAATTTAATCTAAAATTATTTTTGCTTAATTAGATTAGCAGAAACCATGGTAACACAAGCATTTGTTTCTACATTTCTTTCTTGCATGTTATAAAAACAAAGGCATAAACTATGGTAACAAATCCCTTGTATGGTAAGGGATCCCTTGTTTATACATCTATTTCTTGTATGTTTCTACATAATTATACATCTATTTCTTTACATATTGATAGATGCACGGTAACACAAACCAATGTTGCATTTTGATAGAAACATTTCAATCTCATCTATATAGATCAGCGTAAACTATGCAAACAATCCCATCTATCCTTTGTTTCTACGTATCTTTCTTGCTTGAATTTAAATACTTATTTATTGCATGTATCTCCTCTACTTAGATCAGCATTTTATTTATTTATTTCTGCCTGTAACAAATCCTCTAATTAGATCATCACATACTGGTAACTTGAAACAAAATCGCATACTTGAGCAAGGAGCTGGAGCAGGTGGGTCGGAGTCCGCAGGGAGCTGGAGCAGGTGTATAGCAACTGGAGGAGGAGCTGGAGCTGGTGTATAGCAACTGGAGAAGGCGCTGGAGCAGGCGGGGAGTTGAGGCAGCCAGAGCTGGAGAGAGGTGGAGCAGGCGGGTCGGAGTGCAGGGAGCTGGAGCAACAAGAATAGCTACTGGAGGAGGCACTGGAGCAGGCGGGGAGTTGAGGCGGCCGGAGCTGGAGGGAGGTGGAGCAGGCGGGGAGTTGGAAGCGACCGGAGCTGGAGCAGGCGGGTCGGAGCTGGAGAAGGGAGATGGAGCAGGCGGGGAGCGAGGAGAGGTCGGCGCTGGAGCAGGTGGGTCGGAGCTGGAGAAGGGAGATGGAGCAAGCGGGGAGCGAGGAGAGGTCGGCGCTGGAGCAGGCGGGGAGTTGGAAGCGGCCGGAGCTAGAGGGTGTAGCTGGAGCAGGGAGCTAGAACCGGGAAGTGGAGCAGACGAGGAGCAGGAACGCGAAGCTGTAGGTGGGGGGAGCTGGAGGAGGTGGAACTTACTTAGATCTGCAAAGCGTCTGGAGAGAGCTAGATGTGGACGCTGGGGCGGAGGAGAAGGGTCTCTCGGGCTGGATCTGGATTTTGCCGAGCTAGATCTGGAGAAGGGTCTCTCTCTCGGCTGGATCTGGCGCTGCAGGTCGGCGGAGTTGCTAGATTGAGGTCGACGAGCCAGCGGAGGTTGGCGAGCCGGCAGAGGTTGGCGAGCCGGCGGAGGTCGGCGGGCACAGTCCGGCGAGGAGTGGAAGCAGGCGAGGATCTAGAGAGAAAAGTTTTCTCGTCGCGTGGATGCTGAACAGGAGAACGCGTCCTGATTCTGGACAGAAGCAGCAAATCGGCAGCTTCTCTCGCGCAGCTGAAAAACGCTGGTGCGCCCAGCAGTAGCTGCTCCAAACACAAGGATATGCCTAGAATCAGCTGGCCGCACCCGCAAAAGCGGGCGGCCAGCAATCCCAAACCAAGCCAAAATGGATTTCCTGACCCAAATCTCTACCACTTTGATTACGAGCCGTCGGATCCGAATAGACTCGTACAATTATTTGAGGGGACCTCGTTGGATGGCTAGAGAATAAATAACGGGAAGTGTATGGACTGGAGTGCTAGTTTCTCCCTTATATCAGTATATGAGCTAGTTTCTTTAAGCATTTGTAATTAGGTTAACTAGAAAGGGTGTTTTTGGATATGAAAGTTGCCATCGTAGGTAGCTCGAGACTTCCAGAATGTCCTATTTAATTCGGGCGAAGGAGGTGCCTCGTCGAGCACCGCCCCCTGTTGCGGATTCTTCGTAGTTCTTCGGTGAGTCACCCAATCTCCACTCTCTCATCCAGTTTTCGACTTCTTATTTTTCTAGAATTGCTGGTCTCGTCACTCTTGCATCTGAACGTATGCGCTTGGGTTTGATCTGAGACGATTTGCTTTGGTTGATGATACTGGCTACTAATCGTAGGTCTCGATGGAAACCATGAAGTTTTTTTCCCATCTCTTCTTGTGCCGGATGTTGAATGTGATCGTTAGGTTAAATACGTTTGTCAATGCTCACTGTACACGTAAGATTTTATCGGGGATTCGGGGGGTTTGACTAACCCTAGTTAAAGCCGAATGACTCATAACGAAGAGTCGTAGACACCTGCCTGTAGAAGGAAATTTCCAAGCTTCATTTTTCCCTTTTAATTCCTTTCATGGTATTATTTTCTAACTGTTAGAAAACTTTGATTCAATTTATAACATTTCTTTTCATTTTTTGTATTTTATCTTAATGGTCGATTATTTGGTTATTAAAAAAAGGAGAAAAAATTAGGGGAAAGTTTGTTATTGTTGTCCAGAGGATAAAAAGTTAAAGCTATTAGTCTCATTGAGAGAGACACGGCCACTCAACTTATTTTCTTTGTATCGAGAACTCTGCCTTCTTTACTCGTTTATAATGTCAAATTTGCCAAACGATGTAATTTTACCATCCTTTCTGTTTGACGACACTAATTTTTCCTGCGCAGAGAGTTTGGAGAAAGTTTAAAGACAAAGTCTCTCTGTGCTAGAATATCACTAATTTTTTATTTGTTCAAATATTCAATGCTTTAAAGGCATTGTTGTTTTTATTGCATAATAGACCGCTTCTGACTTATAACTTTGCTGTGCCTCAGATATTAATTTTTAGTGCGCTATTGGTTGTTCTGATACTCATAACTTGACTTGAGCTAGTTCTCTGTGCAAATGAAACTGGATACTCCCAAACACTTAGTTGGTAAAATAAGTATACTGAATTGACAGGAACTTTTTTTAGGTCCACTTAGATATGGCATCCGGTGGAGAAGAGACGCCTGCCAGTGAGAATTTGCTTGAATGGCCTCAGAAAGATAAACGCCGTTTCCTGCATGCAGTTTATCGTGTTGGCAATTTGGATCGCACCATAGCGTGTGTATTATCCAGAATATTACCTTTTAATATGTTTACGTACTGGTTTTTCGTTTTGAAAGTTTGACTAATCAAATTTCCTTTTGTATAGATTTTATACTGAATGTTTTGGGATGAAACTGCTCCGCAAAAGAGATATTCCTGAAGAGAAGTATTCAAATGCTTTTCTTGGTTTTGGGCCCGAAGAATCTCATTTTGTGGTCGAGTTGACGTATAGTATGTTTCTTGTATATTTGTGAAATTTTACTTTTCATCACCTTAATATCATATTTTCATCATTATGAACTCCTTATTACTCTCAACCACCATGTTTTAGTCAATTTTTGGTGAAGATTATACCAGTTTCCATTTAGAAGAACATTAGATTAATCAAATACACTGAACAAAAACATCAGATTCCATTATAAATGACATTGTTTTGCAATCAGGAGCAATTATCTTAAGCTTTTAACCAACCAAGGCTTACCATGTTTTTTCTTCGTTGCTTGGTTTGCATGTACATTTTAGCTGTATAGACTCTTATGAACATGCAATACATGACAACATACGTACCTAATTTTCTTTTCTTTCAAGCAGATTATGGTGTGGATAAGTATGATATTGGCACAGGCTTTGGGCATTTTGCTATTGCCACTGAAGATGTGAGTTGTAGTACATTTGAGATGATCATTAACCTTTATGCTTATCCGGTACTTGACTATTAGATTCAATGAGTCAATGCTGTTGTAGGTGTATAAATTGGTCGAGCACATCAGGGCTAAGGGGGGAAAGATTACACGAGAACCAGGTCCTGTTAAAGGTGGAACTACAGTTATTGCTTTTGCTGAAGACCCTGATGGTTATAAATTTGAACTTATTCAAAGGGGCCCTACACCTGAGCCTCTTTGCCAAGTTATGCTTCGTGTAGGCGACCTAGAAAGGTCCATCAAATTCTATCAAAAGGTATCTGGTCTCATGAGTTTCACAACTGTCCAAAATATATGAAGTCAAAAACATATTTTTTGATGGTCGTGTGATTTACTATTTGGCCAACTGTGTCCAAAAGTTGGTTAGTAGGAGGTGTTGCGTTAACCAGCACCAATCATCTTATAAATGGCATGGTTGAACTACATTTTTTTTATCCGGTCATATCATTTGTCAGTTCTTTAGCATGTTAAGTACGCTAATGTATTTTCTTTTCTTATGTATATCACTTGGCCCATAATATTTTAGTAGCTTGCTTAGTATTTTAAAAGAAAACAATTCAATTTTTGTATGAACTTTCAGATGGTGACTCCAACTCAGGAGGTTTTTTTTGTCTACTGTTTGTTTGATTATTGTTATTCCTATTCCGTGCAGGCATGTGGAATGAAACTATTGAGGACGAAAGACAATCCTGAATACAAGGTCATCGTTTGCCTTTCAACCTTCTTTTATATTACAAATTTACAATAATACTTTCATGTATTGATATGTTATGCATGATTTTCTATGTCGTTTAAGGTTTCAGCTATATTTTCACATTGTCGTTATTTTTCATGCTTACCAACGTTTGAGATTCACAATTTCTTACAGTATACAATAGCGATGATGGGTTATGCAGAAGAGATTGAATCAACAGTTCTAGAGTTGACATACAACTATGGCGTGACGGAATACACGAAAGGAAATGCATATGCTCAGGTATTATATGTGTGTAATATGATTCTCTACTGGACATTTGAGTCACTTGCATTTGTTGTATCTGTAGATTGCTATTAGCACTGAAGATGTTTATAAAAGTGCTGCTGTAGTAGATCTCGTTACAAAAGAGCTAGGCGGAAAAATCACAAGACAACCAGGACCAATTCCTGGAATCAACACCAAAATTACCTCTTTCTTGGATCCAGATGGCTGGAAAACAGTAAGTGCTTGTAAGATCTTCATTTTAGCAGGATAGTGTACTTTGCGTCCTCGTCTTGCTTCTACAAGTAGTGCCTATTCATTCTCACTTTTGAATGGATAATTTCGTAGTATCTTCGCCTGCCATGGCAAACCTATACCCCGCCTAGAACCCTACATAGATTCTACCAGTAAATCTTTAAAATACATTCAAAACTTCTTCTCTCGTCAATATTGCTTACGAATCTTGCAGTTCTATGCGTGACTGGTTAGCTACGCCATACCACCTCTTAATTTACTCTTGAGAATGCGTCATATTTCTTGTGCGACAAGGCGCTTGAGCAGGTAAAAGACCCTAGTCTACAATCCTGCGGATGCTTCAAACCCTTCAAACCAAGTGGCATAGAATGCAGATATTGCACGAGTTAGGTGTAATAAATTGGCTACTGTACTTATGATTCCACACGTTCAAAGGGTAGTGTGTTGCCTTTTCGTCGGTAACATTCGATTAGATATAGGCAACATAAGGTGATACCGATTATTTTGCCTTTCTTTTTCAGGTTCTTGTTGACCACACAGATTTCCTCAAAGAGCTTGAGCAGGTGTGATGGCTGCAGACTTCCATGGAACTTTATATATATGTTCATCTCTCTATCAAAAACTATGTAATAATTTCTGTGCTGTTTGAGACAATGCCACATATATCTGGATAACTGAACTTTCTCGGATAGGTATTTAAAAACGTCATGATGTTTGTCTGTGATACTCAAAACAAGATGGTGTTCTCCACTATGTGACCTCGCTAATGTAGCTTTTGAATAGCAGTATTTACCTTAGCACGCAATTAGTCGCGACCATTGATTTACCATGCCTAAGGTTTATTGGGATATCTAGTTATATATATGTTCATCTTGTCACTTAGCAGTAAGGATACTACAACTACAACTGGTTAGGCTGCGGGTATGACTAAGTTCAATGGCTTATTGTAATTTGTTCGCCGGCCTTACGAGTCAGGTCAGTGTTTTTTTTCTTTCTGTACCTAAACGGCACCCAGCTCCCACGATCATATCGGTATGATTGAGGAGCAATGCCAGTATTTTGCATCAATAATTCAATTAAATAGTTCCAAATAACCAGAAAAGATTTTATACATCATGTTCGATTCTCAGTAAACGGATATGCTTGCGTCGCTGTGCCTCTTTATATTAAGGAGGACATTCTTTGGCCTAACTAGAGGAGAAGCACCGAACCATTATAGAAACAAAAAAATGGCCCCTAAACAGTTCAGCCGCCCGAGTCTCCCAATCGAAACCATTATAAAAATGTCGTGCTCTTTAGCAAAGATCTCAATTTTTTTTCTTTTAGATCGCTCCTATTATTGAACAAATTATTCGGATTGTTACAGATGTTTCAAAAGGAAAATTAGAAGAGAAAGGAATTTTTTTTTCATTTCTTTGATTTTAAAGGAGGAAATGAGCGAAAGGAAAAAAAATTTTATTTTTTTCTTAAAAATATTTTTTTTGAATGGGATGGAAATTAGTTTTTGTCCTATGCCTCTTGCCCAAAATAGAACCTTTGACTTCAACGCTTGTGACTTCGCCCTCTAGCCCTCTCGCTCGTGACTTGCCCGCTCACCCAAAACAGAACCTTTGACTTCGATGCTCGTGACTTCGCCCTCTCGTCTGAGCTTGCCGCTCCCTCCACTCTTGCCCGACCTCGCAACCCTCTCTCCCGACCTCGCCGCCATCTCGCCTTCTTCTCTGACCTCGTAGCCCTCTCCCCGAGCAAGCCCCCCTCTTGCCCGACCTCGCCGCCATCTCGCCTTCTCGCTTGACCTTGTAGCCCTCTCATCCGAGCTCACCGCCCCTTTCCCTCTCACCCCGACCTCACCGCCCACTCGTCTGACCTCACCTCCTCCCCGAACTCGCCGCCCTCTCACCAAAACCAAGTGCGACCGCATTGCCGCATCCAAGCTACCGCCGCTCACAGCTACGTCGATGCCATCCGATTGGTGAGCACAATCTCCTGTGAGGCCTAATCTAGTTTGGGTGAGATTTGGGTTGATTTTGACCCAGTCAACAGCTCAGTGGAGCGATTAAAATGTTTCTTTCTTTCCATCAAAATAGGAGGCCAAAAAAAAAACAATTTTTTTCCCTCCATTATTTTTTTTTTCTATCATGATTTCTCTCTTTCTTATTTCTATCCCTCCACCAAAGCACAGCGTTACTGTTACAACACATTCGATCCAATGGCTCATGTCATGGAGTATTCAATTGGATGATGTGTTACGGAGCATCCGATCTACTAGCTAAAAGCGGATCTGGCATATTCAAGTTTTAGCATGGCTTACTAGAAGATTTTTGCATAAGGGATGTTTGTACCAATGAAATTTTATTAGTCCTATATTGTTATACCTTAAATATTATTATTATTTTAGGGACCAAATTAATTAATTAATTAATATTTTTTTTATTAATGCTAATCCCTCTTACCCTAATCCCTAATTAATTCTCTCTACGCCGCACGAGTTTTTGCCTTGCTTTATTTCCTTCGGACGAGTGTGCATCGTGTCGCCGCCTTCTGCTTCTCGCTCACGTCTTCTCCGGTCGAACGCGCTCGTCTTCTCTTCCGGAAGCACCAGGCAGGGACGCCGGTGACGCCTTGATCGAGCGCCTCCGTCCAGCGAGAGTTCAGACGCGTGAGGCGAGGCTTGGCGACGACGGCGGGTTCTCTGCTCTGTTGGAACGCGTGCGACGAACCCAGGAAACGGCGGTAGTTTCCTGCGTCCGGCAACTCCTTCCCCTCCGTCCGGCGACCCTTCCTTACCTTCTTCTTCCACCCGACGCTGCTCCTCTCAGGCGAACAAAGCTTCGGCGACCGGTCTCCTCTGTTCCGGATGCGAGCAGCGGAAAACAGTTTCTGCATCCGGCGGCCTCTCCTTCTTCCAGGCGGCGACTTTCCTTCCGCCTTCTTCCAGCGCCGGCTGCTCATCTTCCTTCCGGCGACTGATCTTCGCCGGTGATCCTCTCTGTTCGACCAAAGCGAAGGAACGACGAAGGAACGAAGTTCGTTCCGTCCGCGTCAAGCTTCGGCAGAGAGGTAAGGTATTTATTTATTTATTTATTTTATTAATACCCTAAACATCATGAATCCAAATTGAATATTATTACTTTAGGATAGAATTGGGATCTCGGGTATAGTAGAACTGGTGATTAGCGACTACCGTGGTACTTATTCCGGTATAAACTTAAATCCTATTATGATGATTATACATTGAGGACATAATTGTGGATTAGTAACAAATAATTTTTAATTCCAGTTGGGAGAAGAAGATATTCGAGCTTTTAGAGATAATTCAGGATTTAACCTTTCAGGTAGGAATCTTTCCCCTACCTTTGTTACGGTGTCAAATTCATGTGTAGATAGGTATTGACACCTTATCTTTGAATCTATTCTGATTGATTTGTTTCTAAATTCGGTTGACCTCGGTTACCTTATTATTTGTGCATAAATTGACTCCAGTATCATATGATTATTATGATTTCATTGAGAATATGTTTTCTGATATTTCTGTTGGAAAGTTATGAATAATTATGAACCGTGAAAAATGATTGAGATGTTATACTGTTATCATGTCGTGCATGCATATGACCTCTGACCTGGTGATTTATCACCAGTGGCCTGTTTATCTGAGTTGTAGTTCTGGTTATATCAGACTATGTTACCGGTTAGGGCACCGCCAGTTGTCCTCGGACAATACTACGGATGTCAGATGTTGGACGCAACATTTACCGGACTGTCTAGATACAGTCGTTCTATCGTGTGAGCTGACGATAGAAACACTCTGAAAATGAGTGCGGCTCCTGAGTGAGAATTGTGGCCAAGCTTGATGATTTACACGACAACCTTCTGTTCACTTATTTTGTTGTATTATCAGTTCATGACATGTAGTGTAGTTCTGTTATTGCAAATTTCATATAAATTGAACATGCATCATCTCTCTTGGTTCCTACTTAGCATTTTCGCTAACTCCTCTTGTTTCTCCTCCAGGTACCGAGTTTGCGTCTGGGAGGGATAGAGTAGATAGTTAGTTACCACCGGAGACAGAGTATCATCAAATGTCCTTGATAAACACTTTTCTGATTTATTCTAGTGTTACAGTTAAATTAGTTGCCTCGTTGTTAGAGTTTCTTTATAAACTTTAGTTAATGAATTTTGTAATGGAGTTAGTTGATTATGTCACACAGTACTGATGTTGAATTATTTGATTATTTGATTTTATGGTAATCATGTTCCTTTGTTCCTATCAATATTGTCATCTCCCTGGGGAACCCTGAGCTAGGAATAGCCGGCTTCCGCCGGGGCGTGACATATTTAGTAGGGGTACTCTAAAAAATTATTAAATAAGTGGTTAATTGATAAAACTGAATCAAAAATACTATTAATAGAATTGAATAGTCCTTTTGAGCTTTTTTTTAAAAAAAAATATTTTGATTAGTTTATAATTTGAGACCGAACCAAGGATAGGTCTAACCAGTGGCAAAATGAACTAAACTGATTTGATAAGGTGTTAATTAATTAACTATTACTTATTAGAGTAAATGACAAAATAGATTGCTTATTAAAATTTAAAAACTCACCCATGACTTATATTCATTAGATTTTGTAGTAGACCTATAAATAAATATAGATTAGTTTCACGTTAATTGATAAATATTGTAAGTTTATGATATATTTTATCATCAAGGATGAATTTACAAGTCACCCAGCATAGACAACTACTTCTAGTAAAATATAAGAAATATTCTTATCTCATAAAGAGTTGATAGTAGATATGTACTAAAAAATTATTAAAAAAATATATTAGTGCCCCCACCAATATAATAAAATATTAAAATCATACTTTACTCTCTCATAGGTTCTAGATTTGCCACTAAATCACTAATAGCATGTAGAACCCAGAGTATGAGAGAGTAGTTGAGGCTTGGGAAAATGAAATTACTAGTCTGGACTATACTTTGTGCCATTCCTAGAACTCGGCCATCTTTTCTTCAAGCAATAGTTGATGGGCCAGAGATACCCATGGCCCATAATAAAATAGCCGCGATGTGGAAGTGTTCACCTTTACCTTCGTCCACATAACTCCATTCTTTGGTTCATGTCTCGCTGCAATCACAACCGTCCGATTCAAGTGCAACCAACACAGCACTCTCGTCGCTCTATAAAATGGTCATTTCCCTCCAGACCTTACAGTCCCAGATTAGGGTTCCTCATTTCTGCGCGGACGCCCTGTGAATCCGAAAGCGGGCCATCGACTCTCCTTAATTTCTCTCTTCTCCGCTCTGTGTAGATTCTTTTATTCTCATTGCTCGATCGCCTCTGCTTCAACAGAAGAGGCAGCGCCTCTTCTCCATGGCGTTGTCCTCCACGTAGCAGGCCGAGGCAAAGAGACGCGTCGAGATATCGTTTCAGTCGCTACTCGTCCCGTTGGCGGTTCGATTGTTGCTCGAGCACACTACTTTCGTCTTGTTTTTTTTCGGCCGATCTGAATTCTTTGCTCGCTTTTTTTTGGTGTCAAGTGCAAGGGATGTTTTTGATTTTTTAACTTTCTTCACTTTGAACCGACCCAGATCATGGGGATAATCTCACAATTCTGATGCACTTCGTTTCTCTTTCCTGTCATCGAATTATTTTTTCTTTCAAATTATTTGATCATTTAATTTCGTCTTTTTTGGTGGTGGTCTCATCTGGATCTGTGATGCTTTATGAGTTTGATTTAATCAAATTGCTAATTTTCTATGTGGATAAATACTATTTACTCTTTTCTGTTTAGAATATCGTTTAACACAATTGTTTTTCACTAATTTTAGTTTATAATAATCAATTTATATTTTATCTTATTCCAATGAAAATTTCAATATAATTTGTCATACCATATCATATTATTTATAAATGTGCCTATTATTGGCATGTTATATGCGTTAAAAAGTGTGAGAATTTTATCAATAAATTATTTTGATGTGCTAGAACGCTGAGTTCCCAATGAATAAAAGCGAAGTATTCAAGAATGTGTGGTGGCATTTGAGAAGTTTTTAGAGTCAAACATAGTTACTAGTTCTTGGAGGTTTAATTACGCTGAGCACTTGCTAGGCGCTATAAGACTTTGCATTTATGATGTTGTTAAGCACTTGAAAATGTTCAAACTAATAAAGTAAGATATTTGAGAATTGTTGAAAACAAATACACTAACAGTTTAGTTGATAATGCTTAGAATGTAAAAGAAAAAAAATAATATTCCTCCTAAGATGGTTGATAAGAACAATGGAGCATTGGATACTGGCACAGTATGAAAAGTGAAAAAGATGAACACAATAGTTAACCAAAATAAATTTCCCAACAATGCTCAATGATGCCTCATTTCTATGATTTTTTTGCAATAGTCTATGCTTCTTGTATTAAAGCATAATATGCTCTTAAGTTTTAGCTTATTTGCAAATTTATAACAATTTCTCAATGTGATCAATTTTGAAGGCATATACTAAGATCATGTAAATGATAACAAAATCCTGAGGTCAAATCTAGGGGTGAGCATAAGGTACCGGTACCGAAATATTGTACCAATTTTTTTGGTATTTCTGTATCGGTATTTCGGTACTTTGATACTAGTACCAAAATTTTATTCGGGATTTTGGTACCGGTACTAGTATCGAAACTTTATTCGGGATTTTGGTACCGGTATTGGTACTTAAAAATTAATTCGGGAAATCTCGAACTCCTGAACCGAAATTTTTTTACAAAAAATTAATAAAATTATTATATAAAAGATTAAGCTTATATTTCATATAATAATTTAAGAAAATGTTAAAAAATCCTAATTACTTATTATCCCTAATTAATTTTTCAGCTTACCTAATTATCTAATATTAATTTTTTAGTTTACCTAATTATTTAACCACGGGGCTTCGAGATTTCGGGAATTTCCCGAAATTATTTTGGGAAATCGGTACTGGTATCGATTGCAATTTCGGTACTTCAGTACCGATACCGGTACTAAAAAAAAATAAGTTCGGTAATTTGGTACCAAACTTTCGGTACCGGTATCGGTACTGATTTCCCGATTGCACACCCCTAGTCAAATCATGCCTTCATCACTAATTACCACTAGTCTTCTTGCAAAAATAATTGACCAATGTTTTGTGTTCTTACATAGTTAATATTCAATCATTTACTTTTCAAAGAAAAGAGTCCTACTATTAAAAGAGGCAAGACGGTTGTGAGAATGATGCTTGTAAATTGCACCTTAAAAAAAGGCTTTGCTCCCAGAACGCTCACAACAGTGAAACAGATAGTTGAAACTGTAATAAGTATACCAATTGAATACTTTATAACCTCATATTTTGCTGTTTCCAACAGTTCTTTGAGCAAATGAATCTCCTGAAAAAGTAGAATTGCAACCAAATTACTTAATAATAAATAATTAGTATAAAATATATTGTATAATTCTTATCATCAATTATAAATCTTACCTGGATATGCTTTTCGATCACTTGATCATTTACTACTCTTTGATTTTCTAATTCATCTTCTATGCTCCTAATTAATATAAATTATATAATAAAGAAAACCATATATGTTATACAACAAAAGATAAGGAATATTAATTTGCAATCAATAAAAGAATAATACATATATTATGATTTATCATATAAATATGCTCTCTTACTCTCTTTCCAAAATTATTTGCACGCGCTGGCTTGCAGTAGCTTTGTCCATATCATGTCTATCCATACAAGTAAATATTTTAATTTGCATTGCCAAAGAACAATAAGTAGTAATATGATATAACCACATTAGTTAAAACTCAATTCCAAATTTTACCTCAATTCATGACGAAAATTTTCAAATTCTCGTTGTAAAAATGTGAAGTGGCGCTCCTACAGGTAGAAAAGCGAAATTAAAAAGAGAATACTATACCAATATGGCAATAGTATCTAAAAAAAGTTACCCAGACAAATGTAACTTAGAAACTATAATGAGGTATTTTAATAAATAGGAAATTTTTTTTGTTGTTAATAAAGATTTTACATGAAAAAAATAACTACAAACTTAAAACCTTGTTCATTATAAGGATAACAACATGTCAGAAAAATTCATTAAAATGTACTTGGTGATATTGGCCCAAACCTTTTGCAAAGCTTGTAAAAGCCTTATTAAACCCACACAATCACGACAATATTTAAATAGACTAATTGGTAAGAAAATAGCCAAGGGAAAAATATAATAAATGAAATTAGAAACATGATTTCATCTTTGCAAACTAAGATGTGGGATGTGAGGTCACCACTATTATGAAATGGTAAGAGAGTTGAATGTAATTACACATTACAAAAGGGCAGTTGTCCCTACAATTAACCAATGTTAAAATGTACTACAGCTTATGATAATGCTATAGAATTAAAGAAAGTGATTATGGAGAGGGTTGTGGCAGTTCTACTAATAACTAATAGCAAAGGTGATAGTAGCAACAAAATGTTCAATCAATGGTGATGTATTATGTAGGGATGACAACACTAGCTCTAGGAGTTGTTCTAGTAGTAGTAGCTAATCTTCATGGAAATTGTTGAAAACAAATACACACTAACAATTTAGTTGAGAATGCTTGGAATGTGAAAGAAAAAAAACAATATTCTTCCTAAGATGGTTGATAAGAACAATGAAGCATTGGATACTTGCAGTGTGTGGAAAGTGAAAAAGATGAACACAACAGTTAACCAAAGTGGATTTCCCAACAATGCTCAATGATGCCTCATTTCTATGATTTTCTTGCAATAGTAGCCTGCACTTCTTGTATCAAAGCATAATATGCTCTTAAGGTTTAGCTTATTTGCAAATTTATAACAATTTCTCAATGTGATAAATTTTAAAGGCATATACTAAGACCTTGTAATTGATAACACAATCCTAAGGTCAAATCTAGGGATGAGCATAAGGTACCGATACCGAAGTACCGTACTGAATTTTTTGGTATTTCGGTATTTCGATACCGGTATTTCGGTACTCGGTACTAATACCGAAATTTTATTTGGGATTTCGGTACTGGTTCCAGTACCTAAAAATTAATTCAGGAAATCCCGAACTCCCGAACTCCCGAAATGTTTTTATAAAAAATTAATAAAATTATTATATAAAAGATTAAGCTTATATTTCATATAATAATTTAAGAAAAGGTTAAAAAATCCTAATTACCTATTATCCCTAATTAATTTTTCAGCTTACCTAATTATCTAATATTAATTTTTTAATTTACCTAACTATTTAACCACGGGACTTGGGAACTTCGGGATTTCGGGAATTTCCCAAAATTGTTTTGGGAAATCGGTACCGGTACTGATCACAATTTCGGTACTTTGGTACCGGTACCGGTACTAAAAAAATAAGTTCGGTACTTCGGTACCAAACTTTCGGTATCGGTATCGGTACCGATTTCCCTTTTGCACACCCCTAGTCAAAGCATGCCTTCATCACTAATTACCACTAGTCTTCTTGCAAAAATAATTGACCAATGTTTTGTGTTCTTATATAGTTAATATTCAATTGGTTACTTACCAAAGAAAAGTGTTTTACTATTAAAAGAGGTAAGACGATTGTGAGAAGGATGTTTGTAAATTGCACCTTAAAAAAAGGCTTTGCTTCCAGAACGCTCACAACAGTGAAACAGATAGTTGAAATTGTAATGAGTATACCAATTGAATACTTTATAACCTCATATTTTGTTGTTTCCAACAATTTTTTGAGCAAATTAATCTCCTGAAAAAGTAGAATTGCAACCAAATTACTTCTAATAAATAATTTGTACAAAATATATTGTATAATTTTTATAATCAAATATAAATTTTACCTGGATATGCTTTTCGATGACTTGATCATTTACTACTCTTTGATTTTGTAATCCATCTTCTATGCTCCTAATTAATATAAATTATGTAATAAAGAAAACCATATATGTTATACAACAAAAGATAAGGAATATTAATTTGCAATCAATAAAAGAATAATACACATATAAATATGCTCTCTTACTTTCTTTCCAAAATTATTTCCACGCGCTGGCATGCAGTAGCTTTGTCCATATCATGTCTATCCATACAAGTAAATATTTTAATTTGCATTGCCAAAGAACAATAAGTACTAATATGATATAACCACATTAGTTAAAACTAAAATCCAAATTTTACCTCAATTCACGACGAAGATTTTCAAATTCTCGTTGTAAAAATGTGAAGTGGCGCTCCTACAGGTAGAAAAGCGAAATTAAAAAGAGAATACTATACCAATATGACAATAGTATCTAAACAAAGTTACTGAGACAAATGTAACTTAGAAACTATAATGAGGTATTTTAATAAATAGGGAATTTTTTTTGTTGTTAATAAAGATTTTGGATGAAAAAAATAACTACAAACTTAAAACCTTGTTCATTATAAGGATAACAGCATGTCAGAAAAATTCATTAAAATGTACATGTTGATATTGGCCCAAACCTTTGGCAAAGCTTGTAAAAGCCTTGTTAAACCCACACAATCATGAAAATATTTGAATTGACTAATTGGTAAGAAAATAGCCAAGGGAAAAATATAATAAATGAAATTAGAAACATGATTTCATCTTTGCAAACTAAGATGTTGGATGTGATGTCACCACTATTATGAAATGGTAAGAGGGTTGAATGCAATTACACATTACAAAAGGGCAGTTGTCCCTACAATTAACCAATGTCAAAATGTACTAATGCAATATTGTTTTTATAGCTTGTTGAGCATTTTTCTACTTCCCAGAAACAAAAATTTGAAAATTTTCAAGTGGAATTTATTTTCTATATTTAAGGATATATAATTCCAAAAGTGTTTAACTTCAAAAGTATTGTTCATTAATTTAAGAAAAGTATAGAGGATCTCTATCATATGTAACTTTTTTTATTTTAGTTGAAAATATAAAAATAGGGAATAATAATGACAAAATATTAGATTTCTTTTCTTATTTATTAAACGAAGATGGCCTAGTCTCGTGATAGATGTATATCACAAAATCCCAAGAGAAAGAAAAAAGATTCCCACTACAATTGTTCTTCAAATATATAGATTCCAAGTATAAGAAGGACAATAAAATATAAGGGCATGAAAGAACACAATAAACAAATTCTAAATCATTAAAGTTAATAAGAATTGTTTCTACGGCAAAGATGTTCTTTCAAATTAGTTTAATTATTATTTCCTTTTTGCTACTAAAGATCTTTAGTCAATCTGAAATTCCAAAACCTTTATTTCATTTTACTTCTCATTCTAGCAGAAAAAACTTGGAAAGTGACGTGTGAAGCTTAATAAGATGAGAGCCTATAAGATTTTTCTATATGACATTTTATTGTGTTAAAAATCCAAACAACCATGATAATTCCAAAGATAGCCAAATGCAACCAATAAATAAATGCCAAGGCAACTTTCAATCAAATACCGCTTATGATAATGCTATAGAATTAAAGAAAGTGATTATGGAGAGGGTTGTGGCAGTTCTACTAATAACTAATAGCAAAGGTGATAGTAGCAACAAAATGTCCAATCAATGGTGATGTATTATGTAGGGATGACAGCACTAGCTCTAGGAGTTGTTCTAGTAGTAGTAGCTAATCTTCATGGAAATTGTTGAAAATAAATACACACTAACAATTTAGTTGAGAATGCTCGGAATGTAAAAGAAAAAAAACAATATTCTTCATAAGATGGTTGATAAGAACAATGGAGCATTGGATACTTGCACAGTGTCGAAAGTGAAAAAGATGAACACAACAGTTAACCAAAATAGATTTCCCAACAATGCTCAATGATGCCTCATTTCTATGATTTTCTTGCAATAGCCTACACTTCTTGTATCAAAGCATAATATGCTATTAAGGTTTAGCTTATTTGCAAATTTATAACAATTTCTCAATGTGATCAATTTTCAAGGCATATACTAAGAACTTGTAATTGATAACAAAATCCTGAGGTCAAATCTAGGGGTGAGCATAAGGTATCGGTACTAACGTACCGTACCGAATTTTTTCGTATTTCGGTACCGGTATTTCGGTACTTCGGAACATGTATCGAAATTTTATTCGGGATTTCGGTACCGGTACCGATACCTAAAAATTAGTTCGGGAAATCCGGAACGCCCGAACTCCCGAAATTTTTTTATAAAAAATTAATAAACTTATTATATAAAAGATTAAGCTTATATTTCATATAATAATGTAAGAAAAGGTTAAAAAATCCTAATTACCTATTATCCCTGATTAATTTTTCAACTTACCTAATTATCTAATATTAATTTTTTAGTTTACCTAACTATTTAACCACGGGACTTGGGGACTTTGGGATTTTGAGAATTTTCCGAAATTATTTTGGAAAATCGGTACCGGTACCGATCGCAATTTCGGTACATCGGTATCGGTTCCGGTACTAAAAAAAATAAGTTCGGTACTTCGGTACTAAACTTTCGGTACCGGTATTGGTACCGATTTCCCGATTGCACACCCCTAGTCAAAGCATGCCTTCATCACTAATTACCACTAGTCTTCTTGCAAAAATAATTGACCAATGTTTTGTGTTCTTACATAGTTAATATTCAATCGTTTACTTTTCAAAGAAAAGAGTCCTACTATTAAAAGAGGCAAGACGGTTGTGAGAAGGATGTTTGTAAATTGCACCTTAAAAAAAGGCTTTGCTCCCGGAACGCTCACAATAGTGAAACAGATAGTTAAAATTGTAATGAGTATACCTATTGAATACTTTATAACCTCATATTTTGTTGTTTCCAACAGTTTTTTGAGCAAATTAATCTCCTGAAAAAGTAGAATTGCAACCAAATTACTTCTAATAAATAATTAGCACAAAATATATATTGTATAATTTTATCATCAATTATAAATTTTACCTAGATATGCATTTCTATCACTTGATCATTTACTACTCTTTGATTTTGTAATCCATCTTCTATTCTCCTAATTAATATAAATTATATAATAAAGAAAACTATATATATTATACAACAAAAGACAAGGAATATTAATTTGCAATCAATAAAAGAATAATACATATATTATGATTTATCATATAAATATTCTCTCTTACTCTCTTTCCAAAATTATTTCCACGCGCTAGCTTGCAGTAGCTTTGTCCATATCATGTCTATCCATGCAAGTAAATATTTCAATTTGCATTGCTAAAGAACAATAAGTACTAATATGGTATAACCACATTAGTTAAAACTCAAATCCAAACTTTACCTCAATTCACGACGAAAATTTTCAAATTCTTGTTGTAAAAATGTGAAGTGGCGCTCCTTCAGGTAGAAAAGCGAAATTAAAAAGAGAATACTATACCAATATGACAATAGTACCTAAAAATTAATACGGGAAATCCCGAACTATCGAAATTTTTTTATAAAAAATTAATAAAATTATTATATAAAAGAATAAGTTTATATTTCATATAATAATTTAAGAAAAGGTTAAAAAAATCCTAATTACCTATTATCCCTAATTAATTTTTCAGCTTGTCTAATTATATAATATTAATTTTTTAGTTTACCTAACTATTTAACCATGGGACTAGGGGACTTCGGGATTTCGGGAATTTCCTGAAATTATATTGGGAAATCGGTACCGAACCAATCGCAATTTCGGTACTTCGGTACCGGTACTAAAAAAAATAAGTTCGGTACTTTGGTACCAAACTTTCGGTACCGGTATTGGTACCGATTTCCTGATTGCACACTCCTAGTCAAATCATGCCTTCATCACTAATTACCACTAGTCTTCTTGCAAAAATAATTGACCAATGTTTTGTGTTCTTACATAGTTAATATTCAATCGTTTACTTTTCAAAGAAAAGAGTTCTACTATTAAAATAAGCAAGACGGTTGTGAGCAGGATGTTTGTAAATTGGACCTTAAAAAAAGGCTTTGCTCCCAGAACGCTCACAACAGTGAAACAAATAGTTAAAATTGTAATGAGTATACCTATTGAATACTTTATAACCTCATATTTTGCTGTTTCCAACAGTTTATTGAGCAAATTAATCTCCTGAAAAAGTAGAATTGCAATCAAATTACTTCTAATAAATAATTAGTACAAAATATATATTGTATAATTTTATCATCGATTATAAATTTTACCCAGATATGCATTTCTATCCCTTGATCATTTACTACTCTTTGATTTTTGTAATCCATCTTCTATGCTCCTAATTAATATAAATTATATAATAAAGAAAACTATATATGTTATACAACAAAAGATATGGAATATTAATTTGCAATCAATAAAAGAATAATACATATATTATGATTTATCATATAAATATGCTCTCTTACTCTCTTTCCAAAATTATTTCCACGCGCTGGCTTTCAGTAGCTTTGTCCATATCATGTCTATCCATGCAAGTAAATATTTTAATTTGCCTTGCCAAAGAACAATAAGTACTAATATGGTATAACCACATTAGTTAAAACTCAAATCCAAATTTTACCTCAATTCACGACGAAAATTTTCAAATTCTTGTTGTAAAAATGTGAAGTGGCACTCCTTCAGGTAGAAAAGCGAAATTAAAAAGAGAATACTATTCCAATATGACAGTAGTACCTAAAAATTAATTCGGGAAATCCCAAACTCCCGAAATTTTTTTATAAAAAATAATAAAATTATTATATAAAAGATTAAGTTTATATTTCATATTATAATTTAAGAAAAGGTTAAAAAATCCTAATTACCTATTATCCCTAATTAATTTTTTAGCTTACCTAATTATCTAATATTAATTTTTTAGTTTACCTAACTATTTAACCACTGGACTTCGGGATTTCGGGAATTTCCTGAAATTATTTTGGGAAATCGGTACCGATACCGATCGCAATTTCGGTACTTCAATAACGGTACCGGTACTAAAAAAAATAAGTTCGGTACTTCGGTAGCAAACTTTCGGTATCGGTATTGGTACCGATTTCCCGATTGGACACCCCTAGTCAAAGCATGCCTACATCACTAATTACCACTAGTCTACTTACAAAAATAATTGACCAATGTTTTGTGTTCTTACATAGTTAATATTCAATAGTTTACTTTCCAAAGAAAAGAGTCCTACTATTAAAAGAGGCAAGACGGTTGTGAGAAGGATGTTTGTAAATTGCACATTAAAATAAGGCTTTGCTCTCAGAACGCTCACAACAGTGAAATAGATAGTTGAAATTGTAATGAGTATACCTATTGAATACTTTATAACCTCATATTTTGCTATTTCCAACAGTTTTTTGAGCAAATTAATCTCCTGAAAAAAGTAGAATTGCAACCAAATTACTTCTAGTAAATAATTAGTACAAAATATATTGTATAATTTTATCATCAATTATAAATTTTACCCAGATATGCATTTCTATCACTTGATCATTTACTACTCTTTGATTTTGTAATCCATCTTCTATTCTCCTAATTAATATAAATTATATAATAAAGAAAACTATATATGTTATACAACAAAAGATAAGGAATATTAATTTGCAATCAATAAAAGAATAATACATATATTATGATTTATCATATAAATATGCTCTCTTACTCTCTTTCCAAAATTATTTCCACGCGCTCGCTTTCAGTAGCTTTGTCCATATCATGTCTATACATGCAAGTAAATATTTCAATTTGCATTGCCAAAGAACAATAAGTACTAATATGGTATAACCACATTAGTTAAAACTCAAATCCACATTTTACCTCAATTCACGACGAAAATTTTCAAATTCTTGTTGTAAAAATTTAAAGTGACACTCCTTCAGGTAGAAAAGCGAAATTAAAAAGAGAATACTATACCAATATGGCAATAGTACCTAAAAATTAATTCGGGAAATCCAGAACTCCCGAAATTTTTTTATAAAAAATAATAAAATTATTATATAAAAGATTAAGTTTATATTTCATATTATAATTTAAGAAAAGTTTAAAAAATCCTAATTACCTATTATCCCTAATTAATTTTTCAGCTTACCTAATTATCTAATATTAATTTTTTAGTTTACCTAACTATTTAACCACTGGACTTCGGGATTTCGGGAATTTCCTGAAATTATTTTGGAAAATCGGTACCGGTACCGATCGCAATTTCGGTACATCAGTAACGGTACCAGTAATAAAAAAAAATAAGTTCGGTACTTCGGTAGCAAACTTTCGGTATCGGTATTGGTACCGATTTCCCGATTGGACACCCCTAGTCAAAGCATGCCTTCATCACTAATTACCACTAGTCTACTTACAAAAATAATTGACCAATGTTTTGTGTTCTTACATAGTTAATATTCAATCGTTTACTTTCCCAAGAAAAGAGTCCTACTATTAAAAGAGGCAAGACGGTTGTGAGAAGAATGTTTGTAAATTGCACCTTAAAAAAAGGCTTTGCTTCCAGAACACTCGCAACAGTGAAACAGATAGTTGAAATTGTAATGAGTATTCCTACTAAATACTTTATAACCTCATATTTTGCTATTACCAACAGTTGTTTGAGCAAATTAATCTCCTGAAAAAGTAGAATTGCAATCAAATTACTTCTAATAAATAATTAGTACAAAATACATTGTATAATTTTTATCATCAATAATAAATTTTACCCAGATATGCATTTTTATCACTTGATCATTTACTACTCTTTGATTTTGTAATCCATCCTCTATGCTCCTTATTAATATAAATTATATAATAAAGAAAACTATATATGTTATACAACAAAAGATAAGGAATATTAATTTGCAATCAATAAAATAATAATACATATATTATGATTTATCATATAAATATGCTCTTTTACTCTCTTTCCAAAATTATTTCCACGCGCTGGCTTGCAGTAGCTTTGTCCATATCATGTCTATCCATACAAGTAAATATTTCAATTTGCATTACCAAAGAACAATAAGTACTAATATGATATAACCACATTAGTTAAAACTCTAATCTAAATTTTACCTCAATTCACGACGAAGATTTTCAAATTCTTGTTGTAAAAATGTGAAGTGGCACTCCTTCAGGTAGATAAGCGAAATTAAAAAGAGAATACTATACCAATATGGAGATAGTACCTAAAAATTAATTCAGGAAATCCCGAACAACCGAACTACCGAAATTTTTTATAAAAAATTAATAAAATTATTAAATAAAAGATTAAGCTTATATTTCATATAATAATTTAAGAAAAGGTTAAAAAAATTCTAATTACCTATTATCCCTAATTAATTTTTCAGCTTACCTAATTATTTAATATTAATTTTTTAGTTTACCTGACTATTTAACCACGGGACTTGGGGACTTCGGGATTTTAGGAATTTCCCAAAATTATTTTGGGAAATCGGTACCGGTACCGATCACAATTTCGGTACCGGTACCGATCGCAATTTCGGTACTTCGGTACCTGTACCGGTACTAAAAAAAATAAGTTCGGTACTTCGGTACCAAACTTTCGCTTTCGGTATTGGTACCGATTTCCCGATTGCCCATACCTAGTCAAAGCATGCCTTCATCACTAATTACCACTAATCTTCTTGCAAAAATAATTGACCAAAGTTTTGTGTTCTTACAGAGTTAATATTCAATCGTTTACATTCCAAAGAAAAGAGTCCTACTATTAAAAGAGGCAAGATGGTTGAGAGAGGGATGTTTGTAAATTGCACCTTAAAAAAAGGCTTTGCTCCCAGAACGCTCGCAACAGTAAAACAGATAGTAGAAATTGTAATGAGTATACCTATTGAATACTTTATAACCTCATATTTTGCTGTTTCCAACAGTTTTTTGAGCAAAATAATCTTCTGAAAAAGTAGAATTGCAACCAAATTACTTCTAATAAATAATTAGTATAAAATATATTTATAATTTTTATCATCAATTATAAATTTTACCCAGATATGCATTTCTATCACTTGATCATTTACTACTCTTTGATTTTGTAATCCATCTTCTATGCTCCTAATTAATATAAATTATATAATAAAGAAAACTATATATGTTATACAACAAAAGATAAGGAATATTAATTTGCAATCAATAAAAAATAATACATATATTATGATTTATCATATAAATATGCTCTCTTACTCTCTTTCCAAAATTATTTCCACGCGCTAGCTTGCAGTAGCTTGCTTTGTCCATATCATGTCTATACATGCAAGTAAATATTTCAATTTGCATTGCCAAAGAACAATAAGTACTAATATGGTATAACCACATTAGTTAAAAAATAATGTGAAGTGACACTCCTTCAGGTAGAAAAGCGAAATTAAAAAGAGAATACTATACCAATATGGCAATAGTACCTAAAAATTAATTCGGGAAATCCAGAACTCCCGAAATTTTTTTATAAAAAATAATAAAATTATTATATAAAAGATTAAGTTTATATTTCATATTATAATTTAAGAAAAGTTTAAAAAATCCTAATTACCTATTATCCCTAATTAATTTTTCAGCTTACCTAATTATCTAATATTAATTTTTTAGTTTACCTAACTATTTAACCACTGGACTTCAGGATTTCGGGAATTTCCTGAAATTATTTTGGGAAATCGGTACCGGTACCGATCGCAATTTCGGTACTTCAGTAACGGTACCGGTACTAAAAAAAATAAGTTTGGTACTTCGGTACCAAACTTTCGGTACCGGTATTGGTACCGATTTCCCGATTGGACACCCCTAGTCAAAGCATGCCTTCATCACTAACTACCACTAGTCTTCTTGCAAAAATAATTGACCAATGTTTTGTGTTCTTACATAGTTAATATTCAATCGTTTACTTTCCCAAGAAAAGAGACCTACTATTAAAAGAGGCAAGACGGTTGTGAGAAGGATGTTTGTAAATTGCACCTTAAAAAAAGGCTTTGCTTCCAGAACGCTCACAACAGTGAAACAGATAGTTGAAATTGTAATGAGTATACCTATTGAATACTTTATAACCTCATATGTTGCTATTTCCAATAGTTGTTTGAGCAAATTAATCTCCTGAAAAAGTAGAATTGCAACCAAATTACTTCTAATAAATAATTAGTACAAAATATATTGTATAATTTTTATCATCAATTATAAATTTTACCCAGATATGCATTTCTATCACTAGAATATTTACTACTTTTTGATTTTGCAATCCATCTTATATGCTCCTAATTAATATAAATTATATAATAAAGAAAACTATATAAGTTATACAACAAAAGATAAGGAATATTAATTTGAAATCAATAAAATAATAATAAGTTCGGTACCGGTACCGATCGCAATTTCGATACTTCGGTACCGGTACATGTACTAAAAAAAATAAGTTCGGTACTTCGGTACTAAACTTTCGGTACCGGTATTGGTACCGATTTCCCGATTGCACACCCCTAGTCAAAGAATGCCTTCATCACTAATTACCACTAGTCTTCTTGCAAAAATAATTGACCAATGTTTTGTGTTCTTACATTGTTAATATTCCATCGTTTACTTTCCAAAGAAAAGAGTCCTACTATTAAAAGAGGCAAGACGGTTGTGAGAAGGATGTTTGTAAATTGCACCTTAAAAAAAGGCTTTGCTCTCAGAACGCTCACAACAGTGAAACAGATAGTTGAAATTGTAATGAGTATACCTATTGAATACTTTATAACCTCATATTTTGCTATTTCCAACAGTTTTTTGAGCAAATTAATCTCCTGAAAAAGTAGAATTGCAACCAAATTACTTCTAATAAATAATTACTAGAAAATATATTGTATAATTTTTATCATCAATTATAAATTTTACCGAGATATGCATTTCTATCACTTAATCATTTACTACTCTTTGATTTTGTAATCCTTCTTCTATGCTCCTAATTAATATAAATTATATAATAAAGAAAACTATATATGTTATACAACAAAAGATAACGAATATTAATTTGCAATCAATAAAATAATAATACATATATTATGATTTATCATATAAATATGCTCTCTTACTCTCTTTCCAAAATTATTTCCACGCGCTGGCTTGCAGTAGCTTTGTCCATATCATGTCTATCCATACAAGTAAATATTTCAATTTGCATTGCCAAAGAACAATAAGTACTAATATGATATAACCACATTAGTTAAAACTCAAATCCAAATTTTACCTCAATTCACGACAAAAATTTTCAAATTCTTGTTGTAAAAATGTGAAGTGGCGCTCCTTCAGGTAGAAAAGCGAAATTAAAAAGAGAATACTATACCAATATGACAATAGTACCTAAAAATTAATTCGGGAAATCCCGAACTCCCGAACTCCCAAAATTTTTTTATAAAAAATTAATAAAATTATTATATAAAAGATTAAGCTTATATTTCATATAATAATTTAAGAAAAGGTTAAAAAATCCTAATTACCTATTATCCCTAATTAATTTTTCAGCTTACCTAATTATCTAATATTAATTTTTTAGTTTACCTAACTATTTAACCATGGGACTTGGGGATTTCGGGAATTTCCCAAAATTATTTTGGGAAATCAGTACCGGTACCGATCGCAATTTCGGTACTTTGGTACCGGTACCTGTACTAAAAAAAAAAGTTCGGTACTTCGGTACTAAACTTTCGGTACCGGTATTGGTACCGATTGCACACCCCTAGTCAAAGAATGCCATCATCACTAATTACCACTAGTCTTCTTGCAAAAATAATTGACCAATGTTTTGTGTTCTTACATAGTTAATATTCAATCGTTTACTTTCCAAAGAAAAGAGTCCTACTATTAAAAGAGGCAAGACGATTGTGAGAAGGATGTTTGTAAATTGCACCTTAAAAAAAGGCTTTGCTCCCAGAACGCTCACAACAGTGAAACAGATAGTTGAAATTGTAATGAGTATACCTATTGAATACTTTATAACCTCATATTTTGCTGTTTCCAACAGTTTTTTGAGCAAATTAACCTTCTGAAAAAGTAGAATTGCAACCAAATTACTTCTAATAAATAATTAGTATAAAATATATTGTATAATTTTTATCATCAATTATAAAATTTACCCGGATATGCATTTCTATCACTTGATCTTTTACTACTCTTTGATTTTGTAATCCATCTTCTATGCTCCTAATTAATATAAATTATATAATAAAGAAAACTATATATGTTATACAACAAAAGATAAGGAATATTAATTTGCGATCAATAAAAGAATAATACATATATTATAATTTATCATATAAATATGCTCTCTTACTCTCTTTCCAAAATTATTTCCACGCGCTGGCTTGCTGTAGCTTTGTCCATATCATGTCTATCCGTACAAGTAAATATTTCAATTTGCATTGCCAAAGAACAATAACTACTATTATGATATAACCACATTAGTTAAAACTCAAATCCAAATTTTACCTCAATTCACGACGAAAATTTTCAAATTCTTGTTGTAAAATGTGAAGTGGCGCTCCTTGAGGTAGAAAAGCGAAATTAAAAAGAGAATACTATACCAATATGGCAATAGTACCTAAAAATTAATTCGGGAAATCCCGAACTCCCGAACTCCCGAAATTTTTTATAAAAAGTTAATAAATTTATTATATAAAAGATTAGGCTTATATTTCATATAATAATTTAAGAAAAGGTTAAAAAATCCTAATTACCTATTATCCCTAATTAATTTTTCAGCTTGCCTAATTATTTAATATTAATTTTTTAGTTTACCTAACTATTTATCCATGGGACTTGGGTATTTCGGGATTTTCCCGAAATTATTTTGGGAAATCGGTACCGGTACCGATCGCAATTTCAGTACTTCGGTACCGGTACCGGTACTAAAAAAAATATGTTCGGTACTTCGGTACCAAACTTTTGGTACCGGTATTGGTACCTATTTCCCGATTGCACACCCCTAGTCAAAGCATGTCTTCATAAATAATTACCACTAGTCTTCTTGCAAAAATAATTGACCAATGTTTTGTGTTCTTACATAGTTAATACTCAATCGTTTACTTTCCAAAGAAAAGAGTCCTACTATTAAAAGAGGCAAGACGATTGTGAGAAGAATGTTTGTAAATTGCACCTTAAAAAAAGGCTTTGCTCCCAGAACGCTCACAACAGTGAAACAGATAGTTGAAATTGTAATGAGTATACCTATTGAATACTTTATAACCTCATATTTTGCTGTTTCCAACAGTTTTTTAAGCAAATTAACCTTCTGAAAAAGTAGAATTGCAACCAAATTACTTCTAATAAATAATTAGTATAAAATATATTGTATAATTTTTATCATCAATTATAAAATTTACCCGGATATGCATTTCTATCACTTGATCTTTTACTACTCTTTGATTTTGTAATCCATCTTCTATGCTCCTAATTAATATAAATTATATAATAAAGAAAACTATATATATTATACAACAAAAGATAAGGAATATTAATTTGCGATCAATAAAAGAATAATACATATATTATAGTTTATCATATAAATATGCTCTCTTACTCTCTTTCCAAAATTATTTCCACACGCTGGCTTGCTGTAGCTTTGTCCATATCATGTCTATCCGTACAAGTAAATATTTCAATTTGCATTGCCAAAGAACAATAACTACTATTATGATATAACCACATTAGTTAAAACTCAAATCCAAATTTTACCTAAATTCACGATGAAAATTTTCAAATTCTTGTTGTAAAAATGTGAAGTGACGCTCCTTCAGGTAGAAAAGCGAAATTAAAAAGAGAATACTATACCAATATGGCAATAGTACCTAAAAATTAATTCGAGAAATCCCGAACTCCCAAACTCCCGAAATTTTTTTATAAAAAATTAATAAAATTATTATATAAAAAATTAAGTTTATATTTCATATAATAATTTAAGAAAAAGTTAAAAAATCTCAATTACCTATTATCTCTAATTAATTTTTCAGCTTACCTAATTATCTAATATTAATTTTTTAGTTTACCTAACTATTTAACCACGGGACTTGGGACTCGGGATTTCAGAAATTTTTCAAAATTATTTTGGAAAATCGGTAACGGTATCGTTCGTAATTTCGGTATTTCGGTACCAGTACCAGTATTAATAAAAATAAGTTTGGTACTTCAATACTAAACTTTTTCGATACCGGTACCGATTAGGGTTCCTCATCTCTGCGCGGACGACCTGTGAATCCGAAGGCGGGCCATCGACTCTCCTTATTTTCTCTCCTCTCCGCTCTGTGTAGATTCTTTTATTCTCATTGCTCGATCGCCTCTGCTTCGACAGAAGAGGCAGCGCCTCTTCTCCCATGGCGTTGTTCTCCACGTAGCAGGCCGAGGCAAAGAGACGCGTCGAGATATCGTTTCAGTCGCCACTCGTCCCGTTGGCGGTTCGATTGTTGCTCGAGCACACTACTTTCGTCTTCGTCGTTGTTTTTTTTCGGCCGATCTGAATTCGTTGCTCGCTTTTTTTTGGTGGCAAGTGCAAGGGATGTTTTTGATTTCTTAACTTTCTTCACTTTGAACCGACCCAGACCATGGGGATAATCTCACAATTCTGATGCACTTCGTTCCTCTTTCCTGTCATCGAATTATTTTTTCTTTCGAATTCTTTGATTTCTTCTTTTTTGGTGGTGGTCTCATTTGGATCTGTGATGCTTTATGAGTTTGATTTAATCAAATTGCTAATTTTAGGAAAATGTCGTTTAACACAATTCTTTTTCACTAATTTTAGTTTATAATAATCAATTTATTTTTTATCTTATTCCAATGAAAATTTCAATATAATTTGTCATATCATATTATTTATAAATGTGAGAATTTTGTCAATATCATATTATATGCGTTAAAAAGTGTGAGAATTTTGTCAATATCATATTATATGCGTTAAAAAGTGTGAGAATTTTGTCAATAAATTATTTTTGATGTGCTAGAATGCTGAGTTCCCAATAAATAAAAGCAAAGTATTCAAGAAGGTGCGATGGCATTTGAGAAGTTTTTAGAGTCAAACATAGTCGTGCCTACAGACTAGTTCTTGGAGGTTTAATTATGCTGAGCACTTGCTAGGCGCTTAAGACTGCATTTATGATGTTGTTAAGCACTTGAAAATGTTCAAACTAATAAAGTGAGACACTTGAGCACCCAATTACCCTACAATTTCAATCTTATTACTCTTCTTGAAGGTCACTATGGACTGACGATTCAACTTTTCCTACTGCAGATCTCGATGCCCCAATTGCTGATAGCCACCTTGATTTTACCTACTTGAGTTTGATGTCGTAAAGTCCTATTGGAAGTTGAGATGAGTAATGAATAGCATAAAACAACGCAAATTTAGGGGACTTAGGGATTTACCCAATGACTGACCGCAACTCGAATCCAGTTATTCCAATTGCTTAAAGTCACCATGACATCACAATTCAGATCTTGATAATTAATTATTGAAGGCCATCAAGATTCTATGATTTAGATCCTACTACATCAAGATTCAATCATAATTTGACACACAAATTTAAAATTTTAAAAAATAATGGAGTTGTAACAGGTTTTAAACGGCATAATATATAAATTATCTATTTACATATGATAAATAGATTACATCGCATACTTTTTGTAACATATGTTAATTATATATACTTTATTATATGGTATTGTAAATATACATTTCATTTTGTATAGGCGTATATTAAGTGCATTATAAGATTAACATCAAATCGATTTGTTTATGAATGAGTAAATTTAAATTAAATAATTGAACCGTGGCTCGAATAGCTAATCTCTTCTATTGATTGCAACAATTCAAGTTAAATCAAATGAAATTTGTGTCCTTGACCACAAACGAACCACGTTTAAGTCGAATGAATCATTGATGTTTTGTTATATTACGAAGTTCCAAATTTTCTAAAATTTTTAATATGATTATGTTTTAAAATTTATTGTTTCTATTTAACTATCTAATCGTTTGAATATTCTGATTGATGCTGACCTGCAGCTCTTTTGACTAATTTTTTAAAAGTCAAACAAGTAAGTAAAATTGGAGGACCTGCTGAACGCCAATTTCAACCGGTCTGATCTTGAATATTTTACACTATACTATAGAGGACCAGTTTGCTTTGATTTCTAATCGAACCTGCAGCTCTTTGGTTTGGTCTTCACATCGGTGCCTTTGACTTTAGCCTCAAGGGAATCGCGACGGTGTGATCTGTGATCTGAGATAGATCTGCCTTCCGTGCTCTGACACCACTAACACTTGATAATTATGAGCCAACACTACTCCTACGGGCTATTTCTACTCCACTCTGCTACCTGTACTTCATCGCGGGTCCCTTACTATCCGCGGGTCCTACAGATCGCCAAATGATAACGCAGGTAACTAAAGCGAGTTATTTAGAATTCGTGTGCAGTAAATTGTGTACAACTCTAAGCACGTTGGAGCGCAAAACTTATGATGCTTGATGGAGGAATAAAAGAACTCACCAACAAATAAAGCTCGCGTCATTTCTTTCTCCATCAGTCTCTGTTTTATTTATTTACATTTTTGGCTGCGGCATCACTCCCAAAAGTTCTCTTTTTTTGGAGCATCGTTTGGTGGAAGTCACAGAAAAATTTGGCCCAAAATTTCTCGTGGGATGAGGATCTTGTGGAGGAGGAGCTGAGAGGGAGAGAGGTGGGAGAGGAGGAGGAGGCAGTGATGAGTTGGAAGAGCAGAGGAGGTGGTGGTGGTGGAGGAGGAGGAGAGAAGACTGTGTCGAGGAAATGTACCATTTTGCTTTGCCTTGGTAGCTTCTGCACTGGCCTTCTCTTCACCAACAGGTACGTTTTCTTTTTATTTTCTTTCTGAACTAATTACTCTGGTGTGCTTCCATCTGAATGATCTTGATCTTGTACTGTTTATTATTCTCGATCCTAATTTTGAGTTTAAATTGGTGGGCCAATTAGGGTTGCCTCAGCATCCTCTAAGAGGCAAGAGAATTAATTGGAGGATCTTAGTAGTGATTGGAATTGGGGAAAGATTTTTGCCCCCTTTTCGCATGATGTATTTAGACAGTTATGTTTATGTATTAAGATAGTAGCATTTGTTTTGGTTCTGTATCATCAGATTCCAGCAAGATCATCTTGCCCTTGAATGATTCATATGGGAATTCTCTAGCGTATGGAATAATGTAATATACATACGTTTTATTTTATTTTAGTTGCATTCATTCAAGTAATTTGTTGTAGTTTGGTTTAAATTTGGAACTAGATTATCTCAGAGTCCTTGTCGATAATGGTAATACAAAAGTTGTGTAGTTTAAGTAATGATGCAACATTTAATTTGTCTAGAGGCTGCTGGTGGACAGAAGGAGCTCTACAATATCATTTCCTACTGCACTTCTCAAGATACAGACTTTAAAACATAGTGTAGAAGCTAGCCTCCGACTATAGATTCATTCTATTGTATACTTAGGATGACTGCTCGGTGCAATCTCTGTTTATGCCATGACTGTGAAGTTCCCAGCCAGTCATAGTCACGAGAAGTAAGGAGCTACTTGACTTCAGTGAGGATGTTGACCAAGATCACTATGTTAGTGCAACACTTCAACCCATGAGAGAGTTGGGAAGAGGAGGCATACGTCCATCTAGAGCCAATTGATCCCGCTGAAAGTTACCTTAGCAGCCAAACTGCTGGAGAGGATAGTTTGATTGAGGTGGTAATTACATATAATATCCTCCCCTTTGACGAACAAGTAAGTTTTAGATGTTGCATTAACTCCCTTAATAACTCACATTAAACTCAGACTTGAGCTCTAACTTGTTAGAGAGGGATGTTCTGATCTAACCTGAGGCGATCACTCCTACTAATCAATCTATGCACATTCACCTATCTCTAACAAAGTTGGGTCAACTTTGTCCCAAGTAGAAATGCCCAATTGGTTCAACCTAAATTGAACATAACCAAATCTAACCTAACTGAGCTTTTCTTACTTTGAAATTTGATATTTAACCTGAGACAAACTAGATATAATCAGTGTTGTTAAATAGCCGTAATAGTAGCGCTATAGCATTTTTCCATAGTGGTTTAGCAATCCGGCTATGAAACGCTATAGCACCGATAGGATCACATTATTATATTTTTAAGTTTGAGAAATTAAAATTATAATTTGAATTAAGTTAGTACTATGTTATCTTTCTTTATATAATTTATTTTATTTTTATACAGCTTAATTTATTAGGTATATAACATATATTTCAAACGTTATATTTAAATTTTTATATATATAATATATATTTAAAATGCTATGTGACTTCCGCTATTTTTCGCAATCCGCTATTGATAACATTGGATATAATTGAATTGAAACTAAACCAAGATTTTTAGGTTTATTTTAATTTAAATTGTAATTTTGTTTTATTCCTTTTACACGAATTAATTTTTATGAAAATAAAACATATTATAAAGAAATTTATTTATTTTATGTATTATGCATTTGCTATTTCAAAAATAAAATAATGTATTGTTAAAATTAAAAAATAAATTATTTTAGTTTAATTCAAGGTTTAACCTTTCAGTATCATCTTGGACCGATACATACCAAATGTACTAATACTATGCTACAACAGGATTAGACATATCGATATTGTGAGTCTGTGCTACAGTGATACCAGGACCTTGGACCAGTGCGGACATCTTGTACTGGGTGATACGAAAGGGTTTTTGATTCCTTAGTGTAGTGTAATAAAAATTTTTAACTTGAATGTTGAAACTTTTTTTTCTTTTTTACTTTTAAAAGTAGCACTTAACCAAACTATTTAAGTAAAAAAATCTGAAACTGAACCGAAAGATTTATTTTGGTTCTTTTCGTCTCAGTTGTTTGGGTTACCTAAAAATTGGGTTCTCCTAATACTAACAGAAGGACCTAAATCGACTTTGAGTTGTAGTTGAACTGAAATGACAAAAATAATCTGCATAAGATTGTAAATCTTTCGTGCAATTAGGTCCGTTTGAAGAGGCAAGCACTCTATGACATGATGTACAAAGGAAAATGTGAAGGTTCATTGAAGTCCCCTATACTATTGAGTGTTGTTGACTAGAATCATATGTAATTACACTCTTGTTTCCTTCAACAAATTATTATAGCTGTTACTTGGTGCTGGTTAGAATCTATGTTTTATCATTTATACATTTTTTATAGTCCTCTGTTTTGATGGCAGAATGTGGACAGTACCTGATGCAAAGGAAATAATTATAGCATCAACAAACGTGGCCAACGAGCATCTACATGAGCTCAATGTAGAGGGATATTATTCAAAAATTGTGAGTACCTTTTCCTCAATGTTTACAATATTTAATTAAGTTTTGTTTTGGGTATCAAAACGACTTCCTAGCAAAGTTTTGGCTCAAATAGAATGAATTCATTTAGATATGATGCTTCACTTTACCAATTCTAAAGATTTTAGGTCTATTATGAAGATAAACTATGTCCATTCTACTTACATAAAATAGAAATGATCTCTTAAGGCATTTCCTCTTCTTTTCAGTTTATCAATGCCAAGATGTTTTGGGGTGGAATGTAGGTAGATATTAAGCAGCACTGAAACTAAAATTCAGGACTCACTAAATGTTTGCTTCAAATTTCATTTTGCTTGAGGTTCTTGGTGATTAAACATCCATTACATCTATTTTGACATTCTTTTCTTCTTTCTTATGAGATGGACCGGAAGGAAGAAACCAGAAAAATTGTTAGGGAAGGCTCAACAGTGGATGAAGACCTTCAGTAAGCTATATCAATTTTATTATAGTTGGATTTATTAGAATTTGATACTAGATGTAGGACTCCATGCACCTTCAATAGTACGATTGTGAAAAATATGTTTCAGATTAACAAGAACTAGAGAAATATTTATCTACAGAGTACTAAATAAAGCGATATCAAACTTAGAGGTGGAACTAGCTGCCACAAGAAAAGCACAAGAGTCTATACTCAGAGGTTCACCGATGTCAGGAGATTTGAAGGTTATTAAAACAAGAAAATACAAATATTTTATGGTTATAGGAATCAATACTGCTTTCAATAGTCGAAAGCGAAGAGATTCAGTCCGTGCCACATGGATGCCTCAAGGTTTGTTAATTTTTTTTTTTCTAATTTAAACAACTGCAACAGTAGTTAATCATTTCCTATATATGTTTTAGGTGAGGATAGAAAGAAGCTAGAAGAAGAGAAGGGCATTGTCATCCGCTTTGTTATTGGTCATGGGTGAGAGAACCTTTTGAGTCGTTTGGTTCTTAGAACATTACAACTTATACTTGTTTGAGAACCAAAATTATACTTTTGAGTTCTCTAATTGGCATATTTACCTTCTCCAAGACTCCATGTATCTTAAATTATCCTTTTATCCTGGAAAGACCTAACGTGTTAATACAAAAACGAAGTCAAATTATGTGCTTATATTGCAAAAGTGATTGCATTTATTGTTTCACCCAGTCCTTTTGGTTGGTTACTTCACTCGGTTTGAAAATAAGATTAATCTTCTTGGTTATAGTGCCACTTCTGGCGGAATTCTGGATAGAACTATCGAAGCCGAGGAAAAAAAACACGGTGATTTCTTGAGGCTGGTAAGATCATCACATGCTATTTCTATATCCTGTTGTTTCCAAAGGAAGTGTTTTCGTTCAGGACCTTGTTTGCTTATTCGTTAGCAGAATCATGTTGAAGGATACCTAGAGTTGTCAGCAAAAACAAAAACATATTTTGCCACCGCTTTCTCTTTATGGGATGCAGAATTTTATGTTAAAGTCGACGATGATGTACACGTGAATATAGGTAACTTTGATTCAAACTTCCTTCTAGTTTCTCTTATTTCCATATCTTGATGTGAGATTTATGTTGAAGGATAGAAATTCAGATCAAATTTTGTGTTGAAGGATACGTCCAAATTGGATGAAATTGAGATCAGGAAAATGTTTCCAATTCTGTATCTCGTTTTGATTATGTCAAAAATATTGCAGCAACATTGGGGATTACATTAGCAAAGCACCGAATGAAAGCCCGCGTGTACATCGGATGCATGAAGTGTGGCCCTGTCCTGGGAAAAAAGTAAGCCGTTTAAGAAATCAGCAATTCATTTAGCAATGTTAAGTAACCTGCATTTTGAAACATAGGGGAGTGCGATATTATGAACCTGAACACTGGAAGTTTGGAGGGGAAGGAAACAAGTACTTCCGACACGCTACCGGTCAACTGTATGCCATTTCAAATGAGTTGGCGGCCTACATATCCATAAACCAGTAAGCCAAAACCCAGTATAATCAAGGTCTCTTCGAACTTGTCAATTTTGTTAAAGAAAGAAAGCTTCTTCTTCTTTCGATTTCAGGAACATACTACACCGGTATGTGAACGAGGATGTGTCGCTGGGATCTTGGTTTATAGGACTAGATGTCGAGCATATCGACGACCGCAAGCTGTGCTGTGGTACTCCACCAGGTATCAGCGTTTTAAGATCGGGAAATGTCAATCACCTGAAAAACCTTAGTATTAAGAAAGCTTCTATCTGGAAGCAAATCTGCATCATTAATGATGCTCTTCTGAGACATCTGCTGGCACACTAATATAATGTCCAATTCTGGAATTTTGCAGATTGCGAGTGGAAGGCGCAGGCGGGCGGCACCTGCGTCGCCTCGTTCGACTGGAGCTGCAGTGGAATCTGCGATTCGGTCGATAGGATGAGAGAAGTTCACCAGCGATGCGGCGAGAATGGAAGTGCAATATGGAATGCAGTTTTTTGAGGAATTGCAACACTGTATATGAAAGATTGAAAAGGAATTAGGGGGGTGGTTTTCGGAATTGGTTGTCTTCAGTTTTTTACTAGAGAAGGCTCTTGCTCCGGAAGGTGTTAGGTTGAGTGATTCTTCTTGAGGAACATCATTCTTTGTAATCTCACACGGATGGCACTACTTGATAGTAATGAAATTGTTTTAATTTCTTCATAATTTGATTTTGTGATTGGTTGAATCACAGGATCTTATGCTGTGTTTTGTGTTTTTTTGGATGAAAAATTAGGAGGAAATAATGAAAAACACGTTGAATCTACTAGTATTTTCTGTTTAGATTTAATGTGATTTTTATTCTTTTATTTTGATGTTTTGTCCAGAGAAACAGTATTTTTCTCAAATTATGACTTTATGGATATCTTATCTTAAACTAATTTTTATAGTTTAAGATAAATAAAACTTTTATAATTTTTAAAATTTAAAATTATACTATTAAGTACAACACTACCAAACGAGACCTTAGTGCTTCGTTAGCTGCTCTTGTCTTCAGTAATTAGGCATCCTTGTGTAATTACTAATTAGCCAGAGGTTTGTCATCGTTACTAATGTTTTGAGTATCGTACTCAAAGAGAAAGTGGACCGAAATCTCATCAATCCCTTTAAAATCGAAGGTAGGGTAAGATCTCACGTATGCTGATGATTTCATCATGTACTTCCAGGTAATCCTAAAACTTACTGCTGTATCAAGCAATGTCTGTGATTTCTTCCAGCTTTCGGGCCTTAATATAAGCATGTCAAAATCCAAAATCCATTTTCCCCCAAATTGCTCCTCTCATACCAAAAGACATTCTTCCTTCTTTCAAAGTTCAGGAGGGCCATTTTCCAGTCAAGTACTTGGGGCTTTCATCTCACCCAAACCCGCTTAGCCTAACCTCTCACCAATTGCATCCGAGTTCCTAGAAAGGCAGCCTCCTTTCAGAAGCTGGCAGATTAGTCCTTACTAACTCCATCACTTGTACATCCATCTACTCGCTCATTGCTACCTGGATTTCGAAGAAATACATGTAACAAGCTTAATTAGGCCACCTATATTTTTCTTTGATCTTACAAAACTCCATTTTGTATGACTTAGGATATCAAGAAGACTAGTTTCAAGAAATGTATTGGGAATAGTTAGACCTAGTAAAATTTGATCCGACTTGTTGATCCGATCTGACTTGACACGAAGTTAGGCGGGTTCGAATCAACTATAATCGTGTTCAGGTCATAAATAGGTCAACCAGTTTATGACCTGAAATAATCGGATCATGTCGAGTTGTAAACGGATTGACGCGGTTAACCCGATTACAATATATATTTATATATAAAAATTTAAATATAGGCTCACATAACTCTAACTGCAACTCCATAAACTCAAATATCTTTTAAGCCCAAATTTTTATTAATTTATTATTTATATTTAAAATATAATGATAAATAGATTATTTGGGTCGTGTCAGGTTAACCCGTCGTGCTCAGGTTAGACAGTTTGACCCAATTAATTAAATGAGTCGTGTTCGGGTTGGCTTAATCGGGTCACGGGTCATAACTGATATGATCCATTTATAATCCGTTGACTCAAATTGTCAGGTCTAGAAATAATCATAATTTGAGAAAAAAAATCGAAGAGAAAAAGAAAGAAACGGATAAAATCTACTGTTTCTTTACACGGAATGCTTTAGAAGGAAAAAAAAAACAAATAGCCACGTATCTCTCAAATTGGTTTCTCTTCGAATCAAGGAGAAAAACCGAGAGAAATCAAACTCTTCAATTTGGTTTCTCTACCTCTCTCACTCTCCCTCTCCCAGTCTCTTTTCTCTCTCATTCTCTCTCACCCGCTCTCCCTCTCTCGAGTGTCGTCTTAATTAATCTTTGACATTGTCTTTAGAAGATGGGCAATCCACTAAATAATTCATAGTAGCTACCAGTATAATAAAAGCTGAATTAATTTGCTTAGAATCTGAATAGATTGTAAACATTTTTTTGCTTCTTTTACAGTGACAGAATCAATCAAACATAAATTGCGATGATAAAACAAATATTTTTTTAAAAAAAAGAAATAAATAAATATAAAGTTAAGTCAATATATATAAAAAAACAAAGACTGTAAGATATCTATCTACATAATCTTAAAGAAATGTAATCTTGATGGTTGTCTTTTTATTAGGTCTGTAATAAAAGTCAACGATAGCCGATGGGTCAAGTTTTATCCACGGCTGCCAATCTGTAATATAATATGAGCTGACAAAGTCAATGTACGGGTGAATCACGAATCAACAAACATAAAAGTTGACCAATCTACATTAACAAAGCAATAACTACGCTCTCTGTAGTTATAAAGGGCACCTCACTGGCTCACTCGCATCACCCATCTCATCGTGTTTTTTCTTTCCGAGTACAAGGTCATTAATGTGTATTATGCCTTTTTCTAATCCTCTGTTTGATCAACTTCTTTATGCCAATTTGCCAAGCTAAAGAATTGGTTAGATTTCAGTTGGGAGCTAGCGAGATCAAAGCGAAGATGTCGATCCCACCGAGCTCACCCTGGAGAGGATGCGCGGCCAACTTCCCTCAGCCAGTGGCCGACGAGCTGGCGGCTCAGTCTTTGTTGGAAACGGTTTACTACCACAACTGCCGCCGCGGAAACATGCCGCTGGCCGACGTAGAATACAGGAGCAGCTACGAGGAGCGCGACGTCCGACGCCACGTCTTCCGCTGGGACCCCATCCCCTACCGGGAGGCGTTCCAGAACGGGTTCGTCGCGAAGCGGCAGGAGGGCATACCGGACGACATCTACTTCAACATCGAGCACTCTGTGCACGACGGCGGCCGCCCTCTCAGCTCCGACAGCAACCTCCCGCACGCCTTCGTCAGCACTTCGCTCAGTAGCTCGTGGTACCCCACTGTTGACCCCGGCGAGTCTAAGGAAGTCCACCGGTACGAGATCTATGCTCCCGGGGGCATCTGGGTCAAAGAGACCCTCGGCGACCGCTACCGGTTCCCTGCGCAAGACGAGGTCAGCTTCGTCGGGGGAATCGCCCCCCAGTACATTCGCTCAGCACAGCTTTTCAGACTCTTCTCCATCCGGCTTTCCAACGGGAGACACGTCACCAGACGGCAAAGAGTCGACAACATAATCCGAGTCAATGGAAACTTCAACCCGCAGTCTCATCCGTCGAGATTGCTCAAAATCCAGCGGCCGGTGTTCGAGTGCATCGACCCTGCAAGTCGCAGGAGGATGCTTCTCACCATGAGCATCTACCCACGGCCGGCTAACGCCACCGCCGCCGCGAGAAGACCGGAACACGACGCTTACGCATCCACCCACTCCTCCTCCTCCTCTTCCTCCGCCTCTGACTGGTATGCCGACGCCGTGGCCAACATCGTGGAAGGTTATGTAGATGCTGCCTTCCGTTCGTCCCGATCGAACGAAGTGTACCTTTTCTCCAAGAACGAGTATATGCTCGTGAACTACGCTCCGGGAACGACGGGGGACAAGCTGCTAAACGGACCCCATCTCATCTGCGATGGCTTCCCGTCCCTCGCTGGCACCGCCTTCGCAGAACACGGAGTGGACTGCGCGTTCGGCTGCCACTCCGGCCATAGGGCTTTCGTCTTCTCCGGCAACCTCTGCGCACTCATAGATTATGCGCCGGGCACGAAAAACGACCACATCATAAAGGGCCCCACAACCATCGCCGCCATGTTCCCCTTCTTCAAGAAAACCCCCTTCGCGGCGGGCGTGGATGCTGCATTCGAGGCGAAGGCTAACGATGAAGCTTACCTCTTCAAAGGGAGCGAGTACGTCCTTATAAACTACGGCTCCAGTCATCCACGCCTCATCGCAACCCGCGCTATAACTGACGGCTTCCCCAGTTTGAGGAACACCATCTTCGCGACCGGGATCGACGCCGCGTTTGCCTCGCACCGCGCCGACGAGGTGTACCTTTTTAAGGGAGATTCCTATGCACTCATCAACTTTGCTCTGGGCAGCACCAACGACCGCATCATCGGCGGCGTGAAGAAGATCCTTGCCTACTGGCCGTCTTTGGCTGGCACCCTGCCTCGCAAGAACACTGAACTTGATGCTCATCCTGATCATGATGGACTTTGAAAATCTTATAGTACTGCACTTACTAAAATTGTATGCGTGTAAAAATAAAAATTGTATGCGTGTAGTCCCATAGTAAGAAAGGACATGTGTGTTAAATCATAATTACTTAAGAATGCATAATAGCTGACCATCACCGCTCAGCTTCCATGTTTCTAAATATGTGTTTTTATTAATTTAATAAAATTTCTTTTTTATTTATCTTGTCTCTTCTCTTTAGTGGCATTAATTGGAAGATACTGTTATTTTGTGAAAAGAAAATAACACAATAAATTTTTTTTTGAATGAGTGGAATATAGCTGGCAATTCGGGTCAACAGGCCATAAACGGATCATGTCAACTGTGACCCATGACCCGATTAAGCCAACTTGAACACGATCCGTTAATTAATTGGGTCAAACTGTCTAACACGAACACGACCCAAATATAATCGAGTCAACCCGACATGACCTGAATAACCCGTTTATCATTTATATTTTAAATATAAATACTAAATTAATAAAAATTATATTAAAAATAATAAAATTTTGGTCTTATGTATGAGCCAAAATTTGGGTTAAAAAGTAGTTAAAAGATATTTGGGCTTTTGGCTAGTAATAGGAGTTAGGTGAGCCTATATTTAAATTTTTTATATATAAATATATAATATAATCGGGTTAAGCGGGTCAACCTATTTACAATCCGACACGACCCGATTATTTTTGGGTCATAAACGGGTTGACCTGTTTATGACCTGAATACGATTATAGCTGACCCGAACCTGCCTAACTTCGTGTCATATCGGGTCAGGTCAAATTTTGCCAGGTCTAGAGCAGATTCAAATTATATGATTATTACTATATGATAATAACTAAAAATAGTCAATTTAATATAACTTCTAAGATATACATAAACCCTAAACACTTGAGGAAAGATGAAAACAAGTAGATAATTAATCGGGTATCCACTACAACCCAACCCCATAATTCGGATTAGGTTCTCACTTAGGCTGTGTTTTGTTAGAGAGGTAGAAAATTGGAGAGTAAGAAATGCTTAAGAGGAAAGAAAAGAATTTTTGTTAGAGAGGTAGAAAATTGGAGAGTAAGAAATGCTTAAGAGGAAAGAAAAGAATGAGGGCAGAAAAAAAAACTCACGTGCATGCACGTGATCACACAAACGAATAAATGTCACATGGAGAGAAGCACGGGCAGTCGGCGGCAATGGAGTAGGTGGCCGGCGGCAGCGGAGCAAGGGGAGGCGAGCTCTCGGCAGTAGGAGAGTGAGGCAAGCTCCCAGCAGCGGAGGGTGAGGCGAGCTCGGTAACAGCAGTGGGGCGACGACGCGGCAGCGGCGTCAACGCGGCGAGCTCGCGATGGCAACGGAGAGAGCTCGCAACCGCTGTGGCAGTAGGGGCGAGCTTGCGATGGCAATGGAGAGGGAGCTCGCAACCGCTGTGGCCATAGGAGCGAGCTCGTGGCTGGGGAGCGAACTGTGGCAACGGCGGACGAGCTCGCGGTGGGGGAGCTTGCGACCGTTGCGGAAGCAGGGTGAGCTCGCGGCGAGCTTACGGCTGGGGAGTGGCGGCAGCGTTAGCGTGGCGAGGTTGCGGCTGCGGGAGCGAGGTGGCGGCAACGGAGGGGAGCTCGTAGCGGGGAGCTCGCGGCTGCGGAGGTAGGGCGAGGTCATGACTGCGGGAGCGGGGTGGCGGCAACGGAGGGGGAGCTCAAAGCAGGGGAGCACACGGCTGCGGGAGCGGGGCGAGGTCGCATCTGCGGGAGAGGCGTGGCGGCAACGGAGCGGGAGCGGGAAGCAGGGGAGCTCGCGATTGCGGGAGTGGGGCGAGGTCGAGTCTGTGGGAGAGGCGTGGCGACAACGGAGCCGGAGCAGGAAGCAGGGGAGCTCGCTGGAGTGGGGAGAAGAGATGCTGCGCGGCAGGGTGAGCTCGCGCGGCAGTGGCGAGGCGGGGTGGGAGCTCGCGGCAACAGCAAGGAGGTACTTCAAGGGGAGGAAAGCGACGGGAAGAGGATCTGGCGATGGCGATGGGAGCTCGCGGGGTGGGGTGGGGTGGGAGCTCGCGGCGACAGCGATGTGCTTAGAAGGGAGGAGGGCGAAGGGGCGATTGCGAGGGGAGGATGGCCATGGGAAGAGGATCTGGCGATGGCGAGGGCTTGGAGGCGAAGCTTGGAGGTGAGGTAGGCAATGAGGAGAGAAATGTTTTCTCCCTTATTTGGGGAGAAATAAAAACTAGAGAAAAGTGCCCTATTTTTCTATCTCTCTAAATCAGTCTTCCTAAAAAAACCAGAGAAAAATAGAATTTCTTTTCTTTCTCCACTCTTTTCTCCCCAATAAAACAGGCCCTTAGGATACTCAAGTGTGATACCTGAATTTGACTTATGTAATATTTATATTACCCAAATTCATTTGAACCCAATTAATAATTTTCAAATCATAACTAATTGGATTTAGGATTTAGAATTTAGGGTTTATTACATTAAGAGGTGAGTGCCTCCACATGCAAAATAAAATGTGATAGAAGGCCTTTATGTCACGCCCCGGTCGAATCAGCCCTAAACCGGTGTTTAACCGTTGTCTTAGGGTCGTCCGGCGGAACACCAGATGCGTGAACTCCCTAAGGTTTCCGGACAAAACCTCGCCCCGAAATAGAAACTCTAATTTCCCCGATTAATTTTTATCCCTAATCTACAAGTCGCACGAAAACCCTAAACCTAATTTAGGAAAATCCAGAAAGAACCAACACCCTAAATTCCAAAATACCTCTGGTCAATGCTCCAAGTCAAAATCACATCGCTGCAGAGTTAACCCGATTCGCTAACGTCAGCCCTACGCCAGCCACCGATTTCCGTCGCGTGCATTTAATTTTTGGATCGCTGACGTCACGCTGACGTCAGCCGTCAAAAATGAAATCGATTTTGAATTTCACCGTTGACTGCTTCGAATATTGACTCCTCTGCCTCGTTTCGCACGCCGCACTCGTCTTCTTCACCGCGACGCACGACGCCGCCTGCGTTGTCGTCCTCACCGAGCGCCGCCTGTGTTTGGTTCGCTGGAGAAGGAAGTGCTGGGGAGGAAGGCCGCCTGCCTCCCTTCCACCTTGCCGTCGGCAGCCACCTGCTGCCGGAACCAACCCGAGAAACGTCGCCACACGGAACAGGAACAAAAGAGAAGATCTCGCCGAAATAGAGGAAAACAGGGGAAAAGCTTCGCTCGATTTCTTCAAAAATCCGAACTACAAAAACCCCTCACCTCTCATCCTCTCACGTCGGCGGCAACTTGCCGCCGACTTACAGATCTCTCGACTCCTCACCCTTCCTCTCTCTCTCTCGAAGGAATCTCCTGTCACGCCCCGGCGGAAGCCGGCTATTTCTAGCTCAGGGTTCCCCAGGGAGTAACAATATTGATAGGAACCAGAGAACTACAACAATCACATAACCTTTATTTAATAAACAATCCAAATTTAATATCAACACAATATCTGAATACAACTATCCAAATTATCAACTGAATAAAATACGAAGGACAACTATCATAACTCGGCTGGTATCTGCTATCTACTCTATCCCTCCCAGAAGCTAACTCTGTACCTGGAAGAGAAACAAAGGGAGTTAGCAGAAATGCTAAGTAGGAATCAACAAACATGGTGAGGGAATCAAATAACAGGATAACACAATAACTGAAACAATGATATACAAATAATATAGGAATGTCGTGCAAATCATCAAGCTGGCCAACAGATCTCAATCAAGAGCCGCACTCATTTTCAGAGTGTTTCCACTGTTGCTCATGCAATGGAACGACTGTCTCAAACAGTCCGGTGAATGTTGCGTCCAACATCTGACATCCATAGTATTGTCCCGAGGACAACTGGCGGTGCCCTAACCGGCAGCTCAGATAGTCTGATATAATCAGAACTATAACTCAGATAGTCTGATATAATCAGAACTATAACTCAGATAAACAGGCCACTGGAGAATAAATCATCCAGGTCAGAGGTCAATATAAATCACGACTTTGTCATCACAGATTTACAACGGTTCCATACATTTCAATATCTCAGATACACAATTGTTTAACCAGGCTCATAAGCCAATAAATCAGATATCTCAAACAGATTTGTTAACCAATCATACAGAAACAGAATATGACCAAATAATCAAGATAATTGAGTTCAACAGGAATTTCAGAAACAAACCAAGCAGACGAAGCAATCAGATATCAGTGTCAATTAATTCTATCATATGCATCATATATCAAATCAAAGGTTTAGGCAGCAAATCCTATAATTCTTGACACTGTAAGAAAGGAGTAGGGTAAGATTCCTACCTCAAACGATGTTATCTCTGAGTCCTTTTGAAAAGCCAATAATTGTTTTATCAAACGATGCAAGTCGATTAATGGATCAACCACTCTGAAATATGAATTTGTACATGAACTCTATCATTAAACATTCTAATTTGAAAACCAAAACTACCAACATGTATAACATAACCCTAAACCTAGAGAACCAGTCTCAGATCATATGAACCGAACCTAAAACCCACTGAACCGGACAGAATTGCACTGAACCGATCAAATTTACCTTGAACCCAATCAAACCGAGACTTCTAACTTCAATTACACAAAATATAAACCTTATCTAAAGCTATACAAACTACCATTAGATGGGAAATTTAATTAGCTTTCTAACGGCTACCTGAATCGGCCCGGATTCGACCGAATCGGGGTCGAACCGGTCAACATTCAAGAACTGACCCGAAACAGAATTGAACCGCTCAATCCAATTGAACCGGTTTAAATCGATTTCAAAACTTAGCCGACGGTTTATTTCTAAATAAACCACACAGAACCCTAAATCAAACTTGAACCGCTCGTCGCCCGCGCAGCCCGACCGCCGCCGCGCAAGGCCGCTGGACTCGCGTCCACTGCTTGCGCCGGCGAGCTCGCGAGAACGCGTCGAACATCGGATCGACCCCAAATTTCGCCAGCAGACTCCAGACGACGAGGCGAGGATCCACGACCAGCTTCGGAGAGGTTTCGACCCACGGTCGAAGCTTCCGAAGCGACAGCGGGTATCGACGGTGGCGCCGCTGCCGTCGATACACAAAACATACTCAAACCCAAACGGAACTTCACGAAAACTACACAGAAGCCTACATACCTTGCTACGACGATGTATCGTAGCCTAGAACACAGAGATCGTCGTCGATGAAGGCGCTGGATGGCTGGAACACGAGGCGGCGCCGCTCGAACTCCGGCGACGAGTTTGAGGGCGATTTCTACTTCCTGGCGGCGCGTCGAGGGTTGAAGATGTTCCAGGGTTCGAATCGAACCCACGAGAGCAGAAGCCCTAATATATAGAGGGAAGACGCGTTCGATACGGCGAGAACACGGCGGCGAGTAAATCGCCGAAATCCGCGGGGAAGACGACGAGTTCGCTCGTCGCCCTAATTCAATTCAAACATCGAATAAATAAAAATCGCAGCGTTTTATTATTAAAACGCGAATCAACCCGATGGTTAGCCGGCGTCGAAATCGAACGCGAGACGCGGGTTCGAATCCCCGCGGACGCGTTTTCGTTTTAAATAAATTTCAATACAAAACTGAGATAATAAAAAGAAGCGCAGTTTCATAATCAAAACGGAAAATTAGCTCAGCGGTTTGGGCGCTCGCGAAAACACTGCGCGACGCGGTTCGAGCCCTTGCGAACGAGAAAATCAATATTTTTTTATAAAAACTAATATTTTAATCCTTTTAAAATTCTGAAAAAATTCTCTAAAAATCATAAAAATTCCAAAATAAATTTCTAAAATTAAGGTTATAACATCTCCTCTCTCGATTCCCTTCGCAGATCTCTCAGGTGAAGCTAGAGTCGATCTCTGGTGGTGGAGTTGCGTTGATGATCATCCCTTTGTCGCCCCCTCGATCAGATTTATAGAGGTGGGCTGCCGCTTCTGTTCTCCACGTGATCCGCTCGCGATTCACCCGTGTTCGCTGCCCGAGGAGCTCGCTGCGCCGAGAGCTCCGTCACCGCGTCCGCTCCCGTGTTTCGGGTCTTTCGCCAAAGATCTCGCCGCCCCATCGAGTGCATCCGAACGTTGCGGCGACGCTCGTGAGGATGAAGACACAGCCTCGCGCTCGTGTCTCGTGCTACGATCCAGCTAGGTTGAATCTAAAGTCGGGCTCTGTCACCTTGTTTTGGGCTTGGGCCTGGGCTAGACCGGCTTGAACCAAGCCTGACTGTGAGCTAGACAGCAGGCCCATCTAACCCACTATGGCTATTGAATAGGCCTCATTTTATTCCTTTTGGCCCACGTGGATGGGTCAATTTTTAATCCGCCGCTTACGATCTGTACTATAATATTATATGACAAAGTCAACAAACATAAAAATTGACCAACCCCCATTAACAAAGCAATAACCACAGCTTGGTTTTGCATTGTTTCAGAAGTTTCTTCAAGAAATTTGTCGATCACCTATGCAAGTAGCTTAAAGTCAAACAAGTAGTTTTCGCCGTATACCTTCGAAACAATTGGAAGCGAGGTGGGCCTCCTGAGATGTGGCAAATGGGTAATTGTTGCTGAGGTGCCAGATGCTTCGTAAGTCAAAGTCGATAGTTGCAAGAACTTGAGACGGTGACCTCACTCTCTGACTGTAGTATAAAGGAGCACCGCAATCCCATCACCCATCTCATCGTGTTTATCCTTTCTGAGTACGAGGTAATTAATGTGTATTGTGGATCTCTAGATCTCTGTTTGATCTGTTTTTTTACCAATTTTTACGAGGCAATTAATGTGTATTGTGGATCTCTAGATCTCTGTTTGATCTGTTTTTTTGCCAATTTTCCGAGCTAAAGAATTGGTTAGATTTCAGTCGGGAGCTAGCTAGATCAAGACGACGATGTCGATCCCACCGAGCTCTCCCTGGAGAGGATGCGCGGCCAACTTCCCTCAGCCGGTGGCCGACGAGCTGGCGGCTCAGTCTTTGTTGGAAACGGTTTACTTCTACAACTGCCGTCGCGGAAACACGCCGCTGGCCGACGTCGTCTACCGGAGCAGCGACGGGGAGCTTGACGTCCGCCGCCACGTCTTTCGCTGGGACGTCACCCCCTACCAGGAGGTGTTCCAGAACGGGTTCCACGCGAGGCGGCAGGAGGGCACCCCTGACGACACCTACTTCAACCTCGATAACTATGTGCACCACGGCGGCCGCCCTCTGGACTTCCGCCGCCCTGCCACGCACGCCTTCGTCAGCACTACGCTCAATAGTAAGTGGGATCCCCCCGTTGACCCCTGCGACTCCAGGGAAGCCTACAGGTACGAGATCTATGCTCCCGGGGGCATCTGGGTCAAAGAGACCCTCAGCGTCTACCGCTTCCCTAGCCAAGACGAGGTCGTCTTCGTCGCCGGAATCGCCCCCCAGTACATTCGCTCTGCGCAGCTTTTCAGACTCGTATCCACCCGCCTTCCCAACGGGAAGCCCGTTACCAAACGGCAAATAGTCGACAACATAATACGAGTCAATGGAAACTTCAACCCGCAGTCTCATCCGTCGAGATTGCTCAAAATCCAGCGGCCGGTGTTCAAGTACACAGACCCTGCAAGTCGCCAGGAGAAGCTTCTGACCATGAGCATCAACCCACGGCCGGCCAACACCACTCCCTCCAACTGGTATGCCGGTGCCGTGGCCAACGTCGTGGAAAGCTATGTAGATGCTGCCTTCCGTTCGTCCCGATCGAACGAAGTGTACCTGTTCTCCAAGAACGAGTACATGCTCGTGAACTACGCTCCGGGCACGACGGCGGACAGGCTGCTAAACGGGCCCCTTCTCATCAGCGATGGCTTCCCGTCCCTCGCCGGCACTGCCTTCGCAGAACACGGAGTGGACTGCGCGTTCGGCTGCCACTCCGGCCACAGGGCTTTCCTTTTCTCCAGCAACCTCTGCGTACTCATAGATTACGAGCCAGGCACGAAAAACGACCACATCATCAAGGGCTCCACCACCATCGCAGCCATGTTCCCCTTCTTCAAGAGCACCGCCTTCGCGGCGGGCGTGGATGCTGCATTCGAGGCGAAGACTAATGATGAAGCTTACATCTTCAAAGGCAGCCAGTACGCCCATATAAATTACGGCTCCAGCCGTCCACGCCTCATCGCAACCCGCACCATCGCTGATGGCTTCCCCGGTTTGAGGAACACCATCTTTGCGACCGGGATCGACGCCGCGTTTGCCTCGCACCGTGCCGACGAGGCGTACCTTTTTAAGGGAGATTCCTGTGCCCTCATCAACTTCTCTCCCGGCAAAACCAACCACAACATCATTGGCGGCGTGAGGAAGATCGTTGCCAACTGGCCGTCTTTGGTTGGCGCCTTGCCTCGCAACAACAGTGGACTTGATTGTGGAAATTAGTAAATATGATAGGGGCGTGAGTCGTGATAACGACCGTGTCATGTGTCATCCAAATTTCTAAAGAGTCGAGTGTGTGTGAGATGAACTGAATTTCCTTTCTAAATTCGTGTAATTTGTGTTTTGATTTGCGATGAATAAAAATTGGATTTGTGTGTTCAATACAATGTTTCCTGCCGTCCAATTCCAACTCTGGTATGAGAGTCGGTATGAGAGTCGAGCCAGTGTCACCCTCGCTTGCTAGGAAAAAAATCTTCGGGCAGCCACCTTTAATTTTTATTTAAAAAAGTAATTTTTTTTTAATTTTTTTTAAAGAAATAATCTATTCATGATAATCTATCCAATGATATTAATATTGGAGTAGTTTAGATTATACACAATAAGAAATTACCTTAAACATTATCGTATAAAAAATTCAAATATTCGATAATGTATAGAATAATTTTTTATTGTGTATAATCTAAACTACCTCAATATTGATACCATTGGCTAGATTATTATGAGTAGATTATTTCTTTAAAAAAAAATTTTTAAAAAAAAATTAAAATTAAAATTAAAGGGAGCAGCTAGGGTCTCTCTATTCAGCCTCTCGCCAAGCCAGGGTCCTCACCGAGTATCAGGGCGTTTACGTAGATGTTAAGTACCAGGATGTAGCTCTTCATACAACACCACCATGGGAGCAATTTTAGGTTGTCTCCGCCGGCGAGCCAAAATTCGTTGGCGAGAAACGCTGCTGCAGCAGAAACAGGGCCGTGACCAGATGTGGCGTCACGCCCAATGCAACGTTGAGCTGCTGAACTAATGCAGAGGAGAAAATTTCCCTTCTCCAGCCTATGAAGTCAATGTTGTATTCGTGCTTCAATCGGCTCAAATCTAGCTTGAAAGGAATTGGTTGGATTAAACCACGTTGCTACAGTACTTAAATAACGGCAACGGGTGACTGCTATTGTTATGGATTTAATTTTTCTACTAGTTTTATTTAATTTTTTTTTTATTTTATTAGGGACTCAATGGTATGTGACAGCTATAACTGTACAGTTATAACCGCATTGCACTCTTAAACAGAACTTCCAAGTCTTTTGTTCAAAGCTAACACAGCAAAATGTCTATCGCCTGCCCCTTTTAGTTTTTACCAGCCTCCATGAGAGTCTCCATTCCACCAAGTTTGGAGCTTTACCGAGCTCGCTGCCCACGTCCCGTGAGTACAGAGCTTTGCTCGCTACCGGCGAGCATGGAGCTCGTTGCTCACTTTCGGTTCTAAAATTTTTACAGCCGTGAAAATTCAATTCAATTTGATTCAATTTTGAATTGATTCAATTCAAAATTTGCCACAGCGTGAATTGATTCGCTGACAAATTTACAGCCTATGATGATTGATTAACATATTAATTAAGTATAGAATTAAAACTCTAAGCTTCTTTCTACAGGATGTATAATCTAGGAATGATTAAAATATTCGACTTTACTTTAGAATTAAAATCCAAAGGCTCTTAAAGGATTAAGTGCAAGCTTTTTATTAGCCAAACATGTTAGGCAATGAAACAATCGACTATCACATCGTCTCCATATTAATGTTTCTTTTTGCAAACAAAAAAAAGGTAAAATTTTAATCTTTTACTTGGTGTTAGAGGAAACTCAAATGGGCAAACCAATGTGCGTTACAGCCTACATAAAAAAGCATGACGGCAATTCCCAGCTTCTAGTCATTGACCACTTGAGAGGTGAACTTAAAATCAGAAGCTTCATCTATTCTTCGGTTTTTTAGGAGGTGGCGGGCCCGATACTGCCTGTGTCGGGCTTCCGTTTAATTCTGAGAAAATGTTCCACCTGTGAATCAATTTAAATATTGAATCAAGAAACTGAATGGAGCCACAACGATCAAAGAGAAAAAAGTGCTAACAGTATATAATGAATGGCAACAATCGAGCCACAACAGTCCAGAATACATAGTAGATTAACCAAAAAAATGAAAATAAATTGAACATTGCGGCAAATGAAGCTGGAAAATAGAATTGGATTATCTTTCATCTTAATTGACATAATGTTGGGATAATGCTATTTCTGCAAGAGAGATGGCCTACATTTTTATCCCCAAGCATGGGGGGCAAGCTCCCCAAATGATCTTTCTCAACGGTAGCCAAACCACCTCTGGGATCACTGGTTTGCCTACATTTCACAGAAGGAACATGATGTCACGGAGAAGCAAAGCTCTAAAATATAATTTATCTACAAAACGAATGGCCAACATAACAATCAAAATCTTCCAATTGCCCAGCATAGGTTAACATTAAATATTCTGAACATCATTAATTCAGAGAGCCCTATGCTACCCTTACTCTACAATTAGCAAATGAACAAATAGTTTTGAAAGCATGCACGGAAAAGAGCACATATGAGCCGGCAACACTTTGTCTAATTTGGAAGCGCATTAGTATAAGAAAGCAATAAGATGAATACATGGCTATTATACTTGAAGGGGAGAATGGATAGGGAGAACATGGGACAAAAAGATACGGAAGTAATATTAGAAATATATACCCTGGCTTAACATGACCACTTAACACCAGATAAGGTGTCTGAAGTCGAGCTAGAGCTTCCCTCATTTTTTCACCAGCGAGCAATGGAGTATCTGAAGCTTTCATTTGCTTAATCTTCAAATCCTTCTGATATTGTTTCATACGCTTCTCTTGCTTCTTTTTTCCAGGAACCTTACCATGAAATTTATGTGAAAGCATTCGGTATGCCTCCATAGATGTCATCTGCAAAAAATTATATATATTTCCTTTACAAACAAAAAGATTCAATATAAAATACTGAGCACAACACAAACTACACCAAAAAAAAGTAAACTGTGAGCATAAATGATCTCAACCCAAGGAAATACTTCTTCCATTTGAAGTAAATCTTAAAAAATAACTTATAGAATAGTAAGATGATGACACACGAACAATAGAAACCATTAATGGAACTAAAATCCATGCTCTGTTTTACTTAATGATGAAAATTATGAAAGAAAAAGAATGTTTAAGAATGAACTTACAATGCGACCAAATTCATCGGTCCTTTCAATTCTGATATCTTTTGTCCCTTTGCCGTCATTGAGGTCAACAAGTTTACTTTTCTTTTTGTCCATAGTTCTGCCACGCCAGTCCATTGTCTCCTTAAGTGCACCTAGTTCTCTAAGAATGTCTAGTGTTCGTACCAAACCTTTTCCTAAAGGCGCTTCATGGATAATCTCATCTGCAGCAATATCACCCTTATTCTCGCTGACGGGAACTCCAGATTTATTGGTTTCTTGCACATCATCCCATCCACTTATATCAGCTTTTGCTTCTACTTCATGGGACTTGGATGCATCTTCTTCATCCATGAAAATCTCTTCAGATTTAGAATTTTGGGTCCCTGAATCAAGCAAAATAATATACAAAGCACAATTAAAAGAAAAGACTAACAATGATAAACAAGCAAAACGAGGCCCAATAGATAAATAAAGATATAATCATGCAAGCAGCTGTACTAAATGTTTCTTTTAAGCCGACCAAAACCATAAGATAAAACAATAAGACAACAAGAAACTACCTTCTTTAAGTTGAAGACCTAATACAAATTCTCCAATTTCCGTGATAACAATTTTGTCTTCTTGAGTGTCTCCTAAGAGCTGACTCTGAGATTGTTCTTGTTCTTTGCTAGAATTGGCAAGCTGAGCAACTGCCAAAGCAACTGCCAGAGGACCAAAAGCAGCTCCATTCTGTTTTCTTAGGGCAACTGTTCTTGCTTGTTCAAGAGATTGTTGTAGGTCTTCATAATCTTCACCAAAGTTAAAATCTTTATCCTCAGTAGATTTGAACATCAAAGTTTGCACTTGACGCAAAACCTTAGATGCTTCTTCTGCTTTTGCATATGCCGCCTGGTAGGCGTTGCTTCTCATTTCAGCTTCACTTTTATCTTGTTCCTCTTTTGCAGCCTGTCTTTTCATGTCACTTCTGGAGCCAAGGTCACTGGTTCCTAATCCAGTAGAAATCGCCTCTGCTTCCAAGGCATCTATATCTAACTTTTCCTTCTTCCTCAAAGATTTCTTTTTCTTTGGCTTTTTGAACTGAAGCATCTCATTAGTCGTGTAATAATCAGATGAGTGTTTCACTGAAGAAGTTAGATCTTCAAAGCTTTTCTTGGTAGAACTACCTTCAATCCTCTTGTGCAGCTGAACAATTAACAGAAAGAGATAACAATGAAGCAGGTCCCATACTAGGATAGACTACTCTAGTAATTTATAATAGAATAACAAATGAATAATATCAATCTAGCAATAACTTTACAATTTGTCTGACCCAAGCACGGGGAGGGAAATAAGTTTCACAGAGAAGGAACAACGGGTAAAATGAAGAAAAATCTTTTTTCTTCATTCTTGTACCCTCTTGTGGCCCTCCTAGTCATCTAATTAATACACTGCTACATCCAAAATCTTTTTTCCAAAATGAAGAAAAATATGTTTCCTCTTCATTCTTGTACCCATCCTCTTCTGATTAGAAAATTTTTAGTTTTTTATGGTTTTTTTAGGAAAAGGTTTTGGATTCCACATGGCCCCAACTAGATGATCAGGAGTTATGTTAGTTTTTCAGCAGAAATTTACTGAGTGAGATCTAATGAAACAATATTGAAAGTTTGAAATAGATTGGAAAGAAAAAATTATAAACCAACTCACAACAATGGTGAGAGCTTAAGGATATTTTAATATGGATGACACCAAAAAAGAAGAAACACAATGATTATTTCTGGTGGAATGAAGAGGTGAAAAAGAAACATATATGTAAATTTAAGATCATAAAAACTAAAAAATATGAAGGCAAAAAATAGCACACCTCTTCAAGTTTCTTTTCAGCCTCAGCAGTAAAGTGCCCATCCTCATCAAATGATACTCCCTAAGGTTAAAGGAAGGGAACCAAGAACAAAGTGATTAATCAATAGAAGAGCTGCCAAGACATTATGTAGTCGGTCATCAAATAAATAAGATACCTCATTTTCAATAGGATCATCGTACTGTGGAAGAATGGTTCTTCGAGATCCAGTTTCATCACTATACCAGCAAACACAAATAACAACATAAAGGTTAGAGGTTAAAGATTTCCGAAATAACACCAAGGCTATGTTCATAAGGAGGGAATCCATAATGGAAAGGATAGAAAATGCGATGAATCTAGATGAATTCCCTCCTACTGAACATAGCCCAAGAGATTTACTTGTCACCATACAATCCTGTCCTTTTGGCGGCCATATAGGCTGCATCTCTGTGTTTTTGGTCTCCAGTCTCAACATTCTCAAGCATATCAATATCTATTGAATTAAAGCTTAATTAGACCAGAGCACAAATCAAAAAAAAAGATTTCAAAAAAGTTAAAACCAAACAACAAGTATGCATACATACCATCATTGACATCACCACCCTTAAGAATATCCTGATCTTTGAGAGTCAGAACAACCGCTCCACCCTCAAATACTTTATCTAGACCATGTAGAATTTTAATTCCTGCTAAATCCTCTGTTGCCAATTGATTGAACAAAGTCTTATCAGAGCGAAAAATTATTATGCAGCACAAGAACTCAAATTAACACGTGTTCAAAATAACTAATTCTTCAAAAGTAAATATCTTAGCTTTGACAGAAATAAATTTTCATTTAAAAAGAAAATGAGAAACAAGTTCTCTGGATTAAGGAACAGTACTCTGTGTGTGTTCAACCGCTCCTACATCGCTCTCATCTAAAATTTTATCCTATGAAATGACAAAATTTCAACAAGTAACTGCTATTGTACATCTCCAATCTAGAATTCTCAAATATTGAGATTCTAACCTGCTCCTCAAAAACTTTTGAAAGACACAGAGCTTCCATTTCAGCACGTTTCTTTTCCTCAGTTCTCCTACTCTTGGTGATCCATGATAATATCTCAGAAGTATCATCAGACTTTTTCTTCAAGTTGTCTTCTTTCATCCTGAACGAATAAATATAATGTCAGTTGTACGAATAAATAATGTCAGTTGTACGAATAAATATAAGCCTTGAAAGTATAAGATAGTAGAGAGTGTGAATAGTTTTGTTAAAACAAAAAATAGTTATGATTTTTAAGTACAAGCCCGTCTGAGTTTGAAAGAATACACAAGGGTAAGATCATCTGAATATAGAATAGCATAGATTTTATTGAACTTATCAGGCAATCAATGGTAAAGGGAACAGAAAGCAACATTCAAAGTGAATTAAAAAGAGTTCTGGGACTACTTACTTTGTTAACCACTCCTGGAGAGCTGAGGCCGATGGAGTTTGAGTTGACATTTCACTTTGCTGGTTATTAGAACCAGATATTTCATTAATATCAGAATCATATTGAAATGATTTTTCCTTGGGAGTATGAAGTTTAACAAGCTCAAAATCAGATTGTAGGCTCTCATCCTTATCACTTCTTTTAGCTCTAGTTGTCTCTTTCTCTCTATCTCTTGTTCTTAATTTATCTTCCACACTTATCTCACTTTCTTTCTCCTTGTATTTTTTTCCTAGCTTTTTCTCTCCTCTTATCCCTCTCTCTATCTTCTTCTTTACCCTTCTCTTTTTCGCGATTTTTAGTTTTCTCTATATCCCTTTCGCTGCTTTTCATCCTATCATGATCTTTTGCTTTTTCTTTGTTTTTATCCTTTGCCATGTCGTGATCTTTTTCCTTTCTACGCTCCCTCTCTGCTTCTCGTGCAAATCTTTCATATGGCCTATCTGCTTCTCAGCTCTTGATCAGACGAAGAGAGGAGGAAAGAGGGGAAAGTCGCCCGAGACACGAAATCACGGGAAGCCGCCTCAATCGAAGGAGGCGAAGCCGAGCAATGCGTGGAGATCAACAGGTGCTCTGGCTTGCCGACTTGTGGAGGGCCGGAGTGACGACGGTCACAGCGGGCGAGAGGATAGTTCGCTGCTGGCAGGGAGTGGGAGGCTGGGAGCGAAGCACAAATGAGGCGGGAAGGGAAGCGGCGGAGAGCAACGGTGTCACGCCCTGGTCGGAATGGTCTAAAAACAGTGCTTATCTGCTTCCTAGAGTCGTCCGGCGGAACACTAGAACGTGATCGCGCTAGGGTTTCCGGATCGAATTTCGTCCCCAAATTTGAAACCCTAGTTTTCCGCTCAACTTTTTATTCCCAAATTACAATGTCGCTCAAGAAACCCTAACCCTAATTAGGAAATCCGAAAAGTCCGAAAAACCCTAAATTAGAATTACCTCTGGTCAAAATCAATTTTGACCGAACAACGCCACTCGTTCGATTTTAATTTTACTCGGCTGACGTCACACTGACGTCAGCCCTTCCGATTTCGCTCGTCGCGCGTAAACCTTCGTCTGCTGACGTCGTCACTGCGTCAGCCGTGCCGAAATCCGAAATCGAATTCGATTTCGTTTGTTGACCGTTGACTCGTCCTCGTCCGCCTTGTTTCGAACGCTTGACGCGTTCGAAAGCCGTCGTCTTTGCAGGACGAGCGCCCGCCTGCGTTCGCTCGCGGTTCACCGGAGGAAAGGAGCTAACGCGTCGAGTCGCCTCTTCGTCGCCGTCTGGAGGTCGCCCGTCACCGCTAGGCTCGTCGTCGGCGGTGGTGAAAGGAAACGCCGCCACGGAACCAAAACAGGGGAAACAGAGGAGGTACCGCCGCCGGAGAAGACAACTCGTAAGGGGAAAACTTCCTCTTTATTCTCTGTAATAAACGAGTACAAAACCCCTCCTCTCCTTTCGTCGCTCTTCCTCACGCCGGCGGCGTCGCTCGCCGCCGTTTACAGACGCTCGTGAAACTCTCTCTTTCCTCACAGCTCTTACCGCTCTCAACTCGCAGCGCTCGCCGGTAGCATCCCCCCCTTCGCTCGTCGTTCCCTGGACGATTTATAGGAAGGCGGAGGTGCCTGATGCTGCACCGCTTTCACCGAGTCTTCCGCATCTTGCTCGACGAAGCCGCGTCCGCTTCGTCCGTTGTCCGTCTTTCGCGCGCCGACCTCGCTCCCGTTTTCCTCGTCTGATGCGGCGCCGTCCGCGTTCGAACCCTGGGGCGATCTCGCATCCGCTTCGCTCGGCGACGACGCCGTCTCCACGCCCGAGCTTTGCGTCCGAATCCTTTGGTGAGGACGCCGTCGCAACGCGTGTGTCCTGTGCGTTTGGGGAAATGCGTAAGGTCAACATCCAATGTTGACCATAAAATTCCATCTCTTCGTGTGGGCTTGGGTCATGGGTTGGGCCGATCCTCTCTGGGCTGAACCGGGAAGCCCAGGGCCTAACAAACGGGATAGATTTGAGTTTAGCGTCAGTATTAAATACCTAATACTGACCCTAATAAAACACTAATTTTATTATCGGATTTCAAATCCGAACCCGAATTTATATCCAACTTATAATATAAATTTATCCGATTTTTTTTTCCCATTCATCAATTGCTTCCCTGTATCAAAAAAATTTCTCGTAAATACATCAAGTCATGTCTAACCATCAATCAAAAAGCGAATTCATTGGTCGTTGTAAAATAGCATATAATTAGTTTGCAAATCGAATTCTGGTCGGTGGGATCAAACTAGAAGATATTTTGTTTTAATTAAATTAATTATATATAATTTGACTTCTTATGAAAACAATAAAGTCAGGTGTTTTGAAAAAAAAGCTGGTGAGAAAGAGCACAATGCACTAATAAATTTAGCCCAAATACTAATCTATACAATATAATATAAAATATCCATCAATAATAAAATTTCATAAATCAAATATCTATCAACAATAAAATTTTATACATCAAATACTGCAGCATCAACTAAAGAACACCAGTTGAGAAATAAAAATCAAGACCATATAGACTACTAAAATCTTCACTAAATCAATTATTGAGTTTAACAATTTTTCCTAAGATATTTAGGAGATCAATAATGTCATTAAAAATAATCTTGGATATCAAAAAAACATAAACTCATCCCCATCATCTGACGTCAGCTTAAAGACGGTTCCACTATCTTTATAACTATGTTTCGCTGTGATATTATTTGTTATCTCTTATTTAGTTAGTAAATTATTAATGATAATATGATTTAATTTATCAAAATATTTATGTCAAAATTAATAATAGTAAACCCACTTACACTTATATACTATATTATATTTTTTTCTTATTTTTAAAGGCTAGTTGTTCCGTTGCAGTTACATGATAAAAGGTGTCAAATTATTGTATAATAAAAATTATATGTGACAATATGCAATTTTTTTTATAATTAAGCTTTTGAAGCAAAGGGCAGTGCATTGATGACTCATATAAAATTATTAATTAAAGTTAAATTAAACTTTAATTTATTATATTAATAAACTTATAATCAGTTGTGAACGAATTGTTACATCATCCTCTAATTTGCTTTAACATGAATGTATTTTTTTTAAAAAAATTATAGTAGAAAAAAGTACAACAAGAATAACATATAAAAGTCTATCAAACATATATATTTTAATTACATAAAAAAAAATAAAATTTAAAAACAATACAAAATAAATTAATATTTATTTTATTATTATTAACTTTTTATGTGTATATTATATATATATATATATATATATATATATAATACATGTTATTAAATATGTATTAATATATATTAATTATTACCCAACCATGCCCCCTTTGCCGCCAACAGGCCACAGTCCAATCCGTTCATGACCTGCTTAGCCAAATTGCTAAGTCAAATTTATCAAATCCGTTCATGACCTGCTTAGCCAAATTGCTACATCAAATTTGTCATGCGCCGACCATTCTAGCCTTTTCGAACTCGAAAGCCCTAAAACCCCGAACCTTCGCCTTTCTTCGCATCCCAATCCATGGCGGATGATTGCGCCACCTTCTCTGCCTGGCTGTTGGAGTTCATCGTCCGCCACGTCGACGACGACTTGCTAACTACAGCGTTAATGACTTCGCTTCCCCTCCCTTCCACTCTCCCGCGCAACCTCCTCCGCGCCATCTTTCTTCGCCGCCTTGCTTCCGACCTCTCCCGCTGCCTCCCCAGCCTCCCCCCACTTCAACTTCTCCTCGAGCACCGCTTCGACACCTCGTCTTTCTCCCAGGAATGCCTCGCTGCCGCCTATCGCACGGTCGCCCTCGACTGCCTCGCGGCCACCTTCCGCTCCGGCAGCGAGCGATCCTACACTATCCTCAGCGAGGATTTATCGGTTACTGCAGCGAAGTTGGAGCGGACTCAACCCTCCGCCCCCGCTCAGTATCTTAAGGATCTCTTACTAGATATAGAGAAAGCCTCACAGAGCCGTGCCGCGAAGGATGCTTTGTTTGCAAAAGATTTTAGAGGTAAAGCTTTGGATTTGATTAGTGACTATTTAAAGTCCGCCAGGAAGGAGCTGGGTCCGTCTTTTCTCGAGCAAGTTGCAGAGTCCGTTGCTAAGAATCACATCAAGCTGGGAGACCCCTTAATCGGTGACAATAATGCTGCTTTAAATGGTGCTGTCGCCGTTACCGTGGAAAGTGAAGAACGACCCAGGTCCGCCAAGGAGAAGCAGGGACCGTCTTTTCACGAGCAATCTGCAGAGCTCATTGCAAAGAATGCTATCGAGCTAGGAGACCCCTCGATCGGTAAAAAGAATGCTGATTCAAGTGTTGCTGCTGCCATCTCCGTGAACAATGCATTACGTCCCAGCGTCACCAGGGAGGAGGTGGGTCCATCTTTACTTCAACAATTCGCTGAGCTCATTGGTGAGAATGCTATCGAACCAGGAGGCCCCTCGGTCAGTGAAAAGAATGCTGATTCTAGTGGAGCTGCAGTTGTTGAGAATGAACCGTCATCTGCGTCATGTAAGTTCCTTATCTTGATCCTCTTTAAGATTCTATGAAATTTCCGTTTCCTATTTGATGATTTGATCAAGGTGAACTAGTCTGTTTTTTCCCCTAATGTCTTGAATAGCATAAATCTATTCTTAGACTCACATCTGCTTAATTCTCTATCCAAGAATTTTATCAATTTATTGACACTTGGCTCTATATCTTCATTAATGTAGTGGAAATCAAGAAATCCAATTTTGTTTCTACACCAGCATACGAGATGGTGGCTAAGAACCTTAGATTAAGTTGCACTGATCTTCAGAGGGTCGTTGCTGACCCTCTTAATGATGCCTTGACACAGGCTAATGAAGCGCTAAAGACTAGGTCAGATTACCCTCCCAACTGTGATCTTATGGAACAAATGGTTTGGACAGCTAACATTGATGATGTTATTGAGGAACGAGTGGATGGGGCTAATAATATGACACAGATATATACTAAAGAAACTGAGAATCCTCCTGTTGACAAGGTACAGAAACCAAGTCTCATGGATAAAAATCCAAGTGCGCAGGTTTACGAGGTGATTATTTTTTAACTTATGAGCACAATCCATGTTTATCCTTATTTATCCCGTGGATATGATGAAAAAGGTAATTTAATTTGGTGAAATAATTTATCTTTTATTTTGTAATGGACAGTTATTTGATTTGTTTATACTTTCCCACGCGCTTGTTTTTGTTGAAATTTATCTAGTTATTTGTTTTGATTTTCCTTACAAAATGTTGGTTTGTGCATTCTGCAATACTGATTCTATGTCAGTCCTAACCTTAATTTCATTCAATTTAGTTTCTCTTTCAGTTTCTATTTCAGATAATTAAAACCATTAGGAAGCCCGCTGAGTTTGTTCTATTTTGTTTAATGCCACTTCAAATAAATTTGGAACTTATTGTATTTCATTTCATTTAACAAAAAAAAAATTCTGACCACTAGAGATCGGTCATGATGAGCTGAGAATTTTGATATATCAAAATCATGTTTGAGGCTTTCACGATTATCCTCCTTTATGCAAGTTTAGTTTAAAAGTAAGATTGTCAGGATCACGATCCTACAGAGGCTTCGTGGGATCATAAGATCCTACAATTATAATAAATTAATAATATTTTACTAATTATTGTGTATATATTAGAGTATAAACTGGGAAGATGTAACAATTCTAAAAATATAACAATAACTTCAACAAGTGATAATAAAATAAATATATAAGTTTCTAAAAGTAATAGAGTAAACAATAAAGAGTAAAGTCTAAAGAGTCTTTAAAAACAATGTTGTCATTCAAAATCACATTGTTATCCAAAATGACATCTATCATTGTAGCTTGAACATCAAAATCTTCATCACTCTCTTCATCTTCCGCATCTATCTTATTCTCATGGTCTTCATCCAAATTCAACTCTAAGTCTTTTGAATGATCGACTTGCTCATTTGCTTCAACAATATTTCCTTCGATGTTTGAATCATTAAAACCGTGTTTACTAGGGTACTAGGGTGGAAAGGAAGTGGGAAAGGATGGATTTTGGGAAAATTCCTTATTTACTAGGGTGGACGAAAAATGAAGGAAACTAACCTAGTTTTCCTTTGTTTCACAATCCGTTCAAATTGGGCAGCAACTAATTTTTTGATAAACCTACTCTTCCTCGCTCGCTGCTCGTTTGTTCGTTTGCCCGCTGCCAACAAACTTCGCCTTCTTCATTTGTGCGGCTCAAGGATGAGAACAACAATGGGTGCTCTGACAAGTTCCTGAGGGACGTGTGCATGAACTTCATTCTTGCTGGCCGCAACACCTCGTCGATGGTTGCTGGACAAGCAATTGGAAGTGGAGCAATGAATACTCGATGAGATCAAGAAAATAGTGGAGGAGAGGCAGGTGGATGAGAGGAACGCTGGCAAGGAGGTGGTGTTCCAGCTATAGGAGGTGAAGAAAATGGAGTACTTGCATGCGGCGCCCTTGGAAGCACTCCGGCTACACCCCTCACTACCGGTGGATCACAAGGAGGTTGTGGAGGTCTTTTTCCCAACAGATCACAAGGAGGTTGTGGAGGAGTTGTTTCCCGATGGAATGGTGCTAAAGAAGGGGACGAAGGTGGTGTACATTGATAAACCTAGTTCAACAAAAAATGATTGGCTTGAAGATAATGAGTTGAGACTTGGAGATCAAAAGGTGCAATTTTGAGTTCTAATGTCTTTTTGAGTTCATTAGCTAAGAGTAGACTCACTTGTTAGAGAACACCTTGATGTCTTAATGAAAATAATTTAAAATGACATGTTAGAGAACACCTTGATGAGAACTATACAAAATGCCATGGTAGTTCCTTTCAGGAAAAGGGTTGGGCTTCAATAGCACCAAATAGTTAAGTTGGATACAAGTCTTCTTATGTTTCCTAACTCAATTAAAAGATAGATATTGCATAATGTTTATATCTGTGTCATTTTCTCTTTAAACTTGAGCAGTTCTAAAGTAATTTGCTAAAATCTTGCAGAGAGTGAACATTGACTTAATTCATTTTTTAAAAGTTTATTATAAATTCTGTGTCAAATGTATCACCGAAATGACAGGTTTGATACTTTTATTCACCAAATCATGTGCGTATTCCACACTGGAACAACAATGGCCTCTTCCTGAACTTTTATATTGAAGAAATATGCTGTAAGGAGAGTGAGATTATGGGAACAAATTTTAAGCCAAGGAAATAAATATCATTCTGTTCATCTTTTAGGCATTGATCCATAACCAAAACTTTTGATTCTAGTTGATGACATAATATAGTTATTTAATATGGTTCTTTTTAAAGATTTGACTGATGATAATTGTTAATTGTTTTCATGAAGCACAAAAATAGTCCAAGTTATAATATAACAGAAGAGAGCTGTTTGTTTGGTTTGTGATTGTGGAAAGGAGGATTAATTGAAGGCAAAAGCAATGGATTTGCATAGAATAGTTTGATTTTGATTGAATTAGTTAAGAGCCCTATTTTATTTTGTGATATCCTTGATAATATGATTTTGCAAGAGGATGGGTAATGAAGGGAGGAGAGAGAAGTGATAAACTAATACTAGATAATATTAATATAGCATTAATCATAAGTTACCTAATTACTATAAGCTTGAGCCTGGATATGGGCTTTTAAAATCTTAATAACCACAATTACAAACAATGTTTGAAAACTTGGTCTGAGATATGCCACCAGTCCATTCTCAGATTGGTTCTGGATGGAACCTGACTGGCTGCTCCTGCAGCAGAAGAATGGAAAAAAAAAAGGAAGAGAATAAGAAGGGAATAAGAAGTGGCGAGTGGTGGTACATACCTCCTCTTTTTTCTTCTTGTTTGAAAATATACCATCAAGATAGAAAACTATCTATAAGATACCTCTATTTTCTATTTGATCTAAGCCTTACCGCTTTTATTTCTGTGAAAAAATGGAGAAACACCATAAAAAAATGGGGAAATACCACCACCTGTATTACATACATTCTTTTTTTTTCGTAATCCCCTTCCCTTACACGGTCAAAGAAATTTTCTTGTTTTTATCTCCATCTTTCATTCTTCTTTCTTCTTCTGCTTCGCTCTGGCAGAGTGAGCTTCGTTCTTCTTTTTCTTCTTTTTCTTCTTCTCCTCCTCCTCCTCCTCCTATTGATCACAAACTACCAATGACCTATCCACTACCCCCATTAAGCACATAATCTAAAAGTTAATATATAATGACCACATTATACGGAAGAGAATATGACTATGACGAGTCAAAATCTACATTCCATAATCTCTACATGGAATGTCTCAGGATGTGAACTTAGCATAGCTCATGACTCAAGTTGTGTGGATGAAAATGGCAGGTGACTATGAAAAGAGATCAGAGGAGAATGGTGTAGGTGGAGGGGAAGATAGGTGGGTTCGTTGCTAAAGGATAAGAGCTGGTGGCGGAGGTAGGAAGTGAGTTCTAGATGGGCCTTCATGATGGAGTAGACATGTTCCTATTGGAGGAGGATGACCATGGTGTGAAGACCGGTAAAAGGGATGCATGGAGGAAACAAGCTTGATTGTGAGGCCGTCAAGGTGGAGCTTATGATAAAGGCGATAAAGGCGAGGGGCACTGACGTGGACAAGGTCGAGGAAGGCGTCCTTGAACACAATTATTATTGTGGCGATTATAAAACCTTGCCACAATAATTTATAATTATATATCATTGATATATTATTTAAATATCAAATAATTAGTCTCATAAATAAGATTCTTTATACATCTAGGGTCACAAGGTGATTTTTTTTAACTGAACTTCACACTTTACTATTACTCCAATTACTTTATTCGCAAGCACTGTATTCATTTTGTGGAAAATGCTGCCCTCTTCTGCTTCTTATCTAGTTATATATTTTAAGATTTAAACTTTGGAGTAATTAAATTCTCTTTGCAGGTGGTGGATGATGCAGTTGGACCCTCGATTGATCAGTCTCCAACATCAGCAACAAAAATACGCCTCCAAACTCCAAGAGTATCTAAGCCCTCTCCACTACCTGTGGAGAAAAATATGAATCGTCTAAGAAGAAAAAAAAGAAGATGGAGTGTGGAAGAAGAAGATGCTTTGCGAGAAGCAGTGGCAAAGTATGCACTTTTTCCCTCGATAAATATCATTTTACGAGTCTTTGGTACAGACGCAATTTATTTATGTAGTTAACTGTATAAGATGAGCTTTTATTACAAACATCTTATATTTTATTCATGAGGAAACAGAAATCTTATTTATTTTTCATGATAAAAAACTGGATTTCTGCTTCACTGCATAACTACCAATGAATATTTTTTCATATTAAAGTAAGCCGTTAGCGCTCTTACTAAATAAGTTATTCAATCTTTCTTATTAAATATGTTATTATAGTAAAAAAAAATTAAAATTAAGATTTTTATTTTTTTTTGCTATTTGGAGTTCTTGGTTCATATATAATTTGTTTGTCCGATTATAGACTTGCCCAAGGAGAGAGGGGCTTTTATTAGATATACCTGGATATTTTCGACCTGTTGATTCTATTATCTTTTCCGGATGAAGTCGATGAACTGTTCCTGATGTATGTTCTCGCTTTTCTGCAAAGACTGGGACGTGGGAATTGGAAGAAAATATTAAACGAAAATAAAGATACATTCGATGAGAGGACAGAGGTGCCTATTTTCTTCACTCGTCTTATTTTCTTTTCCACTTCTTATAAGTGCAATAATAAGTTATTTACTGAGCAGGTTGATTTGAAAGATAAGTGGAGAAATATGACCAGGTAGTAGTTCCTTTTGTTCTTTCATCCTATTGCCGTACGAGGATGGTTTATGGATGAATGTAAAATAATGATGATGCATCCTGCAAGCTTCTCAGTTTGAAGAGCTCAGGTTTTGTATAATATTGCTCTTTTGTTAGCAACATCTTATGATGTACCTATAGCCAAGTTTCAAATATGTGCATATTCGTTTTTTGAAAACTATTTAAGTAGATAATGAATTGGTTTTAATGTAGATCGTCATATGGTCTTGATGAACGGTCTGAACACAATAAATTTTGTATGTTTATATATATATATATATACACATAGTTGTACCTAAAATTAAATGTTACAAGTTATTATACCAAAACAAACATTTTACGTTATGTTCAAGGAATTAACGGTTAGATTATACTGTGTAAATATAATATATAAATTATCTCTATTTTTAATTTTCATATGAATCTTTAGGGTTTTCTATTTGGATATAAAATTTTAATTTAATTTTAACACCATATGTTTATTAACTTTCTATAATGGATTAATGACAAGGTCGAAGAAGATGATTATGATGGCCCTATCACATGCCATGTCTAGAAGGAATGAAAAAAAAAAGAGAGAGATTTGCTTACTCTTTTTTAAAATTATTTTTCCTGATATAGCATGCTGCATGGCATTACCGGTAGCAATACTACTAACCATGGGCAGTTTGGGGTTATTGCCCGCACTGCTTTTGCTGGGGTAGGCAGTAGAAGCTGGTGGAATCCAACGGTTTGGGGCTGCTATTGTGCCTGGCGCCAACGGAATCTTGCTGCCGCTGGGAAGCTGGAAAAAACCTGCTTCTCTAGGAAAGTAGCGTACCGCTTTTGGTTTTTCGAAAAAAAAATTATGCCGTTCGCTTGGCCTTTTGCCGGCGCCTCCAGCCAGCCGTTTGCTGCCTCCCTCCTCGGCCGACGAGCTCCTGGTCCGCCTCCCTCCTCCCCCTTGCTCACGACCAGCATCCAACGTCCGCCTCCTCCCCTTCGCTTGCGACCTATAGCCAGTGCCTCCAGCCAACCGCCCGCCGCCTCCCTCCTCGGCCAACGAACTCCTAGTCCGGCAACCCGAGCACTGGCTTCCACAGAGCTTGCATCGCGCGTTCGCCTCCTCTCCCTTGCTCGTGACCGGCATCCAGCGTCTGCCTCCTCCCCCTCGCTCGTGACCCGAAGCCTGCGCCTCCAGCCAGCCGTCCGTCGCCTCCCTCCTTGGCCGACGAGCTCCTGGTCTGGCGACCCGAGCACTGGCTTTCGCAGAGCTTGCATCGTGCGCCCGCCTCCTCTCCCTCTCTCGTGACCAGCATCCAGCGTCTGCCTCCTCCCCCTCGCTCGCGACCTGTAGCCGGTGCCTCCAACCAGCCGTCCGCCGCCTCCCCCTCGGCCAGCGAGCTCCTGGTCCGGTGACACAAGCACCGACGACACATAGCTGCGCATTCAGCTTCGAGCGAAGCGAAGCGCGAGTTAAATAATTTATTTAACTAATCATTCTTAATTAACTAATTATTTATTTATTTAGCTTATTAGTTTTTTAACTAATTATTTTATTTAACTAATTATTTAGCTAATTATTTATTTATTTAGCTGATTAGTTTTTTAACTAATTATTTTATTTAACTAATTATTTATTTATTTAGCTGCTTAATATCACATCACAGTAATTTATTCTGCTTACCAGAACAGTTGTTGAACCAAACAGTTAGGTACTTCCTCAGCCAGCAGAAGCTAAAAACAAACTTTCCCAGCCAGCAAAAGCTACAAGTAAAAGTAACTCCAAACTAAGCCCATCTCAATGACCTTCAAAGAAATTTGATTAAAAACTATGTAGCCAAATTGAATTTAAAAGGTTAATGTATTAAACTGAAATGTTGGAAAATTTGTATGTTATTTGCAATCTACCTTAATGCGTAATCAAATAGAAAAAAATTTTATGGCCAATCTGAAAATCATGGCAAACGTGCCCTTTAGTCAAATTAACCCGTTTAGTTGCATATGTAAAGAATTGAAATGTATAGTTTTCTAAAAAAAAGAAAAAAGTATAGTTTTCGAGATCTATCCAAGCTTTCTGATTTTAAGTAGGGAGTATATTCAGTGATCAAGATGCCTCTGTAAGAGTATCTCTTTCCCTTGTGGGTTCATATACTTATCCTCCACGCATATTTTCGATACCATAATTAGATTAAGGGTACAGTTCCCAAGCTTCAAGAGTCTGTATTATATTTCAATGATTTACCGCGATTGTTTGATGGATGGGTATCCTGAGAATGTGATTATCTTGGCTTCATTTTTTCCCTTGCTCAGGTTTCTCTCTCTTCTGATATAAAACTTATATTATCATGCGTATGAATGATAATTGTTGTTGTCTCTTCGGAATATTAATATTCTTTGGTGACGTATTTAGTGTAACATAAATTTTCAATAGGTTCGTCCATGTTCAATAATATGCTTATGTGAATATCCCGATTTGTAACATAGTAGATATGTTTGTAGGGTGACAAAATATATATACGATTTTAATGAAAAAAACCTAAATTGATTACATCTCGAGTCGAATTTGGGTAAAATCTGATTATTATAAGTTGAGCTAGTTAAGGGCTATAAGTTGAGCTAGTTAAGGGCGAGATTTTAGATACTCACATTGAATTCAAATCTGCCTTACCTAATAAAATCACTAAACAACCTTTTAAATTAAAAAAGTAAAAAACCCTAATTTCTCTTCTCCTCTCCTCATACCAAACCCCTCCCTCAGTCCCTCCTCTCCCCACTCCCTTTTTGCTCTCACGTTGCCGTGTTGCTAACCTTACCTTGTCACTCACCTCATCACTTAGCTGCCTCACCTCACTGTAGGAGAGCAGGGTTGGGTTTCCTTGTCGAATCCAATCCCTGTTAAAGTGAAGCATTGGATTGAGTTTTTAAGGTTATATTATGTTGAATGGAATCCACGGTGGAAATGATGAAAAGTATAATGAATCCACGATGAATTCATTGTACTTTTCATTTTTTTTACCATAGATTCTATTTAACAAAACATAACTTATAACTTAAAATGAGGTTGAGAGTTTGGGAGTCGGGATGAGAGTTACCGTTCCCCACCATCCCTATAGGTTTGTTTCCACCCTTTTAACTTTTTACCTCTACCCATCTAATCTGAAACCGTAATCTGAGATTTTGGAGTAGATCGCACCTATGAGTGCTTGCCTCAAATTATGTGGCACAGGATATGAGTTATTAAACGCCATAGGCTTTGGAGTCTCCTATGGTTTTTACCGGCGGATTCGAGTAGGCTGCCGTTCATGAATTTTGACAGCACTCGATCCTAAAGTATTCTAGGACAACACTATTCAAAGATGCCGTTCATGAATTTTGATCTCAATCCTAAAATATTCTGCAACCACAATAGAAGTTGAAGATTTATTGCATCAGCTCGTTTCTGAAGGATACCAACTACAATAACTAAAGTGAAACGTTGCAGTTCCAACACAGCCATACAAAGGCACGAGTTTTTGCTCAACATGGATAAATTATTGATGCTCGCTGAACATCTACAACCTTGATAGTGTTCGCAGCTTTCCTGCCTCAGTTATAATGTGATTCCGAGTGATCTGTTTGAGAGAGGTACAACCACTCAAGGCCATGGTAAGCTCAAGCTCATCTCGGAGCATCTGAAGAACTTTTCTTACACCGGCCTCACCGTCGACAGCCAATGCAAAGAGCACTGGCCTTCCGATCTGTGGTTAACAAGAGTTACCTTAAGATCCGGGATGTTAGCTCAATCTTTTTCTCTTTTATTTTCCTGAAAAGAACTAAAGCTCTGAAACATTAACAGACAAGTGTGTTACTTACAAATACACCAGAAGCTCCCATGGCTAGCGCCTTGAACACATCTGTGCCTCGGCGAATGCCGCCATCCAAGAACACTGGGACCTGGCCTTGTGCTGCTTTGACGACCTGGTATCGTGGAATCCAATCATTCAGCATCACGCATTTGTGAACTATTCTAACTAAAAGTGTTTGCTTCTTAGGTTATTATTTGCAAAAATGAAGCGAATTGACATTCGGATGCATGCACGTGAAATGGAAAACCAACAGAAGACGTAATGTAAGCTAATATGTTACTGGAGCGGAGAGCAAGGGTTCTTGTTAGAAAACTAATATGGATTTTCCATATTGAGCGTGTTTAAATACCTCTTCCAAACAATCAATAGTTGCTGGAACATAATCAAGCTGCCGAGCTCCGTGATTAGAGACAACTATACCAGCAACCTTAGCTTCAATGGCCAGCCTAGCTGCAGTTGCACACTAACAATCATATATCCAAAATGTGAAAGCTTAAAGTTCATTGCCTATTTGCCTAAGAGAAAAAGGTAAGGTTCCAATGCTGATTGCTTACTGTCCTCTGCTGTCATGATTCCTTTCACTATAATTGGCAGTGAAGTAATTGTCTGCAACCACTTCACATCCTGACAAAGTAGACAAGAGAGGAGAAAATGGCTATTAACTTCACAGTTTTCGACAATTATATCTAGATAATTGAGGAATTCAGCGGACTATTATTCCATAGATGGTGCAAGATATAGTCAATCCGTTGGCCCTCAAAAAAGGAGTAGCCAGCGGCTCTTTGATTGTTTCCGAGTACTAAAATAGCGAATTAATTATGAAACGATGTATTCACCATTGACCATATATTACATGTAAAAAGAAAGCCTTTTGGACCGTAAACATACAGAAATCAATTAATATTTTCACGGCTTTGTTTGTTCAGTTATCATGTGCCTTTGCAAGTACTTAGATTAGATATATACCTTCCAGGAGAGAGATCGGTCGACTTGGCTGGCAACGTAGGATGCTAACCCTGAGTCATTGGTCTGCACGAACATGTTTCCAATAAAAACACACAGGAAAATTCTTTCAACATTTTCTCAGGTACTGCTTACCTTGTCCATCTTTCCAAGGTCCAGCTCCTCAAAGTTTTTAAGTACGAGAGACGGAGGCAAAGTGAACCTGGAAAATAACCAAGAATCTAGATTTACAATAAGGTGATCGAATGTTAAATACCAAGAATATACAACAAGCTGAGATATCTTATTCAGGATTATTTAAAAAAAATAAAAAAGAAACTTTAAACTGTGAAGTGGTTACTTGCCTACCTAATTATTTTTTTGATTAATAGAATTTGTGGAACTCTATATATTAATTCATGAGGGGGAATATATACACAAGAAAAGAAAAAGGGTATGGAGAAAGAAGGAAAGGAAAAATGGAAATAAAAATATTTCAAACAATCACCCAGCCTTCAGGAGGTAGCGTAGCCTAACTACCACATTTTGAACTTAACCATAAAGATATCTATATTCTATGGGGGAAGGTAATGGCGTAATGCCCCAAAATCTTCCATGCTCAAATGTTTCACTTGAATCACATATCTCATAGGTGAAATATTTTGATTCTCAAGGTGTTACCTCATCTCCCTTACTATAGAATCTTGAAAGCTAATTGAACATGGATAATGCAAAAATAAGTTGGCACACAAAGCATGCCAAATGAAAAACTCATTGAACTTAGATATTGGGGAACAGTTATCACCCAAATCACATCAAATATATGCCAATTTAGATGAGAACCTATCCTTGAGTATTTCTAATGTCCTATTAGATGAAGGACCACCTTCTTTAAGATTATGAAAGACACCTACGTGAGGTATATCAATATGTAAGTCCACAGTGAATAAGCAAGGTATCCAAAATTATGGGTGACGAGATTAAGGATACCTTTGGATTAAAACCGTTTTCAAGAGAATGACAAAACCAAGGGTTAAAGTATGCTTTACATTCACTTGGCTCCAACTAGCATCACATAGCTTCTGCATGGTGTTAAAAAAAATGATGAGTGAGACTCATAGCAAGAGGGATCAAGGATGGACCTAACTACCTTAAGCATGGTTTAATAGGTGTAGCAGCGTTTTTAAAAGGGAGGTATGGGCTAGAGGGGTGACTAACAGATGATAAGGGTGGTTGGGGGAGTATGGTGCCCGGTGGCTTGAGAATTCATCTCAGTCTAATTTATTGAGTTAACCGTTTAAATCACTTGAGGAACAGGAAGTTCTCAACCTAATTATTTCAACTCTGAAAATATAGAAGTAGATAAAATGCATGCGTTTCTATTAACATCTAAATTTCTTTTCTGCAAGCCAATTATACAAATACATCCTTGGCCAAAACTAAAAAAAACTAGATTTTATGTTTTTAACTGGAACAAATTTGGACCATTTAAATAGCTAAACGAGCAATTTAAATACTGTTGGGTTTCTCAAGTATTCAGCTACGTGAGGGATGAGGTGACAAGAAAACTTGTGATAAGTCTTGGCAAGACGACACTGAAGTAAATTTAACCTGTTCTTAATGTCAGCTTCCCTGCGTCCAAGCCTTGGCGTATCTACTGTAAGCACGATAGCCTTGAAGCCAGCCTTTTCAGCTCTTCGGACGAGCTGCCTAACTATATTTCTGTCCTTGTAGACCTAATGGAAAAGGCTAATAGTCTCAGTATCGCCCTTTTTAAACTTAATAAAGGAAGAACTGCAAAAGAAAAACAAAAACAAAAGCGATTTATAATTACATAAAGTTGGAAGAAGCGAACTCCTGGCCCTGTGGAAGCAATCTCTTCTACGCTGGAAGTTGCCCATGATGACAATGTCTAGAAAAAGAAGACAAGAAAAATGAATACTGAGGGAGTGATAATGAGCAGCCGTACACATTTTCGAAGCTAGACTTCAGGAATAATTGTGAAAAGGTTACAAGGAAAGACTTCACTAGATCTTATTTCTTGAAAAGAAATATAATCCAAGAAAGTAATACGGGTGCTAAACTGCTAATGTAAACTATGAATACCAAGCAACTCTACGACAATATTATTGAGTAGTAGTCAAGCTTTGCAAATTTAAGTTATTGCGGTTAAAAATGTGGTAAGAAATTATCCGTGTGAAAACATTTTTGCAAATCTTTTTCGAACTTTGTATAAATTAAAGAACACTATGAGTGACAAACCATGATAGTATCAGCTGCTGATGCTGCCCTTGCTGTTGCAAACTCCCCTGTAAGTCATTACAACTTTCAAATACAAGCCAACCAACAAAAAGTACAAAAGTAAAGTGAGTTTTTTTTTAATATAGTCTATAGATGGCTTCATTTGTTTGTAGACAAGCTATTAATATTTCTTCACAAATTACTAAAGCACTAAACGACTCCAATAAGCATGAAGCAAATGCTGCAAAATAGGTGGTGGTTTGAGAACCTGAACAAAGTATACCGTGATAAATCTAACAATGAATTAAGGCCAAGGCCCCATACATACTGGAACGTAGATCTAGTAAAGGCGTGAGTTGAGAGGGCAAACCTTCATGATGTGCCATTTTCTGCATAGCTGAAGGGGCAATCATGATTGGCATTGATATCTTGAAGCCCAAGACTGTAGTGCTCAGATCAATATTGGACACGTCAATGAGAACACGAGGTCGAAATCTAGGAGAAAAATAGAGAATTAGCTCAGTATTGGTCCCAGTACATTGTACTCACTGTACATAGATAGCTATCCATGCATGATTATACTCTGAAGCATGCAAACAGATTACAGGATAAGTGTAGAGCATGATGGAGATGCATTAAGTATATGTCAAGACTATATAAACAAAAAGAAATTGTAAAGCACTGATACAGTAGTATCATAGCTGAGAAGGTTAAAGATTATTCGTGACAAAACGTAGTTTCCCTGTGCTGAAAGTACAAATTGATTTCAACTGTTCTTATAAGGCCATCCTGCATTGGGGTGGGGTTTTCCTTCTACAGATTTGCATGATCTCCATGTGGTGATTGCTCTCTACACATCCTGTTCTATTGAAACAATTTTTTTAGTCCTTTGACTTTATTGTGTTTGCGTCACAGGAAGTAGTGAAAAGCTCCTAAGGGCTCCCCTTCAGCTTGGAGAATCACATGCATCAGCAAGCCAAGGGGGTGATACCTCACACTAAAAAACCAGTAAGATTTAAAATCCAGTAGTCATTAAGGTATGGTAAACTTACTGAATCATTTCCTATGAAAATACCAACTGTATAATGATAAACATACATAATAACAAAAACATCAAGGCCGGCTAAGAATCCAATCCAACCACAATCTTCAATAACACATGCTAGGAGATGCTTACAGAATCCTGGAGAACGCATTTCTGTTCTCCTTCAGTGTCCACTGGTCCTCTGCTCCTGAAGCATAGTAATCATAGACCATCTTTGGCAATCTCTGCTTCGCGATTGCCTCATACTCCAGAACGTTGGTGATCTCCGTGCTCATTCTGAAAAAGCTCCTGGCCAATCTACCAGAGACCAAATACATAAATGATTCAACTTGATCAAGAAATCTCCAACTAAAAGATCCTAGTACAATCTAATCTGAAAACTGCAGTAAATTGCTAAGTCATATTATGCTTTTACACAAAAGAGCTGAAAACAAACATAAGAAATCTCTTCATGATTTACATCATGCACATATCTGAGATACGCATAATATGCATATTCCCACCTTTCAAGTGAACAACACTTGGAGATCTCAGAGGGAAGATTGGAGTGTATATTCCAGTATATTCAACTAAAGCCCAAGAAGAGAAGTGGAGATGTTGCTCAAAGGGGGTGAAAAGGAACTGAACAAGGAAGAAAAGGGCAGGCTTTGATAACTGAAATGAAGGCTTCGACCGATCAAACTAGAGTCGGCTTAGTTTTCCGGCTCGGCGCTGGAATGTTGGAAAAGAGACAAAGTTGATTACTTTATACAGCAAAACCCGATTGCAGAATGATTCTAAGATACAAAGGACAAGTAATACACGCATCAAACACGTGGTCTGTCCTCATCACCAACAGTGGGCTGACGCCAACACCCATCCACAGTACAAAGATCCGGTCATTTCACTATTGAACCTTACGATCATAAGAATGCAAATTAATCAAGCGATGCGAACAAATCAACGTAAAGTGAGATCAACAAGGAAATTGAAGAAAGGATAAACTGATGAGGCGGCACAAAAAGGGGGCGCAGTCATTGTGGATTCATCACCTTCCTCTTTGATGCAACCTTCCTCACTAGGGCCTCCTCACACGAGGGGGAAGAGTCGGGCAGGCGTTTAAATAGGAATCGTTCTCTGCGGAATGGCCAGGAGGGATTCATCGACAAAAAAAAGAGAGAGAGAGGCGTATTTAATTTTAATTATCAGCTAATCTATTTAATATTTCTCCAATTTTAATAATATTTATACATTTATTTTGAATAAATTATAATTTATACATGATATATCTAAATATTTTACTCTCCAAATCTACCTTACCTCATTTCCACCTTAGAAAATAAAATAAAAATCAGTGAGGGAGAAAGAAAATAAAATACTTGATTTAAAAAGTAATGGTTATTTTTATTGCCTATATTTTTTTTGTCTTAATCTAAATAAGTTAAATATTTAAGTGATTAGAATCTAAACCCTTGATTTAAAAAGTAATGGTTATTTTTACTTGGCTTGGAGCACAAGTAACAAGACTTACAAACGCCTTGTTCAAGTCTCATCTCAATTAATATCATTCAATTAAGTATAAACTGACTCTCAAGGCATTTTAGTAGGACTAAATTTCTATTCAAATACAGAGACAGAGGAGTTTGAATATAGAACGAGGAATCGTGTGCGTGCAGCTGAATGGACTGAAGGTAGTAGATGCCAAATTTGCCAACCTGGGAGTAAGTAAACAAACGTAGGATTCAGTGAACTTTATCTGTATGGCTGCTTTCTACTCCTGTCGAATACTTTTATTACGTGGCTATTCTCTTTCATATTTAACTTCTCCAAGTCTGCCGTTTAGACTGCGGGCGCGTTTGGAATTGTGGCGCGAGCCACGTGGTACGTGAGAGCAGGTGCATAACACGCAGCGGTGCAGCAATGGGCATTGGGTAATACTGTTCACCCGTGTTGGTACGTTGTTGACTATATATTGACTCGTGATTTTATACAGTCGGCTCCGTTGCGAGGAAAAAAGTCGAATGCGGGGACACCGCACAGTGCAGTGCCCTGAATACATCCATCATCAATCAAATATTAGGATAAGTGTTTATACACATTTCAATACTTAGAAAAAACGATCGACCGGTGGATGGGGCCATGGGGGCGTGCAGTGCCCCCCAACAGAACATTTATTCCCGTTGCCATGCGTATGTGGTGGACAATTTGGTCAAACTTGTGTTTGACTCAGTCTCCCAGAAAGCAGGTGCTGAAATGGCAAAAGGGTTTGGCACTGGGTTCAAGAAAAAAACCATTCCAAACGGCAATCCCGTGACTACGTGAGAGAGAGCCAAAATAAATTTCCATGGGGCGCGCAAGAATAAATTTCCACGGGGCTGCGCAAGAATTCTTAGTAGCGCCTTCTACGATTCTAGTACAGAATCCTAAAATCTTTCTCTTTTATAAATTTCAAAAAAATAAATAATAACAAACAGCTCAATAAAAATTTATTATTTTTTTATATTCATGATCAAGTATACTTTATCCCCGATCATGGATATAATCTCCGTAATCATGAATATTTATTTATAATATATATATTTTAATAAAAATCATGAAAACAGTTTCTATAATCGATGATATTAAAAAAGATCACGGATATAGTTTATATGATCATGAATATTAAAAAAAATCATGGATATAGTCTACGTGATTATGGATATAACTTGTATAATCGTGGATATAGTCTGCATAATTGTGGATATTAAAAAAAAAATTATAAATACATCCTATATTATCGTGGATGCAGCCTGCATTATCGTAAATATAGCCTCCATTATCGTGGATACAGCCTGCAATATCGTGGATGCAGTCTGCAATATCATGGATGCAGCCTGTATTATCGTGGATGCAACCTGTATTATCATGGATGCAGCCTGCATTATTATGGATGCAGTCTGTATTATCGTGGATGCAGTCTGCATTATTGTGGATGCAACATGCATGAATATCCACGATCATGGAGACTATATCCACGATTTTTTTTAATATTCATGATCATGGATAAAATCTACTTGATCATGGATATCAAAAGAAATAACAAACATTTGTTGAGCTGTTTATTGCTTAGGAGGCACCGCCTAAGAATTCCTGAGTAGCGGGGTTGCCTAAGAAAAACCCCTGACAATAGTGGTGAGCATTCGGTGTGGTAAAATCGGTTTTTATCCATTACCGAATATTTTGGTAAATTCAGTTCAGTAAAAATAAATTCGGTTTCGGTTTCGATTTTAAGTTTAGTAAATTTTGGTTTTCGATTTTCGATTTTTGGTTCTCGGTTCGGTTTTTTTTTCGGTTCGGTAAAAAACCGAATGTACCGATATATATATTAAAATATATAATATATATTAAAAAATAAAATATATTATATTATATTTTTATTTTATTATAGTATAACTAGTTACTAAAAGTATAAAATCTATTATATAATATCTAATAACCTAATTACTAATCATATAATTAACTAAATCGTTAATAATTAAACTTTTTAGTAATTTACTGAATTTACTGAAAAAATTCAGTAAATTTGGTTCAGTAAAATTTCTAATTTTACGAAATTCGATTCGCTTTTAATTTTTAAAAATTTGATAAAAATATTTTTGGTAAATTAATTTTGATAAATTCAATTTTAATTTTTACCGAGCATAAAAATATTTTTGGTAAATTAATTTCGATAAATTCAATTTTAATTTTTACCGAATGCTCACTGACAAAGCATATATTTGGGCTGTTTCTGTTTGAAATGGGCTTTCTTTGTATCGGTGGCAACTGCATGAAATGGGCCTTGTAGTCTGCTTCCTTTATCGACAGTTGAAAATGGTTCTCCACTACACGACAGAAGTATGCGATTCGATCGCACAGCAATTGGTATTCACAACATGATGACGCCATCTTTACCTCAACTTACAAATCCACGTGGACATCTCAGAGTGATCCACCGTGTACTCTGGAGAAATATTTTAAGCAGCCAGCGGCTACCTAAAATTTTAAGAAGCTTTGTTAATTTTAAGTTAAGGAAGGTTTTTTTTTTTTTGAAAACAAATTATGAAGGAATAATCTATATGTGTTAAGCTATCCAATGATATGAATATTATAATAAAAAAATTTATTTATGATAAAAAAAATTAACATTTCAAATATCATAGAAAATTATTGATTAATATAGTAAATTTTTTTTATGATATTAATTTTTTATTATAGATGATTTTTTTTTATTATGATATTGATATTATTAGATAATTTAAAACATATAAATTATTTTTTCATAATTTTTTGTAAAAAAAATTCTTAATCAAAAATTAATTAAGCTTCTTAAAATTTTAAGCAGCCGCCCGCTGCTTAGAAAACGCGCCCGTGTACTCTTTGTGATTCATGACTTGAGTCGTAGCCCGAATTCCACCACGCGAATCACCTCCGTCGCTCGCGCGAGTAGCCGATCGGTGCTTGTTGGTCTCTGCCCCAGTAACGAGTTTGCTTCCATGTCCGCTTGCACGCAAGACGGGGAGAGGGACGGGTTCGGTCGCTCTTTCAGCCCCCACCCCCCTCCCGGAGAAGCGGCGGCGGTGCAGCGGTGGCGAAGACTGCTGTGGTGGACCGGATCCGGAGGTGTGGGGAAGGCGGCATCACCTACCTGTTCACTTTCCTTTGCATTGCCTTGTTTAGCGGTCGATCTTCTTGAACAAAGGCCTCTTCGCGCTGCTTGAGTAATGACGACTTCCCAATCTGACTCCTAGGTTTGCAACTTTTGATAATTTCTTGGCATCAGCTGTTGGTTCTGGAGTCCGGGTTGGATTCTTGGCAAGGTACCTATAATAGCGTAGACTTGTTATCTTCTCCGACGAGCATTTACTAAACCATCAATTTTGCTTGAATTAAGAAAAACTAGCCAAATTCAACTAGAATGCAGTGCCTCGATCTAGCATTGTATGTTTGGTTAGAGATCCTAATTGAGTGTTCCATTTCCTTTCATGAAGATTGGGACGTAAAGTGAAATAACAGCAGATTGATCCAGAGATTTTTAAGCTTAACTGATCTGATCTTTTCTTTCGGGCATCGCAAAGATGGATCCTCTTTTCGATGTTAAAAGGATAAACTGCCTCAACACCTATACAATGCAAATTCTGATTATTCGTCGAAGATGCCAACGGTGGGTTCTTCTTTTAAAGTTAACCTATAACTCCCTTATTATACACTTATAGGACGAGGCGACAGTGATTTTCTTCTTTTGAACTTAACTATATGAAAGCCGCCATCGTGAAAGCCTGAAGATGTTCCAATCAGAATGTCAGGATCTAGAAGTTCCGATCAAGGAATATGCCAAAGCCAGCTTTCAATTATGTGTGAGTAGTTACCTAAAAATTGAATTTACTATAACAGGAGACTTAGAATTACTGAAATATCTTATACAGAATTTAGCAATGCGTCCATCATCAGATTGGATTGAAGGATGAGATGATCCATATTTGGCAAATGGAATTGAAGTGTAAGACACATGAGATTTATACTGGATTCATAATTTTTTGGAACAGTGGAATGGTTTTTGTCCCAGATGAGAAGCTCTAAATGCAGTGAGTTGAAATAGTTTACTATTTGAAATTGGTATTTGTTATTGATTTAGCTTGCATAATGCCGAGAATTAGAACCTCGTATAGACATTCAAATCATTAGTGCAAATAGGAGAACTGGAGTAGCATATATATATATATGAGACCATCAGAACAAGTTTTTTTATTATGCGAGGAAGATGCTCTGTCGCTATTCAAAGAGGACATATGAGTGAGGTTTTCCGAAGCAATAGTCTAAGTTTTTATTGAAGTATTTATTATATGTAATTGAATATGTTGTAAATCCACAAAGTAGATATCGATCAACTTGGATAAGATTTTGTCTGGATGGCGCTTTGACATGACAAGTAGTTAAATACAAGTGAGTAATGACTATTGGTTTAATAGCGTCTAAAATAAAACACCACAACGCAAATTGATCTAACTGATTAGTCATCTGGAAAAAAAGTTTATCCTAAGAAGTTGCAAGTTTTTACCTCTACTAACTTGAATGGGTTTCTTTAGCTTTGTTTAACTAAATCCAGAACTGAATGTTATTTCCTGCAGCATGAAGTATGATTTTTTTTTTCTTTGCTTTTTTATGTTTATGTTATTGATCAAATGGTCCCGCAGTTTATAGCAATATGTAATTGCACGTGGTTAACTTCAGCCATTGTTCGTACAACAGGTTTTTTCCTCCAAAGAAATCAACTTCACCTATCCAGTTGCATTGACTTTACTGCAGATGCTTTTCTCTTCTATCATATGCTTTATACTCACTGAAGTCTTCAAGGTACATTTTCTTTTGAACAATATTCATACTATTATGATACTTATTCTTCATCTGTCAACTATGGCCACACATCTTCTAGTTTTAGAAATTTTTAAAGGAAACGTTTTTTTTTCTTTGTTTATCAGATTATAAGATTGAAGATGAGTTCAGAAATGTGAGCGCTTAGAAATTGTCCGTTTAATTCTTTTTCTAATATACATTTTGTCTCTTTCATATTTCTGTCTCATTCTATTACTACGAATGCTTAGAAGAACAAATCCTGCTGCTGCATCACCTATCCTGGCTATGCATTAGCATTCTTCTGTAATATTTAGCCGATTACAATTTCCTATCAAATTTAATGTTATATGATGGCATTCTTTATTTTGTTCACTGTAAACTATGTGATAACCTATTTGTATGTCTTAGATTTTCCAACTCATTTGAAAGCCTCGTAGCATGACCACAGCCTCTTGGTATATGTGTAATTTGTGTTTCTGAAAATTCTGTGCATCCCAATACACAGAAATACCAACTTCTTTAACAGGACATCTGTCTCTTCTTCAAGAGGAATTGCATTAGTTTATCATTATGCATAGTGACCATCGTCATTCTTTTTTGGTAGCATGTTCTTATAAAAGTTTCTTATTGCTTTCCTTCATTGGCTAATTTGACTTGGCTAAACAAGTCTTATCTGCAGTGAGAGCAAGGAGCAAGGGTGCCTGTTACGGACTGGGCCGCAATGAACCCAACCAACAAGCATAGCAATCTATAGTAAGAGTAGAATAAAGACTAGGCCTTGGCCTAGGCCCGGGGGGAAAGGCTGAGAGGTATTTGTAAGGGGAGTAGGGAAAGGAGAGGGTAGCTAGGGTTTTACTTCTTAGTTGTCTCTTTGGAGGGGAACTTGTCACCTACGGTGGCTTGAGGGAGGACTCATTTCTTGAGTCCTAACAGTGGTCCGAATGGTCGGATCCCACTAGGACGACGGCGGGAGCCTACTTCACGTGGTGCTGTTCGTCAGACGCAAGTTCCTAGCGATCACAGGGGATTGACGGCGCACATTCGTTGTCGGATCCCATTGTGGAGAAGACGACTCCGTGGGGTCATCGTTGGAAGCAGCCAACATGCGAAGGAGTCAGCGGATGAGTCAAAAGAAGCCTCATAAGAAATAAAGATGGATATCAATTATCTATCTTTAAAATTAGCCCAAAATTACTGGGAAATACAAGCTACTTCCCAGGCAACAAAACATAAATGCTATTTTCCAAAAGAAAATGGTAGATATAATCATCAATTACATACTGAGAATGCTCAGTTAAACACCATAATTGATTTACAAATCTCTCAGGCATCTGGCGCCTTGCTGTATCTGCCTACATTCCGTTTGTCTCTGCTCTTTTCGCAGAGCTTATGGCGATCAATGCTGCTTTACGCTATCTTCGTTCTCATGCTGATTTTGGTGATAGTCACATTACTTTGGAATCGGATAGTCAAACTGCCATTTATATCCTCAATGGTCAGCGGGCCTGATCCTGCCTGCACTGCTGTGGTTCACGAGACTATTTTGCTTGCTGATGTTATGCAGAATTGCAAGCTTGTATTTGTGCATAGGGAGGCTAACAGGGCAGCCGGGCAGCCAATTGGCTTGCTCAATTAGCCTTCTCTTCTCACCAATGTAACTTTTGGACCTCTGGCTTTTCGCCGGAACTGGATTGTATTTTGGTCTCCGATAGGGAGACTCTTTTGATTAATAGATTATCTTCTTTGTTGTTAAAAAAAAAAATGAGCAGACATGGCCACAGTAGAGTTCAAATTCAAATAAATTCTAAGCTTGTGTGAGGCTCAGGTCAAGCATTAATGTGTGGTGGAGAAGAGAGGCTCATGAATTGTTGAAGATTGTGCAAGTACCAAACGTACCGTACAGTCAGTAATTAGCATACTTGTGAAATTTGATTCGTGCAAGTAATAGTGAACGAGATGATGAACTGCTCCGCCTCTACCTTCCTCCATTCCCGATATTAAGATTTGATTCTGATTGCTGATCCCGTGGCTCACGCATTGTCTTTCCACAAACTAACCTACAAAATGAAACATATAATCCAGAAGAAGAAGATATTATAGACTCCTTCTTAATAGAATATGGAGACTCTGATGAAGATTCTCAAAGTATGCAAAGTATCCCCCAAAATCTAATAGATACAATAATGACTGGCCAGGAACCACAACCACAAGCCAGTAATACAACTCCTGTATATAATAATCCAGGACAAGCTGTGGCCTCTACAAGTACAGCTCAGCCTAGTACTTCACATATTCGAAGTTATCCTATAGGACAACCTCCTCGAGAGTCCTATACACATTATACTCAATATGAAGACAGAGAAGGTCTTAGAACTAGAGGAAGGAGACAACCTCTAGAAACAATAGACAAACGAAAGCTTTTAGATGAAGGAAGGATCCTTATATCATTTCTTCAAATGTAAAGTCTAATTCTTTAGAGACTATAAGACTTTTGTCTTCTAGTATCATTGTTCTAATAATTTTTCTAATCCTGATGTTGACGCCTCATCATCATTTTTAGGTTGTTTCTTTTTATAACTTGAAAACCTCAAGTTATATGTGTCATCAGAATTTTTGAACATTATGCTCTCTTCAGGGACAAGCATTTGTTCATGTTCTAAGTTTTTGGAAATATTCCAATCTAAACCGCCTAGATCATCTGGGGAGATGGTCATTGGTTTTATCATTTTAATTCCCCTACTGGCTAAAGCATCTATTACAGATGAGATATAGAGCTTGTATCCAGTGTTGGAGTTGTTGGTTAATTTTCCCAAAAATCCCAATCCTATAAGAAGATTAGAATCACCGGAAAAGTCTTCGTATCCACGTGTTTGGATACCTATTTCTAATTCTCCTAAGTCTTTTATGCTTATGAGAAAGTCTGGGGCACAATAGAAAATACCCTTGTTTTCTGTTATGTCTACCTTCCTGGAGGAGTTTCATATGGGGTAAGGTTAACCATCCCAGTTCTAGGTATCCTTTCTTGTGAAGTTGGATTTACCATTCTTCAGAATTTTTCTGTAATTTTTCTAACAGAGCAGCTGTTTTAGTTGTTTGATAGTCAAAAATCTTTGACTGTCGCTGTAGATTGTCTAAAATCTCCTTAAGCTCTGCTGTGAGCTTTTGTTGTAGTAATAAAGATCTTTCGATCTCTTTTACCATAGTTACCAAATATGTATATTGGTTTTTTATATATTCCTGATTTTCATGAATATTTCTTAACAAAATATTTTTTGTTAACATTTCTGTATGTACTGTCTTCCATAGTTCAGTACATACATGGTTGAATTCTCTAAGGCTTTCTGCCTGAGAGATTTGTAAATCAATTATGGTGTTTAACTGAGCATTCTCAGTATGTAATTGATGATTATATCTATCATTTTCTTTTGGAAAATAGCATTTATGTTTTGTTGTCTGGGAAGTAGCTTGTATTTCCAGTAATTTTGGGCTAATTTTAAAGATAGATAATTGATATCCATCTTTATTTCTTATGAGGCTTCTTTTGTCCTAATAAGGTGATTGACATTTTTAAGTTTTTAACCATATGTTCTTAGGGTTATTTTATGCTTAGTGGCATAATTTTTGTTAAAGCCTTTCGGCTTTGGTGGATAAATACGTTTCATCATGACGATGTGTTAAAAACACAGGTAAAGAGCAAATTAAGCAGTTTAAACAGATCTATTAGGTACTCACATATAAACTTATGGAACTTTGTTGTTTTGTATGCAGAAGGTTCGCTAAAGAGTAGAAATACTTGATATCTATAGATTCCTGGTTATTCGCATGCACTTGTTTTCCTCTAATATCAACCGCTTTACCATATTAGTGTAGGTAATTAAAAGAACATCATGCTATATGGTCGTTAACAAGCCTGTTGTCTCTGGTGACCCTCCTGGTCTTCGGACGTACTTGTCAAGCCATTGGCCCTTTAGTTCTTTTCTTTAACTACACCATGGTGGCTTAGGCAGCCCCGGTATCATTAGATTTAGATAAAAAACAAAGCATACGACAGCCTATCTGAAATATCAAGCATAATACATCTGTTTAGCGTCATTCTTCATACTAACAGAGTTTTAGTCCATAATTATATGCTTTCCCGTTCGATCTAATAAAGGAACCGCAACTATGGCTCTGATACCATAAAAGAAAGAGGGGGTATCGATGGCGGCTTGCGGATGAAGCCGCTCGCCTTCCCGGAGATGACGGATGGCTCTCGAATCAGGACCAGAGGGTGGCGGCTGGGTTTCGGAGGATGGCGGCCGCTCGTAGTGGGCTGCAGGGTGGCGGATTCTATCGCCGGGCTCACCCACCGCTTGGCTACCCTGGAGAGGCTGAACGCGCAAGTAGGGCGGAAGAGGAGGTGGAGGCTATGGGTGATTGGGGACTCACGGGGGGGGGGGGGGGGTGCAAAGGGCATGGTGCTGGCGCGTCGAGTTACCCGGTTTTGATGGATCAGATCCGTTGGGTTGGATACTCAGGGCGGAGCAATATTTCAACATTCAAGGGACCCCTATCCATCACCGAATCCCCTTAGCCTTCATCAGTATGGAAGGAGCGGCAGTGCATTGGTTCAATTGGATAAGGAAAATGGAACCGGATATTACGTGGGAAGCCTTAAAGGATGAATTGATAGAACGGTTCAGCAAGAGCACTGCAGCAAATCCTTATGAAATGTTGGCATCATTGGAACAAGACAATAAGTCGGTAGGTGAATTTGTGGAAACTTTTGAAGGATTGGTGGCTAGACTCCCGAGATTGCCCCCTTCACAGTATATGGGCTACTTTCTCAGTGGACTGTAGGAGAAGATCAGGAGGTGTGTGCGTACTTCTAACCCTCCCACGGTGAGGAAGGCGATACAATTGGCGAGAAACTTTGAAAGTGTTCTAATTAGCAATGAAAGTATTAGTAGGCCTACCAAAGGAACAGCGGGAGGAAGGACTGGTATTTCAGTGCACATGCTAGATATTTTTCCTCAACCGACGACTACAAAGACAAAGTGGAATTATTCAGGGGGAGCTAAGACTAAGAGGGAAGATAAGTTTGGGAAGACTACTTCATCCAAGGCTAGTGTAGTTGTGGACGGCCGACCTCAACTACCATTTAGTGAAGAGATCAGTCGTAAAGCTTCCGAGGGAAGTCATGCACCCAATAAGAACCAGGGTGATAGATATCTTTCTTACCAAAGATTTCAAGACTAAACAAGAAAAGGGCTTATGTTTCAAGTGCGATCAGCCCTACCACCCGATGCATCGCTGCGCCAACAAGAATTTGAGAGTCATGATCTTTGCAGAGGATGAGGACTGGGAGCTTGCTGATGAGAGAAGAGCGATGGGGGACACGAACTTGATGGCAGAGGACAGACGCATGATCACAAATATGGAGATCCCTTCTAGAGATTATCCAGGGTGATTGCTAGTCTTTGACTCAAGTCTTGAGGACAAGACTTCTTTGAAGTAGTGGACATCTGTTACGGACCGGGCCGCAACACCCCAACCAACCAACATATCAATCTATAGTAAGAGTAGAATAAAGACTGGGCCTTGGCCCAAGCCCGAGGGGAAAGGCTGAGAGGTATTTGTAAGGGGAGTAGGGGAAGGAGAGGGTAGCTAGGGTTTTACTTCTGAGTTATCTCTTTGGAGAGGAACTCGTCACCTACGGTGGTTTGAGGGAAGACTCATTTCTTGAGTCCTAACAATGCCATAGATATATAGAGAACATATATTTCTGTTATACAATAAATTTGAACGATAGTTTTTAATATCATTGGGCATCTCTATAGGGAGAAAGAGGGGTAAAGGATTTTATTGCTAAAGGATGAATAGGTACCACATAACAACACTTTTAAATCAACAACTAAGGTCTTTATCATTTGAATTAAGTTCAAACGGAGCATATCACTTGATACATCCTTGTTTCATGACAATTTCAGAGAATAGATGCATTGACAATTAATATTTTAACACAATTATTTTAACGAAAATGTTTAAGTGAAGTAAATTGAATTGCAAGTTATATTTAATTACCAGTATGATTCCCACATATATATATATATATGCATATTCACATCGGCTATATTTTGCAACATGCATATATATTTGGTGGAGAAAGTGAACTTTGATACATACTCCCTCACCTTTCAAACATAACATAACCAACCAATTTGTCCTTAAATAATCCATTATCTCTAATAAATCTAAGAAGGATAAACAAAAGTCTTAGCATTTAACCACTCAACTTTGAAGATTGTTAGAACAGTGTTAGGTTACCAGGTTGGGTTTATTAACCTTATACCTGAAACATTTATCTCATATCTTTCGTTGTACCTATATGAATAGTTTTTTATTTTTTAGTTTTTTTGTCTTATAAGCCCTAACTTGGTATTAGAGTGTCTATCACTTTGCCATCTACTTTCTGTCCTAACTTATGCTCCACCTTGTCCATCTTTACCATCTTCGTTGCATCACTTTGCCTTTGTTGCAACTCTCCAGCTTGGGCGTCTTTACCCTTCTAAGATAAAGGTGTCTTCTATGTGACTCTTCTCTATTAGTGGACTCGAGCAACCTTTGTTGTGGTGGTTTCAACCTCTAGCAGACTCGTGAGCAGTTGATCTGACGCATTCACTTCCTCCTAAAAAATCTCTCTAGTACAAATAACACAATGTAGATGAATGTTGTTCACATAATGCGCCAGGCACTACTCTTTATTAGTACTACTAATCCTTTTACTTCAAATATGGAGTTGAAGCCTACTACCACATTTGGAGGCACAACGGTTAAACTTGATAGGCTAACTTATCCCCTCTAGGCTCAATCCATGCATTTATTTTTAGGTTCTTATGGCAAGGAACATCACTAGGGTTGGCAACGGGGGTGGGTCGGGGGTCGGGTTTAGCCAAACCTGCCCTGGCCCCTGACTCTCCAAAAACCATCCCGACCGAGCGGGGTTAAAAAACCCATCCCCATGCCCGACCCTATCAGGGAATTGGGTCTTGTGGGGAAATCTGATTAGCCACCAATAGTGACTTGGGGAGAGGTCCAAGTGGGAGAGAGATGGAGATGCTCACTGCTGGTGGCGGCAAGCGGGCACTGTGAGTAGCAAGCAGCTTAGAAGGAAGAGAGTGGAGAGAAAGGGGGAAAAGGAGGCGGAACCGCTCGCTGTCGCCGCTGCCCACACCGCCTGCTACTGTTCAATGTCGTCGTCGCGAGTTCACGAGGACGAGAGATGGGGAGAGGGGAGGAAGAGGGAGCGGTGGGGAAGACAGGGGGAGGGGAGGAAGAGAAATGAGAAGATGGGTTAGGGTTAGGGATTTTTTTAAAAATAAGGGGTATTTTAGTCTTTTTAATAGTTGGGTTCGGGGTGTATACTCGACATACCATACCCGACCCCGATCCAATTTTTAAGAGTCGGGTTTTACTCGAACCGAGTCAACTTGGGTTTTCTCCGTTGACATCGGATCGGGTCAAGCCAGGCCGGGTTTGGGGGTTTTGTCATTCCTAAACATTACTAGGGGATCACCTCCAACTACTGATCCCACTTATGAGATTTAGTGCAACTTAGATATGATAGTTCTCAATAGCATAATCAATAGCATGGATCCAAATGTTGCCTTCACGATTATGTTTCAGAAATTTACCAAGGTAGCATGGGATTTTCATAGTGCTGCTTATGGTCCATAGCAGAATGTATGTCACATATGTCGGTTATATATAGAGATTATCTTTATAAAATGAGACGATCACACGTTGCAAAAAATTTTATATAATTTTACAAGGCAAATGAGATAAGCTCTCATAGGATCATCCTCCCACATTTGATATTGAGGTTACTCTTCAACAACGCGAAGATTTGTTAGTTTGCAAAATTTCGATCTTCTCTTAATAACCAATAATCAGCAAAATGGCAGCTATTTGCGGATTCCACTGTACCTACATTTAAAAATGCTTTCTCTAAAATGTTGCGTTTGTTTATGGCTCCCTCATCCAAGGATAATCCTAGCATCTCCACATCACCTTATGACATGGGTGTGGCTTTCCCCCCTTGTTCTCACTATGGTAGGACCAACCATACATTTGAGCGATGTTAGTAGAAATTTAGGCATACTCAAGCTAGAGTTGCTATTAATGCATAGTTCATCCCGTCAACCATTGTTATGGTGGAGAAGATAATGACCATTTCTACATCCGAATATGAATGCTTCCTTTAGTTTACTTCCTCTAGAGCTGTGAGGTATCCACCACCTTAGTGGCTTCCACCACTCCTGAATCGGATATAGCCTCTCTAGCCTCTTCTAGCACCACCTAGATATTGGATTGTTGACTCTGGTGCCTTATCTCACATGATAGTTAACCGTGTCTTATTTTCCTCATTGTCCATGAGCGGCACTTCTCTATTTCTATTGCTAATAGTTCCCTTGTACTTATCTATAGTATTAGCACTATGTCTCCCTCTCCATATATTACTCTTCATGATGTGCTTTATACCTCAGTTTTAGTGATCTTGTTTTTTATATGTGCCTTTACTACCAAATGCAATAATTTTATCACTATTTTTTCTTCACATTATTGAAGACTATGTCTCCCTCTTCATATATTACTCTTCATGATGTTCTTTATACCTCAGTTTCAGTGATCATATTTTTTATATGTGCCTTTACTACCAAATGCAACAATTTTATCACTATTTTTTCTTCAGGATCAAAGGACAAAGAGGACGATTAGGTGGGGGGCTAAACTAACTTCTCCCATATTCTATATGCTTTGTCTTCCATGGTTACCCGTTGGGAGCTACAGTTGCATGGTTTATCAAAGTAACAGGAACTGAGTCATCAAATACTGACTAATCTTGAGTACGCTAGCTCGACAAATCAAAGGGGTTGAAAATACCGAAATGAGCTAAAATTAGACTAATGTAAGCTTAAGTAGTAGAAACAAATGCAGAGGGGCAAAATGCTATGATGAGATATAAGGACTTTGAGTTTTATGATAAAACAAATTAATTCTTTCTAGAATAAAACTAGTGTATTAAAGGAAATTTATCTGAATGTACATATTATCCCCTTTTAGCAGGATATCTACCAGAGTTAATCTTCTATTTTCTTGGCTTATTAAGTTAGAATAGATTCATTGAGTTCTCTTACAAATTATGAGATCCCTTGAATATTTTAGATAAACTATAAGTTTAATTAACGTATTTTTGACATCAAAATTCACCTTTTAAGTCTTTCTTGTGATGTCCAAAATCATGTAAAACTTGGCCAGAGAATCACATGTAATTAAATGCAACTAAAATTAAATTAACAATAATAGAAATCAATTAACAAATGAGAATCAATATTTTAATTAGTAAACAACCAACAGGATATGCCTCAGTACTCAAAAAGGGTTTACACTATCACGGACATGATTCACACAAAGATATCTCTCAAAATACTATTACATTAGCAAAATAATTACAAAGAGACTCTGGAAAGAGAAGAATCCCAGACTTCCTCATGAAAATGGTGAAGGAACAATGATTTTCCAGCCTCCAAACGTGTTTTCTTGGTCAAAATGCCGCCATAATTGCCCTGGCCATCCTACTCCAAAAATGCCATTAAAAACTTGCCAAAAGTCCCTTGAATCTTCCCAAAAGTCCCATGAGTCATTTAGGAGGTTTCCATAATTGTTTCCCCAATTTCCATCCTTGGAAACAAAGCCAAATCGGAGTGGAAAATGGACAAAAATTGGGACATACAAATGAAATCATGGCCTATTTGTGATTCTTTTGGTATATTTTTTGCAAATTAGATCCAAGAGAATGACAGCCGTGATTATTTTCACTAGCTAATGTGATTCATTCCGTCTATTTTTGTGGAATTGACTCACGGTAGTGATGGAAATTACAGATGGACTGTGATTCTTTATAGAATTCTTAATAGATATTTTCGCTTCAGCTTGAACGAGTCTTAGTTACCAAAGTCGGGTTTGTTAATTTTATGTCTGAAACTTTTTCTTTCTTTCTCCTTGTACAATTTTTTTGTTTTTTTTTCTCTTCTAAGCCCTAACTAAGATCTCTGTGGCGAGTGATGTATTGTTATCATAATGTGAGAACATTTTTATCGTGGAGGATTTCAAAGCTTTAGACTGTTATGCTTGGATTCAGTACTACATACCTCCTTGAATATTTATTTTATGATTTTGTCCAATTACTAACTAATTGTGATATCATTTTCCATGTTTGAGACTTTTGTCCAATTCACATCAGTCATTCCAATTGATGCATGTTTGCAGTGACTCTTTGGTTGGATAAAAGCGCTTACCTCTATATATATATTACATTTGCCCAATTGTCGAAAGCTATTAGTGAGCCCTAATTTTTCTTGCCTAATAATGCTTATTTAAATCTTGATATTTTATTTATGTAATGAACACCAACAATTGAGTATACATTGTCAGTTGCTGTTTTTTTTCTGCAATCAGTGTTGGAGTAGTTGTTGCTTCATATGGGTAGATCAATATTAGTTGGATTGATGTGGTTAACAGATGGGTGGTATAGTTGGTGAGGCTTCAAGACTCATCTTCATGGAAATTTTTGTGAAGGAAAAGATCTTCAATTGAACTCAATCTCAACGATGTACTATGTCGTGCATGCAGGTTGCTTTTCACCCTTGCTCTTGAAATTGCTGCTCAAAAGACTTTTTTTTCCTGGAGCTGTGATTTTATTTCTACTGCGGTGCTTTGTGTCTCTTTGTTCCGCGGACATTTTTGAAGAGCCAAGGATTCTGGCGGACCCTGGAACTTCCCTCCATTTTATTGGTCCTCAACTGTGTCTACATGTTTGGGCTCAATCTTTCAGTTTTCTTAGTGATTTCTCGTGTGAACGCATTGAGAATTCGTGTTCCAAAAGCTCAAAAGGGGCAAAGTTAAAATAACATTTAGGCTATGTTTTGTTGAATGAAATCCATCGTGGAAAGATAAAAAATACAATGAATTTAGATAAAAAGCCTATAGATTCATTATATTTTTCATCTTTTTCATCATAGTTCCATTCAATAAAACATAGCCTTAGTTAAACACATGCGGCAGATTAGAGAATATTTTATACATAAGAGAAAAGTCTTATCTTGTATGCATAGGGAGAATGTAGCATACAAGTAGTCTAACCAGTTCGTGCACAAGTAATTGGCATCTGTCCATATACGGTGATTAGAGCACTTTGTTAGTGCAAAAAGCGAGCCAAAGAGAGAGCTGAGAGGTCGGAAGTAAGTGAAGCAATCTGTTAGGGAGAGGTAATGAATGACTTAGGTATTAAAGCATGCTATAACTCCCTTGAGATTTGATACTTCATATTACCAAGGGAGAGAATGCTTGAAAAGTAGAATGACTTGTTGAAGATGCTATTGAGAATGGAAGATGTTGATGACGAACATCATTGTAAGGCTGATGCAGCGTGGCAGTTCAATGTATTATGTTTGTGGGAACAGTGCTCGTTGTGGGAGGCTAACAAGAAGAGGCGTGAAGGAGTTGTTGCATGCATAAAAGAGGATTACGGTGCTGGTCGGATGTAGGGCAAGGGCTGCATATTCATGCAAGGATGATGTTGTATTTTCTAATATTTTTTTAAAACAAATTTTGCTATAGAATAAGGTCAATGGAATAAGAGAATTATAGGACTGAGAAGAATACACAGGGGCCGTGTGAGGCCAAGTGTCAGGGATCGGAGGAGTTTGTGTGTAATTCCACTGTTACCCGACCTTGATGTTATCTTTTTGTGTAAAACATGGGATGTGTAGATCCATGTAAAAACAGGGTTTGACACATGTGTGCCTTGTGTTTTGGTCTTTGGGGTTGTGATGCACTCGGGGGACTGTCCCGGGGCATATACATGTGAGTGGGGGACTGTGTTTTCACAAGTACTCCAGGATGGGGGCTCAAATGTGTAAAATTAGTCTACCCATCCTTTGTGAAGCCTTCTACTCACACCCCTTAGATTGTGTACTTGGGTTAGTATTGTGAGGGGTGGTAGTGCTTTGGTTAAATGCAGTCTTGTGATCCCATGCAAGTATAAAATTGCAAGGTTCCACACACCTGCCCTCTCCACCAAGTCATAGGTCTAGAGTCTACTCAATATTTGCTTAGTGTCATGTATTATTTTCTTGTATTGCTGCCTTTTTATCAATATATATCGGCGGGGTGTTCGGGTGACTTATTTCACCGAGCATTTTACTCACCGTTCTGTGTAAATCTATTGTGCCTCTCGAATTCTGGTGTTGCCCTCGAATTACACATTGTTGCCTCGGGTTTTATATTGATGCTTCCGCATATTGTGCGTACGTGCACACAGGATTAAGGCTTAGTACTACTCCAAGTAGTGTGCCGCACGGACATTAGGCACCGAGCAAAGTGCGTCCGTGACAAGTGGTATCAGAGCCAGAGTTTGTTGCCTTCGTGACAAGTCTCAAGAATGTCCATTTACGAGGGAACCGATGTGGAAACACTAGTGGGCAACCCTCCTGTGCTGGATAGGGAGGAAAGGCGGAGAAGGCACCGTGAACGCCAAGAAGCGCGATTCACTGAGATCGAAGACCGATTAGACCTGTCTGAGGCGAGACATGCTTCAATGACTTCGGAATTGATAGGACACGAAGAAAATGCTCGTGAGTCCATCAAGTTTTTGAGGGCTCAAATTGAGGAATTGAAGGCTCAGATAGTCGTCCTCACCATGGCAATGCACTCAGGAGGGGGAAATGTGCAACCTCAACATGCACCAATGAGGATTCCTGAACCCCAAAGTTATAATGGCACTCGAGACGCCAAAGAACTCAAAAATTTCTTATTTGACATGGAATAGTATTTCCTTGTCACATGCACCGACTCGGAATGTCTCAAGATTGCCACGGCAACATAATATCTAACTGGTGACGCAAAGCTATGGTGGCGCACCAGAGTGCAAGATGGCACTGACACCATGAAGAGTTAGGAGGAACTAAAACAGGCACTAAAGACCCAGTTCCGTCCCGAGAACATGGGATTGATGGTGAGGAAAAAGTTGTCGAACCTCCGTCACGCAGATGATATCCATGATTATGTTAGGAAGTTCGCATCTATCTCCCTAGACATCAAGATGTCAGATGAGGAAAAGTTATTTTTCTTCATTGATGGCTTGCAACCTTGGGCACAACAAGTGTCACGCCCCAAATTCTGTGCTAAATTTTTGCCTTAATTCCCGAGCGTGATGGCACAATCTACACACCCTCTGTGTAGATTGTCAGCCTACCCTCAATGCGGAAATAGCCTAGATCGTCTCCCAAGCAAGATCTGCACCCCTCTGATACCAGTTGTCACGCCCCAAATTCTGTGCTAAATTTTTGCCTTAATTCCCGAGCGTGATGGCACAATCTACACACCCTCTGTGTAGATTGTCAGCCTACCCTCAATGCGGAAATAGCCTAGATCGTCTCCCAAGCAAGATCAGACTCCTCTGGATCCTCTGCGCTCTCAGGGCTGGCTCTGATGGAACTGAGCTCCCAGGCTGTGCTGATGGAACTGAGTCCTAGCCTTCTCCTAGCCCTAGACCTAGGTCAGTAAGGGGCGGGTGGCAAGCACATGTTGCTTCTCAACCCCATATGCACCCTTACCAACAATCTTAAACCTAAGCGCCCTGCAAATGACAGTCCACACAATCGCTGGCAGTTCACAATATAAGGGCACTAGACATATGCCCAAACCCTAAGACAGGTATCCACAACTACACAGCGATAAACACACCGATCGATAAAAGCAAACCCTATCAACTACTCAAGATAGCACAAGGTTCTTACAATGTTCTACAATGCTATGCAAAGTAAATAAGCTCAAAGCAAGTAGATATACCACTCCTACGCTAGTGTTGATGTGAGGATGAAATCAGCCTCCTCCACTCCAAGGTGGCCGGTCTTCTCCTCCAAGCTCCAAGAACACTCCTCAAGTGCAAGCACTTGAGGCACCACCCTAGAGTCGCCCCTCTAGGTGGTTGTAAAGCTCCAAGGTACCAAGGGACTCCCTCAGCCCCTAATGAACAGCAAGTAGTCACTCCTCTAAGTGGATGAAGATGGTGGTGGCGCCACTCCAATAGGTGGCCGCCGGTCCTCCAAGTTGCTCCAAGTGTGCTGCCGGTTCTCTTCTCCTCCAAAGAGAACCAAACCGAGCTCCAAGGTAGGTGAAGCTCTCGGCTCTAGCAAGTGGGGCTTGAGCTCCTCTCAAGCAGCCCCCTACTCCACTCCAAGTAGATGGGAACCTTCGGCTATGGTGGAGGGATGAGCTCTCCTCCCTCAATCCGCCACCAATGTGATGAAACCGCCCCTCTTCTAGGGTTCTTCCTCACCTCAAGGAAGTCTTCGCCAAGATCAGGAAGAACAGCAGGTTGCTGCACTCTTCAAGATCAATGTCGTCCTCCTTTTCCTCCAAAGAAGGTTTACCCGCTAAGGGAAGGAGAAGGGAGATGATCGCCAAGTCCTCCAAGCCGATCTCCTCCAACAATGTCACCTCCTCCAAGAGCTTGTCGCCACCACAAGTCTCCCCTCAAGCTTCGGTTTCTTCCTTGGCCGAATCCTCTTTTCCAAATCGATTTCCAATCTAAGTGAGATCCCCAATTCGTCTAGCCTTTTGACAAATTTGCCCTTTTGCATTAAGAAGAGTTTAAGTGGAAGGCGCCTCCTCTTCTTTCAGCTAATGACCCATGCTTGGGTTGGTTACTTCATGAAACATAAGGCTTTGCTCTTCCATGGGTCTTGGGTTCAAATCTTGTCAATGACATATTTTTTTTGCATGCTTGTACACAAGCTCAAATATTGCTCCAATGTCCATGTAACCTCCTACAATGGACTTAGCGTTTTTGCATGTGCATATTCTCCACTAAGCTCCCCCAATCCCTACTCAAATCCCATTGAGTCCAAGGGATGGGCTGGGGTATAACCCCAATATACCCAGGGTCTCACAACAAGAGTTGCAAAGGAGGAATGTCCAAGATTTTGCATCCGCACAAGCTGCAGCAGAGCAACTGAGTAACTTTAAGCTTGTGGAAAGGCGCCGATCTTCACCTCCACAGCGACCCCATCAAGGGAATGAGAACAGTCAGAGGGACAATCATGGGAGTCCTCCGCACCGCAATGGGAATCAAGATAGGCGGAGTCCACCGCACAGTCCGCGGGATAACAGGACTCAACATCAGAACAGATCCCAGCATCCCCACAACGGTGGCAACCAAAGAAGCCCACCGCATAACCGACGACACATATGTTATTTATGTGGCGGCAACCATCACATATATGATTGCAAACAGAGGAAGATGTTGAACACAATGTTGGTTGAGAAGGCTTCAACAGACAAAAAGCAGAAAGGGAAAGCCCCGATGATGCCATCATTCAACTCAAGTGACTCAGATGACACCATTGTTATTTCGGGCAAGCCTTCCTCTTCAAAGACGCCGAGGATAGGCGCATTCACTTATTCTTCCAAGACGCCGAGGATAGGCGCACTTAGGATGATCAACCCGAGCAATGCTCAAGTGGGGGAGCAACGTTCGAAGAGACGACCAAGTCGACAACATTGGCGACCCAAAAAGACTTGGGGTTGCTTTATATGTGGCGGAAAACACCAACCCTGGAATTGCCCCCAAAAGAAGATTTTGCACGCCTTGGTAGCCGAGGAGGCCGCATCCATGAAGCCAAAGGAAGAGAAGAAGGTCACTTTCTCTCTGAGTTCTGATTGCGACACTAACGAAGGCAGAAGTTTTCCTTCAGCGCAGCCCAATGATCACGAAGCTTCAACTTCGAAGGCCAGCTACAAGGATGTTTTGTGTCGATGAGGGCATCGACCGTTCAAGTGGGGGAGAATGTTAGGGATCGGAGGAGTTTGTGTGTAATTCCACTGTTACCCGACCCTGACGCTATCTTTTTGTGTAAAACATGGGATGTGTAGATCCATGTAAAAACAGGGTTTGGCACATGTGTGCCTTGTGTTTTGGTCTTTGGGGTTGTGATGCACTCGGGGGACTGTCCCGGGGCATATACATGTGAGTGGGGGACTGTGTTTTCACAAGTACTCCAGGATGAGGGGCTCAAATGTGTAAAATTAGCCTACCCATCCCTTGTCAAGCCTTCTACTCACACCCCTTAGATTGTGTACTTGGGTTAGTATTGAGAGGGTGGTAGTGCTTTGGTTAAATGCAGTCTTGTGATCCCATGCAAGTATAAAATTGCAAAGTTCCACACACCTGCCCTCTCCACCAAGTCATAGGTCTAGGGTCTACTCAATATTTGCTTAGTGTCCTGTATTGTTTTCTTGTATTGCTTCCTTTTTATCAATATATACCGGCGGGGTGTTCGGGTGACTTATTTCACCGAGCATTTTACTCACCGTTATGTGTAAATCTATTGTGCCTCTCGAATTCTGGTGTTGCCCTCGAATTACACATTGTTGTCTTGGGTTTTATATTGATGCTTCCGCATATTGTGTGTACGTGCACACAGGATTAAGGCTTAGCACTACTCCAAGTAGTGTGCCGCACGGACATTAGGCACCGAGCAAAGTGCGTCTGTGACAAGTGGTATCAGAGCCAAACATGGGTTTTATTTTTAGGCTCGTTTGTTAACAAGTCAAGCTTAACATTAATATCCACACAGCATTTAGATTTGTATCATTCTTATTTTATGTTCGTGAATAAGTTTTTTTTTTCTTTTTTTGGACTCACCTGCGTGTATATAAAATTGGTATAATAAATTGTTTTCATGGATAAATTTGTTTTATAGCTCAAGTATATAACGTCGTGACTTATAGGCAGTGTATAACGTTAAGCTATATATAATTAAATTATTGATAAATGTATAGGCGCTCTTTTGGTCAGACTTGAGATCAGTTTTTATGTCAAGCTTGAGATCAAGCTTGTTAATCTATTATTAATGAGCTATGAAGCCGAGTTCTGAGTTTAATAAAAGATGAAACCATACGAGTTCAAGTTAATCTCATTTTTCTTTTTCAAACTTATAATAAGAAGACTGTCACATGTGCAAATTATGTTAAATTTTGATATGAATGAGATTTGTTATAACCCAAAGTTGAGTTCGTAGTGGACTTTAGTTGTCTTTATTTGAACGAATTTAAGGTTCTAATTATTGTTATTTTTGGTGTTCTGTTTTGCTGCTTAAATTAATTCAAGAATCAATAAAAGGAACAATTTCTAATATAAGTGTATATAAGATATTTTACTATCCTGACTTTATAATTCTCTTTTTCATAGGCACTCACCATGGGATAGCTGAGTGGACTTGGGTTGTCGAAGCCTCGAAAGAAGATAGTGATTAACACAAATAAGTAGGTCTGACATTTTGTGAGTGCAGAATACATACAGCCAACTTGAGTTAGATCAATCTTTTTTTATTGCAGTTTACAACCCTTCTTTTTTAAGTGACAACATCATGACCTAACACTACCAGAAGGAACACAAAATTGCTGACAAGTACACATCTCTAGAAGCCCCCAACCAATTCGCTGCTTTGCTCCAGGCAAGTCCTTTTTGTGTTTGTCACTATTCACAACCACACTGATGGAAAGAAACTTTTGCTATTAATTTTTTCTCTCTAGCTGCAGTGATCAACGGAAAGCAACTCTAGAAAGAAACTGCACCTATCGCTGTCAATCTGCAGCACTTACAGAGGAGAGCGTACGGTGTCCTCCACAATTTCATCGATCCGTCAATTAGTTTCCATACGGCAATTAGGCTTGTTGATTCCGTTTTTACCGATATTGAATTTATTGATTTAGATTTATTAAAAAAAATTACCGAAAATTTATATATCGATATCATACCAAATTTTAAAAATACTGATTTATTTTACCGAAATAAAATTTTAAAAAAATACGGTAAATTATCAAATACCGGTGTTTCTTAAAAATATTTTTAAAATATAATATTATAAATTCAATCTAAAAAATAGATTGGTTCACTAGATTTTGGGTTTGAAGTTTGGACCTGCCAATCTAATTTTTGAACTAAATTAATCTAATTCAAATATTCAATAATATTATATACTAATATTTATATATTGAAAAATATAATATATATATATATATATATATATATTTTTTTTTTTTTCATTTTCTTTTTTTTTCCCCGCATGGATGGAACTGCTTAACTTTAACAGCCGCACTACAAAGTTTGAGAGACTTGATTTAAAAAAAAGAAAAGAGAATCCATCTCCATGAACCATGATCAAATTAAAGAATCCAAAACCGTATTTATATTGAGTGAGTGATATTGCGCATTCATATTTGAGTTTTATTTTATTTTTTTTATAAAAAATGAAATATTGAACTCGTTGCCTTAACTACTAAATGCTGGTTGCTGTCCACTAGAGCAATCTAGAACACTATTTTAAACTGCAGACTTAAAAGCAGGATGGAACAAGAAACCAACCTTATGTGACTGTCCTTGGAAAAAGTGATGTGACTGTCCTAAAAAAATCTTTGGTAAGGTCGTTGTGTAGAAGGTGTGAATCTTATTTTATGATTCATAATTTTATAAAAAAAATAAATGTTATAAATGTCTCCGGTCTAAAATTCTTAGGTAAAGTAATGCAAATATATCTCTTATTTTATGATTCATAATTTTATAAAAAAATGAATGGTATAAATGTCTCAAGTCTAAAATTCTTGGGTAAGAATCTTGCAACATGCCACAGCCATTTTGACTTAATTCAATGGTAAATGGGACAAAAGTCCTTTCAAAAACTCTCTACATGATTATCCCCTAAGCAAACATAAATACTATAACCATCATATTATGAACATGAACTCACACACTAAACATATACATCTATCTACATGCCAATCCAACAGCTATAACATATTTGCACGTGTATAAAACAACAGGCATACCAAGGCTCTATATACTAGAGCAGCACTTTAGTGTGATTTGCTATTTGCTTATCCATAATGAACTACCTTCATGACCAGTAATTATAATTTGGTATGGTACGCGTAATATATTCAATGAAATATTAAACAAATATCTCATATCACAAAGACTATCAAAGAGTATTTTTTTTTAAAAAAAAAAAATATTATACAAGGCATACTCATATAAAAAATGGACAAACAAAAAGGAAAGTTTTAAATGTTTCAAATATTTAAATATAATGATTTTTTAATAAAAAAATTGATTATTTAGATCCTAAAATAAAATTTATAGATGAGGCAAACACCTTAATTTTATAAAAGCACATGTAAAAGCTGTGTTTGGGGTTGTAAGCGGCGTGGGGCAGGCCCCGCACTCACGCGACTCACGCTCTCACACTACAGGTAGCATGGGGTGGGTGGAAAAAAAATTTATAGCATAAGACAAGCTACATATTATCTTTGACCTACAGCCCACTTGATCTATGCATTACCAAACAGCCAAAGTTTGGTTGCATTTCTTCATTTTTCTATCCTTAATATATTTCTTATAAATATAAACACAAATACTTCTGCTCATCAATTTTTTTTATTTAATCTAACACATCATTACCACCAAATGACTACACAAGTAAAAAAAAAGTAATTCGAGTTATACAAAGATTTGTGTTAATATTATTCATAATTTATTTAAGCCATCCATTGTATATAATTTAAATAAATATTATATAACAAAAGCATATTTATTATGTATTATAAATATGAAATTTAATATTATATATATTGAAATAGGTTATGCAATTTAATCGATTTATGAGCCTATTTAATTAACTTAAAATCATAAATAAATTAATTAAAATATGATTATACTTAATCCAAATATGTTTAACTTCGTACTATATTTGTTCTATCTAAAAATTGGTTTCGGGGCATTCATTAAATTTCATATTAGTCAGTAATTTATTGCATTTTATTTATCTTGAAGAGAAAAACTGATATTTTTATTTGATCAAATAAACTTTTATTTATGACCACGAAATAAATCAATAGTTAGAGAGTGGCAAGCTGGAATGAGAGCCTGACAGGAACGGAATTAGCACGCAAGCGGTAACCTTATCCGCGTCCAATGCAGTGTTCCGACTTCACACGCAACTGCCAGGCCCAGGCCCAGGCCCACCCACCGCAAAGGAAAAGCTCTTACGGTGAGCTCACCGGGTGTCGGCCTTTAGACTCGGGCGCCATGTAGCATGTTTTTTAAGCTTTAAAAAGAGGCGATCAAAACCTGGGCGTAAAAGCTGTCCGCCTCGCGGCTCGCTCTTTCGCTCTCCACTTTTTCTCTGCAAGTGAAAGAAAACCCTCACTTTGCTACTCTGATCTCCGCAAAAAGCCCAACTGAAACTGTCAGATTGCGAATGGGATCGCTCCGAGCGCTCGGCTGATTGATATCTTTGGATGGTTTCTGATCCTTTGGGTTTTTCGCAGGGAAATCTCTCAGATTCATCGGAAAATCTGAGATTACGCATGAGCTGGTTCGTAAATCTGGGGTTAAAATCGAATTCCAGCCACTTCATCACTTGTCTCCTTGTCTTTGTCCTCCATTACTCCCCTCAACTGTCAATCTCGGCTCTGAATTCATCGAGTCGTTGGAACTGCGATCGTCACTCTTGGGACTCATGGAAAACCGCTGTGAGATCAACGGCGTCAAGAAAGGTGATTACATCTTCAGAAATTATCTAGCTTGTTAGAATATCTTTTTTATGGAACAATGGACTTGCGTACTTGTTTGTACCCCCAAGATAAATGCTTCATTGTAATCGCTTATTCATTTATGTTGCTAAACTTTCAAAGAATTCGATCGCGGAGTACTTGTATGATTGGTCGATTTTCCATGGTTTGTTGATTTTGTCTGTTTTCCCCTCATGTGGTTTCTAGAGATTTTGAAGCATCACATAGTTTACTTCATTGAGCATCCTCACTAAGCCAGTTTTTTTCTTTATTTCTGATGTTTTAATTTCGATGAAAATAATGCTTGTCATATCACACTTTACTATGTACCATGTGCTCGTAAGTTGGAAAGGAAAATCATGTCATGTCTACACCAGATAGCTTTCAAGGCAGAGCATGGTAGTGATTGTCCAATCAATATCATAATATCGATGCTGTTTTCACTTTTGTATACCTTTTCGACCTTGATTTTCTTGAAATCCTTATCTACTTTTAAACCTTACGACTATTTAACGACTGCAAATTAGGTTGTGATGATTATTAAGCTTCAAGCCCTATTGCAGAAAGAGAAAACTTAAATCTTATCGTTATGTTCTGATATATGCATGTTCTTTCATGGTTTTTGTGGAAGCTCTGTGCATGTGTATTTTCACAGTTTGATCATACTCTGTTCTACATTCTTAGCGTTCCTCCGCCTGAAATATTCAAATATTTAATGAATATTCTCTTCTTTTTTTTTTGTAGCCTCTCACTATTTCAATGCTGAGGGACGTAGATCCGGGGCTCCTTCAGCCATTGTAATCGGTGGTGGGTTTGCAGGGATTGCAGCAGCATATGCACTTAAAAGTGCATCTTTTAAGGTAATGTGTCCTCTTAAGAAAAAATGTTTTAGTGGGTGGAGTAGAGAGCTTCACCCTAGAAGCTGCAACAAAAGGCTGCTGTTTTAACATACAGGAAACCTGAATGCACCTTTGTGTTCATCTTTTGCATTTAGAATCAGTTGTTGGAACTAAAATTGGTGATACTACACGACTACTCATTGGTACTCCTTTTCCACAGGTTGTTCTGTTAGAATCACGGGATAGAATAGGTGGCCGAGTTCACACTGATTACTCATTTGGCTTTCCTGTTGATATGGGGGCATCTTGGTGAGAACTTTTGATATTCGTGTCATTGCATCACCTAAATATGTTTTTGACTCTCTAAATTATCCCAAATGGATACAAGTTCTTAAATTTTTGTACTTCAGGCTGCATGGAGTCTGCAAAGAAAATCCCTTGGCAGCTTGGATAGGAAAACTTCGACTACCACTTTATCAAACCAGTCGTGATAATACCATTTTATTTGATCACGACCTGGAAAGGTAATACTCCTGCAGCATGCATTTTGGACCTGTATATATATTATATATAATGAACTACGGTCATGATAATTTAAGGTTTAAAAGGATTTTAGTTTGTCCAGGCGAAATATGATATTTGAAACTGCTAATATGGTGCTGACATTTAGTTTCTAATTTCCTCCTCACAGTTATGCTCTTTTTGATGCTGATGGACGTCAAGCACCTCAAGAACTGGTCAGAAAAGTTGGTGAGGTGTATGAGAGTATATTAAAAGAGGCATGTACATATATATACTGTATAGTTTTTGATACTCAAAGGATTCTTCCGCTTTGCTTGCTGTGAATAAGTCTCTTTGATATTACAGGCCAACAAACTTCGGCACGAAAGCAACGAAGACATGTCCGTTGCACAGGCTATTGGAGTTGTTTTGGAGAGACGACCAGATCTAAGGCTAGAAGAAACTAATTGTTTCTTTTCAGGTTCACATTTTATTTGCTCTTGTTTTCTAATCAGTAATTCCTTTGTTGCAGGCTAGGAGGGCTTGCACACGATGTGATGCAATTTTACTTGTGCCGAATGGAAGGATGGTTTGCCACAGATGCTGATAACATATCCTTAAAGAACTGGGATCAGGTTGTCCACGGTTTATGGTGTTGCAATTTGTTTTCTTTCACAAAAACTCTACCTGTATACAGTTTTCAATTTGTCTGTAGCTTTCTTTGACCAGAAATGTTTTACTAAAACTTAGTTCTTAGGTTCCAGAAGTGTCATTTGTTGAGTGGCAGTTTCTGGGTTCATATTTTGTCTCCTCTTTATCAACTCTGTATTCACTGGATTCTCAATGCTCCGCATAATGTAGGAAGTTTTACTACCTGGAGGCCATGCTCTTATGGTTCGCGGTTACAGGCCTGTAATCAACACACTAGCGAAGGGCCTCGATATCCGACTCTGCCACCGGTTTGTACTTGGATATCTATGAAATTGCACTAATACCTCTATGCTGTTGTCTTCATATTTATGTAGTTGATATATTTCTTTTGAACGTGGTATCCAATTTTTTTTCTCTAACCTAAACTTGAATGTTCCCAGTGTCACTAAAATCGCATGGGGTAACAAAGGAGTCGAAGTCACTGTAAGTGGTGGCAAGACATTTTTTGCTGATGCTGCTGTTATTACTGTACCACTGGGCGTTCTTAAGGCAAAGACTATCAAATTTGTACCAAGACTTCCAGAGTGGAAAGAAGAAGCAATAGCTGGTATCGGGGTCGGGACAGAGAACAAAATTGTTTTGCACTTTGACAAGATTTTCTGGCCAAATGTAGAGTTTCTTGGAGTAGTCTCGTCTACTTCATATGCTTGCAGTTATTTCCTCAATCTCCACAAAGCAACGGGCCATCCTATTCTTGTCTACATGCCTTCAGGTCGTCTTGCTCTTGATATCGAGCAGATGTCTGACGAAGCTGCTGCCGAGTTTGCGTTTGGTCAGCTAAAAAAAATTCTCCCAGATGCATCAAAACCGGTATGATCTATTTATAGCTTCATTTACTTCTCCATTTTATGTTACCTTGTTCATCTTACCAATTCTTGAAATCTCAAATAATCGAGATCGTTAGATAGCTCATTTAGTCAATTATTCATCATGTGTCCAATGACAAAACTGATCCCAACCCAATATATCTATCATTAGTAAGTTTGGAGATGAGACATTTATATGTCTCTCTGATCTATTGACATCACCGTTTCAGACTCAATATCTGGTGTCCCACTGGGGGATAGACGAAAATTCACGCGGGTCGTACAGCTACGATGCAGTTGGAAAACCCCGTGGCCTCTTTGATAAGTTGCGCAACCCTGTGGACAACCTCTTCTTTGCCGGGGAAGCTACAAGCAGCAAGTATGCAGGTTTTGCCCACGGCGCCTTCTCCACAGGGTTGATGGCAGCCGAGGAGTGTCGGATGCGGGTCCTTGAAAAGTATGGAGAGTTGGGCACGCAGAATATGTTCCACCGAAATGTGGATGAAGAAGATGCATCGACCACCGTGCCTTTGCTGATATCCCGTATGTAATCTAAGCTGGTTCATACCAGCAATGACGATGACAGCTTCCTATTTTATTTCAACAGTTCCGGAGACTGCTTAAATTCTTCCGCTGAATGCAGCTTGAGGAAATTGTCTGATGCTAAGGCATCTAAACTTTGCCTTATTTTAAATCTTCTGTTTGAAAGATGCATAAAATTTCTCAGGGCTGCAAAATAGTGATGGGCTTAAGCCTAGCTTTATGGTGCTCGCCTGGCCTGCTTCATTATAGAACTCATGGTTGGGTTTACCTATTTTTTTTTTGGAACTATAAAATTTAAGTTCGTGTTTAGGGTTGATTTTTAGTGGGTATACCATCTACCCAAACTCAATTATAGTTAATCGGGTATCTCTTATTCGGGTTCAGTTCGAGTATAAGTAGTATATATACTACCTGAGTTGGGTTCGGATAGAGTTCGAGTAGTATAAGATGGATACCCACTATTATCCGAACTCATATATATATATATATATATATATATATATATATATAATAAAAATAAAAAATAATAAAATAATAATAATTTATATATAATACATGCTACCCACTTCCTATAACCCTAAAGTCATATCCACTAACTCAACATCCATAAACCCTTTACTAACTTACTATAAATCCATTAACTACTAACTGTATATGCTATAGTAGCCTTAATTCCTAAATTTGTCGCCAAATCCACTATTTGCCGTTGCCGCTCTTTGCCGTCGTTGCCACTCATTGCTATTGTCGTGAGCCCATCACTTGTTGTCGCAATTGTAGCAAGCCTGCCAGTCTGCCACTCATCATCCCAGTCACCGCGAGCCTTCCACTTGTTGTTACTGTCGCTGCAAGCTCACCGTCGTAGCCACTGTTGCCATACATGGAGCCGTCGCCATTGCAGAAACCGCAAGCCACATCTCAAACTCTAAATTAGATTTTGGTAACGCGAATGGTTAATTTTTTATTTTTTATGTGATTATTAAATATATTAATAGCATTTTGATATAGCAGGTACCTGATTTTTATTCGGGTAATTAAGTATTTTATTTTCTAAAAATTTTAATGAGTCGGGCATTTATAGAGTTTAAGTATTTAGCGAGTAATAAAAATTTTATTAGGGTCGGGTTTAAATAGGGGGGTAAAAAATTCAAATAATTAATCGGTACATGTAGTAAAGAAAATATTCTGATTCAAGTATGAGCAGTGCAAATAGGGTTATCCATTAATATAATTAATATAATTAATATTTAATAATTTTCAACCGATTTTGCCCTGGCCACATCACTGCGCTGCCCGCTCATGTTGCACCATGTGGAGAATCGTGCAACGTACCTACATCGTTGCATCACATACTGTGACTGCGCCGCTGCATCGTAGGCTTGGCCTGCACGCGTGCACCCGAAAAAAATTTCGTGTAATATATAAAATATAGTGTAATAAGATATCGTGTAATGAGTAATATCATGTAATATATAAACTATAGGTTTGTGTAATGTATAAAATATGGGTTTGTGTGAGTATATTACACAATGATTGTATAATGGAGTATCGTATAATGAACTAATATCATATATAATACACGATATAATACGATAATTCATTATACGATCATGATATAATATACAATACATCCCTCTCACAGCAACCCACCCTCCTGCGCGTGATCGCAGGAGGGCTCCTGCGCAATTTTTTTTCCGTGCACCTGGCCTGCATACTAGAGTAGAGGTGGCCAACGGACCGGGCCGGCCCGTGGCCCGACTCGGGTCGGGCTAGGCCGAGGCCTCTCGGCCCGTGGGCCGGGCCGGGCACAGCCCGCAGGCGTGCCGGGCCAGGCACGGCACGGCACGCGGGCTGGCACGGGCACGACACGGGTATTTGGGCGGTAATGGTCGGAATTTTCGAATTGAGCATGCGTTTTTACCCAAATAGCCCTATAACGGTTTGAAAAAATTTAAAAGTTAGGGATATAATTGTCTTTATGTTATAAAATTACCATTTTAGCCCATTTTAATAATTAAAAATAGGAGATAAATATGTAAATTTACACCCAATTCATCCTTATAAATTGACCCCCCAACCCTCTCATTTCTTCACACAAGTTTCCAATTAACTTTGGATTAATTTCTCATTCTCTCTTAATACTCTTTTAATCTCTTTTCTAAGTCTTGAGTTTCAATTAGCCATCAAGATTTCAAAGCTCCCTCGGTCTAGTCACGTGGAGAAGATCAAGTAAGTAGTAAATTAATTTACTTTTAGTCTTTTATAATGTAATTGTACTTAAATTTAAATTATTCTAATACAAATTTTTTTCATAATTATGTTTAAGTTAAGGTTGTTGAAGGCTGAAACCTCAACTTCTTAGTTCTTACTAAGCGATCTTCAAACACGTGATAAGGTAATTTTTTAATGTATAATTTATTATTAGTAAGTATTTAATCTTATTTTATAAAATTTTTTGGATAACTTTTAATATTATATGTAGAATTAATGGCGGGATTTAACAATACATGAGATCTTTTGCCATGGGAGCTTGAGGCATTAGAGTAGGAGCTAATGGGGACAACTGACCCCGTTATGCCACCCGATCAAGATGCCAACCCTCCGCCTTACGACCCAAATCAACAACAGCAAAATCATGTTGAATTTGAGCCTACTAATACTATGCAGGGAGAGGAGGGATGCAGTGCAAACCCTCATGAGTCTACTGTGTCGGGCTCAAGAAAATGCACGAGCGACGTTTGGAAGAGCTTCGATGTGGTGATGATTAACGGCGAAGAAAGAGCCAGCTGCAAGAAGTGCAGAAAAGTCATGACTTGCAAATCATTGAGTGGAACTGGTCATTTGTCTCGCCACATCAAAAGCTATCAAACTCAAATCGATCGTGCACAGGCTACTCTCAATCTTTCCTCTAGTTCTTTTGAAGTTTTTAATTATTCTATTGAAGTTCTTAGAAAAGAATTAGCTAAATTTATTGTTTGGAATGAACAACCATTTTCTTTAGCAGAAAATTATAAATTTAAAAAATTTATACATAAATCACTACAACCTAAATATAAAAAAGTAAGTAGACAAACCATGCGTAGGGATGCTATAAAAAATTTTTCTGAATATAAAACTAATCTTTTACAAGCTTTAATTACATTAACTTCTTGTATTTCTTTAACATCTGATATTTGGACCAGTAATCATTCTGATCAGTCATACATGTGTATTACGGCACATTGGATAGATAGTGAATTTTTTATACAAAAAAGAATTATTGCATTTAAAAATTTTGAATATCCTCATACTACAAATGCTATAGTTAGACATTTTCATAGCATTTTACATTCATATAATATAATTAGTAAAATTTTTTCAATTAGTTTTGATAATGCAAGTAATAATGATAGTGCAATTGATAAATTAAAAAGATTATTAAATCCAATATTTAATGGTGCTTTTTTTCATATACGATGTGCATGTCATATTCTAAACTTATGTGTTCAAGATGGAATAAGAGAAGTAGATGAACATGTAACTAAATTAAGAAATGATGTTAGATTTGTTACTTCTTCTACTTCTAGAAATCAAGATTTTAGACAAATATGTAAATTTTATGGTTTGTCATATAAAAAAATTAAACTTGATATTAAAACACGATGAAATTCTACTTATGATATGCTAACAACATGTTTTCCATTTAAGGATCCTCTTACATTATTTTATAATGAAAGAATGTCTGATGGAAATATTGAAGAAAATGATTGGGATAAAGCAAAGTTATTACATAATATTTTAGAAATTTTTTATAATGCTAGCACTCATTTATCTGGTATTTATTATCCTACATCATGTTTAATTTTAGAACATTTAGTTTTAATTAGTAAAATTTTTTCTCAATATAGACATGATGAAAATGTTTTTCTAAGTAATTTTTAAAATGGAAACAAAATTTAAAAAATATTAGAAAAATATATCTCATTTATATTGTTTAGCTTCAATTATGGATCTAGATTAAAATTAGGAGGTGTTCATATTTTATTAGATGAATATTATAAAAATATGGAACTTGAAGGAGTAGATGTGATAAAAAAAAAATGAAGTTTCTACCTTATTAGATGAAATGTATAATGTTTATAATTTAAAATTTGAAAATACAATGAATTCAACATCCTCTCAAACTAATGTATCTACTAGTAGTAAAAATATGACAGGAAGAATACGCTCAATTTTAAATAGAAAAGGAACATCAACAAGTCGATCTAGTAATTTTAATGAATTAACATTTTTTTTAAAAAATAATCATACATCTTTACTCACAGAAGAACAAATAGATAATTTTGATATTTTATCATGGTGGAGATCACAAGGAAAATCATATCATGTGGTTTCTGCCATGACACGTGATCTACTAACTCCTCCGGTGCCTACTGTAGCATCAGAGTCTTGTTTTAGTGCAGACGGCAAGGTGCTGGACGAGAAGCGAAACCGAATGAACGAAGAAAGCGTGGAAATGTGTATTTGTCTTAAAGATTGGCTAGATGCTGACGATCGTCTTCAAGATAAAGGTGGTCATTCAACTTCATCGGATGATGATGAACAAAATCTTGGAAGTGCAAGCGGAAGCAACAATGGATAAACGTTGTAATAAATAATTATAAAAAAAAGTTGTAAAAGAGTTGTAGAAAGAGTTGTAAAAAGAGTTGTAAAAAGAGTTGTAAAAGAGAACTACGTAGACCTGATTCCTCCTTTGAGTGGGGTACGTAGGCAGCTTGTAATGGGTTCGGTCTAAAATATATAAAATTTTAACATTTTTTCAAAAATTTGTGCAATATACATTCTCAATTTCTCAATTTTTTTTTATTTTTTCATATTTTATATATTTTAATTAAGTAATAATTTACTTATTAAATTAATTTATTTTTTTTAAAATTTAACACGCGGGCCAAAGTCAGCCCGTGGGCCACAATCGGGCCGGGCCAAACACGACCCTCGTTCCTCATTTGGCCCGTTGGGCCGTATTCGGCCCGCGTGCCGAAGTCAGCCCGCGGGCCGGATCTGGCCCGCGTGCCGGATCCGTGCTCACTCTCCGGCGGAACCGTGCCAGGGCCGGCACGCCTAATCGGGCCGCAGGCCGTGCCGGGCCCAACATTTTTCCCGCCGTGCCGTGCCACGGCACGATTTGAAATGGGCCGTGCTAGGCACGGCCCACCAGGAACCGGGCCCGGCCTGGGCACGGCCCATGGCCACCTCTACTGCATACATGCACGTCGCCCATTCACGCCACGTCACATGGAGTGCGCGCTTTGGGCCGCCGGCTTATCTATACATAGTTTAAAATTTTTAATTCGGTTCAAACTTAAACATCTTGGTTTTAGTTTAGACAAATTTATTAAAAAAAAATCAAGTTGACCCCAATGGCCAGCGCTCTTGCTTTGGAGTAGCTTGAACTCAAGATGGTCTAGAGTACTCAGGCTCAAATCTGGATCGAACATAACTTATTTCTGAGCTAAATGTGCCAATTGGAAAAACGGATGACTTACGACAAACTTACGGTTGTCGAGAGAACCTTGCAACTTCTTGCATCAATCATGCAATTGAAATTTTTTCTTAAAAAAAGAAAGATAATTGTTCATTAACGGAGAACCAATTGCTTAACAAACATATATAGCAAACAACACATACATGTAGTGACACTATCATTTTTATTGCACTTAACATTATTGCGGATCATAGATGTTATTGATACTAATACTAAACATCATTTGATCATTAAACGAAGGCTCCATAGTCAAAATTCATTGCCAACACTCTTTAACATGTATAAATACTCTCCTAGACAAAAAAAAAAAAGTTGCATTCACTCCATACTCTGCATATACTTCACTTTACTAAGCTGTCTTAACATATCTCAGAACTTCCACCAACTTAAGCAGTGGAGAGAAAGAGCTGTAACACAACTTTTGGATACCTTTTCGTTAGAGAAGAAGCCGACTCATCTTAGACATGGTTTAATTTATTTTGGTCAAGCAAACAAGTCAAATTCAAGTCTAGTCACTTAGTCAACCAGTGTCACCACGTTGAGAAGTATAGTTAATTACTAGTTCTAATTCGATTAAAGTCTGAATCAGACTTATTGATATTAAGTAACCAATAATTAAAATATAACAGTACTCATCCACGAGCTTAAATGAACCAAAATTTTCAAATGTTCAAGTTTCACCCGTCTATAAATTGAGCCTAAATTAAAATTGAAATGGCTCGTTGTGTTAAACAAAACGAGCTTTTCTAGAACTGAACACCGAGCTGACTGCACCTAATTCAGAGCCTATCTTTGTTATGAACCTTTCTAGACTTCTTTAGAAGACAAAAAAGTTTTATTCCATAAAAAGCTATTAGTATTTCAAATCCATCCTCAAACTTATAATTTTAAATTAAATATAGCCATATTTCTCTTAGTCAGTTACATAAAGAACGTATAACTTAAGATAAAGATTCATATTATTCATGTTCCCTACATACCTCAGCGATCTCTACTTCCAAGCCTGGTATCCTTGATGTCTTTGTCAACTCCTCCAGTACCATGTAGATCCTCCATGTATGAGGATGCCTCGCATCAGATGACAAGAACTCAACAAGCTCAGTGTTGACTTGGATCACGCTGCACCCCGGTGTCTTCTCTCTACTCTTTTCTTTGGCAATCCGTTTCATCCTTGCAACATCTCTCCATCTTCCATTTGCTCCATAGATGTTTGACAGAACTACGTAATTGGTAACATCTTCTGGTGCAAGCCTCACTAGCTGATTCATGGCAAGCTCGGCCAATGCTATGTCCTTGTGAACCTGACAAGCACCCAGAAAGGCATTCCAGATGACGGAGTCTGGCTCCATCGGCATCTCCCTGATAAAACTCAATGTCCCGGCGAGCAACCCTGCTCGGCCAAGGAGATCAACCATGCACCCGTAATGCTCCATCCAGGGAGCGATCTCGTAGTCCTCGGTCATCGAGCGAAAGAACGTCAACCCACCCTCAACCAGCCCAATGTGCACGCAGGCAGACAACACTCCCACAAATGTGACACCGTCGGGTCTCTCTCTTGTTTTCTTCATCAGATCAAAGAACTGCAGCGCCTCCATTCCTTGTCCATGCATCGCGAGCCCTACTATAATCGAGTTCCAAGTTATCACATCCTTGCTCCGCATTCCGTCGAACACCTTCATCGCATCCCCTATGCAACCACATTTTGCGTACATGTCGATTAGTCCATTCCCAACATAGACATTGTCATCGAATCCATTAGATTTCGCGTACACATGAATCCACCTTCCCCATTCGAGTGACCCCAACTTAGAGCATGCTGATAAAACAGCCACAAGAGTGGCATCATTGGGGTTCACATCAACTAACCTGAGCATCTCACGGAAAGCATCCAGAATGCTGTAGTAGCGTGCACATTGGGCGTATCCTCCGAGCAGAGCGTTCCATGAGAACACATTTCTTTCAGGCATCTCCTCAAAGATGCGTTCGCAGGCGTCGACATCTCCGGCATTGGCGAACCCTAGCAAAATTGTGTTCCAAGCAATGGTGTCCCGCTTTGGCATCAAAGCAAAGAGCTCCATGGCCGTGGCCATGTCTCCACACCTAGTGTAGCCTGAGATGATGGTGTTCCATAGGATCACATCACGCTCCGCCGTCTGATCGAAGAGCCTTCTCGCAGAACCCACATCGCCGATCGAGAGGTAAGCCGCGATGATGGTTGTCCAAGCAACCGCATTCTTCACCGGCATTGAGGTGAACGCGTTTTTGGCCGAATCGATCAGCCCCATCCTCGTGTACATGTCGACCAACGCAGGGCCGACGAAATCGTTCCCTTCGAAGCCGCTCGTGATCGCGAGACAGTGCACCTCCGCGCCCTCCTCCACGGCAGAGCAGGACTTGATCACGAGCGGGAACGTGTACCGGTTTGGTCTCGCGTCCGTGCCCCGCATCCGGTGGAACAAGGCCAGAGTCTCCCTGTAAAGCCCGGAAGCGTTGTATCCTCTGAACATGATGTTGTGCAGAATGGTGCTTGGGTGAGGAATTTGATCGAACGATTTACGTGCAAGTGCTGCGCTCCCGCATCTGAAAGAGAAAGCAAGGAGCTTGTGGGCGAGGAAAGGGTCGCGGTGGATGCCATGAGCGACGACGTGGGCTTGGATCTGGAGAAGGTGTTGCGAAGTTCTACATGTTTCCAAGAGGGAGATGTAAGTCTCTTTGACAAGACTTCGAGGGGATGAAGGTGCAGGAAACCTACCTATTTTAGTAAGGCGGGCGGATGAGAACCGACACAGGGATATAACCTATATCTATCTGCATAAGAGCTTGCCTACAAATTTTTGTCAAGGAAACGGGTTCAAATGCAAGTTATAGATCGACGGTTTGAAGGGTTTCGTTTCCTTAACCAAGTGAAATGTGTAACACTGATGTGAAATGAGAGAGATCCACTCATCCACCTAGAGACAAGCCGGCTGAAACATATGGAACAAGTAACATTTCCATTTAACCTGCTCATGTTTATATGTGACGAGTCATACCCTCAAACTAGTTTACATGGAAATGACATTAGACTAGAGTATGATATTTTTCTTTTCTTCTCTATGAGAAAACTTTAAGTTGACTGAGTGTTAGGTCCGGTTTATATATAATCCAAACATTTGTAAATCTAGTTAGGTCAGGTGTTGAATTATTTTTAACTTTCTCTACCCTAGCCTCCCTCCAGTCCTGGCTGTTGCTTGTCCTCCCCTCTTGTTGTCACTGCTTGCCCTTGCCTGTAGGATAAGTGTTACGCCCCAAAAATCCACCCGGATCCCATGCCGGGAATCCCGGACCTCGGGACGCACAACACTGTACCTGTCAATCACTCCTGACAACCGAAAGGTACAGACTGAAATAAAATAGTCTAAACAAAGGCCAGCCCGGCCTTAAATATCCATAATACAACACCGACAGATACGAAATATAGACCGGCGCAGCGGTCAACAGAAACAACAACAACAGGACCGGCGCAGCGGTCGACAAACAAACAGATAACATGACCGGCGCAGCGGTCAATAGAGTCCATAACATAAAATAACAACATACCAAGATGCATCACAACCCACCCAGACTGGGGTCAACTACTAACTATCTACTCCGCTCCAGATGGAGCCGCGCCTGAACCTGGAGGCAAACCGAAAGGGGTTAGCCGGAGGCTAAGTAGGGATATTGCAATGATATGGTGCATGATCAGATACAGGGAATTACCAGAACACTACCAAGACTCTATATGACCATATAGAGTATAATCAAATCTCAACATATATATCAATATATATGTATCCTCATACACAGATAAAATCTGGGAGCTGGTACAGCAGTGGTCCACGACCCGCAACTCTATAAAAGAGTGGTCCCTACTGATGGCTCCCCGAATAGTAGAGACGACTGTTCGTCGACAGCCCGCTAGTGTAGCGTCCTACACTCAGTACAACCCCTCATTGGGTTGATAACATACCTCAAGCCCATAACGTCGGACTCTCTCGGTCAGAGACGATCATACAGTCTCGACAGAAATCTCACAGGCAGTATCTGAGGTATATTGACATGTCTATCACTAGACAGTCAATCCTCAATGTACATATACAGAACTCATACCACCTACCAACTACAAGTAAACATGCAAGAACCGAAAATACTCATACCATGTTTCATGCAATAGTTTATGTCAACAGGAATGTACGCAGAGTAGAACGGGAATTAGAATAGTAATCAATAGTGCTAAGAAGCAATAAGGGAGGTGCCGCTAACTACACATGCGGTTGGCACCGTAACAAAGAACGGAGGTAGAATCCCTACCTCAACAGTAGCCGAACAGTACAGATCCAACCAACACAGTGTCAAGTATCAATCAACAAGACCTAACAGGGCAAATCAGGTATAAGTCATACCATTCTATTTTAATCCATTTAACAACAATTAACATGTTAATCCGGTATCATTATGCTAATCAGGTCATACCAAGTTATTAATTCAAGTTTGACAGGTATACGTGAGTCCAGGGTTATGTTCGCATGCGTTCGTATAATGCGTGTACGGAGACGGAGTACGGGTACTAACCTAGTTCGCAGCCACGTGCGAACACAATAATCACCACCGGAAGTCGGGATACGCGAGAACCAACCACGCGCGCGTAACACAAGTCATCGGCACGCACTTCGAGGTTCACCGGAAAGTTCACCGGAGTTACTGTTCACCGTCGGAACAGTGTCGCCGGAGCATGAATCTCGCCAGAAACTGAGGGGAAAGAAAGCTGATGGAGAGCGGGTTCCGGTCGTACGGTCGGCGTTGCGAACGGAGGTCGAGATCGCCGGAGATCTGAGAAAAACCGGTCGGCGGCGGCGCTCGCAATCTCACCGGCGCCGGAGACGAAGACGGCCAGGGAGGCGTTGGCTGGTGGCGGAAACATCCGCCGAGGCCGGAGGGAGAGCGACGAGGGCTCGCCGGAGCAAGGAGGGCAGCCAGGTGCCGCCAGAGAGGAGCTCGCGCGGAGAGGGGAGGAAGACGGCTCGTCCGTCGTTCTCAGCCACCGGAGCTGCGAGAGGAGGCGGCGGAAGCTCGCCGGAGGAGTCGCCGGACACGGGTGGAGGCGCACGGGAAGGGGTGAAACCGAAGGAAGAAGCGGCAGCTTCTTTCGTTCGGTGAAGAAGACGTGAAGGCGGGGGAGGAATAGGGGAACAGGTGGCCGCCTCGCGGGCACACGGTAACGGAGGAGGGATGATGGGACGGCTCCATCACGCGCATATGGTAAGTGTCACATCAACTTTAAATTTTATTATTATTTTATTTTAAAAAATCACCCTCCCTTGTCCTCTTTCATCATGGGCGTAACATTATTTCCACCTTCAAAGAATTTGGTCCCCAAATTCCAAAACAAATTCATTAACGGTACTTAAACAGAATTACAAAAGTAGTAATGCGACAGTCACTCGTACAGAATTCACTCGTTTAACTCTATCTCCAGAAACAGATCCGGATGTTTCTTCCTGAATTCGTCCTCGCGTTCCCAGGTAGTCTCACTCTCAGGGTGGTGTCTCCATTTGACTTTAATCAGGCTGATTACCTTCTTTCTCAGCTTGTGCTCTTTGCGCTCTAAGATCTCTACAGGCATCTCGGCATACGTGACATCTTCTTGGACATGGACCGTACCATGGCTCAACACATGAGATGGATCCGCGATGTACTTACGCAACATGGATACGTGGAACACCGGATGAATATAAGAGTACATCGGTGGAAGTACTAAGCGGTATGTGACGTGTCCAACTCTCTCCAGTATCTCGAAAGGACCCATATACCTCGGGGCTAACTTACCAACATACCCGAATCTAGTCGTACCCTTCTTCGGAGAAATCCGTAGGAACACGTGTTCACCGACATCAAATCCAAGCGGACGCCGTCTCGTATCTGCGTAACTCTTTTGTCAACCTTGGGCAGCTAATAATCTCCGTCTAATAATCTGAACTCTCTCGGCATCAAGTGCTAACATAGCCGGTCCCAACACACGGCTTTCACCTGCTTCGTCCCATAGCACCGGAGATCTACATTTCCTACCATACAAAGCCTCGAAAGGTGTCATCTGGATCGTCGAATGATAACTATTATTATAGACGAATTCCACTAAGTGCAGGTGGCACTCCCAACCATCCGTGAAGTCCAACGTGATGGCTCGAAGCATGTCCTCTAAGGTCTGAATGGTCCTCTCAGACTGTCCATCAGTCTGCGGTGATAAGCCGTACTGAACCGCAATTCAGTTCCCAAGGCCTTCTGTAAACTAACCCAGAACCGAGATGTAAATCGTGGGTCTCTGTCAGAAATAATAATGGCAGGAACCCCATGTAGCCGTACAATCTCCTGACAATAAAGCCTTGCCAGCTTGTCCATGGAGTAATTCTTTCTGATAGGGAGGAAATGGGCAGATTTGGTCAAACGGTCAACGATCACCCAAACCGAGTCATGGCTTGTACGCGACTTAGGAAGATCCGTCACGAAGTCCATGGTAATATGTTTCCACTTCCACTCCGGAATAGGAATACACTGTAGGAGCCCAGAAGGTTTCTTATGCTCGATTTTCACTTGGTGGCATACCAGACACCGCCCGACATACTCTGTAACATCTCTCTTCATGCCTTCCCACCAATAAGACTTCCGAAGGTCATTATACATTTTCGTGGCACCAGGATGTACCGCGAATCTCGACTTGGGTGCTTCTGCTAGTAATTCTTCCTTAACTACCTCAGGTACACATAACCTATTCCAGCATCTTATTACTTCTTGATCATCCTGGGTAAATTCTTCTCTCTTGCCCTTTGCGATGATAGACTGCAAGTACTAATTATTTGGTTGCGCCTCAAGAATCTTCTGCATCATAGGGGACTGTGTCATCATCACGGCCAAACAACCATGCTCCGTGGGGCACACAGTCTCTACACATAAATCTGCTATCTGTTGTGCTAATCCTGTCGGCATTACTCGCAAGTGAGCTAACACCCCTGCAGTCTTCCTACTTAATGCATCTGCTACCACATTAGCTTTACCCGGGTGGTAATTAATTGTACAGTCATAGTCTTTGCGAATTTTCACCCATCTTTGCTGTCTTATATAATTCCTCCTGAGAAAAACAAGTACTTCAGGCTTTGGTGATCCGCGAAGATTTCGAATGTCACACATTCTTCATCTTGGGTAAACACTTCTCGTTTAATGACATCCATTGTTAACTTTCTACTATTGCTATGGTAATTAATTTAACACTTCGCAAGAATTATCTTAAAAGAACTTTACTGATCTTCTTTGTCAAGCATGTTCTTCAAGAATTAGCATCACGCTGGCCTTTAACTACTACACGTATCCATCCAATAACGTCGCTAAGAGAGTTACATTTTACCACCCTTATGAGATTAAAATTAGTTGGCACTCGACTTGTCTCATAGCCTCGCACTAAGGCGCTTGCATAGATGCAAGAAAAGACATCCCCACCGCTGGATGTATAGTAAAACATCTTTAATAGGTGGAATTATATGACATGCAGTAAAACTGACTAATACACAGAGTAATTGACTCCCTTATCATGGCACAACTGGGGCTCACCCTAGGTTTTGTAACCCTACTCTCCCAGATTTTCTTCGTCACTGGAGCCTTCTGTTTCGGGTAATATGGAATAATCACTAATCTCCTCATCAGATGAGGATGAGTTGATGGCTTGTTTCCATATAACCATGTTTGGTGTTTAACCATAATTGTTACGCCCCAAAAATCCACCCGGATCCCACGCCGGGAATCTCGGACCTCGAGACGCACAACACTGTACCTGTCAATCACTCCTGACAACCGAAAGGTACAGACTGAAATAAAATAGTCTAAACAAAGGCCAGCCCGGCCTTAAATATCCATAATACAACGCCGACAGATACGAAATATAGACCGGCGCAGTGGTCAACAGAAATAACAACAACAGGACCGGCGCAGTGGTCGACAAACCAACAGATAACATGACCGGCGCAACGGTCAATAGAGTCCATAACATAAAATAACAACATACCAAGATGCATGACAACCCACCCAGACTAGGGGTCAACTACTAACTATCTACTCCGCTCCAGATGGAGCCGCGCCTGAACCTGGAGGCAAACCGAAGGGGGTTAGCCGGAGGCTAAGGAGGGATATTGCAATGATATGGTGCATGATCAGATACAGGGAATTACCAGAACACTACCAAGACTCTATATTACCATATAGAGTATAATCAAATCTCAACATATATATCAATATATATGTATCCTCATACACAGATAAAATCTGGGAGCTGGTACAGCAGTGGTCCACGACCCGCAACTCTATAAAAGAGTGGTCCCTACTGATGGCTCCCCGAACAGTAGAGACGACTGTTCGTCGACAGCCCGCTAGTATAGTGTCATACACTCAGTACAACCCCTCATTGGGTTGATAACATACCTCAAGCCCATAACGTCGGACTCTCTCGATCAGAGACGATCATACAGTCTCGACAGAAATCTCACAGGCAGTATCTGAGGTATATTGACATGTCTATCGCTAGACAGTCAATCCTCAATGTACATATACAGAACTCATACCACCTACCAACTACAAGTAAACATGCAAGAACCGAAAATACTCATACCATGTTTTATGCAATAGTTTATGTCAACAGGAATGTACGCAGAGTAGAACGGGAATTAGAATAGTAATCAATAGTGCTAAGAAGCAATAAGGGAGGTGCCGCTAACTACACATGCGGTTGGCACCGTAACAAAGAACGGAGGTAGAATCCCTACCTCAACAGTAGCCGAACAGTACAGATCCAACCAACACAGTGTCAAGTATCAATCAACAGGACCTAACAGGGCAAATCAGGTATAAGTCATACCATTCTATTTTAATCCATTTAACAACAATTAACATGTTAATCTGGTTTCATTATGTTAATCAGGTCGTACCAAGTTATTAATTCAAGTTTGACAGGTATACGTGAGTCCAGGGTTATGTTCGCATGCGTTCGTATAATGCGTGTACGGAGACGGAGTACGAGTACTAACCTAGTTCGCAGCCACGTGCGAACGCAATAATCACCACCGGAAGTCGGGATACGCGAGAACCAACCACACGCGCGTAACACGAGTCATCGGCACGCACTTCGAGGTTCACCGGAGTTACTGTTCACCCGCCGGAACAGTGTCGCCGGAGCATGAATCTCGCCGGAAACAGAGGGGAAAGAAAGCTGATGGCGAGGGAGTTCCGATCGTACTGTCGGTGTTGCGAACGGAGGTCGGGATCGCCGGAGATCTGAGAAAAATCGGTCGGCGGCGGCGCTCGGAATCTCGTCGGCGCCGGAGACGAAGACGGCCAGGGAGGCGTTGGCTGGTGGCGGAAACATCCGCCGAGGCCGGAGGGAGAGGGACGAGGGCTCGCCGGCGCAAGGAGGGCAGCCAGGTGACGCCGGAGAGGAGCTCGCGCGGAGAGGGGAGGAAGACGGCTCGTCCGTCGTTCTCAGCCACCGGAGCTGCGAGAGGAGGCGGCGGAAGCTCGCCGGAGGAGTCGCCGGACACGGGTGGAGGCGCACGGGAAGGGGTGAAACCGAAGGAAGAAGCGGCAGCTTCTTTCGTTCGGTGAAGAAGACGTGAAGGCGGGGGAGGAATAGGGGAACAGGTGGCCGCCTAGCGGGCACACAATAACGGAGGAGGGATGATGGGACGGCTCCATCACGCGCATATGATAAGTGTCACGCCCCGGTCGGATCGGTCTAGAATCAGCGCTTATCCGCTTCCTAGAGCCGTCCGGCGGAATACCGGAACGTAACTCGCCCTAGGGTTTCCGGCCCCAAAATCGAAACCCTACTCTCCCGGATAATTTTTATCCCCAAAATACAGTTCGCACGGAAAACCCTAACCCTAATTTAGAGAAAACCGATCGGAACCCTAAATCCAAAATTACCTCTCTGATTTTGACCCGAAAGTCAAAATTCCCGTCACCGATTAATCCTTTGCTGTGCTGACGTCAGGATGACGTCGGCCGCCGATTTCGTTCGTCGAAATCAAAATTCGCCCGCTGACGCAAGCGTTCGATTGCTGACGTCGCCCCAAATTCGAAATCGATTTCGCGATTTCGTTCCGTTCGGATTTTGACCCGGTCAAAATCCGCGTGTTGCCTCGAAGCGAACGCCCAGCGCGTTCGTCGTCTTCAACCTTCGTTCGTTTTCACACCGAGCTCGAGCGTTTGCCGCCGCCGTCCGCTGCGACGGAGAGGAAAGCCGTCTGCTTTCCTTTAATCCCTCTGCGTCGCCGCCCGGCAGCCGCCTGCCGCCGGAAAGTCGTCGCCGCGTGGGAGGAGCTCGAAAACAGGGGAGGAAGGAGATGGAGAAAGAAGCTTTTATTCCCGTAACGAAAGCTTACAAAAGTCTCTCTGTCGTCGCCCGCCGGCGTCCCTCTTCCCTCCCTCGCCGGTCGTCCACTCGACGCCGGTTACAGATCTCTCAAATCCCTCTATTGTGATGGCGGCTTGCTGGCGAAGAAGCTCCCTGGAAGTCGCCGTTCGCTCCCCCTTTTAACGAGCGTCCGCTGCCTCTTTTCCTTGCGCGCCGACCTCGTCTCACGCGGTTAGGGCATCGAGCGCCCGCCGCTCGATTCTTCCGCTGCGTCCGCGAATTTCGGCGAGCTCGCGCCCGAGCTTCGCGACGAAGACTCGGCTGCAGACGCCGCTCCGCACGCTCCTCTGGTTGACCTCGCGATTTGATCTTCAAATCGCGCGTTGGCATGTGGGCTTGGCTGGGTCCGTGGGCTTGGGCCAAACCGGGTAGACCGGGCCCTGACAATACTCCCCCGCCCAATTTGGACATCGCCCTCGATGTCTCTAGTGGGCGGATCCCGCAGAACCATCGCTCCGATCCTCAAAGCGCCAATCCGCGGTTGCTCGATTTCCTCAGCCTCCACGGCTGGTTCCTGTGCCGCCATTGCCATGAGTTTCTGTTTATTGGGACAGTCCTTCACCCAGTGAGGTCCCCCGCACCAGAAACAACCCTGTGGCTTTTGCTCCCGTCGTCCCGGTGAACCCTTGTTCTGCCGGTAAAATGGTCTACCCCTCTCTTGAACTCTAGCTCCCGGCGGTGTGCGTGGGGAGCCTCGCTGAGAGTCGCGCTTTGGTGGTGTCTTGGATTTCTTTGGCGGTGCTGGTTTGAAACTTCTGTTATCCGCCAGAGATTCGGCCATCGCCGCAGCCGCCCTCCAGTCAACCGGCTCGCGACGTCGGACCTCCACTTCTGCCCAGGGCTGAAGGCCCCGGAGGAAGAAGTACCTCCTATCGTCCTCCGCCATGCTTGGAAGCTCCAGCATCAATGTAGAGAAAGTCCGGACGTACTCCTGGATCGAGCCTGTATGCCTCAGCCGATCCAGTTTGCCACGCGCCTAATCCGCCGAGTTTCCGGGAAGAAACTGCCGCCGCAGTTCCTCACGGAAAGTCTCCCAAGTCCAGCTAGCAGTCCCTGAAGTAGAGCCGACTTTGGTTCGCCACCAAAGTTTTGCGTCGCCTGTAAGATAGGCGATGCACACCTGCACCCGATCTCCTGCAGAAATATGGTTAGTTGAAAACAGTTGCTCCATATCCCAGATAAAATTCTCGACCTCTCTGGACGATCGAGCCCCTCCGAACGTCGCTGGGTCGGGCACCCGTATCCTCGGTTTGGGAGCCTCCTGCTCCACCGGTGCTGGTTTCGATACTTGCGCTAAGGCTAGGCGCAGTACCTTTACTTCTGCGTGCATATCCTCCTTCATGCGAGCCATCTCCCCTGGTAGATGGATCAGACCTTCCATGGTCTGTTGCATGACCTCGATCTGCAACCTCTGCTGCTCGATCTGCAACCCTTGTTGCTCGATTTGCAACCTCTGCTGTTCGATCAGTAATTCCTGATCCTCCACAGTCTTCTGAAGGTTTTCCACCTGTGGAATCATCCCAGTATCTCCACCACTAGTCATACCGAGCATTTGCTCGATGTGAGCAATGCGATCACCCTGGTTCACCATCTCCTCAGGATCAGCCGTCTCCTTGGCTTTTCCTTTATCCTGCCTGGGTCGGACGTCCTCTGACGCTCCTCTAGCAGTATGGGTGATTTTCTGGAACTTCAAACCCTTCCTCACCTTCGAGGGTGAAGCTGAAGGTGCCGTGTTTGCTAGAGCACGTTAGCCTGCTCTGATACCTGTTGTCACGCCCCGGTCGGATCGGTCTAGAATCAGCGCTTATCCGCTTCCTAGAGCCGTCCGGCGGAATACCGGAACGTAACTCGCCCTAGGGTTTCCGGCCCCAAAATCGAAACCCTACTCTCCCGGATAATTTTTATCCCCAAAATACAGTTCGCACGGAAAACCCTAACCCTAATTTAGAGAAAACCGATCGGAACCCTAAATCCAAAATTACCTCTCTGATTTTGACCCGAAAGTCAAAATTCCCGTCACCGATTAATCCTTTGCTGTGCTGACGTCAGGATGACGTCGGCCGCCGATTTCGTTCGTCGAAATCGAAATTCGCCCGCTGACGCAAGGTTCGATTGCTGACGTCGCCCCAAATTCGAAATCGATTTCGCGATTTCGTTCCGTTCGGATTTTGACCCGGTCAAAATCCGCGTGTTGCCTCGAAGCGAACGCCCAGCGCGTTCGTCGTCTTCAACCTTCGTTCGTTTTCACACCGAGCTCGAGCGTTTGCCGCCGCCGTCCGCTGCGACGGAGAGGAAAGTCGTCTGCTTTCCTTTAATCCCTCTGCGTCGCCGCCCGGCAGCCGCCTGCCGCCGGAAAGTCATCGCCGCGTGGGAGGAGCTCGAAAACAGGGGAGGAAGGAGATGGAGAAAGAAGCTTTTATTCCCGTAACGAAAGCTTACAAAAGTCTCTCTGTCGTCGCCCGCCGGCGTCCCTCTTCCCTCCCTCGCCGGTCGTCCACTCGACGCCGGTTACAGATCTCTCAAATCCCTCTATTGTGATGGCGGCTTGCTGGCGAAGAAGCTCCCTGGAAGTCGCCGTTCGCTCCCCCTTTTAACGAGCGTCCGCCGCCTCTTTTCCTTGCGCGCCGACCTCGTCTCACGCGGTTAGGGCATCGAGCGCCCGCCGCTCGATTCTTCCGCTGCGTCCGCGAATTTCGGCGAGCTCGCGCCCGAGCTTCGCGACGAAGACTCGGCTGCAGACGCCGCTCCGCACGCTCCTCTGGTTGACCTCGCGATTTGATCTTCAAATCGCGCGTTGGCATGTGGGCTTGGCTGGGTCCGTGGGCTTGGGCCAAACCGGGTAGACCGGGCCCTGACAATAAGTGTCACATCAATTTTAAATTTTATTATTATTTTATTTTAAAAAATCACCCTCCCTTGTCCTCTTTCATCATGGGCGTAACAATAAGTATGCCACCCCTAAGTGTAACTCATAATTAGTAACGATTTCTAATCAACCAACTTCACATGAGTTTTGATCGATAATATAAAGACGACAGCCTATTGTACTCTCAGAATGAGAAATAAGCACAAAATAGTATTGTCCACTAAAATTGCATAAACGCAGGCTAATAATATTAAATTCATTGGGTTTTATACATTATAACAATTCTCCTCCTCGAGTATTACATGATGGCTTCACAAATTGGAAGTGGAGATGTTCATCTTTCACATCAAATCCTTTTGGGCTCGAGAACTTCTACTGAAGCAATGGCCTATTTCTTTGAAAAAAATTCTCACAAAAAAGAAGAAAAAATACAATAAATTTATTAATAATTTGGTATAATTTTTTTTTCTCCTCCATATAAATTCTCTCAAAAAAATAAACTCTAAAAGGCAACAGCTCCTTCTCCCAATGCCATAGCTATTGATCTCCATCATGTAAAAGCTCCCTACAGCTTCTCTCTGCCCTTGACCATCCAGCATCACAACTCCATTTGCTCTATCTGACATTAACATGGGATCAAGGAAGGCAGATATCATCTGAGGAAGGGTGTCTCATGTCTGCATCTGAATTGTCCCACCCAGCCAGTTCATCACGGAAATGCTGTTCATCTCAGGTGGCGAGAAGCAGCAGGAGAATCGAAGATGAGATACTTGTCTAAGTAGTTCACTTGACCTGTGGCCTTTGTTAGTCTTTGGAATCAAGGAAGCTGGAATTTCTAGAAATTGTTGACCGGGAAGAAACATTGTTTGGATGGGATTGTGATTGATCTGAAGCGCATGATTTAGAAGATGGAAATGATTTAGAAGCAGGGTTATGGGTCATCAAATCAGGCTACAATTATCCTGGCAGCTGGATGAATGAATGAAACGCGGGTTCCTTCTGTTTAGGAAGCTTGTCTTGATCTCAACAAGCCAATCGTAGTGTAGATCGCCAGCTAAAATGGGGCAAATCCTATTTAATGCATGATTCGCATAAAGAAACCACAGGGCCTTCCGCCAACGATGATGCCACCCGGATCGAAAGGGTCACATCCGAGCTCAACACCGACGGCGACTTCGAGTTCGATGCGTACCTCCGATCGCTGCCGCCATCGGAACCGAACATGTCGTCGTAGAACCCTTCCTCTGTCGTCGCCATGTCGCCTTCAGCCAGGCCGCCAACGCCTCCAGGTCCCGCACGTCCGCAGCCCGTGGAATCCCCGGCGGCAGCTCCGTCTCCCAGAAGATCTCCTCGTAGAAATACCCACGCCGTCGATCGGGGTGTGATTGATCAATTTAATGCCGAATCCCAAACTAGTTCTTCAATTTTAGGTTGGGTCTCGGCTTAGGCTAGCGAGGACCCATGATGTACTAATATCCTAGTCCATTAGCCCAACTAAACCCTGCCCCGTAAAATTTTTTCTTGTCGAGGGAGGACCCATGATCTACTAATATCCTAGTCCATTAGCCCAACTAAACCCGCTAACCCACTTACAGAGTTACAGTTACTAACTGCCGGCCTGCCTCTCCCTCTCAGCCGTCGACCCTCCTTCCTCTCAATTCTCTCCTCTCGCACAAACCCTAATCGCCATCGCTGTAACCCTAACTTTTGCCGCCACTCGCCAGCTCACCAACCTAATCTTTGTCCCCGGCGGCCGGTCGCTATGCCAGACCAGGAGTCAAGGGCGACGAGTCGACGATGCCGAGCACTCGCCTGCTCGCCAACCCTAATATTCGCCGCCACTCGCCAGCCCGCCAACCCTAATCCTTCTACCGGCCGGCCGCTAGGATTCAAGGACGATGAGGCGATAACGCCGAGCACTCGCCAACCCACCAACCCTAATCCTTTTCGCCGGCAGCCGGCTGCTGTGCCAGACGAGGAGTCAAGGATGACGAGTCGACGACACCGAGCACTCGCCAGGCGGCCAACCTCTTCCTCCACCGGAGGTGCTGTTCGCCAGTGTCTCAATTGGTGAATTTTGGCTGTACTTACGCCTGTAAACCCTAACTTCCAGACTTCGATTCGCCTCACAAACCCTGGACATCTATACCTCTCCATTCTTTTACCTCCAATCTCCACGACCTCTTGGATGCAGTTCATGCAGTTCAAGAAGCTGGGTCAAGACTTTCAAAGAGGGCATCGGAGTGCCGCTCGGATTGATCGAATTGGCAGGTGCTCTCGTAGTTTTATTTTATTTTTAATAATGATCATTTGTGCTATAGTAGGACAGTTTTCTTTTCTCAAATGGCTTGAACCTTTCATTTGCTTTTATATAAACTATAAACCCTAAACTCAGGATTATCTAATGAATGTGGAATTGGGTTTCTTCCTACGTGCCGCGAACTTTTTAGGGTGTGAGGGGTTGCTTTTGGTATAGCTCTTTGTAGCCGCGTTCTCGCACCGGGAGGATTTTATTTTTTTTTTCATCCTTTTCCACCCGAAATAATTTATGAGTGTACCTTTAACTAGAATTATAATTTACAATTAGGAGGGAGATTAATTAATAGTGCTAGATTAAATCAGTAAATCTCATTTTCATTTGCATATGTAACTGTTTCAATTTTCTAGTTCTTCTTTAGAATGGATTTCTCTTTATTTGATCTATATTCCCTGGATTGTTCCCAAAAACTATTGTTATTTTCAGGCCCTCCAACACCCTTGACTTTATCATATCACCCTCCGCAGCTAGCAGCCCACCACTGCAGGCCATTTGTATCACTTCTGCTCCCTTGTGCATCTCTTCCGACACCATCTGGCACACAACCCTCCGTACATACTCCAACCTCTTTCCTTGCATAAACAGGTTGTAACTTTCTTGACCACTATCACAATCACTTTCATCAATTAAGCCTTAAACTTCTTCATTTGCTGCCTAACTATCGGGCTGCTGTTGCAAGGCATCTTACTATGTTGTTTCTGATTTCTCTCAAAATTGAGCTGAGTTGTTGTTATTCTTACTACAAAGCTAATGGATATGCATTTACTTGGTTTCCTTCTTGTTGGCCTTAGATAGTTATATCTACCTCTTTAATTGAGAAGAATTCTTACCATCTATTATCTTTACTTGCCAGAGGCAATGAGAGAGTTTGTGACGATTCTTGGTACCTTCACAAATTATATTGGATCCCACTTTTGGAATTTTCAAGTATCGGATAGCATATAGTTGATTATTTATTATGTAAAGAAATCATACGGTCAATTGTATGATATTTCATTATTAACTTGACATGACTACTTAGCTTTCTTCTATCTTTAAACTTTTAAAGTTTGAGTTGGTTGACTATAACTAAAAAAGGTAATTACCTCAAATGCATCCGGTGCAAGAAAATATTGCTTTCTACCTTTATTTGCCTGATAAATAAAAATGTCCATAATATTATATTTCATGTTCTATGTTATATTATATTAAGTTATCCAAATAAGGGGCAAAATTACCTAAGTGTCGCTTAAAAGTGAATCTTAGAACTGATAGCATCACATGATTCTCATGTATCATATTTGTATGTCATTAAAACCTTAAGAATGTGATTTTTGACATATGTGAACTAATTGCCAAGCATGATGTAGTTAGCAAACACACAAGTCAGGTGAAAATGGGTCTGACTGGTGGTGTTTCATTAGTTCAGCACTCCTTGCCCATCTTAGGTGGCTCTGACTAAAATATGAAGTCATGCTTCTGAACTGAACTTGGGACCATGTACCCTGTCACTCATCCTTTTTAGGTAGCCCAACAAGTAGGAAGAAGTATTTTCTAGTGCAATTTGCACAATTTGTGAACAAAAACCCGTGCTTGAATATTTTGCCAATTTGCTAAAGAAAACATACGAGGCTCTTATACAGGCCATGGATTAGTTTCTATGTTAAGGCACATCGTCGCAAACTAGTTAAATTTCTATTTATATTACACATTGTGCATATGCTTGATGGTACATTTTGGTTGGCCTGGTTATCATAAGTTGTTTAATAACAATAATTCATTGATCTTTATTTGATGCTGTACCTCCATGCTACTTTCTTTTCAATATGAACCAGCACATTAGGTACATTTAACCTTTTCAAATTAGTTTGTTTATATCCTGTCCATCATCCTTATATTATGTTAGATCTAAACTACGTGCAGGATTGCGAAGGTGTCCGTCCAGAAATGTAGCAGGACCTCATCAAAAGAACTTGTTTTTGCAAAGCTTGACAGAGGAACAACATGTGAAGTCAGATGTTTCTAAGAATGATTATGGGTGTAGTTCCCATAGGCAAATTCAAGATAGGGATCTTGTTGAATGTCTTGAAAATGTTGTTAAGTATAAGACAGACTTGTCCAAGGTTCGATATCAAGGTTTATGATGACTGGCAAGGAGGAGAAAGTAACCTCCTGATTACAAGATCCCTAATTGGAAGACTCACAAACACCAGTTAGTATCTTCTTCTTCAATTGTGGTTGCTGCTGCCATTTCTTCTATACCCTCACCACTCTTCGCAAAAGGATTGATGAATTCATCAGTATCCTTTTCATCACCATCCGTATCATAAATAGGTTGGTTGGAGAATATAAGTTGAGTTCCCCCATTTAAATCGATCTCCATATTTCCCAAGATAGCACGATCTCCTCGCCATCGTGTATCACGGAAAACAATAAGCGCTCTTACTCCAGTATTTCGTCGATGGAGTGTATGTACTCGAATCATAATAAGGCCTAGATGAATGTGTGCCAGACCAGTATTAATAAGTTGTTGAAAGCTTCCTCTTTCTATAAACTGCAAGTCCTCTTGTTGATTATCTCTTGTGACTAGGACTCTTCGCTCCGAGTAATGTTGATAAACCCTATGAGCGGGCTCATGCCATCTATAATCATATAACGTTTCAACAGGCACCAAGTTTGCCCGCTGACGTTGAGATAGTTGTATTGTACCTCTGGATCTAACATGCTTTCCAGAGTACGTGATCTTCCTTGTCCAAAAATTCTGTTTATTCGTCTTGCTGCTTCAAATCGTAATCGACCAGCTCTTCTGTAGTTTCGAATCTGATCCTCAGAATTAGCTGTTGATGTTGTACTAGTTTCCGAGTTCTGGACTTCTTGCAACGTCCTTGTTCGGTTCATTTTTACCAAGAGCTTTTCTTCTTTCCTCTTCAAAGATTTGTTGAGGATTTTTATACACGTAGTACTTTTGAATGGTCTTTGGGACTACCCTTGAAGATCCGCCAAGGCTTAGTCCTTCAAGTATTTTAGCTACTCCTCCAATTTGTGTAATCAAAGGGTTGAGATCCTCTTTGTACTTTTCGACAGGAATTTTGTTAATCTGGTTGGAGATGAAGACCAATTCCTTGTGAACTGATACTGAAGAACTTTAGCAGTTTCAATCCTTGGAATGACCGTCATTCTGAGAATTGCTTGACCGATAAGAGGCAAATTCTCCCAAGCTTCTTGCTCTTCTGCTTCCTTGATTGCGGCTTCTACTAAAAGAAGCTCCGTGAAGTCTTCGTTTTCGGGAGAGACTATAAGGTAGTAGGCAAGTCTAGACAAAGTATCGGCGAGTGTGTTATCCTTCCCGTTGATGTGTTCGAAGTGTATGGTTACTCCAGTGCCGGTTATAAAGTCAAGAAAGTTGAGCCACCGTACCCTTGATGGCTTGTTCTGTGCCGTTTTGTTGTAAAATGTAATGATAGCCTGACAATCTGTAATTTCCTTCCTGTCTAAGTAATGAATCTTCAGTCTATTCAATATCTCCATACAGGCATAAATTTCTATTTGACTTGTGCGAATTTTCCACTTGCATACGCACAGACTTTTTCTGTGGACCTTGGGTCAAACTTTTTGAATTTCCACTTACATATGCCTCCTTACCCTTCCATGCATCCGTCGGTTTCCAGTATTATGTAGCTGTCTGGTGGTGGAATTTCTAATGGGGGCAAGTTTTGGACTTTTTCTTTGATGGTTCGGATTAGTTGTAAATCCGAATCCTTTAGGCGTTTATCTCCATGTGGACTTGTTTTTTAGTATAGTGGGCCGAGTAAAGTTTCGAGTTTTGGGATATAGGCCCGAGCGTAGTTTAAGATTCCAAGCCATGCTCGAAGGCCTTTCTTCTTTTTTAGATTTTCCTCCTTAAAGGAAACTATCTTCTGGACAATGTGTTCTTGGAGTCTTATTTGTTTATTGCCGATAACTGCGCCAAGGAATTCTATTTCAGGAACTCCAACTTTCATTTTTGTAGGGGAAAGTACTAATCCCCATTTAATAATCCTTCTTTTCGGCTCATCCAAATGTCTTTTATGGGAACTTTCATCCGAAGAAAATACCAATATATCATCTATGTATACTGCGATGAATGCTTCCATTCCTTTGAAACACTCATCCATCTTTCTTTGAAAAGGGCATTTTTGAGTCCGAATGGCATAACAAGCCATTCGTATAATCCTCCTGGAACAAAGAAAGCCGTCCAGGGAATACTGTCTTCTTCCATTTCTACTTGGTGGAATCCAGATTTAAGGTCGAATTTTGAAAATATTTTGGCGTTACCAATCTTTTTGAGAATAGTATTAATCCCAGGCAAACTGTATTGGTCTTTATGGGTATTATCATTGAGCGTCCGGTAGTTAAAGACCATTCTTTCTTTCCCTTTTTCTTCTTTGCCGGTGATAGGATTAATAGTTGTACCAGAGTTTACCATTATTGCCATGGTACGATGACGACTTGTTGATTTCCTGATAACTCCAAGCTTTAGGAGTTGTTCCACGTGTTTAATAAATGAGGCTTCCATGGCGAGCGTCACGTGCTTGAGGGGCTTATCCTGTATTGTCAAGTCAGGGTTAATAATATCAAGTTTACATTTTATACCGTTTTTAGCCCAATGTCGTAGAGGATTGTCACCAACAAATCCCAGCTCCTTTAATTCTCCTACTTCTTTGGCAAATATTTGATTATGCTTCGTTGCGAAACATGTTGCTAAGTCGTCAGTAATTTGATTATACTCGAATTCCTCTAACTCGAGTTCTGGAATTGCCGTAGAAGCCAACTCTGGTTTAGTCATAATTTTAGTGAGGTTTTTTGTAAAAAGTGACCTCATTTCCTTCTATGCGTAATCTGCCATGCATTGCACGGATGAAATTGCAGCCTATAAGCATTTGAGTCTCATCCTTAAATATAACCATTGGAAAACAATAGGTGAAGGGGATTCTGAATTTATTTTCCCCTATTTTCATCATTCCATTTTTGAGCTTTTTGCTTGCAGATTGTTTTGAATTAATTCCGCAGAAACTGATTGTAAATGGGCTTGCTTCTAATGCATCATTTGGGACTGAATTTTCATCAAGACAGCAGACCGTTGCTCCAGTGTCCAAAATAGCTCTTAAGCTGAATTTTTGAACTCCGGCGATGTCAAAGTTTACGGTCATTCCATATAATCTTGTGACAACACTCCTGGATGGTTGTCCGGCTGCTGATATTAGGGCGTGCTTAGCTTCTTCTATAAATACCTTAGTACTCTCTTGACTAGTGCTAGTTTGACAGGTTTCTTTATCTATTGAACTGAAACCTTGATTTCCTCTAGAAGTAGAAAGAATTTCATTTACTTCTAAGATCTCATCATTTTTGAATCTTTCAAGAATTAATTGGGCGATCCTGAGCTCGATACTTACTTTGAATTCCTTTTCAGAGTGATTGAATAAGACTACCTTGATTTCTCCTGTGTAGTCTGGGTCAATAACTCCTGCACCGATATCAACAAAATGATTAACAGTTAGTCCTGAGCGTGGTGCAATTCTCCCGTATGTCCCTTGAGGGGGATGAATAGAAACTCCGGTGCATATTATTTCCTTGTTATGTGGTAGGATGATTTTGGTTTCTACTGAAAAGAGATCATAACCAACTGAGCCAAGTTGCCTTACTTGGAAGTTTTGCAAGTGGGTATATCCTTTTGACTAACAATGGTTCTTCGACTGTTTCTGGAAGACTTTCTTCAGGGATTGTCTCAGGAAGTTGTAAAACTCATTTTCCTTTAAAACCAAAAGGAGACTCAAAAGAGACTGAGAAAACTTGAACAAAAAATTTGAAAAATTCCTTCAAAATCAAGAGAGTTTCATTCTATTTTCCAAAAGAGACGCAAGTCAGTTCCTGCAAAAGTCAATTGAGGAACAAATAGAAAAAGTCGAACTTGCAACCACCAAGTTATCTTCCGAAAACTTGAAGATTCAGGAGTCTTTGGAAAACATCCGGAAATATCTAACTGGATGAGCGAGTGGAGAGATTCAAGAGAATCCTCAATCTATAAAAGAGTTCTTGAAGCAACAGACTCTATTGAAGCACCTTCAGTTGGTTTTGCAAAACCTCTCGAAAATCAAGGACAAGCGTCAGGAATCACGACGCGTCAGGAATCACGATGCTGATTAAGCAAAACAATACTATCATTGAATTTCTCATATCAGTTCACAAGGAATTGGTTTTCATCTCCAACCAGATTAACAAAATTCCTGTCGAAAAGTACAAAGAGGATCTCAACCCTTTGATTACACAAATTGGAGGAGTAGCTAAAACACTTGAAGGTCTAAGCCTTGGCGGATCTTTAAGGGTAGTCCCAAAGACCATTCAAAAGTACTACGCGTATAAAAATCCTCAACAAATCTTTGAAGAGGAAAGAAGAAAAACTCTTGGTAAAGATGAACCGAACAAGGACGTTGCAAGAAGTCCGGAACCCGGAAACTAGTACAACATCAATAGCTAATTCTGAGGACCAGATTCGAAACTACAGAAAAGCTAGTCGATTACGATTTGAAGCAGCAAGATGAATAAACGGAATTTTTGGACAAGGAAGATCACGTACTCTGGAAAGCATGTTAGACCCAGAGGTACAATTACAACTATCTCAACGGCAGCAAGCAAACTTGGTGCCTGCTGAAACGTTATATGATTCTAGATGGCATGAACCCGCTCATAGGGTTTATCAACATTACTCGGAGCGAAGAGTCCTAGTCACAAGAGATAATCAACAAGAGGACTTGCAGTTTATAGAAAGAGGAAAACAGTAGTGAAGGGGATTCTGAATTTATTTTTCCCTATTTTCATCATTCCATTTTTGAGCTTTTTGCTTGCAGATTGTTTTGAATTAATTCCGCAGAAACTGACTGTAAATGGGCTTGCTTCTAATGCATCCTTTGGGACTGAATTTTCATCAAGACAGCAGACCGTTGCTCCAGTGTCCAAAATAGCTCTTAAGCTGAAATTTTGAACTCTAGTGATGTCAAAGTTTACGGTCATTCCATATAATCTTGTGACAACACTCCTGGATGGTTGTCCGGCTGTTGATATTAGGGCGTGCTTAGCTTCTTCTATAAATACCTTAGCACTCTCTTGACTAGTGCTAGTTTGACAGGTTTCTTTATCAGTTGAACCGAAACCATGATTTCCTCTAGAAGTAGAAAGAATTTCATTTACTTCTAAGATCTCAGCAAGGCTCACATGGAATTTACAACCTTCAAGGTTACGCCCTGATACTTTACCCACAAGGGCCTATTCACGAACAAGATCCAACGGAGAAGTAGCCCTTCGTTTTGAACAATATCAAGATGGTCAAGCAATTCTCAGAATGACGGCCATTCCAAGGATTGAAACTGCTAAAGTTCTTAATGAAGAACTCACTATGGCTGAACAACATGAGACTTTTCATGCTAGGATGACTCTAATGTCATCTCAACGAGAAGCCTTCCTCAACTCTCTACCTGCTGGTATTAAGGAAGTCATAATCCAAAAGGCACAGACGACCTTGCTCAACCGCATGATTAACCTTCAGAATCAATTAGGGCAACTTCCTCCCGTAAACCGAGAAATCAAAGTCCTTCAACAGAAAGGGCAATTCCTTTGCACTTCTCTTGTTATTACTAAACATATTATAAACATATTATGGTTTCTCATTACCAGCTAGTCAAAGAATTATTCTACCATGGCATGGTGCGCCAATGGATAGTGGACGCATGGATTCCACCATATTTTCATGAAAGCCTATAAGCATTTTCTTAAAGCTTGTATAAACTCAGTAGCTCGTGGATAGATATTCAAAGGTTTGGTAATTATGGAATTGGAAGGGATATTTTCTCAGGTAGCTTGCAGGTTGGAGAGAAGAGATAAACGAGAGACTCCTGGTGATCGCTAAAGAATGTGACCATATTCAGGTTATTTTCTACTCTATTGTTGGTAGTTTTGGTTGCATTTATAGTCTAAACAATTTATGTTTATTTTGCTTTAAATTATTCAATTCTGATTTTTTGCTGTTTCAACGGGTAGATATTTTAGCATTAGATTCAGTTGAAAATGTCAGACTTGGGATTTTTTTGAAATTGTAAGGTAATATATTGATTCTCAGGGTATCCAATCTGTTGTTGATGATTCTGGAGGTTTTTTCAGTATAGTTGCAGAAATTCTTGAAAACATTGCAGATGAGTACACAAATACACTAGTGCTTCTTTATACTGTGAGAGATCACAGTGCCTATGCTGCTATGCACGTGATGCCCCTAGCGAGAATTCATCTGGTGCTAGAGGTACTAGTTGGGTTGCCTTCACTTAGAAGTACCAAGTTTATGCTTGGTCATATAGAAGCTTGTTTAATCTTGTGTAGTTTGATTTGATTGCAAAATAAATTGCTAGAGAACTCCGAAATCTTCCATCTACTTGTAGGATCACATTGTGCATTACTTTGTTTTAGAAATAACTTATCTCCTACACATCTACATCATCAAAGCACCAGCTTGTTCAGCACCTTATAGGCGAAAGCTAACAGATTTTTTTTTAATTTTCAATTTAAGATGTATTGACAACTTGTGAGCTTTTGTCAAAATATTATTTCATTACATAATAAATTGCATGCCTACTCGTTAGTCTTATATTTTGGTTATTACTCACATTGTGACCGCTGCAAATCAAGTCACCTTATATATTAGTAAAAGGGAGCAATATACCTCTCTCCTATTAATCAGTTATTTCTTAGTGTTTGGGATTCCATTGAAACTTTGTTCCATGAACTTCTTGAATCATACATTCATTATCAGCAGCCATCTTGCTTGTTCAATACAGTAGTATAGTAGACTAATAGATTTCTTATTTCTAATTTAAGGAGTATTGTCTCCCTCGGTTCGAAGCCTTTCCATAGTAGTGTTGTATATGCTGCATCAGCCCATTTCTTTAAGTATTCCATTCCGAATGCAAATGCTTGGTTCAACGTTAAATTCACTATACATCTCTGGTGCTATGAATGTTGGAGAGATTGCACTCACTTGTCAAGCTAGGCAAAATATGGTGGCAGTTCTGGACGTTGTGATGCTACTTCCATCTTTAACGAGTAAGAATGTCTTTGTTTGCCCTTTTTTTAATATATCACAAGTTTAACAAGAAGTTGGTGTTTTTCTTACAGTTGGAAATGTACCAAGGGTCAATACTCAAAACTTACATCCTCTGAATTCAACACTTGAGGAGGATGATTTGGTAGCTGTGGGGTCCTTGGTTGTTCACGGTGGTTTTTATTCAGGTTATTTCACAATTTAGCTTGCATCAGCTTGGTGGTTATCCTTAATATTTATTGTTTACCAGATGCAAAATATTAATATTAGTTGGTTTGAAAGAAGTGTATTAAATGCATGTATATATTGGCTTCCACCATCTAATTCTTAGAGAGATATAATCTCTAATATTTCTCCAAATCAAGGGGTTTGCGCCCCAAGGTTGTAGTTGACACTATTGGACTATGTTACCTTGAAGAGTAATAGACTTCGGAGAGTTAGAAAGACATATCTTGATTATAAGAGAGATAACACAATGATTCTATGATTTGGAGATATTTACATATACTTACAGCTAGGACAAGAGAAAGTTGTTGGAGAATGCCTAGAAGTGTGAGAATTGTCAATTCACAAGTTTAGGATGAAACAAAGATAGCATGGTTGTAATGAGGATCACAATGGCTGGAGGAGAGAGTTATGGGATTTAGGCAATTTCTTTGCATAAATCATTACAACAGGAACGACCATAATTGTTGGAGGGTGTGGTTCTACTAGGGATTTTGAAAGTAGATAATAAGCAATATGTGATGACTAAACAAATATTAATAACCTACTCTAAGTTACAATAACTCTAGATATTTCTCTTTAACAATATTTTTAATAGGGTTGTAAGTGATATTGCCATTGATGCCAAGATGGTATGATTGAACTGAAAGTAGGGACAACAAGATGAATATCTGAGCATGCCAATCATGCTCTCACCAATCCCAACTTTTGTCCATAGGTCTTGAAGGAGATAATGTGTGAAAGAAGGTCACCAAATAAGCAACTATGGCATATTCTAAGATAACAAAAGAAGGCGAGTATAATGCTAGAACCATGTAAGGGAGCAAAGAAGTCAACAACGATAGAGATAAATTGTAAGAAATTATGTTTCTATAAGCTAGAAAACAAATTTAAATTATATGTTGTGTGATACGATACACCAGAATCAAGAAACTAACAGGTTTCTAAAGACTATGTAAGTTATACTAAAAGAGCTAAAGTGAAGGCAACAAGAGAGGAGCAATTGAATAGACTACACAAGTATAGATGATACTCAGATGGATTTGTAGGTTCCTTAGTAGCAATCTAGGTGTCATCCAATAGTAGGACGATTTGAATGTGACCATAATGAGTTAATGGTGGGTAGCTATTTAAGTAATGACCACATCTATGTGAGGAATATTTGCCATGAGATTTAGATAAAAAATGACTAGAAACATGCAAAAGCATTATCAGCGGAGTGGTTGGAGTTATTTTTATTACCTAAGACAATTCTCTAGATGAACAATAACATCATCTAAAAGTTGGGTGTGTGCGAACTTACCGTCATAATCTAAGCCCAATAAGAAATTTTTGCAACAAAGAAACTTGTGTTATCATTGGGAGTGATAGATATAGAGTTCACCTCAATTGACTAGAAGCATTGAATAATATTGAACAAGAGGGTGATTGTCTACTTTAATGCTGAAAAAGTTTTCAATAAAGGTATAAACTATAAAACATTTTTTTACGAGAATGTGTTACTTAAGAGTATATTCTAGGTTTTTTTTCCGGAGTACATAAAGATGATGTTATAGAAAATTGGGTTTCATACTATTAAAAGGTCTCAAATAGCTGCATAGTCTATGGTTTGCCAAGTAAGAAACTTTGATTCAAAACTGCAGGAGAGGAATCAAGATGTTGGATTTTGCCATGTGAATCTAGTAAGTGCTTGTGCCTAGAGGATGTAATTGACATTATTGGATTTGACATTGGTACCTTGAAGAGTATTGGACTACTATCATATTGATAGTTGGAGTGCTGGAGAGATATATCTTGACTATAAGAGAGGTAATTCAAGGATCCTAGGAATTAGAGATATTTTCATGCACTTATGGCTTGGATAGGAGAAAATTGTAGGATAAACTAAAAGAGGGAGAGTTGTCAATGCATAAGATCAGTATGAAACAAAGATAGCAAGGTTGTAGTGAGGAATGCAACAGCTATAGGAGGTCAATTTCTTTGTACAAATGATGACAATAGAAATGACCATATGGCACTTGCTGTTGGAGGGTTCAATTGTACTCGAGATTGACAGTAAAAAATAAGCAATGTATGACTAAACAATTAAACTCATTCTAACATACAATAATTTTAATGATATTTCTCTCTAACAATATTCTTAATTGTGTTGTAGACAATGAGCACGAGTTGCATAGAATATCGTGTACTGTTTTTAGAAGTTTGGGTCCAAACATTAGCGCATAGACTTGAAATTTTGAATACCTAGTATGGTTAGTCTAGGTGTTTGAGATTGCAAGGCGAGAGCGGTGGAGTTGTTGCAGTTAGGGATTAAAAGAGGGGGGTGTAAGTGGCTGAGTTTGGAGGAATTCATGGTATATATATATGTATGTGTGTGTGTATATATATATACACACTCACACTTGTATGACTTAACCATATTTTTGTAGAGAGTAGTTGGCATGAATCGTGTGGATAATCATGTTTTTGAAGTCCTGATAGGCTGTGAGTTGTTACAAGTAGGGTTTGAAGAGGATATAGTAGAGGAGATTGGTTTGGAGGAAGTCACTATGAATTTACGATACAAAGATTGATGGGGAAAATGGATTAATTAATTGCAAGAGTATGGGTACAAATATATATAGATTCTCGTGCGCATAAGAGAGAGAAATGAACCATATATATACCTAAACAAATAGTAATGACTTATACAATAATGTCTAACATTATTTTATTTTTTGTTCTAGAGAGTGGTGGGATGAGGCATGTTGATTGTTGTGTATTTTCTTTAGAATTTTAGTTTTGAACATTAGGCCCAAAATGGACACCAACAAATTTTGAAAATTCTAAGGAATGCCACCATTCACTATGATACCAAGTTGGGTGGCATGGGTTTAGAAATAATCACGGAATGACTAAACATATATGATTAACCTATACAAAAACTCCAGCAATATTTTTTATTTGTGTTTAGAGAGTGTAGGGTATCATATATTTTGAGAAGTTTAGTCCTTAGACTTAGATGCAACGCCAAATTTGAAATTTTGAATGAATACTCAATTTAATTAGGTCTAGGTATTTGAGACTGCAAGGAGAGGGTTATATATAAAGTGGTTGTAAGTAGGGTTTAAAGAGGCGAGAGGAGAGGAGATAATGTTTGGAGGAATTCACTATGATACCAAGTTAGATGGAGAAAGTGGATTTTTTAATGCCAAGGTGCAAATATAGATTTTCACACCAATTAAGGCTTGGAGAAATAAGTAATGTATGATTAAACATATAGTAACAACTCATTCTAATTTCAATGAGCGGTGAACATGGGTTGTGTTGAATATTATGTATCTTTAGTAAGTTTAGGTCCAAACGTTAGGCCCAAACACAACACCAGTCTCTTAGGTCTAGTTGACTACTGAGGTATTTCATGTTCAGTTTGTCTGGGAGAATCGTTGCAAATTAGAATAACAAATTGTAAGATAAAAATAAAAATTTATCTAATAGTATTAAGAAGATGATATAGTAAAAAATATTAAAGAGTTACTGCATAAGAAACTGATTTGAAAATTACAGTATAGTTTCCCTTCTAGATTGATTCCAATTTGATTGGCAAAGATTTGTCCAATTATTTTCCGTGAAATCAGTTTTTAACATAAATTGGTCAGGAGGTGTAAGTCGAGCTAAATGAAAAATGTCAGAAAAATTAGAAGTTGAGATTTTGAGGCCTGATGAAATCTGAATGGCTAGAAAGAATCTGCCAACTTGTCTGAAAATCAGCCAAGATAGCTCGGCTTGTTTTCATTCTCATGTGAAACTTTTCTGTGCGAGAGAGGAATTTTTTACACCTACTTGGGTTAATGGCCCTTTGCAAATGCGCGCTGAGGCAGTGTATTTCACGTGTTAAGAGAGTGTATAGAGATGGACATGTTTGTGGTAATTAATTGGGTTATGGGTTAGTGGTAAGTTTTTTATTAGTGCCTCATTTTAGCCAGTATGCAAAAAGTCTATTGAATAAAAGATATACTCTCATACACGTTACTGGATTGTGGTCTACAGGTGATCAACGAGCAGCAGTGTCTCAAGTCAAGGACTCTATACGTAAGGCTTATCAAAAGCCCATCCCTACTATTCTGTCGCGTCCACTTTCAATACCACTGCCATTTCCATCCATTTTTGCAAGTAATGTTGGCCCACACGGAGAGCTGATCTGCTACCCAGTTGAAGGGGCTAAACCAATAGGGTCACTTGAAATTCAATCGATTCCGATGGCTGCTAGACTGCGGTCAAGCATAGCTATTATACCATTCATAGAGAAAAGGCTGGGGGGGATGTTAGGAAATATGGGACCGTAATAGGAGCTCTCCAGGTGCTGAGCTACTCTCAGTTGAGGCTTTGGAAGGACAAAGTCGACGACATGGGAGAACATCTCTTGAAACTGTTGATGGCATTTGTTCCCCACTCCACATCAGATTCAGATTAGCTTTTCTCGATGTAATATGCATTTTGGTTCACTAGAATTTGTCAGTCTAAACGTGTAACTTGCGTTTACTGGGAGGAGATTCTCAAAATGGTTTTCACTGGTGAGGGAATTGTTTTATAGGAGAAATATTTAATATGTTTGTCGCGTTGTGCTTAAGTTACTTGTTTACATTTACAAGTGGGTGATATTATTTCTAGGGATGTCAACGGGTCGGGTATCCGCATTTTTTGGCCAAACCTGACCCGACCCAAACCTGAACCCGACTAAACTCGAGTCAGGTCGGATCGGGTACCCGCGAGGTCGGGTACCCATTGACATTCATTTCCTTTCTACATTTTGTCAAAAATTGCTGACCATAGCCAAGCCCTAATTGCCATCCCTAGAAAACTGTACTATCATATGATCTCATTCATTAGAGCTTCATTGTGATTGCCTAATTGGAGCATCATCCCCTTTGTAACTACGCATCTCCACCCCTGATATCATGCGTGAAAAAAGAAAAACAACGGAAGGCAACGCATAACACATGCTGCGTGACACGACCGAGTTGTGCCCACTTGAACAACATGAATACATGATTGCTTAGTGTCACACCCAGTTTATTTCCATCCGTCCACATCAACCGGAAGCATGGAACTGTGTGCACAAAACTCACACGAAATCGAAATCACGAATTCGATTTCACTCTGCGCCTGGAGTTTGACCAAACCGTTGTGTTGACCAAGCCTCAATTCGAACGCTGAAGCGTTCGTCTTCACGCCAACGCGTTGCTTACGCCCGAAGTCGACATCGGCATTCGTTCGCGGCCGATGGACGAACTGGGAGCAGGTGTGCGGCAGGCCGGAACTGCGTCCAGCCTCAGCCATCTCGTCGTCACGAAAGCTGTTGTGTGCTGAACCATCTCGACATTAGCGTTCGGATGTCGAGGGCGACGTCCTCTTCAGGGTCCTCTGTCGGAGCACCGCTTGTGCTCCAATCTAATGATGTATGTTGCTGAACCAACCTTGCATGGATTCGACACTTCGTCCACTTAGCACAACTAGGTTCACGTACTAGCGCACCACCCTCTGGTACTTCGCCCAACCTCCTGTGATCCAGCCAATGTCCTATCGTGCTCTTGTGCTCTGCCCAACTCAATGCTATCAGGGTCACGTCCATAACGCATCATCCCCAGATGCTTCGCTCAACCTGTAGTGATTGAGTTCACGTCCTATCGCATCGAAACCCTGGAAAGAGTCTCGCAGACCCTCATCCGCACCTCGCAGATGTCGGAGCCTCGTCACCCGCCTGGTGATGGCATCGGAGCTCGCTGCTCTAGAAAGAGGCCTCGCAGACCTCTCGTCGTTGCCCACCTGGCAACGGCATCAGAGCCGCCTGCTCTGGAAAGGGACCTCGCAGACCCCTCATTGACGTCCTGCCTGACGTCGGAATCCCTCGTCACTCGCCTGGTGACGGCATCGGAGCCCTCTGCTCCGGGAAGAAGCCTCGCAGACTTCTCATCGTTGCCCACCTGGCAACGACATCAGAGCCGCCTGCTCTGGGAAGGGACCTTGCTGATCCCTCATCAGCACCTCGCAGATGCTGGAACCTCGTCACCCGCCTGGTGACGGCATCGGAACCTGCTGTCCCGGGAAGAGATATCGCAGACCTCTCTTTGTCGCCCACCTGGCGACGGCATCAAGGCCAACGCCTTGTCTCTGTTGGTGCGCCGCCTACGCACCGCCATCTCCTTATGTCACCATGTCCGCCGGTAGAACTGGCTCTGATACCACTGTCACACCCAGTTTATTTCCACCCGTCCACGTCAGCCAGAAGCATGGAACTGTGTGCACAAAACTCACGCGAAATCAAAATCGCGAATTCGATTTCGCTCCGCACCTGGACTTTGACCAAATCGTTGCATTGACCAAGCCTCGATTCGAACGCTGAAGCGTTCGTCTTCACACCAACACGTTGCTTACGCCCGAAGTCGACATCGGCGTTCGTTCGCCGCCGCCGGAGCCGATGGACGGACTGGGAGCAGGTGTGCGGCAGGCCGGAACTGCGTCCGGCCTCAGCCATCTCGTCTTCACGGAAGCTGTTTGTGTGCCGGAATGGTGGAGAAGGAACTCGGCGAAGCTCTGAACAAGAAGCTCGCCGGAAACACAGATAACACCGTCGGAGCCGGAGACGATAAGCAGTAGGGAAAATTTCCGTTTGCTTGATTTGATCAGGATCAAACAAACCTACCTAAAACCCTATACAAGCTTCGCTCAAGCTCCCAGATCCGCTCGCCGGATCTTCTCTCGTTCCTGTCGACGGCGACCCTCGCCGTCAACTCACAGCACTCAGAAACCTCGCATGGGGGAGGCGGAGGAAGCTCGCCACCTGCGTTCCGCCCGCCTCCCCCTCTTCTCCTCTTGGCCGGAGCTGGAAGGGAGAGTGCTTGCTCGGCGTTTCTCGGAACAGGGGAAGTCGCTCCCCGTTCCTCCTCTCTTCGATCGATCGCTTGGGTTCTTAAGGAAGGAGGACGCATCGCCAGAACTGGAAGGAGAGGAAGGCCGCCAGCCGACCTTCCATTTGGAGCCCCGTCGATCACGCCTCTGCGTGATTTCGCCGCTGACGCCGCCGCTGAATCCGCGTCCGCCTCGCCAAGCCTGCAGACGCGTCCGCACATCGATCCCGCCGGAGACGTCGCCGAAGTCTTCGTCGGAGAAAGGGCCGCCGATGGGGCCGGAACCATCACCGAAAAGGACGCCGCTGATCGCGTCCTAGGACGGAGCCGCCTGCTCCGTCCGCTTCCTTGGCTCGAGGAAGATGCCGAGGCCCGCCTGGCCTCGTTTCGCCCAACATCTCATTGGTCGTATTGGACTTGTGTAATGGATTTGGGCCTCATCATGGGATTGGGCTGTTGCACAATCCAAAGCCAGGTCCAGGAGAGTTTGCTCCTCACACTTAGTGTCAGGGCCCGGTTCAAGCGGTCCGGCCCAGGCCCGAAACACAAGCCCAAGCCCACATGTGAAGCTCCAAATCAAGCCCACTCCAAGGGACGAAATCGCACGCTGAGATTTCGTCGGACGCGTGCGAACGCACGTTCGCCGAACGCTTCGGGCGTGCGTGAAGGAGCTCGGGCGCGAGCTCTCCGGACGGAAGATGCGGGCGGCTCCGATTCTTCAGGCGAGCGGGTCGCGCGGAGCTGGCGACGTTGTGGGGCGTGGTCTTCGCGAGCGGCGAGCGCGCACGAGACTCGGGCGCGGCTTCCTTCCCTTTAAAAGCATCGGAGCGGCGGACGAAACGGGACGCAGAGGCGTCACCACACAGAGAGCGCCGGGGGCGACTCCACCGGCGACGGCGAGGCGCCGTCGCCCTTCCAGAGCTGGGCTCTGATGCCGCCAAGGGGCGAAGGTCGGCGCGGCGGCATCGACGAGAGAGAGTAGGAAAAACAGAGCTTGTAACCGGCGATGACCGGCGAGGGAGGGATGGGGGCACCGGCGACGGTGATCGTCGGCAAAAAGAGGAGTTTTGTAACGTTTTAAGAGGAATAAGACGAAGCTTTCCCTCTCCCTACTCCTTCCCCTGTTTCGGCGATTCCGGCGAGAGTTCCAGCAGCAGGCGGCTGCTAGGTCGTCGGCGACGAAGCGAGACGCAGGCGGCGTCCTCCCCTTGTCGTCAGCCTTCTCCGGCGTCGGCTCGAACGCAGGCGGCGTTCGAGCGCTACGAACGCTCGCGGCGTCGCGAGGTTGAAGACGACGCGACATTCGAGGTTCCGGTCAACTGTCAGCGCGGAGCGGAGCGGAAAAGCGAAATCGAAATTCGATTTCGGCCGACGTCAGCGTGACGTCATCCAGACGGAATTAATTCGGCGCGTGAGGCGGACGATTTCGGGGGCTGACGTCAGCGAACGAATGGCTGACGTAAGCAAGAGCATGATTTTGACTTGGGTCAAAATCAGAGAGAGAAGAGGTATTTCCAAATTAGGGTTTTCTACGTGCGAATTGTATTTTGGGGATAAAAATTATCCGGGGAGATTAGGGTTTCTAATTTTGGGGCCGGAAACAATAGGGAGAGTTACGTTCTGGTATTCCGCCGGACGGCTCTAGGAAGCGGATAAGCGCTAATTCTAGACCGATCCGACCGGGGCGTGACACTTAGTGTCACGCCCCGGTCGGAACGGTCTAAAAACAACGCTTATCTGTTGTCTCAGAGCCGTCCGGCGGAACACCGGAACGCAACTGCGCTAGGGTTTCCGGACCGAATTTCGTCCCCAAATTCAAAACCCTAGTTCCCCGCTCAACTTTAATCCCCAAATTACAATTCGCACGGAAAAGGGATTGGAAAACCCTAACCCTAATTCGAGAAATCCGGAAGGAACCGATTAAAACCAAAACCCTAAATAAATATACCTCACTGGTCAAAATTAATTTTGACCGAATAGTGCCGTCGTCGAATTCGAAATTTTCGGACGCTGACGTCTTGCCGACGTCAGCCACCAAATTTCGCCGCCGCGCGTAATCCCTCGCTGCTGACGTCACGCTGACGTCGACGTCTCGAATCGAACGCCGACCGTTCGCTGCGTCGTCTTCGTCTCGCCGCGCGATCGTTCTTACGAAGCCGAGCACCGCCTGCGCTCGTTAGCTCTCGCTCGTCGGGGAAGGACGAAGCCGACAAGGGGAGACGCCGCCTGCGTCTCAGCCTCGTCGCTGACTTAAGACAGCCGCCGATTGCCGAAAGAGGTGTCGCCGGATGGAAGAACAGGGGACGGACGTTCGTTGGGGAAGATGAACAGTGGAGGGGAAAAGCTTCACTTCTATTCTCCGAAATAGCAAGTTACAAAAACCCTCTCCTCGCTCTTCTCTCTCGTCCTCACGTCGGCGGCGAGAGTGACCGCCGTTACACGCTCTCTGTTCCCGAGTTCTCTCCTTCGTTCGCCGGTGATGTCCCTCCAGTCGCCGCTCTCTGATCTCTCTCTCTCCAAAACCCTCCCCTTTCCAGCGTTCCGCGTCGCTCCTTTTAAAGCCCGTCGCTCCGCGTCCGGTTCTCGCGGAGACGACGACGCCGCACGAGCCTCGCGTCCAGTTTCTTCCGCAGCGCCCGATCCTTCCGCGTCCGACTTTGTCGCCTTGCCTCTGGAGCCCGCGTCCGTCGCATGCTGTGTCCGCTTCTTCGACCGAAGCTCGCTTCCGATTTTCCAGCGTCGCCCGAGCTTCGTTGTCCGTTTCCTTCGAAACGAAATTCGAATCAATTGTTTACAAACTCCGCTGCGTCGAGTCATTGGGTCTGGGTCCGGGCCTGGGCCGAACCGGCCTGATCCGGGCCTAACAATTCTCCCCGGCCCAATTTGGACATCGTCCCCGATGTCCGGCGCGGGCAGCCTGCTCAACACCGGCTGGCGAGCCACCGCTCCTGCTCGGCGCAGTTCTTCTCGTAGCACTCTTTCCAGTTCTGTTCCCTCTTGTGTTGGAGCTTCTCATGGTTCGCACGTAGCTTTGCGTTTTCTTCCGCTTCTAGCTCTTCCCAAGACTTCGGTGAAGGCTTTTCCTCCACTATCTGCTAATATGACTTCTTCTCCTCTGGAGGGTTCGTCTTTTTCTCGACGTTGCTTTGGCCGACTGTGTCTTTCGGCTCTGCTTCTGCGGAGGTCGGTGATGATCCTCCTGCTACCACTGAGGCAATGCGCACAACTCCTATGCGAGCATCTACTGGTTCCTCGTCATGCACCACCGCCGGTTTTTCTGCTAGCTCCCGATGCACAATCGTTGCAATCGCGTTCACCCTCTGTCGATCCGGACAGTCGCGTATCCGGTGCGGCCCCTTGCACAAAAAGCAGGCAATCGGTCTCAGTTGACCTTGCCCTCGCTCTGCAGGTCGAGCATGCTCCTGCCACGCTGGTTGTCCTCCGTTTCGTCGGGGAGAGGGCCTCTCCCTCTCTGGCGCTCTAGGTCTCGGTGGAGATGGTCGCTTCGGGGGCAACCTTTGTGCTCTCTGGAAGGTCGTCCCTGAAGTCCTCTGGTCCACCAAGGACTCGGCTATAGCTGCAGCCGTCCTCCAGTCCTGCGGCGTGTGTCGTCGGACCTCGGTTGCCGCCCAGGGTTGGAGATTCCGGAGGAAGAAGTACCTCCTATCTCCCTCCGCCATCTCAGGTAGCTCCAACATCAGCGCGGAGAACGCCCTGACATACTCCTGAATCGTCCCTGTATACTTGAGCCGATCCACCGCCTCTCGTGCCTGGTCCACCAAGTTTCCGGGAAGGAACTGCTGCCGCAGTTCCTCTCGGAACACCTCCCAAGTCCAACTAGCCGCCTCTGATGTAGAATCAACTTTGGTTCTCCACCAGAGCTTTGCATCATCTGAGAGATATGCCGTGCACACTCTCACCTTCTCCTGATCTGTGACATGGTTAGCCTCAAAATATTGTTGCATGTCCCAAAGAAAGTTACCCAACACTTTTGTAGATCTGGCCTCTTTGAACATTGCAGGTTCTGGGGTGCGAACCTTCCCGTTGCCATTGGGAGCCCCGTACTCCGCCCTGGCTGTAGTAGAGCCACCCCCTTGGGCCTGCGCCAGTGCCATGCGCGTCACCGCCAGATCAGCCAATATCTGCTGTTGCTGTGTCGTCAAGGTCGCTACTTGTCCTTGCAACGCGGTCACCTGCTGAGTTTGTGCTATCAAGGTGGCCATCTGCTGTTGTAGCGCCGCCATCCCTTCAAAGTTTTGCTGGGCTTCAGCCATCCCAGCCAAAGTTTGTTGCAGGGCAAGAATCTGCAACTTTTGCTCTTCAATCGTGCGATGGAGTTCCTCCACATGAGGAACTACCGCATCTCTGCTATTCCCAGTCAAACCGAGCACCTGCTCGATCCGGGCAATGCGATCTCCTTGGTTCACCATGCTGTTGGATCACTTTAGGCTCTGATACCTGCTGTCCCGCCCCGGTCGGAACGGTCTAAAAACAACGCTTATCTGTTGTCTCAGAGCCGTCCGGCGGAACACCGGAACGCAACTGTGCTAGGGTTTCCGGACCGAATTTCGTCCCCAAATTCAAAACCCTAGTTCCCCGCTCAACTTTAATCCCCAAATTACAATTCGCACGGAAAAGGGATTGGAAAACCCTAACCCTAATTCGAGAAATCCGGAAGGAACCGATTAAAACCAAAACCCTAAATAAATATACCTCACTGGTCAAAATTAATTTTGACCGAACAGTGCCGTCGTCGAATTCGAAATTTTCGGACCCTGACGTCTTGCCGACGTCAGCCACCAAATTTCGCCGCTGCGCGTAATCCCTCGCTGCTGACATCACGCTGACATCGACATCTCGAATCGAACGCCGACCGTTCGCTGCGTCGTCTTCGTCTCGCCGCGCGATCGTTCGTCCGAAGCCGAGCACCGCCTGCGCTCGTTAGCTCTCGCTCGTCGGGGAAGGACGAAGCCGACAAGGGGAGACGCCGCCTGCGTCTCAGCCTCGTCGCCGACTTAATACAGCCGCCGATTGCCGAAAGAGGTGTCGCCGGATGGAAGAACAGGGGACGGATGTTCGTTGGGGAAGATGAACAGTGGAGGGGAAAAGCTTCACTTCTATTCTCCGAAATAGCAAGTTACAAAAACCCTCTCCTCGCTCTTCTCTCTCGTCCTCACGTCGGCGGCGAGAGTGACCGCCGTTACACGCTCTCTGTTCCCGAGTTCTCTCCTTCGTTCGCCGGTGATGTCCCTCCAGTCGCCGCTCTCTGATCTCTCTCTCTCCAAAACCCTCCCCTTTCCAGCTTTCCGCGTCGCTCCTTTTAAAGCCCGTCGCTCCGCGTCCGGTTCTCGCGGAGACGACGACGCCGCACGAGCCTCGCGTCCAGTTTCTTCCGCAGCGCCCGATCCTTCCGCGTCCGACTTTGTCGCCTTGCCTCTGGTGCCCGCGTCCGTCGCATGCTGTGTCCGCTTCTTCGACCGAAGCTCGCTTCCGATTTTCCAGCGTCGCCCGAGCTTCGTTGTCCGTTTCCTTCGAAACGAAATTCGAATCAATTGTTTACAAACTCCGCTGCGTCGAAGTCATTGGGCCTGGGTCCGGGCCTGGGCCGAACCGGCCTGATCCGGGCCTAACACTTAGTGTCGGGCTCCGGTTCGGGCCCAAGCCCAAACACAAGAGGCAACCCATGACCCAACCCACGTGCAATCAAATGAAACCCGCCCGTGGAGGGAAATCGCTCGGTCAACGTAGGATGTTGACCAGGGCTCGGCATCTTCACTGCAGCGATCGGACGCTGGCGGCTCGGACGGTTTACTCGGTAGCTGCGTGGTGACGCGAGAGAAACGGAGCAGCGATGGGGTTTGCGGACGCTGCGGACAACGCGAGCAGGCGGCTTCGCGTCTCCCGGCGGAAGACTCGGACACGGAGAACATGAGCGGATCGCGAAGCTTGAAGGGGCGGCGCATCTGCTCTATTTAGCCGAAAAGGAGGCCAACTGTAGAGGGGAACGGTGGAGATTCCGGCGACCAAGACAGCGTCAATTGAGAGGGAAACAGTGGGAGGTTAGAGCGATTTGTAGCCGACGATCAGAGGATCACCGGTGAGGGAGGGAAGAGGGAGTCCGGTCGACGACGGGGGTCGTCGACGGCAAGGAAAGGACTTGTAACTGATTTCGGAGAATAAAGTCTTAGTTTTCTTCCTTTTCCCGCTGATCTGCTTGGCGACGCTTTTCTCCGTTCGGCGACGAAAAGCTACGACAGCAGGCGGCTTCCGGCCGATCAACGACGGAAGGGCGAGGTTCCCCGACACCTGGCCCCAGTTCTCCGGCGAGTCACGAGTGCAGGCGGCACTCAATCTCGGCGAATCAAAGAAGAAGGCGTCGCGAGGTTAAAGACGAAGACGACGGCTTCCGATTTTAACAAAATCGGAACCGTGAGGCGGAATTCAAAATCGGATTTCGATTTGGAGTGCTGACGCAAGGCGACGTCAGCGAGCGAAAGTCAATAGTTGCGGCGGAAATCAGTTTGGGTGATGTCAACAAGGCGACGCTGACGTCAGCGGCACAAATTCGAACGGCGAAAGTCAAAATTGGCGGCCGAAAAAATCGGGCGGCTGACGTCATCTGACATCAGCAATCTAATTAATTCGGCGCAGCGGGCATTGACTCTGAGATAATTCTAATTTAGGGATTAGGGTTTTGGCGTGAGAATTATAATTTGGGGATAGAATTTAAGTGACGAATTAGGATTTTAATTTTGACAGATAAGCGCTGATTAGGTCTGATTCGACTGGGGCATAACACTTAGTATAATTTAGTAGTGCGATTTTTTTTAGTATTTAAGATGTACTGGAGTATCTTTTTTAATAACCAAGGAAATTAAATTAATTAGATTTAAAAAGTCAAATAATATTTTGAAAAGTCAATTTTTTGAAAAAGCCAAATATTTTTCCAGAAAAAGTCAAAATTTTTGTTGAAAAGTCAAAAAAAATTTCAAAAAAGTCAAATAATTTTTTGAAAAATTCAAACAATTTTTCAAAAAATATCGAATTTTTTTTGAAAAAAGTCAAACAATATTTCGATGTTTAACCTTTTGAATTATGATTTGACTTTTATGCGTTCTGATTCAGCTTTTTTAAATATTGTTTGACTTTTTAAAAAAGTATTTGACTTTGTGCAAAACATTATTTGACTTCTATGAATCATGGTTTACAAGATTTTTTGGAGTATCTTTTTCAAAACAAGGTTTTTTTTTTTTCAAATATGATTTGACTTTTTCCAAATATGGTTTGACTCTTGAAGTTTAGTTTGACTCTTTTAAATTATACTTTGACTTTTTCAATCTATGATTTAACTTTTTTTAAAATATTATTTGACTTTTATGAATTATAATTATTTTAGCAGTACAACACCAGTGCTACTGTAATTATAAAATGTAAAATAAAGAACAAGAACATAAATAAAATGTGTCCACTAGAGAGGGCAGCGTCTTGGTGGTTGCATAAAATGTGGATTGGAACACTTGTTGCAGCATGCATTTACAGTTTTATACCAGAAAAAAGTATCTTCAAAACACTCACAGTATCAGCATACAATGATCACAATGGTGATTCTACATAGCTAGAGTGGAAATAACACTCACAGTATCAGCATACTATGATATCACAATAGTGATTCTACAAAGCTAGAATGGAAATAACACTTGTAGTATCATGAACTAACGGTATCATAAGAGCACTTATAGTATCAACATACTATGATAAATACAATATGTGAGGCTATTACACACCTTAATCTATAAAAATGTTCTCTATGAATACAATAACCACATTTAATCTAAATCCGTTCCATCCTCATCTTTGAGATGTTAGTAAAGACTTTGGATTTGAGGTTTGACAAGTCTCATATCTCCAAGTTGCATCGATCTCTGGTAACTCATAATCGTCGGGCCTCAAAGAGAGGAAACTCTGGAAGATCTGGAAAAGCTTGCAAAGGCCTACAGCAAGAAGTAATCAAAGAGTAGCTTATTATTTTCAATCAATCTATGCTGCAGAACAAGCAACAATGATAATCACATAATTTCACTTGTATTATCAAAGTCTAAGCAACCTATGTGGCTAAGTTGTTTATCATTGTCATTTCTTACCCGCTAAAACTATTGAGAAGACTTTTAGTGCGCCTTAATTTTTTTCTTGTCCTCACTAATTTTAGTCAATCCTAGAATCGTAAAGGTTACGTTTGACATGTGTGACCTCACACAATCTCTAGCTCCTAGTTAATCTTACTAGAGTCCTGATAACTGCTTAAGTGGTCTTATAATTAGATAGCTGACGTATATAACAATGGAACATTATGACATGAGGACTATGCTTGAATTGCAACGAAAACCAATAAACCTCTGCGTGTGTAGCAAAGCATCAAGGTGGCAAAGAAATTAGGGACATACAAATCACCCAAACAATATTCTGAAAAAGTCAAACAAAATTGGTTGAATAGAGTATTGAGCCTAAAGACCATGCTTGTCAAAGAAATGAGATACAGAAGGAAGCATCATTTCTTAATTCAAACAAAATTTGGCTAATGGAAAAACAATTTTTATGTCATATGTATGAAGGTCTCATTTGAACAAAATAAAATTTCACCATTTTCTCCAAAGCTAGTCTCAGTTTAGTTAGCTTTAATCTCAGCTTCCCCTGCTTCCGTTTGAGACAACGTGCAAGGTTTAGTACAAGTTCCATGCGGCAAGAAGCACGAAACAAATTATAGGAATCTCTAACAAAGGGGTAAATAATTGTCTCGAACAAATAAGTACAGACAATTACTGGGTCATAAAGTAATTTGGGTTGCACAAGTCTTTTTAGTTTTCCAGGTACATCAAAAGAAACATATAGCAAACCTTGATATCCTCTTCAGTTCAAAAGAATTCTTCGGTAGCAAATTTTGAGCTACCATTCACTCTTCTGGACAAATTGGGCATCAATCGTTTCATCAAGAATATTTATGCTCAACTGAGTGAAGGCATTTTGTTTTCCACAATCAGTACGCGTATTCTCCTTTAGATTTGAAGGCACTATCCTGAGAAAAAAAAGTAGATAATCAACAGAAAGAAAATCTGCAAAATAAGCCTTTTATTCCAAAGATCAAACATAAACCAACTCAATCAGAAAATACAAAGAATGTAAAATGTTTATCTTGATGTGAGAAAATTCAATGATTAGAATCAAGGAATTAAAAACTAATCTCTACCATCCGGTACTGCCATTTAGTACCGATTTGAGTAGACTGTCGCACGAAACGGGGTTAAGCCAGCACCATAAAACCAATCAATACCAACAATAAAAAAGAAAGGCTCTAATGGCTAGCAACACTGTTTCTAGCCATTTATGATGAGACATAAGGGAATAAAAGCTTTAAATAAGCTCTTATTTTCTCATATATCATCTACAATTCTCTCAATCCCTCTAAAACTCTCTTACACTTAGATTAAATTCTCTAAACTCTCCTTTCTCTCTCTCTTAATTAATCATGATTAGCATTTTATGAAACTTAAAAGCTAGAATTCCTATCCCGCAAATATTATGCACAAAAATGTTAGAAATGACCTCGGTTGACAATGCACTCATCGCAAAGTCGAGATAAGCAATGTAAATTTTAAAATTATCATATTACCAATATAAATATTCAATTTCACATTATTTTCAACCCTAAGCCCCTTACGATTGTTTATATTCATTTTCAATAAGTTGAAATGTATCCAAGCATCAAAATTTGTCATAATATATTATTTTGGGACAAAAAACATCTCAGTCCAAGATGTATTAAGTTGAACCATGAACTAGTTACCAGTGGACCGATGTCTTAAACCTTGATTAAAATTTAGTCAAGCATTCTTAACCAAACCATACTATATATCAAGAAGTCTCAAATAATTTTTTTTTTCAAAAGATGCCTCTTTTCTTTTAAAAAAATTGTGAAAACTTTTGCTTTGGTTATTAACTACGAAAGTGAAACTTGTGATGCAGGTTCAAACCCAAACAGGCGTAAGGATAATGTCCCAATCCATTAATAGCAATCATTTTTGACACAAAGCGTATGCGAATAAAAGATGAGACAAAATTATGATTGCATTTAAATTGAATTTGGTTCTGAATTCTCCATTGACATTAATAGACACTAATTAAAATTGGATAGAAGGCCATGTTAGTAAATTGGTTCTGAATTCTCCATTGACATTAAAAATGTGGGAAACCATTCACTATGTGCCATCGGTTTGGCATGAAGATTGGCCTCCTGACTTGGCCAATTTTTGTATGTTGACCTAGTTTGATCTATAAATCTTATATTTCTGGAAAAAACAAAACAAGAGGAAAAAGGTACAAGGCATACAAGATATTGTGTTCAAAAGCTCGAAGATCCATTCATTGCACAGCGGCAATTTTAGTAATGCTTGGAATTTTTTGCTAAATTATTTGTAAAATAAGAACAATAACAAAAGAACATACATGGTTTTACAGCAGGCATATGAATCTTGACCAACGTTAAAATCAATCGAGGTAATATCACTATTCACTAGTCCTCTTGAGAGCTATAAAACCTCCATTTGCTTTTCAAAAGAAGATTTCAGGTCTTCCTCATTTCCTAATTCACTCGGGATGAATTGGTGAATCTATAGTTGTAAAACAAATACCATCTCAGTTCACAACGCAGGAACCATTTAGCATTGCACCAATGCTGTCCCTGAATAAACCTCTAACCAAAGCTCAAAAAGACAGTTGTGCGTCGGTCTAACAGCTATCTGCATAAAGATGGAACACTTTGCAAGACATTACAACCCATTGCACGTATGTAACACGATTCTTAAGTTTGTTGAAGATAAAATATTGTAAAGATACAGAAGTTTCTCATCAGGCATTGCCAAAGAAGAAAATCAATATATAAACAGTAAAATGTGCTCTGAGAAAAATCCAAAACTGAGAATCCTTTGAGCAAACATACGGAATTCGAGCATCATCTGCTACTTTTCCAGGTGCCAAATTTTTGACAAACGGAGACAGGTCCTTCTGTTAAAAAAAAAATAGAATCACAAAACAATGAAAAGAAAATATGAGAATCCCTTGGAAAAGCAAACACCTTTGCAAAAAATCACATCATGTCAAGTAAGCATCACCTGAATTTCATCCATCCTTGCACTGTTATGTCTTGAATCCAAGAAAACCTACAGGAAAGAAAAGCAAGCATCAACAACCAAATGAAGCTTCCAAACAAATAAAAAAAGGTAAATCATGCTAGTTGTTCCTGCCTATCTTTAATCCAGGTACCATAATCAGGCGAGCAGCTTTTGAACTCTCAACAATAACCCATTGTCCTTCTTCCGAAGCAAACAACCATTCATGTGCTCGAACCTAGAACCGAAATATGTCATTCATGTGAGCCAGAGCAAAAGCATATGGAACACACATGTCCTAGCATTAGGAAATTTTATCAGGCAATCATTCTAATGAGTTGTATCTCAAGACTTTCAAGGAGTAAAGAATTCAAATTATAAATATGAGAAGACTACTAGCAGATTAAACTTTTGAAGATCAAATTAAATAAATAATTAAATAGAGAGACAGAAGTTCAAGTTCTGTGGTTTTTCATGGCACAATCAAACTGCCAAATTACACTAAATCGACCTGACTAGCTTGCAGTCTATCTTCTCATCTACTTAAAAATCTTGATTTTTTTTGGTAAATCAACAAGGTAATGAGGTTCACTTGAAAACCCTTCATTTCGGCTAGCAAAAGATTTTCTCCTATGGATGTACAGCATAATTTTAAAATACAATTAAAGATCCTTAACTTATCTAATCAAACTCGCTAGTTTTTGTTCTCATAATTTTGACAAAAACCTCCTATATTGATTGGCATAAAAGAGTCACTAGAAATACTTGTTTTCTGCAGTCAGATTAGATATAAATTTTTCATCAGACCTAAAAGAAAAAGGTCTTACACAGTACCCACCTTAGGCACAATAAACACGCCACAATGGTACAAGAACGGTTCGGAACATTGCTGTGCATCCAATATTATACCCTTATAGTGAGAAAGTGAGCTGCCATGTTCACCAAGAATAGTTGGCACCTGCGACCTGGAAGAAGCTCCTTCAAATTGCCTTTGGCACCTAGATGAAGGTCTTCCAAAGAATACACAATATCAGCACCAGATGAATAATCGCTCCGTACGTTGTTCTCACTTTCAGCTGCACTAAGCAAAGCATGGACCTGAAGCAAAGGGTTACATTTTATTTTTATTGAAAACCATAACAGGAGCACGGGATTAATTTTTTTGCTTTCACCTGCTCCCCTTTACTATCCACAGATTGCTTAGCAAATGTTAAGCTAAGCGGATAAAGTGCACCCAGCTCGCCCTTCACAGAAACTACCAAGAAGGTTTGGAACGTAGACTTGCTGCCAGGCTTTTGTGGGATAGCAAGAATACTTGTTTCCCATCCAAATCGTAACTCAGTAAATAGCAAATCTACAGAAGAACATTAGAACATATTGACGCTAATCTATAGAAAAAATGATAAGAGGCAGCATAGTAATTAATCACACTTACATGCATTAGTTGATGAAAATCAAAATCCGTAAGAACTATTACATAGCCAAATAAATAGAGAATTAAGAATATTCGAGCGCGATAGAAACTTGAAGAAAAGTTGTATTATACAAATAAGTTCTTTTATGCTCAACTAAGACGTGAGATTCTGCCAGGGTCAGACACAGAAATTTTCCTCCTGACTTGAGCACTCTCTTAACCTAATCATCAAGTATCCCACATTGTTAGTAATTCTGTTGGTAGATTCCAAATAAAATACACTTAAAATACATGAGAAATAGCCCAAGGATGTGTAAGATGAATTATACCTCCTTTAGATACTTGATTCCCAGCTTTGTCCCATGTTCTGGTTTCATTAAGGCATCCAGTCCTCCTTTATCAAGAACGGCATGAAATGATTCATCTGCAAACTGGTCACTAACAGAGTTAATCCAAACAATATCTCAAGAAAGGGAAAGGATAACAGAGATATAACAGCAAAAGCATTTCACTTCTGATGAAAGTTCACCATAAAATAAAATAATGACCAAAGATAAAAGAGAAAGAAAAGGTCATCAGTCATCTAAATGCGTACTTAAGATATCATTAAACAAAGAAAAAGTAAGAAAGGCCAACTGACAACCTGCAGTACTGCTCAGAAAGGAAAAAATCAGTGGCAATAGTGTCTCAGCAAAAAATGACAAAAAAGCATCAACCAAAACAAATTAACCTTTCTAGATATTCCCCCAAGTCATCATTTACAAAACTTTGGTTCAACAGAACTCATACTACCATAGATTGTGAATTTGCAACCACCGAATATGGTTCTACAAGATCAAAAAAAAAAATACAGTTCACATGTCTATTGCACTGAACAATACCAGTTATACGGTTATCACTGAGTCGTTAACATTTAATACGTTCATTGAAAAACAGTAGCCAATGAACATATTAAGAAAATAGCAATTATATCCTACTGAAAATAATTCTCATGGGTTCATAGATGAGCAATGATCAAAGCTAACTCTACACCTTTGTCAGTGTGCTTTTTTCTAATCTACAACATGCAACAACAAATTAGTTCAGAAATGACTCGGTTATTTTTAATTTGAATGAATTCAAGGATTAGACCATCTTCTCTGAGAACCAACACAGAGAGAACATGCGTTTTTTAGGACGCAGTCCTTCCGACGCTTGAGTTTACATGGGCATCGTTGAATTCAAGGATTAGACCATCTTCTCTGAGAACCAACACAGAGAGAACATGCGTTTTTTAGGACGCAGTCCTTCCGACGCTTGAGTTTACATGGGGATCGTGGGACAATGAACATGAGTGCACAAGAAATAGTAAGTATTTATAGGGGGCTTTGTTGTTGTGGCTTATGGCTCAAGGCAAAAGAAACTGTTCTGGGAAAATTGTAACTGAGCTTTACGTACGTATGTTAGAGCAAAAGATGAAGTTCAACCCCTTCCGGAGGATCCTTGATTGTACAGATAGCACAATATCAACCACTAGATTTTATACCCACATACAAGTTTTAATATACCGATGTCATTAACCACAATATACATGTATATAGATATACATATACATACACATACGTATATGTACCCGAAACTAAACTTAAGGATCCAACCGTGTACCCGCAGACAAGTTTTAATATACTGATGCTATATATATGCATACACACACACACGTATATATATGTATATATATACTGTTATGGATATGAT